>CM077116.1:440762327-441962327 GCA_039619475.1 Icerya purchasi
AATGTTTTCTTTCGAAATATATAACGCATGTAAACTTTATTACAATATAATATATAATAATAAATAGTTTCATATATTTACATTTCTTATTTCATAAACTTAAAATTATTTTAAAATTTTAGATTTTACTATAGTTGATAATATATTCCCAACTCCAGTCTGTATTAAAGCCTCTTGATCCTTACGTTGAATAGTTGAGTCAATATCATGTATCTAAGTATATTTATTATTTTTTCTCACTTACGATTACTTTTCCATTCGTAAGTATTTATGTATGTTTTCCCCGGTTCTAAAAAATAAATCTATCGATTTCTCGCCCCTCAATGAATGCCCACGCATCATTCTCGCGCATGTGTCATTCATTAGTGTTACCACTTTTTTTTCAAAATTAGTCCAAGTATATTTTATTATTTTTCTCATTACGATTATTTTCAGTCCGTAAGTATTTCTGTATGTTTTCCGAGGTTTTAAAAATTAATCCGAACAGACATTCAGACTGTTGTGAAAGCATACTATCTATCAACCGCACAGATTCTACATTATACGTTACTCTATTACGAGTTCTTCAAAAAATTGATTCGAATGTGTTTTTCATTTTTTTTTTTTTCAATCCTAAAAATTCATTCTTTCTACCCCCGCCCCCTCACATCTAAAATTGCTTATCTTTCGTAATCTTTATTTATTTTATCGATTCTAAAAATTAATCAATGGTTCACTCGAAAGCGTACCGCACATTCCCACACACTTATCTTCTATCACGAATTTCCCTATTGATCATGAACATTTTTTCAACGTTAGACACAATAGCATATCACATTGGTCTCGCATACACACCACATGCAGTTCTATATGTCTAATTTTTATTAACGATCTTTATTTTTTTTTGTACTGGTATTACTTTTTCCTACACAGTCATGTCATCATATACACTTAACATTGTCAAAAATAATTTTAACCTTTCGAGAAAGAAAAATCTCCGATCAATAAAAAATATTTATTAACATCACAATTATTTTTAATATTATTCGTTTCGCTATAAACATAATTTTTTTATTTAATAAACTCATCCGCATCATCAATCGTTTCAAGACATTATTGTTTCGAACGTCAATACCTGTTTTCCAAGAATCGATAACCTCTGCAGGTATATATCTCGTCATCGCAACAACCTTTACCTGCATGACTCGCATACCTTCAAGACCACTTGTACATTGCTCGCACGCTATTTCCCATTATTCGGTACAAGAATATTTTTCACACTCCCTCACATATGCGTATACACTCAAAGTCCTCGATTACTTTGTTTGTATACAAATATATTCAGCTTTCTCCGACGGAACAACATTTTTCTGACGTAACATTTCCACTGCCACAACCGATTCAAAGGTAGCTAATGAGATAGACTATCGAACGGAATCATTCAAGCGGTCAGTATTAGTTTTATGATAAACATGTATATTTTGTCGAATCTGTGTTCACGCATTATTAAAAAATTTACGTCAACGTTAAAGAAAATAATTTCCTATGTTTTTTCTCTTTTTTTCTCTATCATTTATTTTTGTCTTTTATCTTTCCTTTTTCTCTTTCTTTTTCTCTATATTTTTTTTAGTGAAAAGTTTGAAATACATATTATTCAATCATGAACGCTAATATAGTTAACATAAGCAGCAACTCAAAATCAATTAAAGACGCCGAATTTATTCAGAATTTATTTGCGAGTGATAGCGACTCGCATACGTCTTCGTCACTTCAATTACCGCAATCAGATGATGGTTATTCTTCAACAGAATCAACATATTTTGCACATAAAATCGTTGGTCCAGTATTATTGTCAGATCAGATGGATATAGTGGAATATTTTGTAGATTTCAGCTTCCATAAGGATTCTGATTATGGTTTTCTAGTAACCGAACTAGCGATGATTGATATGTCTGGCGGGAGGTGTTTACATACGCTATACAAGCCAAGCAGAGCATGGTCTGCATCAAAAATGCCTCATTTACAATGCTCTTCCGTGAGTCATTACTTGAAAACCCCCTCATTATTTCCCTGTCGGGAAGAAATATTCATGGCACGTGATGTATTCACAATACTGTCTGAAAAACCGAAGGTTCGCGTATATATTTTAACCACTTATGCAAAACTTATATTATGGGAACTTAACGAAAAGTCTGAATTGTTGCGTGACTTGGACTACGAACTCGTTAATATGGAGAAAGTCTTTCGAGTACCTGGTATTGATGATTTATATCAAGAATACTCTGGTATAAGCAATCTGGTAACTTGTAAGCACCATTATGAGAATGATATTTTTCATTGTGCGATGAAAAATGTTATGGTGATGAGGACATGGCACGATCACGTTATCCGTCCGCTGAAGCTTATGAACAATCTCAATATAAATGATTTAAGCCAGTTATTCATTACAGCCACCAAAGAAATGATAATTACATTATTTCCAAGTTGCATCGGGGACATTTATATATTTTTACCGGACAGATTAAAACAGGATGATACGATAAAATCATTTCTACCATGCTACGATCACGAACATGATAAAGAACATTATATCGACGGTGATACATTACGCAGGAGTACTCGAAATTGTGTCAAAGTAAAAGATTGCGACGACTGTCAACATTCAATTCATACGGATTAAAAATTCAATAAAAGACGTGGAATTTGAAAGCTGGAGTTGTCTAGATCCTACGAAAGTTGAATATGAACATAACAATTACCTTTCAATGTACCAAAGTCAGCTTTCGCGCAGTATGTATAATATGTGAAATAAAACCATATTTTTTTCTTTTACTCGCATTTTTATTTTTATCATTTCAAAATCTTTTACATTGTTTCACATAAATTATAATGTATGTATGTATATATGTATGGAATTTTAATATGTAATAATATACATTTCCTACATTTTATTTTATTTCATGGACATATAATTACTTTAAAATTATTTAGATACACCGCAGATATTATAGTACCGAACACATCATTTATTATTTCATTCTATTTCAATTAATATGTTGTATGGATGAAATCGAATCAATTTATGTAACTGTTTATTTAAATTTAAATAATCTTTTCCTTTTTCTTTTTTTTTTTTTTTTTTTTATCTCTCAGCATATGCATGCGTGTATATGCTTACATATACAAGTATGAAAAAAATTATTTTTCTATTTTTTCCTCGATATGAATGGTAAATCTACGACTTTATTTGAAAAATGGTCAAAACCTAATACATAGATTTCAAACTTTGATGGAAATTTCTGTAAAACGTTCAATTTACACTTATTATCTTTAAAAAAAAATTTTTTCATTATTATTATTCATATCATTTAAATAGACTGATACGACAGAGAGAGAAAATAAAAAGCTAAATTTTTACACGTGAGGGAGGGAGCTGATGAAAACGTACGAGTCTTATTATTTGGAATACAGATTATGAAGGAAATTTTTATTCAATGTTTCGTTCTAAGATTTTTCATTTTTTACATTTAAAATTTTTCAATACGAAAATATTTCGAAATCTACAGAAACGTCTATGAATAGTCTTCGTCATTATAGAACACCTACAGATCATGTATCGACACTGCATGCGCGTAAGGGTGAGTAAATATGTGTGAACATGTGTGTGTATGTATGCTTGAAATGTGCGAAATGGCTAATAAGAAACAACCGTTGAATCGCAACGACAGGTAGAGATCTGCTTATGGAATAAGAGAATGAGAGTGAGATAAATTATGTACCTTTATTATTGCAGAACTGCACTGCAGTGGCAGACATGAAATATCCGTTAGCATCCTTTTCGAGGCAGTTTTATAAAAAAGGCCGAAAATTAGCTTTAAAACTGGATGAATGAGATAGTTGATAATAAACATACCATTAAGACCGGTATACATGTATGTGGGCATGTGTGTGAGCGCACGGTTAAATGAATGACAAAAGATTATTAACTGCATAGGCATTGTTAAATACAACTATACTGATTTATCCGTAAAACTAACAAATTTTACCGTTGTTTTCTTTCCTTTTTTTCTTTCGCGTTTTACAAAAAATTCATGTTAGTTCTAAAAATATTGCTAAATTCAAATTAAATCGATCATGTTATTTTATTTTTTATTTTTGTTTCTTTAAACAATGTGTTACGATCGTATTTATCTTACTCAATCTTTTACCTAATATTCTAACGGTTTTAGACAACAGCAGAAATATGCAAGTTACCTTGGATGTATTATATTTTATTCGTGTATATGTGTATACACGCTTTCTATACAAGCACATGCAAACATCGGATGCTGGAAATGTATGATAATATAATTTTTAAATCAATGATTAACGTATTATTATTATTTTTTTTTTTCACCCTGTGATATACAAAATAACATCATACTTGCTTTTACAACAATATTTAAATTCTACAAAAATAAATTGTCCCCAGGGTGGGGAGTAAAAATATCATGAAGAATCACTGTTTTTTGCTTTTTTTCTTTCTTTGCTTCACAATCTTTTTTCTTTATATTATTCTTTATTTCAGAGATTTTTTTAAATAGTTTTCTTTACACTCCAATATGGAATCTGTTAATTTATTGTACATGTCATATAATATGATAAATGCTAAAATTCGGAAAGTTTTTTTAAAGAAGTAATTGACAGAAAAGTATACTTTTGAAAACAAGAGAGTGAAGAGGCTATACATAAAAAGCAATATGATGCATTAAACATAACGAAAAAAACAAAAAAAAAAACCAGAAGAAATGTAAACACAAAGACTATTATGTTTTTTCATTAATCTATTCAATTACAACTTTTTTTTCATTCATCTATATTCTAAGTTCCATCATAAGTTTTAATTTTTTATATGATACCTACTAATTTCTATGTTTACTTAATTTATTTACTTTTCCACGAATGTTTTTAGAATTAAATTTTGAAAAAATTAAACATATTTTCGCACCTGCGTCAACTATCACATTAAATACATGTAGAAATTTTCATTTCAAACGCCGCCGGAAAATAACATGGGTTTTTTTTTGATATTTTTTAAAAATTTATTCATACTCTCTCTAATTATAGCTATTTTTACTCATTTTTTATATTCTACATACAATGCTTGAGGTATTAGATGATGCAAATTCTAAATACACCATATTGCTATCACTCTGTTTATTATTTTTTTATTTGTTACTCGTTTTTTTTTATTATTTTCTTATGTATATGTATTAGAATTAGTGATGTGCGATTTCGAAATGTTTTTAAAATCAAAACAACCGATAATCGTCAAAAAAAAAAAAACAATTGAATGATTTTTGTGAATACGAATGAATTATTCGAATAAAAACCGGAACCATCCGAACACAAACGAATGAAGTATTCGTTAAACATCGCCTAGATTCTTTCGAGAGAAATAACATTTCGAATGATTGTTGCAAATAGGAATGAATTATTCGAATAAAAACCGAAACTATCCGAACACAAACGAATGAAGTATTCGTTAAACATTGACTAGATTCTTCCGAGAGAAATAGCATTTCGAATGATTGTTGTGAATACGAATGAATTATTCGAATGAAATAAAATTTCGAATGCAACCACGGAACAATCGAATGCATTCAAAGTCATCGAACAATCAAATAATTCGAATGAATCATTTCGAAGTTGCCCATCACTAATTAGAACCCATATGATTTTACAATAAAAAAAGTGTTTATACTCATTATTGAAGTTGAATATAGATAATATTTACATTTAAAGGAAAAAGAAAAAGTTATTTTTATTATTCCATTCGCACGCGAAAAAAATTATGAAATGTAAAATATATATATAATTCATGTAATATATTTACAAACGATTAACAAGAATAAAAGAAAATTAATTTAAAAAATAAATAAATATCACAAAAAATTTAAAGATGGAAAAATTACAAGATTATGATTCGTACAATGCTCACAAATTGGCTCCTTTGATCGGGTTATGTTGGAATTCGAACAAACTTGCATGGTTGCATTGCGGACAATCTTTGATTAAGGTGGGATGTACTGCACTGAGTGGAAAAGAATCTGGAATATCATAGCTATGATGTTTAAAACACGGTAAGAAGCGTTTGATACGTCGATCATTCTTCAGTGCTACAGGTAATTTATTGTAAAAATCGCAAATTTTTTGAGGGCATACATTAATTAATATCTCTGCAGTAATATTTTGCATCAAGTCGCACGTAGAATATTTTACTAATGATAATATAGGTCTAACATTTACATCGTACCATTTCATCATCACATATACATTCTGCAATGAACACCTATGTATGTTTTTATCCGTGTGTGCATCACATTTTACAACTCTTGATATTCCTTTATACATATTATTTAATTTCCTTAAATTGGGTATACCGAATTCTTTTTCTAAATTAATAATCTTGAATCTTGAAAGTGATGTTTCAAATAGTTTTATCCATATAGTGGTCATTTTTTCATTTCCTTTAATGTAAATATTCAATGGTTCCAAATCTTCCAACACATTTTCTATATCACCAGCAATAGATTCGTAATTGTAATCTCCTGCATTCCACGGAATTGAATGACAGTTTTGAATTATCCTCATGTTTTCTTGTTTTTTATTATTGGATAATACATCCCATTCGAATGGAGGCTTGTAAATTCTATGAAATTGAATTTCACCATCGATACTTATTATTGAAAGTTCCTTAATGATGTACGTATCATTATCATATTTAAAACATTGAATATCGATAATTACCTCACGTGCTACTATCATTGTTACAGTTGTTATTAAAGAGAAAAGAAAAAAAAACTAAAACTTTTAATAGTAACTAAAATTTAAACGTGTGAAGAACACTAATTCGTGAAACTAATAACAAGCGAGCGAATACAGTTATTCAGAGAGTTGACATAATGTCTACCTTTGAATTAGATGCATTCGATGAAATGTTGCATCAGAAAAATGCCCTTCAAACGGAGAAAGTTGATTGCATACATTGATGAATGAAGTTGTTAAGAACTTGTACATACATATACATTTTGTTTGTGGTAGTGTATGCATGTACACATGAGATCTTACATATAAGTAAGGGTCAAGATCCGGTTTTAACAGCTGTATCAGACGATCTTAACGTGCAGCTATGTACATGCAGGGATAGACTTTAATATAATCATTATCGATGGTAAACGAGAACATTAATTCATTTTTAAATTTTAATATATCGTCTTCCATCACTAATAAGATAACATAAAAAACTACTAACTTAACTGAATATATCCTTCTTCAACCAACTTTTCCTCAATCATTCGAATTTCATCATCTACACCAACATTTCACACTTTTTTAGATGTATGCGATAACAATAATCACTCAACCAATTCATTAGGATCGTCTGAATAATCGATCGGTGTATCTTCATGACATACTCCGCCATCAGCACAATGCTTAGGCTTTGCTCCATCATAGTAAATTTTTACACTTGATCCATTAGACTGAAACATCGGACGTATTATTTTTCTGTATTTAGGAAATGTAGTACCCTTTAATACACCAGTAGCATGTAAATGAGCTCTAGTACACTCAAGTATTTATTTATATAGATCTAAATCATTATTTTGTATATTTATTCTCATCTATATGCGATACCATTAGTAAATGAAAGAGTCCGGGTGTGTAAGGAAATTTTATTTGCTTACTTCCTTTTCCTAAATAAATTTCACCATATTTGCAGTCCCAAGAAATCAATGTCGATCCTATCAGATACTCATCAATGTTTGTATCATAGTGTATTCCATATACTTGATCATTCGGAACAAGTTCATCAAAATCTGTATGAAATGAATCTACTTCACTTATGTTTAACGACTTAGCTTTGAGTTTGTTTTTTAATATTTTCATCTTTAATTTCAGACTCAGCGTCACTTCTCTGTTTACTATTAGACAATCATGCGATAGTGATTCATTATTTAGAGGCTGTAGGATACACTCGAAATAATCAAATATAACAAATGATACAAATTCTTGCTGTTTATGTTGTTGAAATCTCGATATTTTATTCTCCTTTGTTGGCATAACAACTGTAGCAGGAGTATTGGGTTAGTTTTACTTTCAGTCCAGAAATTTGTCAGGCCAATGTTACGTTTAGAGAAAATCTGCTCTATCTATTTATATTGAATTTTAATAACTTATATATAACATGAAGTATATTTTAAGTATTTAAAATAATATGAAATTCACAGTGATTGATATATATGGTGAAATGTATGTATAAAGGAAGATTTACTCACAAGTTTTGATGAAATTCTAGTTATTTAAAATGTTGTTATCAAAGAGTAAATCATTGGTTAATACTGATAACAACAATAATGGAATGAATAAGGAAGCAAGACTGAAAAAATGAACTAGACAGGATATGTAGCGATATAATGTAAAAATATAACCTATTGAAGTCCGAGTGGAAACCAATTACAAGCACTTCAGCCGCCATATTGGAACCTATTATGAAACCATTATTGGAAATTCATGAAGCATTACAAAAATCTGAAAGATTAAAATGGATTCTTATGGAATAAATGATACATCAATGGTAAAAACGTCAAAAACGGTCTAATAGTAAACAGAGAAGTGACGCTGAGTCTGAAATTAAAGATGAAAATATTAAAAAACAAACTCAAAGCTAAGTCGTTTAACATAAGTGAAGTAGATTCATTTCATACAGATTTTGATGAACTTGTTCCGAATGATCAAGTATATGGAATACACTATGATACAAACATTGATGAGTATCTGATAGGATCGACATTGATTTCTTGGGACTGCAAATATGGTGAAATTTATTTAGGAAAAGGAAGTAAGCAAATAAAATTTCCTTACACACCCGGACTCTTTCATTTACTAATGGTATCGCATATAGATGAGAATAAATATACAAAATAATGATTTAGATCTATATAAATAAATACTTGAGTGTACTAGAGCTCATTTACATGCTACTGGTGTATTAAAGGGTACTACATTTCCTAAATACAGAAAAATAATACGTCCGATGTTTCAGTCTAATGGATCAAGTGTAAAAATTTACTATGATGGAGCAAAGCCTAAGCATTGTGCTGATGGCGGAGTATGTCATGAAGATACACCGATCGATTATTCAGACGATCCTAATGAATTGGTTGAGTGATTATTGTTATCGCATACATCTAAAAAAGTGTGAAATGTTGGTGTAGATGATGAAATTCGAATGATTGAGGAAAAGTTGGTTGAAGAAGGATATATTCAGTTAAGTTAGTAGTTTTTTATGTTATCTTATTAGTGATGGAAGACGATATATTAAAATTTAAAAATGAATTAATGTTCTCGTTTACCATCGATAATGATTATATTAAAGTCTATCCCTGCATGTACATAGCTGCACGTTAAGATCGTCTGATACAGCTGTTAAAACTGGATCTTGACCCTTACTTATATGTAAGATCTCATGTGTACATGCATACACTACCACAAACAAAATGTATATGTATGTACAAGTTCTTAACAACTTCATTCATCAATGTATGCAATCAACTTTCTCCGTTTGAAGGGCATTTTTCTGATGCAACATTTCATCGAATGCATCTAATTCAAAGGTAGACATTATGTCAACTCTCTGAATAACTGTATTCGCTCGCTTGTTATTAGTTTCACGAATTAGTGTTCTTCACACGTTTAAATTTTAGTTACTATTAAAAGTTTTAGTTTTTTTTTCTTTTCTCTTTAATAACAACTGTAACAATGATAGTAGCACGTGAGGTAATTATCGATATTCAATGTTTTAAATATGATAATGATACGTACATCATTAAGGAACTTTCAATAATAAGTATCGATGGTGAAATTCAATTTCATAGAATTTACAAGCCTCCATTCGAATGGGATGTATTATCCAATAATAAAAAACAAGAAAACATGAGGATAATTCAAAACTGTCATTCAATTCCGTGGAATGCAGGAGATTACAATTACGAATCTATTGCTGGTGATATAGAAAATGTGTTGGAAGATTTGGAACCATTGAATATTTACATTAAAGGAAATGAAAAAATGACCACTATATGGATAAAACTATTTGAAACATCACTTTCAAGATTCAAGATTATTAATTTAGAAAAAGAATTCGGTATACCCAATTTAAGGAAATTAAATAATATGTATAAAGGAATATCAAGAGTTGTAAAATGTGATGCACACACGGATAAAAACATACATAGGTGTTCATTGCAGAATGTATATGTGATGATGAAATGGTACGATGTAAATGTTAGACCTATATTATCATTAGTAAAATATTCTACGTGCGACTTGATGCAAAATATTACTGCAGAGATATTAATTAATGTATGCCCTCAAAAAATTTGCGATTTTTACAATAAATTACCTGTAGCACTGAAGAATGATCGACGTATCAAACGCTTCTTACCGTGTTTTAAACATCATAGCTATGATATTCCAGATTCTTTTCCACTCAGTGCAGTACATCCCACCTTAATCAAAGATTGTCCGCAATGCAACCATGCAAGTTTGTTCGAATTCCAACATAACCCGATCAAAGGAGCCAATTTGTGAGCATTGTACGAATCATAATCTTGTAATTTTTCCATCTTTAAATTTTTTGTGATATTTATTTATTTTTTAAATTAATTTTCTTTTATTCTTGTTAATCGTTTGTAAATATATTACATGAATTATATATATATTTTACATTTCATAATTTTTTTCGCGTGCGAATGGAATAATAAAAATAACTTTTTCTTTTTCCTTTAAATGTAAATATTATCTATATTCAACTTCAATAATGAGTATAAACACTTTTTTTATTGTAAAATCATATGGGTTCTAATTAGTGATGGGCAACTTCGAAATGATTCATTCGAATTATTTGATTGTTCGATGACTTTGAATGCATTCGATTGTTCCGTGGTTGCATTCGAAATTTTATTTCATTCGAATAATTCATTCGTATTCACAACAATCATTCGAAATGCTATTTCTCTCGGAAGAATCTAGTCAATGTTTAACGAATACTTCATTCGTTTGTGTTCGGATAGTTTCGGTTTTTATTCGAATAATTCATTCCTATTTGCAACAATCATTCGAAATGTTATTTCTCTCGAAAGAATCTAGGCGATGTTTAACGAATACTTCATTCGTTTGTGTTCGGATGGTTCCGGTTTTTATTCGAATAATTCATTCGTATTCACAAAAATCATTCAATTGTTTTTTTTTTTTTGACGATTATCGGTTGTTTTGATTTTAAAAACATTTCGAAATCGCACATCACTAATTCTAATACATATACATAAGAAAATAATAAAAAAAAACGAGTAACAAATAAAAAAATAATAAACAGAGTGATAGCAATATGGTGTATTTAGAATTTGCATCATCTAATACCTCAAGCATTGTATGTAGAATATAAAAAATGAGTAAAAATAGCTATAATTAGAGAGAGTATGAATAAATTTTTAAAAAATATCAAAAAAAAACCCATGTTATTTTCCGGCGGCGTTTGAAATGAAAATTTCTACATGTATTTAATGTGATAGTTGACGCAGGTGCGAAAATATGTTTAATTTTTTCAAAATTTAATTCTAAAAACATTCGTGGAAAAGTAAATAAATTAAGTAAACATAGAAATTAGTAGGTATCATATAAAAAATTAAAACTTATGATGGAACTTAGAATATAGATGAATGAAAAAAAAGTTGTAATTGAATAGATTAATGAAAAAACATAATAGTCTTTGTGTTTACATTTCTTCTGGTTTTTTTTTTGGTTTTTTTCGTTATGTTTAATGCATCATATTGCTTTTTATGTATAGCCTCTTCACTCTCTTGTTTTCAAAAGTATACTTTTCTGTCAATTACTTCTTTAAAAAAACTTTCCGAATTTTAGCATTTATCATATTATATGACATGTACAATAAATTAACAGATTCCATATTGGAGTGTAAAGAAAACTATTTAAAAAAATCTCTGAAATAAAGAATAATATAAAGAAAAAAGATTGTGAAGCAAAGAAAGAAAAAAAGCAAAAAACAGTGATTCTTCATGATATTTTTACTCCCCACCCTGGGGACAATTTATTTTTGTAGAATTTAAATATTGTTGTAAAAGCAAGTATGATGTTATTTTGTATATCACAGGGTGAAAAAAAAAAATAATAATAATACGTTAATCATTGATTTAAAAATTATATTATCATACATTTCCAGCATCCGATGTTTGCATGTGCTTGTATAGAAAGCGTGTATACACATATACACGAATAAAATATAATACATCCAAGGTAACTTGCATATTTCTGCTGTTGTCTAAAACCGTTAGAATATTAGGTAAAAGATTGAGTAAGATAAATACGATCGTAACACATTGTTTAAAGAAACAAAAATAAAAAATAAAATAACATGATCGATTTAATTTGAATTTAGCAATATTTTTAGAACTAACATGAATTTTTTGTAAAACGCGAAAGAAAAAAAGGAAAGAAAACAACGGTAAAATTTGTTAGTTTTACGGATAAATCAGTATAGTTGTATTTAACAATGCCTATGCAGTTAATAATCTTTTGTCATTCATTTAACCGTGCGCTCACACACATGCCCACATACATGTATACCGGTCTTAATGGTATGTTTATTATCAACTATCTCATTCATCCAGTTTTAAAGCTAATTTTCGGCCTTTTTTATAAAACTGCCTCGAAAAGGATGCTAACGGATATTTCATGTCTGCCACTGCAGTGCAGTTCTGCAATAATAAAGGTACATAATTTATCTCACTCTCATTCTCTTATTCCATAAGCAGATCTCTACCTGTCGTTGCGATTCAACGGTTGTTTCTTATTAGCCATTTCGCACATTTCAAGCATACATACACACACATGTTCACACATATTTACTCACCCTTACGCGCATGCAGTGTCGATACATGATCTGTAGGTGTTCTATAATGACGAAGACTATTCATAGACGTTTCTGTAGATTTCGAAATATTTTCGTATTGAAAAATTTTAAATGTAAAAAATGAAAAATCTTAGAACGAAACATTGAATAAAAATTTCCTTCATAATCTGTATTCCAAATAATAAGACTCGTACGTTTTCATCAGCTCCCTCCCTCACGTGTAAAAATTTAGCTTTTTATTTTCTCTCTCTGTCGTATCAGTCTATTTAAATGATATGAATAATAATAATGAAAAAATTTTTTTTTAAAGATAATAAGTGTAAATTGAACGTTTTACAGAAATTTCCATCAAAGTTTGAAATCTATGTATTAGGTTTTGACCATTTTTCAAATAAAGTCGTAGATTTACCATTCATATCGAGGAAAAAATAGAAAAATAATTTTTTTCATACTTGTATATGTAAGCATATACACGCATGCATATGCTGAGAGATAAAAAAAAAAAAAAAAAAAAGAAAAAGGAAAAGATTATTTAAATTTAAATAAACAGTTACATAAATTGATTCGATTTCATCCATACAACATATTAATTGAAATAGAATGAAATAATAAATGATGTGTTCGGTACTATAATATCTGCGGTGTATCTAAATAATTTTAAAGTAATTATATGTCCATGAAATAAAATAAAATGTAGGAAATGTATATTATTACATATTAAAATTCCATACATATATACATACATACATTATAATTTATGTGAAACAATGTAAAAGATTTTGAAATGATAAAAATAAAAATGCGAGTAAAAGAAAAAAATATGGTTTTATTTCACATATTATACATACTGCGCGAAAGCTGACTTTGGTACATTGAAAGGTAATTGTTATGTTCATATTCAACTTTCGTAGGATCTAGACAACTCCAGCTTTCAAATTCCACGTCTTTTATTGAATTTTTAATCCGTATGAATTGAATGTTGACAGTCGTCGCAATCTTTTACTTTGACACAATTTCGAGTACTCCTGCGTAATGTATCACCGTCGATATAATGTTCTTTATCATGTTCGTGATCGTAGCATGGTAGAAATGATTTTATCGTATCATCCTGTTTTAATCTGTCCGGTAAAAATATATAAATGTCCCCGATGCAACTTGGAAATAATGTAATTATCATTTCTTTGGTGGCTGTAATGAATAACTGGCTTAAATCATTTATATTGAGATTGTTCATAAGCTTCAGCGGACGGATAACGTGATCGTGCCATGTCCTCATCACCATAACATTTTTCATCGCACAATGAAAAATATCATTCTCATAATGGTGCTTACAAGTTACCAGATTGCTTATACCAGAGTATTCTTGATATAAATCATCAATACCAGGTACTCGAAAGACTTTCTCCATATTAACGAGTTCGTAGTCCAAGTCACGCAACAATTCAGACTTTTCGTTAAGTTCCCATAATATAAGTTTTGCATAAGTGGTTAAAATATATACGCGAACCTTCGGTTTTTCAGACAGTATTGTGAATACATCACGTGCCATGAATATTTCTTCCCGACAGGGAAATAATGAGGGGGTTTTCAAGTAATGACTCACGGAAGAGCATTGTAAATGAGGCATTTTTGATGCAGACCATGCTCTGCTTGGCTTGTATAGCGTATGTAAACACCTCCCGCCAGACATATCAATCATCGCTAGTTCGGTTACTAGAAAACCATAATCAGAATCCTTATGGAAGCTGAAATCTACAAAATATTCCACTATATCCATCTGATCTGACAATAATACTGGACCAACGATTTTATGTGCAAAATATGTTGATTCTGTTGAAGAATAACCATCATCTGATTGCGGTAATTGAAGTGACGAAGACGTATGCGAGTCGCTATCACTCGCAAATAAATTCTGAATAAATTCGGCGTCTTTAATTGATTTTGAGTTGCTGCTTATGTTAACTATATTAGCGTTCATGATTGAATAATATGTATTTCAAACTTTTCACTAAAAAAAATATAGAGAAAAAGAAAGAGAAAAAGGAAAGATAAAAGACAAAAATAAATGATAGAGAAAAAAAGAGAAAAAACATAGGAAATTATTTTCTTTAACGTTGACGTAAATTTTTTAATAATGCGTGAACACAGATTCGACAAAATATACATGTTTATCATAAAACTAATACTGACCGCTTGAATGATTCCGTTCGATAGTCTATCTCATTAGCTACCTTTGAATCGGTTGTGGCAGTGGAAATGTTACGTCAGAAAAATGTTGTTCCGTCGGAGAAAGCTGAATATATTTGTATACAAACAAAGTAATCGAGGACTTTGAGTGTATGTGCATATGTGAGGGAGTGTGAAAAATATTCTTGTACCGAATAATGGGAAATAGCGTGCGAGCAATGTACAAGTGGTCTTGAAGGTATGCGAGTCATGCAGGTAAAGGTTGTTGCGATGACGAGATATATACCTGCAGAGGTTATCGATTCTTGGAAAACAGGTATTGACGTTCGAAACAATAATGTCTTGAAACGATTGATGATGCGGATGAGTTTATTAAATAAAAAAATTATGTTTATAGCGAAACGAATAATATTAAAAATAATTGTGATGTTAATAAATATTTTTTATTGATCGGAGATTTTTCTTTCTCGAAAGGTTAAAATTATTTTTGACAATGTTAAGTGTATATGATGACATGACTGTGTAGGAAAAAGTAATACCAGTACAAAAAAAAATAAAGATCGTTAATAAAAATTAGACATATAGAACTGCATGTGGTGTGTATGCGAGACCAATGTGATATGCTATTGTGTCTAACGTTGAAAAAATGTTCATGATCAATAGGGAAATTCGTGATAGAAGATAAGTGTGTGGGAATGTGCGGTACGCTTTCGAGTGAACCATTGATTAATTTTTAGAATCGATAAAATAAATAAAGATTACGAAAGATAAGCAATTTTAGATGTGAGGGGGCGGGGGTAGAAAGAATGAATTTTTAGGATTGAAAAAAAAAAAAATGAAAAACACATTCGAATCAATTTTTTGAAGAACTCGTAATAGAGTAACGTATAATGTAGAATCTGTGCGGTTGATAGATAGTATGCTTTCACAACAGTCTGAATGTCTGTTCGGATTAATTTTTAAAACCTCGGAAAACATACAGAAATACTTACGGACTGAAAATAATCGTAATGAGAAAAATAATAAAATATACTTGGACTAATTTTGAAAAAAAAGTGGTAACACTAATGAATGACACATGCGCGAGAATGATGCGTGGGCATTCATTGAGGGGCGAGAAATCGATAGATTTATTTTTTAGAACCGGGGAAAACATACATAAATACTTACGAATGGAAAAGTAATCGTAAGTGAGAAAAAATAATAAATATACTTAGATACATGATATTGACTCAACTATTCAACGTAAGGATCAAGAGGCTTTAATACAGACTGGAGTTGGGAATATATTATCAACTATAGTAAAATCTAAAATTTTAAAATAATTTTAAGTTTATGAAATAAGAAATGTAAATATATGAAACTATTTATTATTATATATTATATTGTAATAAAGTTTACATGCGTTATATATTTCGAAAGAAAACATTGTAAAAGTTTTTTGAAAAATAAAAAAATATGTGAAAAAGAAAAAAAATGTACTTCTTTATTTTTTTAATAGTTTACATAAAATGCATGTTACGCCAACTGATCGCGTCGCAACGATGATTGTTGTTATGTTCGAATTCGTCTTTCATTGAATCCAGACATCCCCAGCATGAGAATTTAGCATTCGGTGATTGAATTCGTATGAGTTGACTAAATTTTTTAATCCAGGCAAACTGGAAATTACCATTCGAACCCCAGTACAACATATTTGTATGATTACGATGATTTAAAATACTATGGTTTTTTCGGAATGCATAAACGACTTTAATTTTATACTTGCACGTTTCAGCATCGGCACCATCGGTTTCTATTAATTTGTATAAGTTAATAGATACACCATTCGTTCGTTCGAAGGTTTCAATATCTGCTAATGAACGTACCGGTAATCGTATGAAGTTGAAATCGTACACATTCTGTAATAAATTATACTGCCACATCGAAAACGGATTTTTCGTAAACTTTGCCAAAACGGCAAACAGAAAACTATTTTTATTCTCAGCGTCGTTCAGATCTTTTACGTAGATTACAGCGCGTCGATTGATTATTTCTTTCGGAAGTTCGACCTTTGACGGACTGATATCTTCAGATGGAGGTGGTAGCGGAATTTGTGTTAACGGTGGCGAATGTAAATATTGTGCAAACTGAGTCTGTGATGAATTATCTGCCTCTTGTGAATTTGTTGGATTTTTCGATATTGATGGTGGTGGTGGCGGTGGTGGCATATGTGTATCTGGAAAACCGCTCAGCGCAACATCGTCATTATCATATTCGAAAAAATGTTGAATAAATTCTGCGGTATTTACTGGTTTCGAATTGTTCGCGGTAACAGTATCGGTATTCATGATGATTGTAATGAAATAATTTTTATGAAAACGAAAAATTAAAAAAGTTATTAAAATCTTAAAAACTCGTGATGAACACTGCTTAGAGAACGTGTATGCGTTTGACGAGAAATTAATAGTGAACGATCGAATGAATCCGTTCAATGGTCTACCTCATTAACTACCTTTGAATCGGGTGTGGCAGTGGAAATGTTGCGTCAGAAAAATGTCGTTCTATCGGAGAAAGTCGGTTACATATGTGTATACGAACAAAGTAGTCAAGGATATGAGTATAAGTGTGTTTATGTTAGTGTGTACATGTAGGGCGTGGTTCCGTAATAATGTATCGACTGGAATAGAAATTATAAGAATATTAAGATCCTGTTTCAACGGTTTTGAAAGTGTTTGCATGCAACGTCACATATAGTGATGGTTGAAGCGAGTGTGTAGAAATAAAAAAATAAAAAAAAATCTTAGGCTAATTTTATAATACTTACGCCCTGAAAAATAAAAAATACGTACGAATGGAAAAAGAGGAAGAAGGGGGGTTTAGGTTAGTTTCTGGCTTTAAATATTACACTTGGGTTAATTTCGGAATTTTTATACTTACACGTAGAATTTTGGAAAATCGCGGTATCGCGAACGATCGACAAGTGCGCGGGAACCGCGCGTGCACCTTCTAAGTATGCTAGGAGGGCGAGCGGGGCTTAGGTTACTTTCATGCTTTAAATATTATATTGAGGTTAATTTTTAAACGCATCGAATTATCGGAAATGCGGGGGAACGGCGCGTGCGCTTTAGAGATATGCCAGGAGGGCGAGCAGGGGTTTGGTTAGTTTTCAGCTTTAAATATTACACTTGGGTTAATTTCGGAATTTTTATACTTACACGTAGAATTTTGAAAAATCGCGGTATCGCTGTCGGCGGGAGGGAAGAGTGGGGACTTGGGTTAGTTTCGGGCTTTAAACATTATACTTGGGTTAATTTATAATCGGTTCGGTTTATCGGAAACGAGCGGGACCTGTAGGGTGAAATTTGGAAGAAATTTGCAAAAAATTTGGAAAAATTTGAGGAAAATTGGGGAAAATTGGGGGAAATCGGGGGAAACTTGGGTGAATTTTCAGCGTCGGAATAAAAAATTGGGTGAATTTTTGCCTCCCGAATAAAATACTTAGGTGACTTTTCGCCTCCGGGACAGGAATTGGGGTTGTGACGTCAGACTTCCTAGAGTCGCCATTTATTCACTACTATTGATGATGCTGATGAGTTTATTAAATAAAAAAATATGTTTATAGCGAAACGAATAATATTAAAAATAACTGTGATGTTAATAAATATTTTTTATTGATCGGAGATTTTTCTTTCTCGAAAGGTTAAAATTATTTTTGGCAATGTTAAGTGTATATGATGACATGACTGTGTAGGAAAAAGTAATACCAGTACAAAAAAATAAAGATCGTTAATAAAAATTAAACATATAGAACTGCATGTGGTGCGTATGCGAGATCAATGTGATATGCTATTGTGGCTAACACTGAAAAAGTTCATGATCAATAGGGAAATTCGTGATAAAAAATATGTGTGTGGGAATGTACGGTACGCTTTCGAGTGAACCATTGATTAATTTTTAGAATCGATAAAATAAACAAAGATTACGAAAGATCAGCAATTTTAGATGCGGGGGTAGAAAGAATGAATTTTTAGGATTGAAAAAAAATGAAAAACATATTCGAATCAATTTTTGAAGAACTCGTAATAGAGTAACGTATAATGTAGAATCTGTGCAGGGGATAGATAGTATGCTTTCACAACAGTTTGGGTGTTTGTTCGGATTAATTTTTAAAACCTCGGAAAACATACAGAAATACTTACGGACTGAAAAATAATCGTAATGAGAAAAATAACAAAATATACTTGGACTAATTTTGAAAAAAAAGTGGTAACGTGAACGAATGATACGTGCGTGCGAATGATGCGTGTGCTTTCGTTGAAGGGCGAAACATCGAATGATTTATTTTTAAAACTGGGGAAAACATACATAAATACTTACAGACGCAAAAATAATCATAAGTGAGAAAAAATAATAAATCTACTTAGATACATGATATTGACTCAACTATTCAACGTAAGGATCAAGAGGCTTTAATACAGACTGGAGTTGGGAATATATTATCAACTATAGTAAAATCGAAAATTTTAAAATAATTTTAAGTTTATAAAATACGAAATGTAAATATATGAAACTATTTATTATTATTATTATTATTATTATTGTTATTATTATTATTATTGTTATTATTATTATATATTATATTGTAATAAAGTTTACATGCGTTATATATTTCGAAAGAAAACATTGTAAAAGTTTTTTGAAAAATAAAAAATATGTGAAAAAGAAAAAACGTACGTCTTTATTTTTTTAATAGTTTACATAAAATGCATGTTACGCCAACTGATCGCGTCGCAACGATGATTGTTGTTATGTTCAAATTCGTCTTTCATTGAATCCAGACATCCCCAGCACGAGAATTTAGCATTCGGCGTTTGAATTCGTATGAGTTGACTAAATTTTTTAATCCAGGCAAACTGGAAATTACCATTCGAGCCCCAGTACAACATATTTGTATGATTACGATGATTTAAAATACTATGGTTTTTTCGGAATGCATAAACGACTTTAATTTTATACTTGCACGTTTCAGCATCGACACCATCGGTTTCTATTAATTTGTATAAGTTAATAGATACACCATTCGTTCGTTCGAAGGTTTCAATATCTGCTAATGAACGTACCGGTAATCGTATGAAGTTGAAATCGTACACATTCTGTAATAAATTATACTGCTACATCGAAAACGGATTTTTCGTAAACTTTGCCAAAACGGCAAACAGAAAACTATTTTTATTCTCAGCGTCGTTCAGATCTTTTACGTAGATTACAGCGCGTCGATTGATTATTTCTTTCGGAAGTTCGACCTTTGACGGACTGATATCTTCAGATGGAGGTGGTAGCGGAATTTGTGTTAACGGTGGCGAATGTAAATATTGTGCAAACTGAGTCTGTGATGAATTATCTGCCTCTTGTGAATTTGTTGGATTTTGCGATATTGATGGTGGTGGTGGCGGTGGTGGCATATGTGTATCTGGAAAACCGCTCAGCGCAACATCGTCATTATCATATTCGAAAAAATGTTGAATAAATTCTGCGGTATTTACTGGTTTCGAATTGTTCGCGGCAACAGTATCGGTATTCATGATGATTGTAATGAAATAATTTTTATAAAAACGAAAAAATTAAAAAAGTTATTAAAATCTTAAAAACTCGTGATGAAGACTGCTTAGAGAACGTGTATGCGTTTGACGAGAAATTAATAGTGAACGATCGAATGAATCCGTTCAACGGTCTACCTCATTAACTATCTTTGAATCGGGTGTGGCAGTGGAAATGTTGCATCAGAAAAATGTCGTTCTATCGGAGAAAGTCGGTTACATATGTGTATACGAACAAAGTATTCAAGGATATGGATATAAGTGTGTTTATGTTAGTGTGTTTATGTTAGTGTGTACGTGTATGGCGTGGTTCTGCAATAATGTATCGACTGGTATAGAAATTATAAGAATATTAAGATCCTGTTTCATCGGTTTTGAAAGTGTCTGCATGCAACGTCATATGTAGTGATGGCTGAAGCGAGTGTGTAAAAATAAAAAAATAAAAAAATATCTTAGGCTAATTTTATAATACTTACGCTCTGAAAAATAAAAAATATGTATGAATGGAAAAAGGGTGAAAAGGGGGTTTAGGTTAGTTTCACGCTTTAAATATTATACTTTGGTTAAATTTGGAATTTTTATACTTACGCGCAGAATTTTAGAAAATCCCGGTATCGCGAACGATCGACGAGTGCGCGGGAACGGCGCGTGCGCCTTCTAAGTATGCTATGAGGGCGAGCGGGGCCTGGGTTAATTTCATGCTTTAAATATTATACCGAGGTTAATTTTTAAACGCTTCGATTTATCGGAAATGCGGTGGAACCGTACGGACGAATTTGAGGGAATTTTGGGGGAATTTTGAGGAAACTTGGGGGAATTTTCGGCGTCGGAATAAAAAATTGGGTGAATTTTTGCCTCCCGAATAAAATACTTATGTGACTTTTCGCCTCCGGGACAGGAATTGGGGTTGTGACGTCAGACCCGCCAGAGTCGCTATTTATTCACTACTTATATATATATATATATATATATATATATATATATATATATATATATATATATACACACACGTGTATATATATGTGACATGAAAAATACAAATCAGTACCAAAATACATCCACACACTCTCACATGCTCACGCACAAACACACACACACACACACAAACACAAACAAGCACACAGATGAAATCCAATCACCCACACACGTACAGATATTCTCAATGAAAGCAGATAGGACAACTCAGCCTTACGTTGTCAAACTTTTGACGATTTTTAATAACTTCTCTGAACGACTATCAAATATCTCTAGTTCATGATGTCCCTTCTCTAGTTTGTTGTATAGTATAAATAAGGAGCGTAGAGAGAAACATGCATACTGCTGAGTCCTTGCAAACTATACTGGCAGTATATGATTTAGTCGGACACCTGAAATGGGTACTTTAATCAATATTTTCTCTAGCATATTAGATCAATTTATTTTACCACGCAACAGATCATGCAAAACGCGAAGCGCCATCTTCTTCTTTCTACCCTCTAGACTCTTCATGTTTAATTGTCTAAGTGTTTTTCCGAATGTGCTCACCACTGAATTTCCAAATCTATACAGCGAGTATTTTATAAACTTTATCTGCACTCTTTCTATTCTAGCTACTAAATCAGCAGACGTAGGCATATCAACGAGCCAAGTTCTAAGTGCGAACGAACCAAAGCGGAGTATAAGAAATAAATATGTTTCAATGTATCTGTGAAATTTACACTGCTTCGTTACATTAAACCCAGAATTTTCTTCGCCTTGCCAATTGTGTTCATTACGTGAAGTTTAAATTAAAATTTTTCATCTAAAAAAAAAAAAAACGCCAAGATCCGTTACACCTGTCTCCTTTTTCAAAAGAGAACCTTCTATAATATGGTATAAGAGACAGAAGTAGGGTGAATTTTGCGAGTAAACGAGATAAATTTACATTTAGACGTATTCTCACCGGTAAGTTATTAGCAACACTCCAGGATACCAAATTATCTACATCCTTTTATAATGATATAGTATCTTCAACATTTTCTGAATACTATAAAAATCGTAGCGAATGAGTTCGAAGATTTTCTATTTTTAAATATGACGCAGAAGCCATACAAGTATGTTTCGGATCGAAAATAAATTTAGTAATATTACCTGCTGTTCAAATGCTATTCGTCGATAGACGATTTTTATATTTCTCGCATAAGTTTTTTTTATCACACATTGTTTAGTTTAATTTAACATATAATAAGAAGAAACACACAAATATCCCTCCCGTGATTATGAAAAGCTTTGCCTTCGAAGCGCGTCAGGTTAATAAATATCAATTAATTGTTCATATTAGTGTGTTTCTTCTTATTATATGTTAAACGATTTTTATACTTACACTCAACTGTTTACATATTTATCAATTTTAGCCGGTAAAGTACATGTTACATTTAAGTATTTTTCTTTATATTTCGAAACAAATGTAAAAGTTTTAATGTATCTTTTATTTTTTGTTCGAAATAATTTGGCTTATTTTAAACTTTAAAATTTAGCAGTTTTTGAAATTTTGCCAAACACTAAGTAGCTGGCTTTTGGAACAAAGTTAGTGGAGAAAAATTCGATAGCCCAGTTCTACATCATAATAGTCGCGGCTTTTTTAAGAACATATTTATAGCTCACTATTTTTATCCTGTTTGAAGTTGTTTGGTTGTTTTTCGTTTGATTTAGAACAGCCGCATGATTCGATAATTACAGGATACTGCGATTCTAGATAGATTTTTCTGAAAATAATCTTTTCCCGCCAACAGATTGGGCTAAATTTTCTTTATCGATTTGCTGAATGATTAATTGCGAGTTATTCCGTACTAAGTTTAATGCTATGTTCCACTCAAATCTCATCCGAATATCAGTTTATAGAAAGTTTTTTCGATATTCAATGTTCTAATACGGTGAACGTTACATTGGAAATATAATAAATCGATGTATGAACGAGAAATGTCGAAAAACGCTGCGAGCGAGAATAGGCGTGTACTTGAAATCCTGTTTGTCTGTCGGGGGTTGAATACTGCCACACAGTCACTGGCGAAATGCCCAGGCCATTGGTAAAAAAATGATGGTGACTGGTGACGGAGAAGACGAGATCTGACACGGCCAAAAAGATTGTGTAGAGTCAGTTAGTCCCTTTTTTATATAAGGTCCTCGTGAAGAAGTTGCCGCGTTATCCTTATGCGACGTTATCTTTTGACTTTTCTTTGATCGTGGCAGAAATTGCATACAAAAAGTGTTTTCTGGTAGTGACGTTGTTTCAATCGATTTTCAATAGAAAAACCACGTAAAAACGTAAAAACAAAAGCCATAATCGTTACGAACATTCGTCAGCAATTTCGGCTCCAAATCAACCCCGTTGCACAATCCAACCCGAATCACCGGAAAGCCATCAAAGGACCACCGGGTTATGTACAATTTATTGAAACGAACTTCCTTAACGCGGGCTACCTAAATGGTGAAATCGTCACGTAACGTCACGTAACAGTGTGAGCTGCCAGTGTTTGTGTGAGCGGCCGCGCGAAACTCGATGAGAGTTCCAGCGTCAATACGGTCACAGTGAGGGGCTGCGGTAACCTGCAGCGTTGAATTGATGTTATGTTTTTTTTTTCTGTCACACAATTTCCTTCTTTAATAAAATTTCATCTTATTTCCGGAGAATTCAAACGAATCATGATAATGTTTAATATTTATTTACATGCATTCTGTCCATTGATGATTGATTTGATTCCGTTTCCTTACTTACAACTGCAACTCACTCTATTCAATAAGTACTTAATCTTAAAGAGAAATTGTAGTTCCTAGATAACTTTTTTTTTTTTTTTTTTTTTCTGAGCAATTATTACAATCTTAAAATAAATCTTAAATAAGTAATAAATATAATAACTGGGAAAGAAACGTGAAATAAAAACTTAGCCCAGCGACTAGTTTTTAGGGATGCAGCAATGTACACGTTAACAGTTTACACGAGGTTTACAGGTTTACAGCGTTTAAACCTACATTATTTGAGTTCCTCCGTCGGCAACTGTTAAATTACCGGATTATTCCTACGACCCCAAAGCCGTTCGTAATACGCACTTACGATTTCTGGAATGACCTCATCCACACACTTCAGATCTAAATCTCTGTGCAAGTCTGCATTCCTTTGAAACCATGCAGCTTTTGCTATCATCCGTATAATTTTATTTCGAGCCCGCTGTATGATATTACGGTTGCTCGTTTTGGCACATCCCCACAATTCAATACCGTAAGTCCAGATTGGCTCGATGATTACTTTATAGATTAACTAAAATAATGTTCATAATGTTACGGTTTAATAATGATAATAAAATAATTGGTACTTCCACAAAAATTATTGTTTCATTCCAAGAAAAAGCGTAAGGAACTTCGTTCCTGACTGGGATCCCATGGAGACCACACACTTTTTAAATTTATATTATCTTAATCGTTCTCGATATTGTGTTTTTCAGCGGTCGATTGATACCGAAAGATTAGTGTAAGTTAATTTCATTAATACATCATACAAAAAATTCGAATAATATTATTTTTCCAATAAACACAAAATGATTAACTTTTTCGTCCACGGCAGCCATTAATAAAACAACGTTACATTCGGTGTTCCTCCTAAAACTATTAATACCGTTACAGTGCGATAACATACATTAAAATTCGGAGTTCCCTTAAAAAAAATAAAGTGGAGGATATTCGTACTTCAAATGAAGAGCGATTTTTAAGTGAACGAATGATTTCATTTCAGAGTGACCAGTATAAATCGAAAACAATATATAATCAAAATTTCTTCCAGTAACGAACCAGCATAAGTTATAAGTTATTGTTGGTAATAAATTTGGATGTAGATTTTTTTTTTTTTTTTTTTAAATGGGTTTGTCAACATGGATATTGGCCCAAGAACATCGGAACAGAGAGGAAAGAGAAACTCGGATCCTAACACGATCAGAGATAGCCGACAGAAAGGAATCAAGAGCTAGAATAACCGAACGAGAAGGAAGGGAGAGAATGAATGAAGCACAGTATGGAGCGGGAATAGATGTAGATTGTGAGCTTTAAATGTTTTATAATTTTCTGTATGTCCTTAAAAATAAATTTAAAAAAAAAAAAAAAGATCGAGTAAAACAAAATATTGAAAGTTTACTAAATTTTATAAGCGACAAAAAATAAGAAAATAACCTATTCTGCGTTTCTAAACATGCCCCCCCCCCGGGAGGGGGATAGTACCTACTTTGCTATTGACAGTTCTGAGCCTGGATGAAATACGAAGGAAAACGCATTTCATTTAAATTTACCATAAAATTACGTCTGCTTTATTTTGTTTTCTCATAGTGGAATAAATTCATTAGCGTATAAACGATACATCAGAAATATCAAAACCAGGTACATATAAAGAAAGTAAAGAAAAACACTAAGGTTGCATTCATACTGCACGCGCGAAGCGAAGCGGTGATGCGCGGAAAATACAAAAGTCCGGCAAAGTATTTATGTTGAATGGGAGAGAGCGTCGGATGTTCACACTGCGAGCGAAGACGACCGATTGAAAGAGGTTTCGCGCGAAGCGCCTGATGCAATCGCAAGCTACGTTGCGATTTGAAGCGAGTTTTCGCGAATTTCATGCGTCTGTTCTGTTGTTTTGATTCTATGTTCTGTTGTTTGTATTTTATTGTTTTGTATTCCATTATTTTGATTCCATTGAATACCTCTCTATATTCACTATGGACATTGAAAAGTTGATTAATGGCGTGCCCCGATGTCCGGCACTGTGGGATTAAAGGAACAAATACTACCACAACAAGGACATTGCCCGCCGCTGCTGGAATTGGCCACCCTGAAATTGGTGTTCTGCCTCTGTATTGTATTTGAAATTAGGGATCGAATGTAGTCACGAGTAGTTGTACTCATTCTGAAGTAGCTCCAAAACCGCTCTTCATCCTCTCGTAGGTAACGGTACAAATGGTGATACTGACGTACTTCTTGCATGATTGACTTCATGCACCCACTTACGTTTTCTTCTAATGGTTAAAGCATTAACCTCCAATAAAAATGTTAACTAACGGGATTTAAATGGAACGACATAACTGCTGCGACACCAAAAACTCAACTGCCTACTTGCTCGCCTGTAATCGCTAGCAATATGAACGCATCATAGCATCGCATCGCTTCGCTTTTCGCAGCTCTTTTCGCTTCGCGTGCAGTGTGAATACAGCCTTATAGAGAAAAGTACTTCACAATTTCCGGTGTTAAACATGATTGATTGTTACCGATTGCTGTTATGAGCCCTACATCTGTTGTTCATCTTCCATCATTATCATGGAACGCAATTCTGAGAAAAATATGGTATTTTTTTCAACCGGTACACCCTAATGAATATGTACTACGGAAAGAAGTCCGTTTATTCATAGCTAGAAATACATACATTTCTCTGACTCGAATTTATAGTAATGTAACTATTAATGTTGAAAATTGATTATAAACCGGTAATAACAGACACAAAAAAAGTACTGTATATAATTAATTTCCGACGTCATTCGAAGTTAAAACTCCATAATCATGATTTACCAAGAACAATAAATGTGTCGGTGATAAATTCGGAAAATGCATTATTTTTCACGTGCATCATAACTGGTTTATTATTCATTTTCATTATCACGCGGCGGATAGAAGACAGCAATAACAACATAACTATTATCCTATAAGTGATAACTGAATAACAAAAGCACGTAACTTAACGCGTAAGCTCACGAATATATTTATTTTACACCCCCCCCCCTTTTGCCTAAAATACAAACTTAAAATTTAATAATAATTGAAATGTAACTAAAAATCTGAAAAAAAAAAATCATTAACCTAGGTAAATTGTGGAGAAAAAATAAATTTGTTAAATAGAATTTTTGCAGTTTTTCTTTTTTTTCTTCTAGGTATATTGTATCGATGCTAGCACATTATGTAATATCGTCACGAATAACAAAGTGGAACAGAAAAAGATTGTCTTCTTACGTACGCTATATAAAAAAAAAAAAAAAAAATCTTCGTATAAATTAAATAAAATTGATTAATGCCGAAAATGATAATGTCTACTTGAAGAATTCAGCGAAATTTATTGTCCGCTATCGTGGTAAATAATTAAAAAAATCATATTGTAAAGTAACTCTGAATTGTTAAAAAGAGAGAAATGCACCATTTTGTGAATTACAGCAAATATGGAAAGCAGTAAGAAATGAATTTAAAAAATTACAGCATTACTTGAAAGATGTTACTCTTTGAGGGATTTGCAAAATAGAGAATGTTAAACAAAATGGTTTCGGCTTCGCAACAGATTATACTTAATTAAAATAAGACGGAACATGAACTAAAGTCGACTGACCTAGTTTAGACGATTTATTTTCATTACGAGAAAACAATTGTGAGATATAGAATTGTTTCGCTGTAGGGTTTAATAAGGTTCCTCTTCCGGCAGATAGATATAAAAACAATTTATTCGAGCAAAATCTAATATATTTAACAAAACACTTGACATCGAAAATTTCCGCGGATAATTGAAATTTCTTTATTATACGAAATGAAAACAAGCGAAACTATCGGTTAGTTATCGCGAAGATAGATTATTTAATTACACATTAATGGGTGCATTATACTTTCTTTTTTTTTTTTATCGATTCTGTAATTATTATTATTATTATCATAATTATTGTTACTTTTATTATTACCGACATTATTTCCGTAAGTGATATTACTGTTGACATTGTTGTTATTATTGAAACCGTTATTACCATTATCGCTATTATTGAACAAAATTTCATTATTACAATATTTACATCGGAATCGTGAAATGGAGAAGAATTAATAGCGACTCTATTCGCTGCATTATTATCGATAACTTGAACTTCAGAACTAATCGAACTGGTGTTATTATTGTCTATCTCTCTATGTCTTTGTAATTATCATTATCCGAAACGGCATTATAAATATACCCGTCGTCTTCAGCCCAACTTGTACTACCGAATCAAACACGAATACGTTTCCCCCCCACCCGCATCGGATGGACGATTTAGATCGTCCATCAGAAGGGGAAGGAAAATAAATTACGATAGAAGTGAAAATAAAAAGAGCACATTATTCCATTACTGCATGAGTGTGTAAAAGCTGTGTAATAAATATTAAATGATGAAAAATTTTTTATAAACTGAAATTAAGCGAACGAATTAACTATTCTATAAGATAACACTCACTCGTTTTAATACGATCACAAAACATAGCCGCTATCAACCATATATGTATATCAAAACGTCCGATAACATCGAAAACTTTTAGGTTTTCATTGGAAAAGAAAAAATAATAGTAACCCAGGTCAACCCTTATCTGTAAGCGCATTTAAAATTGCTGTAACTTTAAGAATTGATAATCTCCGTGAGGATATCATCGAAATCAAGAAGGTCGGGCGGAATCGGGTAATTTCATTCATTTTTCTTCTCCTTCCACCGCTAATAATTTGACAGTCCCGTCTTTGCGTCGCGAGATCAAAAGTAAAGTAAGTCCCATATATTCTTGATAGGGTATCATGAACTGTGGAATTAAGCTTTTCATTATATAGATGTTTATTTCACTCATTGTTTCTCTTTTATGTTGTACAGCAATTAATTTTAAACACCAATTTAAAACAATTATTTAATTTATCAAATACTCCGACGCATTTCGAAGACAAAAAGCTTCGTGATCACGGGAGTTATTATAACATATATAAATTTAATAAAGACGATGTCCTTTAAATCGTTATTTTTTATTCTTTATATTTTGGCATCGTCTTTATTAAATTTATATATGTTATAATAACTCCCGTGATCGCGAAGCTTTGTCTTCGAAACGCTTCGAGGTATTTGATTAAATAATTGTTTTAAATTGGTGTTTAAAATTAATTACTGTAAGCTTTTCATACTGAGCCTGACAGCACTAATGAGAGTAGAGGCACCAGCTAGTTTCTGCTTGGGATCCACCTTTATTTTCCCCCCAGATTTCTCTAGTACCCAATTATTTCAAGGGCTGGGTAAACCGGGAAGCGACTTGGACCTTTTTAGACGCGAGGTCAAAAAAGGAGTGGACACAGATTACACGGATGAACAACTAATGGAAATGATTGGTTGTAACTCCCTTATATAATGAACTAATTCAAGAGACTAAATAGACGAACAATCACGGTCACTTCAGCCCTAATATCTTTTGAAGGGAAAAGTTCACCGTCATATGTTTTCATTTGGAATGTTTTGCTAGGAGGACAGAACAGTGTTACTGCCGTTCGACGTATAGCCACATTCCAGCCCATTACAAGAGCACTTCAAGATGTGCCAAATGCGAAATCAGAGATCATACTGAAGAACGGCGTAGCAGCCAAAATTATCCCGTATGGAATGTTTGGTTTCAGGCCGGGTCTCAGAACCGTATTATTTATTCTTCCTTTTTGAGTATTCTTCTCGGCCGCCTTTTCGGACATTAAAGAGGAATTTGATAATGTTTTTATTCCTTCATTATATTATGAACAATTGTTATTGAAATCCGAGCGAAGTACATCAGCAATCTTTTCGTTAACAGAAGGCTAAAATTTTTAAATCTGATAGTTGGTAGGGTCACTTCTAATAAGAACAACCATAAGCCCTGTTTCATTTAACATTTACGTATATTATATTTTTAGCATTCAGTTCCCGCGTAAAAAGATAGTTGAATGCGCGGTAGAAATTAATTTATGTGGAAAATTTTTTCAGGAAATTGGATTGGAGGTATCCCATTCCAAGCCTGCCGTTGTTCACATTAGGTCCGTGCAACTCGGAAGATATTTCTATAAGAATAAACGATCACGCTCCGACCCGAAAACTACTTGTGTGTAAAGTATTTCGGGTTGCACTTAAATTCGAGCCTCGCTTGGGCATACCACATCCAAAATTTTCAAAGCCAAATTTTAAAAACACTCAACCCCCTGAAGTCTATCGGAACGCGTCATGGTACTAACCTTATTGTGTAAGTTACTGCTTTTTTTTCTAGAATTGATTAAAGCTCAATACCTTTAAACAAAAAAACTACAGGAAGTGTTGGACATCATACAAAATATAGGTCAAAAACTTACTACAGGAAACGTACGATTTGCACCAATAGCAACCGTTCAAGCCGAGACCAAGATTTTTTCTAAACTGTCCCGTTGTTGTCAGCGAAAGTATCTCAGTTGAACTGCAAACATTGTCCGGCTCTAACTTTCCATCTGTATATTTTACGGTTCAGTACAGTAATAATCTTGTAAACTTAAATATTAGTAATACAACATTAAGGTCAGCTGTGAAAGCGTATAATTTTTTTCATTTAAATTTCCGAAACTAGACTTACACTCCAAAGCCTTTATTTAAAAAAAGATGATTTATCAATCAAACCACAATGAATTAGTACGGCGACAGTTGCACTAATGTTATTCTTACATATTATTATTTATCTTATTTTATTTCTTTAATAATTCCGTATTTTTGGTTCAGTTTATTTAATTGATACTAAACAACTAACTTATCTCGTTTGTATATTACGATTGTATAGTACGCCTTGTTGTTATCGGGCTTTTAGCCTAGTTTAAGGAAATTAAATGAATTAAAAAATAGTTATCAACGATAATACGTAATAAACTGTATTTACTCCGTTTCTTCTAATATTTCTTATTTAACTTTTATTTCGAATAATAAAAATAAAAAAAGGAGGATTTTTTTTGTTTTTTGTAAAATGGTAGATGCGCAGAAAAAATTGAACGACACTCCTTTGGAAGAATATTAATAAATTATACTGAAACTCTCAAGAAGGAATATCGCGGCGACTTTGAGTAATTAAGAATTCAGAAATAAGTAGAGGGGAACAATGAAAAAGAAACCTGATAAATTGAATTATAATTAAAATGCCATTTCAGCTTTAGCATAAGTATAAAATGTGATATTGAACGGCTTCGTCAGACCTATTCCAGAATATTACTCGACCTCAGAATAATTCGCGCAAGGCTAATTTGGGCGCCGGCAAAACGTTTAATTCATTTAGGTCCACGTATATTTCAGAACACGCGGTTATCACGTGCGCTTGTATAAAATCCGACAGTCATTTATGGCGATAGTGATATAAAATCGAATCAACTTACATTATTACGAACATTTCACATATCACTTTAAATGAAAAAATCTGCCCATCAATTTTTCTTATTTTCACTTAACTTGGGTCATCCCTAATTTAAATTAAACATTTCGCAATATGGAGAAGCCAGGACTAGAATAGAAATTGCGGAGAGGTGCTCAGTGCCTGAAATGTCTGCGCACAATCGAATGAAATTCGATTCGTTTTTGTTTTTTCCTTTCACAATCTAGCGAGTTTTGAACTTTTTCGTATCTAGTAACTGGGAGCAAAATCGAGCTGCCGCTACATTTCCAGCTTTACTTTTTTTTTCAATTGTTTGAATAACGGAACATCTAATGAATTTATTTATTTTACCTGTCGTATACTGATGCTAGAGACACGGCAAGAAATTACAAAATTACGAAAATTGAAATCAAGGGGAAGAAAAACAGGAAATAAAGAGAAATTAAAGAAAAATTAACAAAATTATAACAGCTCTTTAATCAATTAGAAGCTATTTTAGAAATTGAAATAATCGATTAAGCTCCTTCATCGCACAACAATTAAACTGGATGGTATTCTGCGCTGTTTCCGATAATGATCATCAATTAGGCATTTATTCAGTAGGTGTTCGATAATTAATTAGCAATTAATTATCTGGCACTGGGGCGCAGGTTCTTTATTTAATAGATATGTGTGTGTAAGGAGAGTGTGCCCAAGTCAGCATAAGGTTACCTCCTGTTTTCTGCTTTCTAGACTTGAGGAAAGCCATGGTTTCGTGGACGATTTTACGGAGCGCAATTTATTTTCTGTAAGTAAATTTTGCCAATAGTTGTTCCGGATGTGTTATTAAAATGGCGTTTAAGCTGGTGTACTGTTACGTTTGAAGTTGACGCACGTTCACTAATCGTTTTACCGGAGTTTTCCACATTTTCAAAGGTCTGTATGCCGCACTGGGCTCGGTTGCACCATGGTGTGGCATAGGAGATATGGGGTCTCGGAGCAGTACTGGAATTTGGACTTTTAACTGATGTAGAATGGATATAACGTGATTCCGTCCTGGTTCTCAGTGGTATCATCCGAAGAGTTTGGCTTCGTGCTCCTTATGATGCTGAAATCCAGCAAGGTTCGATAAGTTCGTCACAAATTTAATGGCCACTCCGCTGAATCGCATAGTGTAGACTCGGTATCAGGGAGGTTCGGAAAGCTTCAGTTGCCAACCTCAAAGCGGTATGATAGTATCCAAACATTTTAAGGTCGATATGCTAGCGGAAGCATAGGCTGGTGCAGCATAATCAATTTTGGACCTTAGAAAGGTGCGATGCAGCATTAATAGATTGTGTCTGCTTGCGCCGTAGGTTGTATGCGATAGCTTCCGCAGTAGGTTTATTTTTTTATCACAGCTAGTTTTCAATGCGTTAATGTGTGCTTTCCAAGTAAGTTTGCTATTTAAAATTCTGAAAAAAGTTAACCAATACGCATAGAGCAGCTTTTTCTAATTTTATTACTCTCGGATACAATCATATGCGAGAGTTGCCCTATGAAAGTGGTAACAATGTGAAAATAGAATATTTCCCGCGGGAACCTTCACACATAAATCGAATTTTAGGCCATTCTTTTTTAACTTAACCTGTTCGAAATACTAGTAGCATTGTAAACTTTTTGTTAAAATTTTAAATCATCCAAGTTTTAAATAAGTCCCATACTCTTGGCGTCAAGAATTTCACACAGTGCATCAAGCCTAATAAGGGAATATTAGGACTAGTTCTCTTTTCCCAAGACGTCATTACTTTTTCATATTTCTCCGGTACCGAATTATTTCAGTTTGGGTAAACGTGGGATTATACCCGGAACAAGAAGTCTTGACCTCTGGTTTAGAAGCCGAGCACCTTACCTACTAGACTCCACCATCTACCCTAAATCAACCAGATAGGTTTAAATTCCTGTAAAAAAAAAAAACAACTGTATACTCAAGTCAGCGGTACGGTAACTTTTCAACTATACATTTTCACTAAATTCTGCACACGGCGAGGATGTATTGTCCACCTACTATATTATACATACCAACAACCCTATAAAAACAACTCTTTTAAATAAAGTATACAACAAAGAGCTTCGGCTCTATTTTTTGAATAAAAATGAATTTCTTATATGTATTTAGTAACTATTGGCATTTTACTCAACTTCTTATACTGTGATTAGACACGAAAAACTAAATAACTTTTTTATGCCCTCTTCCTTACATTACTCAAAACTCTCTTGATCAGACGTGCTGAAAATCTAATGGTAACCGATTTTACATCAAAATGCAACGAACCAAGTGAATATTGTAAATGAGTAATGTTCATGTGCAAACATGTAATCCAATGTATGGCTCATGTACAGAAATTTGTTTAAAATACGCTTCTTTTACTCAAAAAAGGAAAGTATACTATAAAATTTTCAATTTAAATTTTGGAATGATATTAATAATTTTCAGTTTTGGACTGTCGAAAAGAATTTCTTTGGAATCTAGTGAGAAAACTGTTACGGAAATATTTGAAACCCGGCAAGCGACACTTTACAAGAACATCCACAATTAGTTTTCTTTAGTATGATAATGCGCATCGAAACCGCAACAAGTTGCGGCTTCGTAGTACACTAATATAAACGCACAGGTGCGGTGGTTTGCCTCACTATCTACATTTAAAGATACCAGGAACGTGTTAAATCATTTAAAAATAATGAAATAGAAAAACCCGATTTATGCTGAACATTTAATGAGAGATAAACATACACCAAATTCATTCGAAAAAACGGTCACTGTCTTAGCTACATATACTAAAGATCATGAAAATTATTATATAAATAAACACAAAGTTAATATATTAAGCCACCAAATACCAAATAATAATAACCAACTTTTTAATTTAAAACTTTAAAAAATTTTTAATTTTTATATTTTATATTTATATTATTTAAATGTTTAATATATTACAGTTGTGTTTCTCGCGTTTCGTCTTGTTGATAAGAAATATTACGTTCGGGGCTGTCTCGTGAGATGCCCCGCTCACCCCCGCCGGCAAACACGCTGGCCGCCGCACCGAAACCGGACGGAAGCAAAACGACCACCGGTAGTAAGTACGCAGCACACAAACCAGGTAAGAGCCACACCGCCACACACAACACACCTCCGCATAAGCCGGCCGCCGCAACCGCTGATAAGAATCAGTCGATTTCTGCAGATCCTCTTCCGCTCGCTCCAAACCAGAGTAACGCGAACAGTAAGATAATTACACACACAACCACTTCTCACACGTACACAACTAACCCGAACACACATGTCACTACCACGCTTACACAAGTACCTACCCCACACACACAACCGATCATCCGATCAACAGACAACACACACCAACTTCACACCGCAGCCGTAACATTATCGTCAACCTCTACCGTCAAACAAAGAACTACACACTCCCGCGCCGCGGATGCAGATAATAATCAATCTAATATAATCAACACATCCCCTGATAACACAAAACCGAAATCGAGCACGTTAGTTGATACAATTAAAATTCAAACCGAGTCTTCTGAAAATCGTAATTCGTTAAATAAACAAAATATCTCTTTCGCTGATAAAGTGAAGTCAACGAAAATAACACCGCTAACAGCTTTTAATCATCCAAAAGACGAACAGGGCATTATTCTGCCATATTTCCCGCCAAATACACTCAGAGACTATTTTACTGCGGTGAAAGCAGTCACAGGCAGTAATCTCGATATAATTGCGGGGTCTCGTATCAGTCGAGACCGTATAATTATTTTCCTTAAATCGCAAAAAATAACTGACAATTTTTTTGCCGGAGGCGGAACGATTACATTAGCAGAGCGGACAATTCAGGCAGCACGAATTAGGCAACCAGCTAATAAAGTTGTGCTATCAAACGTATCGGCCACTATACCGAACGAAACACTTTCGTCATACCTCGTTTCAGCACTATCCCTTAAGCTACTATCACCAATATCAATATTAAGAGTCAACCGCTCGGACGATGAGTTTGCACACGTAATAAGCTGGCGAAGACAGGTGTATATCGAGCATATGAACTGTGCAAATATTCCTAGATCATTTTTATTACGAAATAATGACCACGATCATAGAATTTTCATCCAAATTGAAGACCACGTATGTCCAAACTGCAGAAAAGAGAATAAACTGGTGAACACGCAACAAGAGAGTCATTCCAGCCGTCCAGACATCATCTGCCAACCTCAACAGCTAACCGCGGACCATGATTGCGATTTGCCCCAGACAGTACAGAAGGAAACCCATGTCTCCCCCTTAACGATAGACACCACAGGTCCAGACAAAATAAATTCAAATACCACAATTGAGCAGCCGGAAATAGAGATGGACACGGACGCTAGTCCGCTGAAACGGCCTCATCTCAAGACCCCAGATGCACTTGCTGACCCGAGGCCGGCGATTTTCCCATCGCGGCCGCTACCAAAACGGCCAGCTCTCTACATTAATCAACCAGATAAGCAAGAAGAGCATGCACCAGCTGAGCCGCATAACGAACAGCCAACCCGAGAGGCAGGAGACGTAACTGAAAAAGCCAAGCACCTTTTCAACGCCGAACAACCAACGTTTATGATGGGATTTGAAGAATTCAAAACATTTATCCAGGCAGTAGCGACGAACCCAAAGTACATCTCCTATGCAACTGATTATACAAGGAGTTATGACGAGCTAGTATACATGCTGGCAGCAGTTAAACCATATCTTATCGGCAGAAGCATTAAAAGTCGCTGCTCCCGAATTATAAGGAAATTATCGGAACAAACGATCACAACGTCTGAAGACGAACGACATCATAGCGACGGCAACGTATCCAACACAAATTAATAAACTTCCCTTGTCCATAAAGTATTACAATTATTATTTGACTCATTCTCAAAATAAATAAATTAATTAATAATGGCTACTAGAGACAGTATTATGCAATGGAACTGCAGAGGCCTTTTCAAGCATATAGAAGAACTCAAATTACTAATTAGTGATTGGACGCCGGGCATCATCTGTCTCCAAGAAACGCATTTGAAACCAACCCAACCTTTCTCGCTTAAAAATTTTTTAGTCTACCGATCAGACTACTCTCAAGGAATATCAGCGTGTGGAGGTGTCGCCACACTAGTGCTTAAGTCTTTCCCATCCCAACTCCTTAGTATTACCACAGAGCTACAAGCAGTAATAGTTACAGTAAAGCTGCCATCCCTTTCTTTCCCTTCTATAACAATATGTAACTGTTATTTTCCTCCTTCAGTAAAAATTTCTGAAGCTCAGATTGAGAGGTTGCTTCGTCAGTTACCCACTCCCGTGACTTGGATAGGTGATTTTAACGCTCATTCCCCTCAATGGGGTGCTGCCTATACCAATACGCGGGGAAAAGTAATTTCTGACTGCGTACTAGGTAGCGATTTAATATTGCTGAAACCTCCGTCCCATACACACTTCAATGCAACTCACAACACGTTTTCAACAATAGACCTTGCCTTCATTTCAACGGTGCTGATCCCTTACGTAAACATCATGGTGCACCAGGATTTATGCTCCAGTGACCATTACCCCATTTTTATTCATTTTCCTACTCTGTCACCCACGCGACGCCCTATCCATGTGCAACCACGATTCGCGTTCCAGAAGGCGGACTGGAGCACTTATCGAGATAAAACTATAATACCCTGTCGCCCTGCACTAAGTGTAGAAGAAAACTTGTCCATCTTCACTCATGCGATCAATAATGCAGCCCGAGCAACGATTCCGTCCACATCGAATTATCAGCGCCGATGCGTTCCATGGTGGTGCCCAGAAATTAAGTCCGCAATACGCCAACGGAAAAGAGCACTTAAAAAGTTCAAGGCAACGAGGTCGCAGCAAGACTTAATCGATTTCAAAAAATACAGAGCTAAAGCCCGCCTGCTTATACGAATTAAAAAGCGGCAATCTTGGGTAGCCTTTGTCTCCTCCATCTCAAAGGATACACCATGTGCTATAATGTGGAAGAAGATAAAGGCGCTGAATGGTAACCCTAGCTCCACTCCGACCCCCTCTTTACTTATAAATGGGACGCTGGTGACAGATGAATCCGAGGTGGCGGGTGCTTTTGCGCTCCACTTCACAAATGTTTCCTCCTCTGCCTCGTACACTCCCAATTTCTTGGAACAAAAAACATCAGTGGAAAGTGAACCAATATCATTCCTTTCCGAGAAAGATGAATCGTTCAACCTTCCTTTCTCAATAGATGAATTGAACTTCCAACTAAATAAAACTAGAAACAGTGCACCCGGTGCGGATTCAATTCACCCACTCATGTTGAAACATCTCTCTCCTTCCGCTAAAAGTCTTCTACTGCATATTTATAATCAAATCTGGTCCTCATCATCCATCCCTAACTCCTGGAAAACTGCTTTAGTAATCCCTGTTCTTAAATCAAACAAAGATCCTTTCCTTCCTCAAAGTTACAGGCCAATTTCCTTAATATCGGTCCTTTCAAAAACTCTGGAAAAAATGGTGAATAGGCGTCTCTATTCCGTCCTAGAATCTTTGGAGATCCTATCTGCAATCCAGGTCGGTGGCCGTACATCAAAATCCGCAATTATGCACCTTCTGAGCCTCCAAAGGCAAATACTTACAGCCCAAAACAGAAAGCAATACTTATATTCGGTCTTTTTTGACCTTGAAAAAGCTTTCGACCGCGTATGGCGATATGGTGTGCTTACTAAGCTGAAGAACGCCGGAATCAGCGGAAACATGGGCAATTTCATCCTTAACTTTCTTTCTGATAGGGCGATCCGAGTTAGGATTGGCTCCAAAATATCTTCCTCCTTCCTTATCGAAAATGGTATTCCGCAAGGCTCAGCGCTGAGCGTAACATTGTTTATATTATACATAAATGATATGGCAGATTGTATACGGCCGCCAGTTACAGCCCGCTTATATATTGATGATCTTAATATATCCCTTCCTTCTAACCTTCCGTCCAATGCATGATCAATCCTTCAATCAACAATCAATAACTTGGAAATATGGGCTGATAACAATGGCCTGGAATTCTCTCCGACAAAATCCGTATGTGTGAAATTTCACAAGAGACGCCAGCGTGATCCCGATTCCGACATAACTCTCTTCCTAAGGAATTCATCACTCCCGTTGCTCCACACAATTAAATTCTTGGGTCTTGTGTTTGATGAAAAACTGTCATGGTCACATCACATTCACCATCTTAAAAATAAATGCATGAAATCCTTAAATATACTAAAATGTCTGTCAAATCCGAAATATAGCATAGATCCTAAGCTCCTGCTAACTGTGTACAAATCTCTCACTTAAAGTAAATTGACCTATGGGTGCCAAGTTTATTCCTCATCAAACAAAGCACTCCTTAAATCACTTGACACAATCCATCATACTGCTATACGAATTATCTTGGGAGCGCATAGGACGTCGCCATCGTTGGAAATCTCGGGCATCCCACTCTTAACGGTTATCCGAAATTCTTATGAATTCAGAGATTTATTTTACTGGTACCAAGCTAAATTACGCCACAACGATAATTCAGAAATCCCACTACCGTCTTTTCCGAACGATCCCCTCCCCAGTGTACTAGCCATCCTTAAGAAAAGAGGAATTAACTGGAATTCTGACCTTGCACATCAGCATGTTGAACTCCCCTAGGAGGATACTCCGATTGTTGCGGATTTATCTCTGCTGAGCGATCGCTCGGACCAGGATGTCATTCTGCCGTCCCAGTACGTGGCAGAAAAAATGCAACTTTTTCCCACCTACAGACAGCTGTATACAGATGGTGCCAAAGCAAACCCCCTCAATGGGTCCTCGCCGGTGGCTTGCGCCTACGAGGTGGAGGGAGTTGTTCATGCGGTTCGGCTCCACGACTTCTGTTCAGTGCTGGAGGGGGAGCTGTATGGTATTTTCTTCTGCTTGAGAGAATATCTGCAGTCTTACCCCCAAAGTCGAAATGCATTTCTAATCACAGATTCCTTGCAATCGATTAGGACACTCCAGACACCTAAAACCTCTCACATATTATCTCGAAAAATAAAGCGCATCATTAACGTGCTTTTCCGGGCTGGCTCACAGGTAACATTCTTGTGGGTCCCGGGTCATACCGGTGTGCCGGGGAATGAGCGTGTGAACTTGGCTGCTAAGGCAGCAACATATAGTCCAATGCCCGAAGGTGCCCCTCTGCCTCAGCTGGGGCCACCCTTTTTTCAGCAACATAAGGCAGAGACATGGGAAATTATGTGGTCGGCTCACACATCATGGCTGCGATCCATTAAGGTGAGCGCTGAGCCTTGGTGGCCACCGATATCCATGTCCCGCAGAGAGTTTGCAGCATTAACTAGACTCCGCATAGGGCACACAGCAATATCCCACAACTATTTGCTGGAAGGAACATCTCCTCCCTCTGCCTGTTCCATATGCAATTCCCCAATTTCCCCAACCGCTGAACACGTTCTGGAACATTGCCTGCCTGCAGGCACCTCCAACTTACCGACGGTTGCGTTGTCAAACGAACCAAAACAGGTCGAGGATATACTAAACCATATTAGAGCGGCTAACATATTAAAACACTTCTGATCCTGCACTGATCCATGTGCTGTAATAATCCCGGCAATTACACACAGCACATGGACCATATAAATTTAAGGGAAAAAAAAAAAAAATGTTTAATATAATCCTTAGATATTTATTGTAGTCTACGTACATCATCTTATTTTAACAATTATGATATATCGACTTCAAATTGTTGATTTATACTATATAAACACCCTTTTATTTCCTATTTGACCTCAGTGTGATTTAGAAATTTGTTTCTGATCACACATAGTGAGTCGTGTTCTTAGCTGATGATAGGTTAGACCCGAAAACGTTTCTAAACCTTCATTTTATTCTTAAATTTGTTTGTTATATTAGGTATTTGTTATAAATTACTATATTTTATAATTAACAAACAGGCTGTTGAAAGATTCTTTATTAATTCTACAGTCTATAAAAACTTGTACAAAAGCAGGAGTAGATCAACCGGGTAAAGCAGAGATCGTAAGCTAAACAAAGGCCGATGACCAAATCAGTCTATTAATTAGGCAAGACTGCTCCATCGCATCCTAGGAACAATTAAAGAACAAGTGACTCGAATCCATTTGCATCTCAAAATCGTCTGGGTGAAAACAGGTTGCATCCACTACGAAACTAAGTCTATGCAAGTCAGCAAGTCTAGTCATTCAAGCGAAGGGCCGAGTAAATACGGATGTCATACAACGGGATGACGGGAACGCATCCGGACAAAACCACGGTTCCTTAGAAGCGACCGGGTTAATATCACGGTAAAACTCGCTGGCTCTACTCCGATGAAGAGCAACCCAATCAGATTGTTCAGGAAGAATAAATGAGTTAATCTTTTTGTAAACGGCACAGCGCTACTTATCTTGTGCATCAGTTCGGGCCGAATTTCTAAAACTAATCTCGAACGAGACAACTAACTAAAATTTTAATTTGTTATTACTAAAAACTCTAAGCAAAATGTTCAAATCGAAAATAGAGGTTTATCTGTCAAGTACATAAATTTTAATGGATCAGCCAGTGGCAAAGGGAACGATCTTTTATGAAGAGTATAAAATTCACGGCCGATCCATGGTTTCTTTCTTTTCACCTTACTCGTCGAGAATATGCTGTGTTAAATCGGTTGCGAGTTGGGCATACGGCGGTCTCACACAGTTATATACTTGAGGGTACCCTTCTCCCACCCACGAACCATTTTTCTGTTCCGGCCCTTCTTACCCTTCGATAGAACACCTGCTGCTACAATGTACGGCATTCGACCGCTCCGATTTTGCCGGTATTTCTCTGTCACCTATACTATCAAATGACCCAACACACATACAAATGCTACTCGGTTTTCTTATGACCAACAGCTTAATAACTAAATTATGAAATAGCCTTTTTACCCTGGCCCATGTGCTGTAATGACCATTGTAGTTAAAAATGGTGCATGGACGCCACCAGAAAAAAAAAAAAATAGTATTTGAAAATTTTTCTACAAGCTGTAATTGACTAAATTTATTAACTCCTTTAAAAGTAGTACAACATCAACTGATCTCAATTTGGTAAAACTCTTCGGTAGAATCGTTTATTTACTTTTATTTCCATATATATATATGTAACATTTGTCAGGTACTGATAACCGGTCATCCGATTATTTCGTCCGCTTATCTCCCGTATACACGTTATCGTTTATTGTACGTAAGTTAATAATAGAGATACTCGTTGTTATATTACATATACGCGTAGTTGATTATTGTAAACGGTTAAAACTTTAAATGTTGGTGATTATCGCATAGTATTACGTATAAGGATAAATGTACATCTTTTCGAGTTTTCTATAGGTATGTATTAAACTCTTATCATTCATTTAATGTATTAATTATAATTTTATAAAGATGCTAAATAAAGCTAACTTTCTATAGTTGAAACCTCGAAACATCATTTATTCGAAAATCGAATTTACATATATATATATATATATATATATATAAACTCGGCCATTTTGGCCTCGCAAGGGGCTGTGCCCCTTGAACCCTCTTGCTTTTATTTCTGTCTCTTTCTCTTCTATACTTTGTATAAAATGATCAAAATTTACAACGTAATTCTTACTGGCATCAACACACACAAAAAATAACACAACCACAAAAATCTTATTCTAACATTTAACTTCCGTTATATAAAATAAGACATTTTTTCGTTACATTTTTCGTTACATTTTTCGTTACATTTTTCGTTACATTTTTCGTTACATATTTCATTACATAAAATTGTGACATTTTTTAAATAACAATAACAAAAATCCTATAAAATATAACAAACGTTACATAAAATTGGGACATTTTTTTGGGACATTTAGCGTTACATAAAATTGGGACATTTTTCTGGGACATTTTTTGGGACATTTTTTTGGGACATTTTTTTGGGACATTTAGAATTACGTTGTAATTAATATGTTGATGAATAAAATTAACGTTAAATCAGGAACTGTGAGCAATATTTTCAGTACTACAAAAAATTAATGTCGGAATATTTTTTGTAATTTTTTAATTCCTAAAAAAATTATATAAGCAATTCACTGACTAGAAAACAATTACTATATTGAACAAGTTCAGTCAAGCATGATGTTTCATGCGCTGAGGATTTCGTATAAAGATAAAGTCCCTACGTTTCATTATTTGTTAGTCCTTTGTGTTGAGTAAATGTCCTGAGTTGACGCGCCCAAAGGAAAAAAATAAATAAATAAATAAAACTAGAATTTATATTTACATAGTACTAAATTCGAAACAAAGAAACCGGATTTTTTGAGTTTCTTTGAACTTTTTGGAAACTTTGAAAGTTTCGTTAAGAAAATTAAATACGGTGTCCCTCCCGACAAATAGCGATCTTTCCATCGACATAAAAATATTTCCTTCAAAAACTTCGATATTTCCGCGCTCCGAAGGCCTGAGAATATAAGGTTGTTAGCTCGGCTATAGTTTTTCTATAAAGCGGTCTGTTATGCATATATTATATTTTTGGGGTATGTTTTAGTTTCCTCAACTCTTTTACTCAGACTATTACTTATATGAACATTCCTTTTTTTTCCTGATTTTGACCCTTAAAGTGATGGGGGTTTAAACAGTTTTTTAACCGTAATTTTTTGATTTCATAAAAGAGCTTCTGCGTTTTAATATTTTTAATTTCAGAAGGGTTATTTCGGGTGGCGAATTATGAATTTTTTAAGGGTAATTTTTGAGGTCGTTTTAAATTCCATATTACATATTCTTGTCGGTTTCTGTTGTTTTTTGTTTTTTTTTTTTTTTTTGCCGCCCAGGGTAATATCGGTTATTTTACAAGTTATAGATTGTCATAGACAGAAGTTTAATTGTAATTTATGATCGAGATTTCGTAATTAATAAGTTTAAACTATTCAAGAGTTATAATTTTAATTGAATATTTTTGTTATTTCTGAACCATTTTATTAGGATGATTATTGCGTATATTATATGCGTACCGAATCCCAAAAATGATATAGTAATTGTTTTCTGGGCGATGGATTGCTTATATAATTTTATTAATTTGGAGAACTTGTGTATAAAAAAACACTTTTTAATTTCTAATTAATAAAGACTTGTGCGTTAATGTTTTGTAGTTTTAGAAATATTATTCGTGAAAATTACCAGAAGCTGTATAATAGTAAGGTTACAATTAAAGTTAAAATCGGAAACTATTCAAGTGCCACATTTACGCCTATTATTAATTATGGTAATTTAATAATAGACTGCGACGTTGCTCTGCTGAAAGTATATTGTTCTTCGCTTTTCTCTCTCTTCATATTTTACAATTCTATCCGTTAAACTTAACACAATAAAACTAGCTGCAGATGATGTAACAACATCTCTGCTTCTTCACCTTATCTCTTCAGACTCGTGAATGTGTTCTATCAAAAAGTGCAGCGAAATCCACCAACTTAATCCAGCAACTTAATCCACCACGTTTCAGTAGCAAAAGAAAACATAGCTGTCCGATGTTCGCGGATCGTTTGGATTTCATCGTGTATCTACGTTCAGGCCAACGTACTAGCAGAGAGGCTAACGAACATCTGTGCTCCAAACGTCGCAATTAACACGTCTTAAACCTTCGCAAAATCAAGATTTCTAGGTATGTGGCAATCCTAACAGATTCTGGTTGCACCGAGAAACACTATGCGATCTACTTAACCATGGATTCCCCATTAGCATTTGCCATACTCGTAATACTTACTTTACAGTTCAACATTCACACTGTTGTCATCAAGATCACAGGTCATCTGCGGATATTGCATCTTCAACATTACCCGAGATCCTTTCTGACAACCCATAAAAAATCAGATCTTTTCTCTTTTTCCTGAAATCAAACAGTTTCCTCTTCCGAATTTGTAAAACTTCGTGGTGCTTGGGTCCTAATAAAAGGCAGTGCGCATACAACCAAAAGTAAGTAAACGGTATTTTAATTCTTTTTATAATTAAACTTAAACCTCGACTGTAATTATCGGTATCGTGTTCAGAGTGACCGTGTTAACAGCGACCCACCAATAATGGTGTTCAGAGCGATCATCGGATCTTTTTTATTATTATTATTATATGGACGAATGTGTTCAAAACGACCGGCAGACATTTTTATTACTATCATTATATATATGCGAACTAGAGCAGCCAAGTTATTTTGTTAAAACTGCTAGAAATTATAATACAGGATTAGAAGCGTACTCATATTCAGTCTAATCATTAATATTTTATTGTTAACTAAAACTATCGGGAATTTACACAACAGTGCGTTTTGTTAGAAAAATTAAACTGGGTGTGAGTACGTTTCTCCATTCATCTATTATAATTTTACATGAACAAAAATTATATACATTTTGCATTAAATTACATTTGTATAATATCGTATACAGTTTTACATGTTAATGTTAATATAGAAATATCAAGTTTAAAGTAAATAATAACGAATTTAGAAATTACATAACTTATAAGAGAACCGTAACAGAATATGATCGTAGTTCATTGTAGTAGTATATCAGAGATTTACAGGAAATTACCTTTTCTGTCCTAAATATGGTCGCTCTGAACACGGTAGCTCCCAACACGTAACCGTAATTATCAGGTGTCTCTTATATTTAGTACGTGTTACATCTATTAAAAAAAAGTGTTTAGTATGTTATCTATTGCAGGCGATGCAATTATCAGATTACGTAATACTGAACCTTTTGCCGAAAAATTTAAAAATTTTTGTATATCGCGATATAAACTGAGGATATTATATAAATTCGACGTATAATATCTGTCACTAAATCTAAAGCTCTCTTTAATCGTTAGAACTTTTAATTTGGTTTCGTTAAATCTTCTTGAATTTTTCTGCATATTGATTGTCGATAAAATTTTTAAATTGCATATATATATATATATATATATATATATATATATATATATATATATGTACGTGTATATATATTTGTTTAATTTATTTATTACCGTTCATCGCTTATGCGAATGTTGTTCCATTTGTAATTTATTTTTTAATTAAAAATATTATAGATGTTTTTCCGTTTCTAAAACGATGGAATTTAAAATCAGCTGGTCCAAACGGTAAATTTCTAGCAAAAACACAGAAAGTTCGTCTTTCAAAGTAAACGAACGACATTCTATCTGTTCCCAGAGAGAGCTGTGTAATATAAGTTGTAGAAAGCAAAAAAAGGAAAAAAGGAACAGTAATAAAATGAACTGTGCTATACGATTTTAGGACTCGCTTCATCACGGGTGTTACGATGATCTAGAAAAGCGCTGTGCTATCAAAAAAGAATATGTGTATGTGCGCGTGTACTATATGTGTAAATAAACAACAAAAAACAAAAAAGGAAATATTTCAAATAAAGGCCCTCGGAGAACTGTAAATATTGGAGAACTGGTCAATAAGTAAAAATTTAATGAAACGTATTTTTCATTTATACACGCTAGTGTGTATACAGGTAAAGAAAATTGTATAAAAACTTTTACATTTCTTTTTTTTTCTTCAGTTATCAGAAATTCTCTGTTATCTACATTTATCCTGCTCTTTTATTTTAGCTCCAAATTACTTCCGACCTGTGTAACCGAAACGTTTATTGTACATAATTTCACCTGTCACTTGCACATTTTACGATTGTTTTTCCAATGAACAAGCACGGCCCTTTAACCGGCGGCGCGTCAACATAATACGTCTGCATTAGAAGAGTTTGTAATTTGTTTCTGTACCGAATTCCGGTAAATTTTTAAACGGGACGATACGAAAATAAGTTGAAGGTAGTGGAAGGGTAATAATTTCAGAAATAAGGTCAGAAAAAGGGACAGCGGCAGTTGCAAAAGTTACAGTGAAATGAATAATTCGCGCGCTATAAACATGCCAAATCATTGAAATAGATGTTTCCCTCGTGTTTTCCGAAGAAGAATAATGAAAAAGATAGAAAAAATCCTCGCGGCGTATAACTTTTTTTTCTTCCAGCTCTAGTCTCATATAATAAATAAGGTAATTTTCAAATGATTTGAGCGGGTTCATGGGCGTCCGCAGAAGGGGGTCCGTAATAAGCCTCCTCTCTGAAAATTGAAGAAAGAAAAAAAAGCAGTACAAGCAGAAAATTAACGAAAAATAAGAAATAAGACTGATTCCCCGTTTATTAGTAACGAAATTTGTATAGCGTCGGAATTTGGAGAAAAAACACATTTTGCATAATTCATTTATAAAATACAAAAAAAAAAACAAAAACAAATAATGTTGAGATTTTTTTTGGTGAAAGTGAAATTATCGAATGATCGAATTTAGATTGAACACTAAATATGAGATAAAAACAAATTTAACAGAGGAGGTCGATCGTCCCCAATTTTGTTATGACATTAGGTGAGCTGAACGGAGTAGAAGGAAAGTAAAAGTAATTAAAAGCAAAATCTGGCGAGACAACACAGACAGAGATGCTTAATAAAACCAGAGACGATATTTGGAACAGAGATTAGAGCCAAATTAGGACTGAGGAAAATGGATGTTGTGGGAGAAAATTTGGGGGGTAGAAAATTAATTAAGATGCTGACATGTGCCTATCTCGCCAACTAATAATGTACCTCTTAATTCTGAAAGCTGGGTGTGTAACATCGAAGTCATCTACCCCGTGTCAAGCTTTATTCCGCCGTTATAAAACATTAAATTTAGGAAGGGCATTGTAATTTAAGATGAAAACATGAAATAACGGAGAGAACAAAAGAACAGATAGATTACTAACGGAGAGAAATTTTCGGATTAAAATGTATTTTTTTTTTTTCGAAAAATGTATACAGGATAAGAACAGAGTTTTTAAACAACGGCTTTTTTTTTTTTTTTTTTTTTTTTTTTTTGGGTTCGTCTACAAGGACATTGACTCAAGAACAGAGGAAAACAGACGACGAAACTTAGATCTTTATACGATCAGAGATAGCCGACAAAAAGGAATCAAGAGCCTGAACAACAGAAGGAGAAGGAAGGGAAAGAATGAACAGAGAACTGTATGGAGTGGGAATACCAATTTGTAAAAGGGAGAAGTAGAAAGCAGCTTGATCGGGGTTACAAGAGATGAACACCCGAACATTATGTGATCGGGATCACACACAAATTGGATACTGGAGTGGTGCAATGGACAAAAATGAGACGGCACAAGAGAGAAACGGAAAAGCGAGGAAGGAAGCAAACTGTGGCCAAAGCGCAGGCGGCAAATCGCAAAGATGTTGGAGCGACACATGGAAGGAAAGTCAAGAAACCAGGGGAAACGAGGAAGGGAAGGCTGAATAGATAAGAAAAAGGAATTTGGATTGGAGAATGAGGAGACGTAACAGTCAAACCATAGATTGGAATGAGTAGCAGAAGACAGAAGGGTAATATTGGAAGAAGAGAAAACGGGAAGAAACCTACCGGAAGAGGAAGATAACCGAGCGAATGAATCAGCTAACTCATTACCCTCAATTCCGGCATGACCTGGTATCCAATAGAAGTCCGTTTGGATTAAGTGTGAAAGACACGAATCAAGGAGCCTAATAAGAAGAATAACGTAATCGGCTGAGTGAGGAGAGAGAGGAGATGATCGGCTTAGAGACACGGGATGAACATAAAAACCGGATAAAAAGAAAGCGATGCAGAACAGGCTAGAATGTCGCTGCTTAGAGAAAAGTTGAACATAATTATGCACGGGTACCGAGACGTGAGCTTTTGATACGTAATCACCATCTCTAAAAGCAGAAAGAAAAATTAATAAAGTGAACCGAACGTGAAATATAAAAAATTAATCTAATAACCTGATAGCTGACAGGAAGGTCCATTAGGAGATAAATGGAGACGGTGTGAAAGAAGATTTTAAAAATAATTTTTTAAAATTAGAAATAGCCAGAACGTTGCGCTTAAGCTGTGAATGACGATTATTATGATGTTGTTATTCTATTTTGAGAAATGTCAATACTACGGAAACTTACTTTCTGGTCCAGCCATCAAAAGGTAATGGAGAACAATTTTAGGTGGAAGTGGATGGAATGAAAATCGGTTTAGCGGCACGGAACTGTTTCTAATATTAGAAAAATTAAACGGTAGCGATAAAAGCAGAGTCATTTGGTTTTCGGTTAATTAGGAATTTTACAATGTAACGCGAAGAAATGCTCAATATATTGATACGAATCAGGCTCCGCGGCGCTACCTTCTACTATATAAGCGATATATAAATTGTATTCCGAATTTCCGTTTTCTTAAACAAACGTTGTTCATTGTTTCGTCTAACTGTGTTTTTTTTGTTTTTTTTTGGTAGGGAGTCTTCACTTCGGATAATACCGATGAAAGTATTATGCATTAGAGTAGTACAAAATTTTTATGATGGTAAGGTTGAAACGACCCATTCAATAAAGTTTTTGGTGTCAGATCATCTTTAACATTGATTAACATAAATTAATACAAGTGTATATGTTGCTTAGGGAAATTAAGATAACAAGCGGCTACTATCAGTTCCGAATGTAGTCTTGCGTGTGTAAACATTTGTACTGTATATAAACAATTGCCTGGTACACAACCTATATCGGTACAGCTAAAAATGTATGAATAGGTTGCGTCAACGCGCTATGTAGCGTACGGCACCTGATGAAAAACGGTAAAATCGTTAAACATTTGAAAATTCTTAGTTACTAAGTCTTCTGCTGAGCACTGAAAATGGAAATCAGTGTGCTGTTACATATCCAGTTAAGATATGAGCGATACGATTATCGGGAAAGTGTTACACTTAATACAATTAGGCGAATCATTAATTTTAAATCGGCGTGGGTAGTCTTTAAAATTTCCGTGACCAGTACGGAATTGTACGTTAAAAAAATTCGGTATGTAATTTATATTGTTCATTCTACTTAATTAATGTTAGAAATTTTCTTTATAGCGCCATACTTAATTCCTGAGCGTCGGCGATTACCTATTCGTACATCTCAGCTGTACAGACACAGGCATAGTGTACTAGACAATTGTTATACGCTACGCAGGCGTACACACGCAAGACTACATTCGGAACTGATTAGTAATCGTTTGATTTACATCGTTTTACAAAAGTGCAGTCCCGTATGTGTCTGCTGTGTACTGACCTAGCGCGCATATGATGCTGTACGTGGTGATTTGCCATTGCCTTCCACGTGATTACTAGCGATTATTTAATTTAATTCTTGTAATAAATTCTGTCGTCGCTCGGGATCGAACCCGTGACCTCCATAACGAAAGTCAAGCGCTCTAGCAACTAGGCTATCGCGAAATGTTAGAGAAGAAAGTGTAAATTATAACACAATTATCGCACATGGTCAGGATATTGCGTTAGGTAATAGTCATGTAATAATCGTTTAAACTGCTCTACGTTTTAAGGTGGTTTTATTATTCTCATAAGTAAATTTATCATTTTCGTAATAATTGAAGTTAAGCGAGTAACATTATTTTTAATGCAAAAGGCTAAGCGGCCTGTGTATGTTCAGTGTTCACAGGAAAAGAGTAGAGCAGGACACTGAATTTATCGACAAGGTGATAAGCGAATTTGGACAGCAATCCAGACGCCTTAAGTTTTTATTCAACCGGTGACTTCATAAAAGAAAATTCTTAATCTTTTTCTATGTATTTTCCTTCCTGACAGGGAGAATGCAAGTGCACCTCCTTGCACCCCCCTCCCGGCGCCCATGGCTAATAAGTTAACACAACTTTTATGGAATGTGAGGCGGTACGAAATTCGCCGGGTCAGCTAGTATACGTATAAATTAGAATCTTGTCGCCTCTTATAATTTGACAGTATTATTGGTTAAAATTTCGTCAAGAGTTCCTCTGGGTAGATTTCTTGTACGTGCGGAGTATAGTTTAATTAGATGCGGAAATCGGTGTTCGTAGCGCGAATGATGGTTAAACAAAATTTAGACGTTAAGCCGAGATTCAATGTACGTTTACGCTTAATGCCGTCGTTTACGTGACGATTAGAATTTTTTCCACCCCGATATCATGTGCGTAGTTGAAATATTACGTCGCAACCTCTCCACCGTTCAATATGGTTAGTATTTCGTCAACTTCTGACCACTAAGTGCGACCGAAGTTTCTCGTACACTTATCGTTATAACTTTTTACAAAAAAATATAGAAGAAAACTTCTCTGAATGTAAGATAACTCTCTATCGATCATCCGATTATTACATTACATTATCTTTTCTTATCTGCAAAGAGGTTATGAATCACTTTTTCTTGAAACATTTTAACAATGGGTCTCGATACCCGAATCGAGTGTGCTATCTATTGTTTGTTCGCGTTCGCGTCTTCCTTATCAGCGCATTGTAATCGATAAACCGGTGAGACCGTTCTTTTATTATCTATTTATAAGATTACGATTTCGCAGCGTACTAACTATTCGTTAATTTCCACCAGCTGTACTTTCGTTTACTGTTAGAACTCTTACTTTTATTTATTTATTTAATTTTCTCTATTCTGTCTTTTTTTTTTTTTTTTTTTTTTTTTTTTCGTTATTTTAGTAGTTTTCTTCACTCAAGTCGCTTAGTCGGATAGATGAGCTCGTCTAAGGGGGGCCGCTCGGCGGCCTCCTCCATTTCCAACAAACCGTCTCGTGATGGTTTGTCTCTCAGTTTGACGGAGGTGGATTCCTCTAACAAACGGAAACTTCCAAGTCCTTCTTCGCCTAAAGCATCCTTGCCCCCTAAGGAATTTCGATTTTCGCATACCGATTTAAGCGCTTCCGAAAACAATAATAATAATAGTAATAATAATAATAATAATAATAATAATGATGATGATATTTGCAATAATAATGATAATTACAGCGAGAGGAGTAATAATGTTACTACTTCCACTGATTCTACTGTTACTCCTTCTCCTACTAATACTTCTACTATTACTACCACCAATAATAATATTAACAATAGTAACAATAATAATTGCAACAACAACAACAATAATAATAATAATAATACGAATAATACGAATAATAACAATAATACGAATAATAATAGTAATAACAATAATAATAATAATAGCATCACTAAAGAAAATTTGTTGTTTGCCTCTGATCATCCAGGGCCTTACACCGTTTACGTCGAAGGTTGTTCTTCAGAGGAGAACCTCGGCAATCTTCATCCTTTGGCCCTTGCCAGGCTAATTTACTCTGTATCCTCCTCCCTTACGAGCATTGTCCCTCAAGGTAGGGGCCGTGTCTCAGATAAATTTCCTTCGGTCTCTTCCGCAAATTCTTTTCTGGCGCAGCCCAATTTCTTCGCATCGCACAATATTAAAGCGTACATCCCCAACGGTGTTCTTTTTAGAATGGGCATCATTTCAGGCGTTCATCCGTCCTTCTCCGAGGAAGAAATTGCTGAAGGAATTGAGTCCTCAATCCCTATTGCCTCAATTCGCCGAATTTACCGTTCTTCCGAAGATTCTAAAATTCCTACCCGCTCAGTCGAGATCAAATTCCATAAAACTACCCTTCCCGAATTTGTCTCAATTTACAGATTACGTTTTCCCGTTTCCCCCAGTGTCCGTTCACCTACGCAGTGTTCAAAATGTTTTCTTTTTGGTCACATTTCAAAACACTGCCGTAGTTCTTCGTATATCTGTTCGCACTGTGCTTCCAAGCACCCAGCCTCAGAATGTAGTTGCCTACAAGTTCCTCCCACCTGCCGAAATTGCAAAGGCTCTCACCGTGCCTATGATCGGTCTTGCCCTGAGTGGATTAGGCAGAAAGAAATAAAACGTATTATGGCTTTCGAGAATATCTCTTTTCAAGAAGCCACACTTATCAAAAAGAACAGCTTAGCTACTCATGCCTTTTCGTTTGCTGACCGAGCCTCCTTGCCTTCCTCTTCCCACAATAATATTACTAAATCTCCACCATCACTCCCCTCTCTTCTTTCTAACTCTATTCCTCGTCCCAAATCACCTACATTCCACAAAAAACGGTTCTCTAAACCTATCTACGATTCCTCTCCCCAATTCCCCCCTCTTCCATCTAATCGTATTCCTTCTCCCTCCAATGGATGGGCTCTCAATAAATCCGTTCCTTCTTTTCCTAACTCTACTTCAGAAAGTTGTCTTCCCGCAAATCTTACTAATATCAATCCTGTATCCTCAGCCCCTCTAAACTCTTCCTCTTCGGATCTTTCTCCCTTAATTAATAATATTTCAACAGCGGTTCTAGAGCTTCTTTCTTTAAACAACATTGCTTCCTCCTCATCCTTTGCTGATTCTCTTTCTCGTTTCCTCTCTAATAATATACGTTCTTAATAATTATTCTCCTAATAACAAGGAAAAATCAAATAGGACTAAAAAGGAGTATAAGTGATAAGATTCAGGGCAGAATTTTCTCTATTTTCTTCTTTTGTCCTTCCCCCTTCCCCCTCTCCTTTCCCGTATCCTCTTGCTTAATCTCTTTCCAATTGCGCAGTATGATTCATCCAAGTCAGTTGGCCATTGACTCAGGTTTAAGCACGGCTTTCTCCCGTTTTACATTTCCTTTTATTATTAAAAGGGTCGTTGCTGTAGTGGCCATACCCACTATTGAGCACTGGTACCTTTTATCTTCTTACTATTTTCTCGAATGGGCTCATGTCGAGTTGACGTACTCAATCTTTGGGCTGAGTTCCATTCGAAGTTGCTTTTTTTCTCACTTTTACTGTTACATTTATACAGTTGTGAGACTAGCTGGCGTGTATAGCTATGGCTTCGTAACACCCACCTCCAGTTTTAAGCGCAATGGTCTAACTACAACTGACTTTACTTTATTTATTTGGATGTTTTCATACCTATTTCCTGTTTCTCTAAAATCTTCATATATCTCCTTCATTTCTGCTCCCAATTGTGTTTTATCATCTCCCTTTCTACTACGCTCCGTTTCCCTCTATAATCTAGCTGCCCTGACTCACTTCCTCCTGTATTCTAATTATTATAGTCGATTGTTCCTTTCTTCTCTATCCACCTATCCTTGCTATTTTAGTATAAATGCTTTGCATTTATACTCTCCTCTGTGCTCTCCTATTGCTTCCTACTCCATTCTCTTACCTCTTTTTTTCCTAATCCCTCTTTAGCTCTATAATGCCGGCTGCGTTTAATCTGCTACAATGGAATTGTCGTAGTCTCAGAGCCAACAAAAGTTCATTGGAGGGTTTGTTGGATCTTCATAATATCCAAGTTGCTCTCATCTCGGAAACGTGGCTTCGGTCAGGCGTGGATTTTAACATTAGAGGCTTCAAGGTAATCAGAAGCGATCGCGATGATGGCTATGCTGGTTCTGCGATCCTCGTTAGAAATGACATTCCATTCCGTTCTCACGAGATTTCTCTCAACCTTCCTTCTACTCCTAATATTCCTAATATCGTTCATATCTCCATCAATCCTCCTTCTATGCGTCCTATTAACGTTGTTTCGATTTATGTTCCTCCTACTTACGATCTTCGTCACTTCCCCCTTTCTACATTTTTCTCATCTATCCCGCAACCGTTTATTATCGGCGGCGATTGGAATGCTCATTCCCCTATGTGGGGCTGCACATCCTACAATAGCAATGGTTCCATCCTTGAGAATACTATCCTTTCTGATAACTTGGTGCTCCTTAATGATCTTTCCCCAACCTATTTTAGGAATGCTTTTGTCTCCAGTTCTCTTGATCTAACTCTTTCTTCCCCTTCAATTGGTCTTAACTTTACCTGGAGAACCCTTTCGGGTTCTTTCGGCAGTGACCATGTTCCCATAATAATTACTACTGATATTTTTCCTTCTCCAACTTATCCCAGGCATCTCCATTCTCCTCGATGGAATCTCAGCAAAACTAATTGGACTCTTTTCCGCTCTTCTGTTGATTCATCACTTCCTGATCCACAGATTAATTGTGATCCCATTTCTCTCTATAATTTCTTTTCCCATTCTATCAGGTCTGCTCTTTCTCTATCTTCTTCCCCTCGTCGTTCTCCTGCAACCACTCATCGTTGTGCGGCCTCATCTCTTTGGTGGAATGAGGAGTGTAACGCTGCATTTAACCATTGTCGTTCGACCTTCAGATCCTATCGCTCTAATCCTACAACCCAAAACTTTCTGGCTCATAAACAAGCCAACGCCAGGGCTAGGTTTATTCTTAAAGCCGTGAAAAAGGCCTCTTGGAAAAAATTCTGTTCTTCCTTTTCTAGAAATACCTCCCTCTCACATATTTGGAGGTTGGCTAGAGCTTTTAAATCTCCATCCTCTGAACGTCCTTCTCTTTCTAATGTATCTGAGGATAGCCTAATATCCTTCATTGATTCTGTCGCTCCTGCCTACGTTCCTTCCTTTGACGAACTGTATTCCAACACCTCTCCGAAAATCTCGTCCCCTCCTTCTCACTTCCTCACTTCGGCTTTCAATCTTAATGAATTATTAGCTGTTTTATCTAAATCTTCCAGCCCTACTCCAGGCCTTGATGGTATACCTTATCTTGCTCTTAAAAATCTATCTGAACTATCCCTTAACTTTCTTCTCAGTCTTTTCAATTCTTTCCTTTCCAGGGGTTCAATCCCCCCCTCTTGGAATTCTTTCATTATTGTCCCTATTCCTAAGAAAAGTTCTTCCTTACGCCCCATCTCCTTGGCATCCTGCATCAGAAAATTGTTTGAGGGTATGCTAAACAAGCGTCTTGTCTGGTGGTTGGAACACCATAATGTGCTTCCTAACAATATGTTCGGCTTTCGGCCTGGTATCGGCCCTCCTGATTGTATCAGTCTTTTTGTGTCTCATTTATATAAGTCCTTTATCCAAAAACATTATACTCTGGCTTCCTTCATAGATGTTTCCTGTACTTTCGACAATGTTCATCTCCCAACTTTAAGAGATAAAATGACAACAATTAACATTCCAGTGAATTTCACTTCCCTTGTTATTAAGCTCATGTCCAATCGTTCTATCCACCTCTCTCCTCCATTATTTGACACTTCTAGAAAGGTTTTCTGCGGTCTTCCTCAAGGTTCCTCCCTCAGTCCTACTCTTTTTAACATTTATACTGCTAGTATCGCTTCCCTTCCTTTAAATTCCCACTCTTTATTCTTTGCCGATGATATTTTGCTTTTTTCCTCTTCCCACGATATTGACGCAGCTAATGATGCTCTCAAATCGTCCCTCAATTACCTTGAAAGTGCTCTTGCCTCAATTAACCTTTCGATTTCTCCTTCTAAGTCCTCCTGCGTTGTATTTACCCTTCGCCCTTATAACCCTGCTTCTGTTAATTTATCCTTAAATAGCACAGCTATTGCTCGTGTTAATTGCTTTCGTTATCTCGGTATCTTTCTCGATAGTCGTTTGACTTTTTCTGAACATATTAAATATCTTTCCTCCTCCTCTACTAAACGGTTGAACCTGCTGAAGGTCCTGTCTCCGACTAAATGGGGTGGTGACCCTTTCATTCTTATTCTTCTATATAAATCCATCGTCCGCTCCAAGCTTGATTACTGTTCGTTCATTTATGCCTGCGCTTCCAAATCCCGTCTCTCTAAACTTGATGTGATCCAAAATTCTTGTCTTAGACTCTGTCTCGGTGCTCTTAAATCCTCTCCTATTCCAGCATTGCTTGCTGAATCGAATGTTCCTCCCCTGTCTATTCGCAGATCTTATTTGGGCTATCGCTTCCTTGCTAAACGTCTTTCTCTCTCATCTTCTTCTCTCATTTTTTCCTACCTTTCAATTTCTCGGAATTGGCGCTTTGTGCCTAGGAAAATTCCTATCCTGTCCCTTATTTCTCTCCGTCTTAGTTCATTTTGGCCGTATACAATTTCCTTTAATAGTCTGCCTTATTTTTCCTTTAACTTCAGCGATCTCTGCCATCCTCCCAGAGTATTTATTTCGCCTACACTTACAAAATCTTTCCCTCCAGCTGTAATTAAACAGGAATTCCACAGTATTGTCAATTCTCTCTTCCCTTCTCATGTTACCATTTTTACTGATGGTTCTAAGGGGCCTGATGGGGTTGGTGCTTCTTTTATTCTTCCAGACTATAACTTCTCTGAATCCTTCTGTCTTCCTTCTTTCTGTTCCATATTTACAGCCGAGCTAATGGCTATTTTACGTTCCATTATTTTTATCTCCTCCAATCGTCTTTCTTCCCAGTTTCTGATCATATCCGACTCCATCAGTGCTCTTCAAGCCATCTCTTCTCCTCTTCCTAATCATTCCTGTGATTTTTCTATTCTCCGCATACGTTCTCTCATTTGGACTCTCTCTTCTCTCCATGGAATCCATGTTGACTTGCTGTGGGTTCCTGGTCATTCTGGCATCTCAGGTAATGAGAAGGCTGATTCTTTGGCTCGGGTTGCTGCTTCTTCTTCTACATTCTTCTTCAAAAAAATCTCATCCTCTAATCTCTTGCCTTTGTGTAAACATTTCCATCTCAGATTTTGGTCGAATATGTACCCTTCCTCCTTTTCTAATTGTCGCTCCTTTTATCTGTCAGTTCAGCCTAATCTTCCTTCAAATCCTTGGTTCCTTCTGTTTCCTTCACTTCCTCGCTCTGTTGTTGTCTCCATTGTGCGTTTGCGCTTAAACCATTCCTTGCTACCTTCCTCACGCTTTCGCCTCTCGTTGACCTCTTCCCCATGTTGTCCTCTCCATTCAAACTATGCGGTTGTTTGTGACACCGATCACGTGTTCTTTGAGTGCTCTGCTCTTTCGGTGGAGCGCTCGGCTCTATATTCCCACTTGCTTGGGCTGGGGCTTCCTGCTTCTTTTTGTGCTCGTTATATCCTGTCTTTTCCTTCTACACTTATTATCCCCTCCATTGTTTCCTTCTTGTTAGCGATAGCTGATCGCCTCACTGTATAACTTTCGTTTTCCTTTAATTGTTTCTGGGTAAAGGCCCTCGGTTGACGAGCCCAATTAAAAAAAATAAAAAAAAACAAAAAAAACAATGGGTCTCGTAATATTTAAATTCGAATACATGTACAGATGAAACAATGTTGCAATTACAAATTCGTTAAACAACTAACCCGGGTTTTATTACATATATTTAACTTGCCGAAAGAAAAGCATTTTAATTGACAATTTTACGACTTATTTACGCTTTTGACGGGTGATAGACAATATTAATGAGCACGCGGCTATCTAGCCTCATGCGCGTTTTATGTTGACCGCGCAGCACATAAATGCTTCGCGATTAGGAAACGATGAAAAATTGGCGAATTCTAGCCGTCGTATGCCAACCATGTGCGTATACTTTCTACCGTTAATATTATCTACAGTAAAGCAACATTAAGAAGAAATTTGTGTGTCGATAAAAGGGATAAAAAATTCGTTATCAGTATTAGTTTTTTTGACAATATTTACATAAAATAGGTAGCGACGAACACGCACTTCACGAAAAACGAGTTAAAAAAGAGAAATCGACCCAGTTGCAACAAAAACATAAACTTGCAAACTGACACGCAATATATTTATAAACAAAGTCGCTGGTTTTTCCCTATAAAACGTACGAAACGCTCACAGCTGTCGTCAGTTGGTGTCTATGGACTGAAGCCTTTAGGTTACGATGCTTTAATAATTGCGCATAATTTCAGCGTTAGCGATTAAACTTTGATGAGCACAAAAAACAATAGTGCCAAAGTAACCAAACGAGATAAACCACCGTAAAAGATTTCATAATTAATACAGCAAAAAAATTCTTTCATGGCTATTCCTACCATAGCAATATGCTTATCAGGAATATAGGCGATTATAATTCCGAGCAACTAACCCGGATGTACGTTAAATATAAGCATCGTCGGATTAAACACAATTTAGTTAGTTAGTGATATCTCTAGGTTGTTAAGTAATGTTTGCAATGGTAACAATTGGTTGTAATTTTTGATTATTTTGGGTTTTTTGTTATACTCTTTTTTTTTGCCCTTTGTATTTTTTTTTTTTTTGTATAGTGTTTATATTTTTGTTAACAATACGTAAATATTCTATTTTATCACTCTAATGTAATGCGGTTAAGTCTCTTTCGAGCTGGTACGCATTTTGTTTATAAATACTGTATTACTGTACTTAGCCAAATATACGTTCTGTTCTGTTCAAAAAAAAAAAAAAAGATAGCGTCTTCATTCAAAATACGTTGCCAAGTGTACCTAATATTCAATATATCTGTTTATTACATACGTTTATTGTACAGTAAGTAAATTTAGATACATTACAATAAAATAATTATTTAATTTTTTATTAAATACCCGACTCGTTTCGAAGACAAAGCTTCATGATCATCAAGGGGGAGTTACTGTAATATATAAATTTAACAAAGACAATGACTGAATATAAAAATAACGGATTTAAGTCGACAATAAAAGTCGATTATTGCACAATTAAATAAAAATTACGAAAAATTACTGATAAAAATTAACATTAAAATATCTAAAAGTTTAAAAAATTAAATATTTTTAAAAAAAATTTTAAGCAATGTTTACAATAAATATAACAATTAAAATCAAATATAAATTAAAATCGCAAATGAACAAAACTAAATCACACATTAAGTCGCCAGTATAAAAATTATATCAAATCACAATTATATAAGAAAATAAATGGTTATTAAAAAGTATTATTTAAATTTGAATATTGAATAGTGGATTATCTGTATTTGGATAGACCAAAATTTCCAGGGGGGGATATTTTTATAATTATATATATATGTACAATATTTGAACACTACAATAAAAACAAATAAAAAATAGTAGTTTCCATAGAATTCATAAAAATTTTAATTTTCTTTTCTTTTGTCAAAAATGGAAAAGAAATAAATTTATTCTGAATTTCGGTCCATTTAATTCAAGCAGGTATGATTTCGCAGACATTTCAGGGGTATAGAGCGTCCTTCATAGCTTCTATTTCCAGTAATATTCAATTTTAATTAGTTTCTCCTCTCTCTCATTAACACAACATAATGCTGGGCAATGCCCTCGACTGGCGATCCCAAGAAAAAACAAAAAAAAAACACCACACTATCAGTACTAACTACAGTTTTTTACTCGTTCTATACGTATGCCTTCAGTGCTGCAAATCCAAAAAAAACACCAAATCTCCTTTCATCTTAGTTGCAGCACGTTTTCATAAACGTCATCACCCAGTAACAACATTCAAAAACACCAAGGGGGTTCAGTAAAATAAAGTAAAATAAATTAAAAGGAGACTCTTGGCAGAGCGATCGGGGATTGTGAAGTTAAGATTCACAGTGTACTATGCCCAACGGCACTAATCATAGTATGGGGGCCGGTTCCGTTCTTTCAGCCGCCTTTACTTTCCTAGATTTCTCTGGTACCCAATTATTTCAAGCTGGGTAAACCTGGGAGCGATTTGGATCTGGAACGAGACAAGTCTCAGAAACCTATGGCACTTCCAATTCAATAGCCAAGCTCCTTAACCACTAGGCTACTGCGCTACCTAAACGGGTTAAAGGGAAGGATTGTTTTTTTTTTATTAATTTTAAATTTATTTATTTATAGTAATCGAATGACAAAATATACTCTTTAAATTTTTTTAAAATCTTATTTTAAAAAATAAAACAAAAATGAATACTTTTTTTATGACATACTATAGCATTACACGGCCACTGAATATTATACTTATTGACATTTATTTATAAACTGTTATATTTCACATCATCAGCCTGATAAACGTTGTTTCTAATTTATATCATTATATCAATAATACATATATTTTAGCATGGAACATGCTTTAGTCGTGACCTAACCACCTGAAACCGTTACACGGGACTGTTATGCTGGAAGGGAGACGAAATTTAGATATATAGAAAAGAAAATAGTGCAACCTGATTTAGATATTGTTCAAATATTGTCGAACACTAATAATTATCAGAAAATTCATGATATTTAAGAAAAAGATTATTTAAATTTAAATGAACGGTTACATAATACTGTTTCGGCTTCATCCGTACAGCACACTAAATAAAATAAAATAAAATAATAAATGGCATGTGATCGATACTAAAATGATGGTGATGTTCGGATTACAGATCAAAATAAATCTTGCTCTATCGAAGAATCGTGCATTGATACAGTCTTCGCTGGCCACATTGAAAGGATCGATTCGAAAAATTATGTCGGTTATTTTAGTTATCATAAATCGATACTGTGCATTACTTCTAATGACCATGTAGAACAAACAGAAAAATAAAACGATTATCGGTGCTTTTTTTATTTCTACATTTTTTTTTCATTTATTCATTTATAATTTCCCAACAGAATAATAGCAGTTATAAAGTCGACATTCAGCAAATCAGGCTAAAGCATGTTCCATGTTTCAAAATTTCAGCCGTAGGCTCTAAGTAAATTTCCAAAATAAATATGTTATTATCTTCAGGTAAAAGCTTGTTATGAATAATTGCGCTTCTAACTTGAAAAGTTTACACAGAACAGGAAAAAAAGATTAAAGTGTATATTAAAAAATTTTCAAATATTCTACATGTAGTACAGATAACTTGAAAAGGTAAAAGTTTTATTTTCTTAGACTACAAGAGCATGTATACACTTACTTATTAATCTAGAATCTCCAATAAAATTAATTTACAGGGAAAAAAACGGATATATCATAAATAAACTTTAGCACTGCATCGTAATACTATATAATATAAAAAGTAGCAGTATTTTAATTTATTTCACATATTTTAATCTTACGGGCAAACTTGTTTCTTCCAATTTTTTCTATGATGATACATATGAGTATGGGAAAACCCCCTCTTCTGGCGAAATAAAGGAAGCAAATCGAGCGACGCAATGTTCCTGATGGTATGATGAAGTGAACTATCAGGTAAACTAGCTAGCTAGCTTCTCAAGACTTGACACTATGAAGCAGAATGTGTCAATGAATCTGATTTTAATTTTTTCTAAAATGTGCTTTGAGAATAATATGTAGCACTCTTCACTATTCAGTATCACTTCGATGTCATGATCATCATATGACAAATCCCTGATGAATAAATGAGCATCATACCCACTAAGATTATGTATGAACACTGGCACAAAATGTAGGAGTTGATACTCTAGGTTACACTTTGAATGTACTGCACCTCGAAATTTTCCAGTTAAATGATCATGACCTGTGATTTTATCATCATGTAGCAGCCCTTTCTCAAATGTGGCATATTGTTGCAGCAACCCAATCTCTGGCGTTCATTACAACAGGGTGTTTTCTCAGTAAGTCTTTTTTCTATTTTTCAGACATCTTTCACCAACCATTCACAGAATTTTTAGTTGCATTACGGCTACGATACATTTTAGGCCATGATGTAACCTTGAGCCCAGCATCCCCTTCACATTTTGACACAATATAGTAACGAAAGCTAAACGCCTTATGCTGTTGTATAGGAGTGGTACTATTTATTTTTTGAGGTTTGTTCTGACTACCGTTATATCGCTTGCATTTTAGCATATTTTCTCCATGTTGCAGACTTCTTCGACCCTCACCACCAATTTCTGCATTATCATCATCACTGTCATTGATAAATTCCTGCTCATTCCCAACAACATTTCGTGACTCACTGTTTAAAGGTTACAGGAGGCACTCAAAATCAGCATATATTACAAACAGAATAAATTACATTGAAGATAAAATACGCAAGGGACGAGTATAGAAAAAATAAATTGTCTAGTATGTGTATTGATGATATCTACATACAAAGTAAGGAAACATTAATTTTAGCTGAAATAATATACTATAAAATATCAGCCCATTATATGATATGCTGTGCGCTAAATTTTTCAAAAGGGACTGTGGCAATAAATGATTTAAGTAACTTTAACATTAAATATAATGAAAAAAAGAAAACAAACATTCACAATTATTTATGTCGATATCGTTGAATTTCTTTGTGGGGAGATTTATCAAGAATTTAATAGAATATAATCCACCAATGAAACGATAGAAAATAAAATATAAACCCAAAAATAAAATGAATGAATAATAATACTGTGACAGTAATAGGCGAGCGAGACTCAATATTATCAAAAATGGAAAAATAACCCGAATAAAAAAATATTTGGAGGCTTATATAAAATACTGCAATTACGCTAAAACAGAAATTAGAAATACCAAAAGATGGCACTATTATTCATAATTAAAAATAATAAAAATGACTCTAAAAAGTACGGAAAATAATGAATGATGTGTTCAATAAAGAACCAAAAATATAAACATTTAGCAACTATTAAGCACTTATCGTGTACAGGCGGTATACTTTGTGCACAGCTACAATATTATCATTCATGAAATCGTTCCGTTTATTTGGAAAAACCTAAATTTCAATCGAGCTCTTTGCTCACTGCTCGATCTTATTCGCACATAATGTAACTGCTAGAACCTTCTATCTGCTCTATTACCAAATCCACCTTTTCAACATCGCTCACATACTAGTATCTGAACTTCACCCCCGACCTCCTTCTATTCCTAAGATTCTCTTTCAAGACGCAACTCATATTGACAACCTTTTTTCTTCCTCTAGTCGCACATAGGCAATGAGCGGCCGAAAGTACCAGTATAAAATTATTTTGATTTTGCTGTTTTTTGTTTTGTTTTTTTTTTGTTTGTTTTTTTTTTTTTTTGCTAATAACAAATCAGGTCCTAGAAAAATGCGTACACCATTTCCCTGCAACAGTTTTAAATGTACAACAAAACTGCAATATCAGTTTTTTATCGATAGGCCAGAAATACATTATTAAAGTAATTTTTTTCACACCTAAGCTACGAAGATAACATAATTATTAAAATTAGTGTAAAAAAAAGAGCAAAAGATACCAAAAAGAATACTCGAACAATAGGACTGCTAATAGCAAAAATAATTAATAAGTCCATTGAAAAAGGCAAGGTTCCAACGGACCTTAAAACTGAGACTGTGCAATCCACATACAGAAATGTTGATCATAGAAACATGTTTGCTTACAGACCAATTACTATTCTATCGATGATTGTTAAAATTTCAAAACAACACATAGCAAGTCACTTGAAAAATTTTCTTGACGAGAATAAGGTAATATATGATAGTCAATATGAATTTTAGAAAAATAAATTAACAACATTACTCAAAATTTCATGAGCCACTTAAATAGTACCTCTCAAATGAGTGGCCCTCATTCTTCTTCTTTCAGCGACTTTGGCTGTCTTTGGCCCGTGTATTATAATGCATCACGTCATTCATTCTCCGTTCCTTCCCTGTACCACTCTTCATCAGCTCTCCATGCCGGATCTTTCTTTCCCTGGTCCAAGCTGCTCCCGTTGTTCCTTTATTCTTTGCCATGAACGCCTTCCATTAATTGCGTTCATAATGACAGCGTTGTTAACGAAATATTATCCAGGTGTAGCTCTAAAAAAAAATCTAAAATAATCTACATCAGCAGTATATCAACTTCAACAAGTACTATCATAATATGTCTAGAATTAAGTATGGAGTTCAAATATGAGGTAGTGTTAAAAACTAAAAAGACAGAAATGTATAAAATCAACAGATCACAAAAAAAAATACTAAAAATAATTTTATTCCAAAATTTATTAGCCAAAAATAGAGAGCAATGATTGAAAGAAAGTGAAGAATTAATAGCAGTAGTATTTCTATTATTAGATCATAAAATCTCAACACTGTGTAGTGACTAGCAAGAGAGAGAATTTATAAAATTAGAAATACAAATAGATTAATGTATGTATGTACAAAAGGATGCAAATTAAAAGTTAATAGCATAGCACAGATGAAATATTTTGAATAAAATCAGACTCGAATATGCCAGGGGAAATTGTGAATATAAAAAACTCTCAAGTGGAAAATAGAAATTAAAAAATGCTTATTAGAACGGATTAATGAGTAAAAAGAAAAATCACGCATAGTATTTGAACTTGAATGATATGTGAAATATTTTATAAAATAAATATATTATGTATGTTGATGTTTGAACATTTTTCATAGAAATGAATTATAAATTATGTAATAAATATTAATAGAGAAACGAAATATATATATATATATATATATATATATATACTCGTATATATATATATATATATATATATATATACTCGTATATATATATATTTATATCGCAGAGTTTACAATTAAATTATAACATATATCAAATAGTATGTACATATATAAGATTGTAATTAAATGTATTATTTAAAATATACAATAAGAAGAGTGCGGGAGCCTTCAACCAAGCAAAACTATGTCTTATATTTTTTCATTAAAAAGAATCTGACAAAATTTAAGAGTTGAAACATAACCCCTCGGATGCATTTGACCACGGTTATTTTGATTAGATATATGTGAAATGTTCTTTCAAATTTCCATACTGAAATATACTCCCTCACAAAAAGTTTGTCAGGTGGTTATTTTGGTTAGATGTATTTGAAATATCTATCACAATCTAAAAGTTAAAACGTACTTTTCCACATATGTTGGTACCACTGCTGCATTGGTTACATGTACCACAATGCATCTTTTGAGTCACAAAAACAAAACAGATGCTTTAAAAATAGATTTAATGTACATCAAATTGTACGGTTGAACAGCCAATGGCAGCACATTAAAACCATTCTCAGAGACATATTCATTTGAGCGAACATGAGAAGCATGGCAATATTACATTAGTAATTATTGCCGTTAATTATAGATGCAATAAAACACATCCTCAAAAGCATACACACATAACTAAAAGTTATTATAGATTGAAAAAGTGTGTTAAAGTTGGTCCGGCGATAGAAAATGAATCATCAAAAACACATGCAAAATGTTTCTAAATTACAACTAATGAAAACGTACCTACGCTCTACAGTGACTCAAGAACGACTTGTAGGGTGTCAACTTTATAGCTATAGAACAAGAAAGATCTGAAGCAATCGATTTAAAGAAGATCATTTCGAAAAAAAAATCAAAGCAAGAAAAATAAATCTTATATGACTTTATGCTCTACTTAGTATTCTTTTCAAAAGTTGTCATATTTCATTCTCTCATACGGCAAAAGAATCTGTACTCTAATTATCTGATTAAAAATTACACGCACTTAATACTCTTTATACATTAGCGTTTTATTTTGTTGTGAATTTTCTTAAAAGGAAGCCGTTTCAGTCTTTCGCCTAGGCGCCAAGATTTTCCGGGCCAGTGCTGAATATCAAATCCCCTTTTTACTTCTTTGTTGTCATTTAAACGAATCTTATCCATAGGCCATGATATTTAGTGATACATGACACTGTATAGCATAAATTTAGTTTACATTCAGTACGAGTTTATTCGCTTTATACATAAATCCACTAGAACACCCGACATCTCTGCGGGCCAGCGGTTTTAATATGTGACTATACTTCGAGCTTATAACGACTACTGTGTCTCCCCGGCAGAGGGGGAAATTTTATGAGATAAACTTGAAATGAAATAGGCCTTAATATATCACTATCCTGAGGTCTTCCACACTGCTGCGTTATAAATTCACCACCGCACGTTTTGTTTGACGTTTCCTTCCGGTTAAGACTTAAACCGGTTGTAAATGAACTTGAAGCATATAATTTCACTAGGAGAATTTTATAGTCAACTACATCGAGGGCTGTTCGTGACCCGAAGTCAACTGCTAAACTGTCAAGACATTCACAGTAATGTGAGGCATACGTGTCCGGGTAACGTGCTATAGGTCAGTTCCGTTTCCTTCTAAAAATCCATATTGATTTGCCAATTTTTTACTACTACGACTTTCAGATATATTTTTGTCGCCTGTTTGTTTGTTGTTACTTTTTTAAATCGTGGTTAAAAAAAAAAAAAAAAAAGAAAGAAAGAAAGAAAGACAAAAAAAGAAAAAGTTTAACACATATCCTTCTTTTGAGTCGCAAGAAATGAAAACATTTCTGTTTTTCGCATATTTTCTACTATATTTCACGGCGATAGTTTTGACCGAAAAGGGCGATTATTAATTTTCAGCGTGTTTATTTTAGCAGAAATTTCGCCGAATTTTTCATAGATAAAAAGAATAGAAAAAAACCGAGTGCCGTGTTTTTCTTCGGAAAAACTTTTAACGAGAAAAGGGGAAAAGGCAAATTACGCATGCCACGTACTATAACAAACGATTATTATTTTCTTTTTTTTATTTGGCGGGAAAAAGTAAAACTTAATTAGCGGTTTAAAACGGAATAAGGAATAAACAATGGAAAAAAAAACAATGTCTAAAAACCGCTCCAAGGTGAATAATATTTTCCGAACGAGCTATATACGTGGTAGTAATTTTTATTTTCATCTACTTTTTTCTCGGTCTCTATCTCTCTCACACTATATATACATACATACATATATATATATATATATATATATATATATATATATATATATATATATATATATATATATTTATGTATTTTAAGGTAGATTTTTGTTTTTATATTTTTTAGGCTTCGTGGGAGAATCGAAGTATCATTTCATCGTCCGAGTTTCTTCCGCAATATGATGATGACGGTTATCTTTATTCAAATTGCATTTTTTATTCCAGCTCGATGATAATATCGCCTTTATTTTCATCTTTTTGTATCATTCTCTACAGCCGCATGACACCTCGACGAAATGCAGCAGAAATACACTTGCATTAGCTTAATTGCGCTCCATTCGCGGACAGACATAAATTCTCATTAAGAGACGATTTAAGGCTCCGTCCGTACCGGATTTATTAGCTAAATTCGCTACGCCACAGTTCATGTGCAAAACGATAAATTTACTACAGCCCCCCGAACGTACAGATCAACCGGAATCGGTGATAGTAATGAAAACAACAACAGGACGGAAAAGAATAACGTTAGAGGACCAATCAGGACGCGTTAAATTAATTTATATCGGTCGGGAAGTGAATAGCAGATAAATATCTGTAGAATTCGTCGTGACAGTCACTCTTTTGAACGGGAATAGGTTGTTTTAAACAGTATTAAACGTAAAATAGTGCGGTATGCTGGCAGTTTGCACGCGCTTTATCGCGTCATTCAGTCGTCTTTGTTCTTGTTCCTTTTTTTCGCTGCTACAAATCACCGTTTATTACATAATTCCGGCGGCTATCTCGTAATTATATTTTCACCTCTTAAGGACCCGTTTTAGTTTAATCGCTTTGCCGAGAGCTGTCTTCTTCTTCTTCCGACAACGATGTTCTCAAGGTGCCTTCTAAATGCTGTCGAACACATATGAAACACGTCGTTTTATATTATAACCGACTTGGAAAAAGAAGAAGTTTACTATACACGTTCGTCGCGAATGTGTGTTTTTTTTTTTTTTATTTCACGTTTGTTCGCGACACTCTTTGTTCATTCTGACGTGTAGTCTGTATTATACGAGAGCGTATCGTTGAGTATCAGTGAACACAGATACTCGGTAGAGTTATTCAAATAAGCGTCCCGAGGATACGGGCGGTTCACTATACTTACTATCTACCGTAAAATTGTATCTGAAAGATATAAACCTTATATACAAAGATGCGCACTCGGATTATTAAAAAAAAAAAGAAAAATAAGCAAAGCGTAGAGGAAAGAAATGATTCGCAGCGTGCGAATCCTCAGAATGGCCCAAGCCTTACCTATAAAGAATAAATAAATAAATTAATAATGGCTGCCAATGACAGTATTATGTAATGGAACTGAAGAGACCGCTTCGAACATATGGAAGAACTCAAATTATTATTTAGTGATTGAACGCCGGGCATAATCTGTCTCCAAAAGGCACATTTGAAACCGGCACAATCGTTTTCGCTTAAAAATTTTACAGTTTACCGTTCAGATTACCCTCAAGCGATATCAGTGTGTAGAAGTGTCGCTACAATAGTGAATAAGTCTTTCCCGTCCCAACTCCTCAATATTGCCACAGGGCTAGAAGCTCTGTAAACTCTTCCAAAACACTCTGTAACTGTTATTTCCCTACATGACATTGCGCATGCCGTGTATTAAAATAAAATAGAAAATTGTAAAATTTCGGAAAACGTGGGGAGAGAGAAAATGTGTGTGTGTGTGTAAGATCATGTTTTCGGTCGGCGGCAAATAACCAATCATCGATCATCGTCGAGGGAAGCGCTCGTCCTATAAAGAAATGGCAAAATATCCGATGGAGATTTTTCTGGTCAGTCAGTCAATCGTTGTTTTACCTTTCTCTGGTATGATTGTTTTTTGACTTCTCCCTGATCGCGGTAGAAGTCACATGCAAAAAGTGTTTTTCGCCGTCAAAGTCGTTTCAATCGATTTTCAATAGAAAAACCTCGTAAAAAAGCGAAAGCCCGCTCTATAACCAAACGAACATTTGTCTGCAACTATTTTGACTCCAGATTAAGCTGTTGTACGATCATCGCTGATCGCTGGAAAGACACCGGATTATCAAACCAACGGAGACCACCGCCGACAATAGTGTTACGTACAGTTTATTTATTTATATTATCTAAATTTTTATTTACTTATTTTGTTCGTTCTCAATACACTACATAAAATTTCAACTAATAAATTCTTTCTATAATAATAATAAAAATAATTAACTTTTTTGTCCACGGTAATGAAGAGGCCGTAAAACAAAATCCAACAATAACATTACGTTTGACATCCATAGCGGGGAGCTAAAACTATATATAATAACGTTACATTCTGAAGTCCAGATTTAGCGGTTGCTTCGTCAGTTACTCATTCCTGTAGTTTGGATAGGAGATTTTAATGTCCTTTCTCCTCATTTGTTCCACCTATACCAGTGAGCGTGGAAAGGTGGTTTCCGACTGCGTGCTAGCGCTTTAATATTGCTGAGCCCTCCTTCCCACACACATTTCAATGCAACTCGCAACACTTTTTCAACGGTAAACCTTGCCTTCATTTCAACGACTCCGGTCGCTCACGTAGGACTTATGCTCCGGTGACCATTACCCCATTTTTATTCATCATCCTACCGTCGGTCATTCACGCGCCAAGTTCAAATACGATTCCCTTTCCAAAAGGCTGACTGGATCGCTTATCGAGATAAAATTATAATTCTTTGATGCCTTGCACCAAGTACAGAAAACTTGTCTATTTTTATCCACGCAATCAATAATGCAGCTCGAGCATCGATTCGATCAACATCTAATTATTAACGCCGATAAGACTTAAGTCTGCAATAAGCCTCACAGCAAAACTTAAGTTTATAAATCACAGAGCTCCTACTTATACATATTATAAAAATTCGGGAATCTTGAGTAGTTTTGTTATCTTGATTTCAAAGGACGCACCAAGTGCTACAATATGGAATAAACGCACTGAACGGTACTCCAAATTATTAAATTCATCCACTCATGCTGCTAAAAATTTCCTAACGTATATTTATAACCAAATCCGGTTCTCATTATCCATCCCTAACTCCTAGAAAACTGCTTTAATAATCCCTACTCTTAGTCCTTAAACGTCCCATGTGCATTATAATGCACATCAACTTTGAAGTCGTTTTTAAATACTTCGTGTTAAATTGATAAGGAAAAAATTATAGTAATATAAAATATTATATTTTGTTTTAAATATATTCAAGTTTGAGATTTCTGGGCATGCTCAAAAGCTTTCTAAATAAAATAAACAAAATAATTTTCATTTTGCTCTTTCTACGGGGGGACATTTAAGGGTTAAATCAAACATAGATCCATTTCTTCCTCAAAGTTATAGACCAATTTTTTTAATTTCGTTATTTTCCAAAACTCCGAAGAAAATGGTGAATAGACGTCTCTACTCCGTCCTAGAACCCCGGAAGATTTTGTCTGCAATCTAGATTGGTAGATGAACACCAAAATCTGCAATTATACATCTTCTGAGCCGTCAAAATACTCGCAGCCCAAAATAAAAAGCAGCGCTTACATTCGAAAAAACTTTAGACCGCGTATAGCGATATGGTATGCTTACTAAGCTGAAGAACGCCAGAATCAGCGGAAACATCAGCAATTATATCTTAAACTTTCTTTCAAATAAGACAATCCGAGTAGGCATTACCTCTAAGATATCTTTCTCCTTCCTTGTCGAAAGTTGTATACCGCAATGATCATCACCGAGCGTAACATTATTGATACCATATATAAATGGTATGGCAAATTGTATACTACGGTCGTCAGTTACAGCCCACTTATATATAGATGATCCTAATATATCCCTTTCTTTTAACCTTCCGTCCAATGCAAGATCTATCAACAATCAATAAACTGCAAATGTAGGCTGATAACAATGACCTGGAATTCTCTCCGACAAAATCCGTATGTATAAAATATTTCACAAAACACGCCAGTGTCATTGCGATTCTAACATAACTTTTTCCATAAGGAATTCACCATTCTCGTTTCTCTATACAGTAAATTTCTTGAGTGTCGTGTTTAATGAAAATCTCTATTGGTCACATCACATTCACCGTGTTAAGAATAAGCGTATGAAAAATCCTCGAATATACTAAAAAGGCCGTTCAAATACGAAATAAAACATATACACAAATCTCTTACATTAACTAAATTGACCTGCGAGTGCCAAGTTTATTCCTCAGCAAACAAAGCACTCCTTAAATCTCTAGACACAATTCACCATGCTTCCATACGCATTACCTTGGGGGGGGGCATAGGACGTCCCCATCATTGGAAATCTGTTCACTAGCAGGTACCCCACCCTTAACAGTTATCCGAAACTTCTATGAATTCAGAGATCTTTTTCACTGGTACCAAGCTAATCTACATCGTAGCGATAATTTAATAGTTCCATTACCATTCTTTTTAAACCATCCCCTCCCCAGCGTGCTATCCTTCCTTAAGGATAAAAGAGTTAACTGGAACTCCGACCTTACACATTACTATAATGAAATCCCCTGAGACGATACGCCGATTATTGCTGATCTGACCCCGAGAAACAATCACTCTAACAATCATATCACACGGGGGCTTCAGTGGGTGGCGAAAAAGATACAACTTTTTCCCAACTATAGTCATCTGTACACGAATGGTGCCAAAGTAAAACCCCTCAAGTGGTCCTCTTCGGTGGTTTGAGCATATGGGCTAGAGGAAGAAGTTCATGCGATTCAGCTCCACTACTTCTTGGTTTAGTGTTGGAGGGGTTTTTTTCAGCTTAAGGGAATATCTGCAATCTTACTCCCAACTCCGAAATGCATTTCTGGTCACTAATTCCTTACAATCTGTTAGGACACTCCAGACACCGAAAAAACTTCAAACACACTGTCTCGAGAAATAAAGCGTATCATTAATTAGCTTTCTCGAGCTGGCTCATAAGTAACGTTCCTGTGGGACCCGGGTCATGCCGGTGTGCCGGGAAACGAACGCATAAATTTGCCCACTAAGGCAGTAACATTTAGCACAATGCCCGAAGGCGCCTCTTTTCCTCAACTAGGATCATCCTTTTTCCAGGAACATGAGAAATCATGTGATCGGCTCAAACATCGTGTCTGCGATCGACCAGAGTGAGTAGTGAGACATGGGGACCACCGCGGTAGTTTGCAGCACATTGTTCTCGTGCAGACATCTAAGCTTTCTCCAACTAAACGACTGGTGCATTGTCAAACGAAGCCAAAACAAGTCCAGGATAGTCTACACTATATAAGAGGGACTAAGCTATTAAAATCCCTCTGAACTCGCACTGTTCTTTATATAATGTAAATAATAATAAAATAAGTAAGTGTTGAAAAAAGGGTGTCCCTTTTGAAAAAGTTTTATTTATGTAACAGACGCGATTTTAACTTAAAATACTATCAATGTTAAGCTTGAAAAATTAAAAAAAATTAAAGTATTATCAATGTTAATTAACACGGATACAGATTCGAATAAAAAAAACGAATTTTAAACCGCCATATTGGAAATTAAAAAGCTTGCTATTTTTAACAAAAAATTTAAGTATTATGCTAAAAATTGTGAAATAAAATGCTTTTAAAAGAAAAAGTATACCAATTTCAAGATTTAGTCCAAAAAATTTAATAAAAACCCAATAAAAATTAAGAAATAATTTATATTTCAACGCTATATTTTACCCCTTAAGATGTTATTATTACGATAATTCTTAAACAACATTAATATTTATAAAAGTTAATACCACAAGTTCAAATTGCAATAATAATTAAAAATTGCATTAAATATTCGTTCACTAATGAACTCGGATTTTAGAAAACAAGCGACTGCGTTAATATACTCATGTTTCAAGATATTACAGTGTATGATTTCCGTGCCTCCAATTAAAATATGAATGTTAAATAAGAATTATCGCAATATCATCACCTTAAGGTGTATATATCACTTTGAAATATATTTTATTTTTTATTGCATTAATATTTTTCACTTTTGAGTGCATTTTTATTACGTTTTTTATTATGAATCTTGAAGTCGGTATAGTTTCTTAAAAATAAATCATTTTATTCACCTGTTCGTTCGCTACTTAAATGTTAATTGAGGTTATAACATATCGCGATTGAAAAGCGATGAAATTTAATGAAAACTCATTATAAATAAAAACCACCCCGGGGAAAGGGGGATATCGTTAAGCAGATGGAAAAGTAAAAAAGCGATTGCGTGTAGTAAAGAAAAACTTACTGGAAAAAGCCTTTTTATTTTTAAAATTTATGAACTGAAATGCACAGAACATTCGTATTCGACGAGGAGAAAAAGGTAAACTTTGATTATTGAAAAATGTATGTTTATTAACCATTATGAAATAGGACGAGATTGGGAGCTAAACTGGGATGAGTAAAGAGGTTTACGATGTAAAGAAATGTAATGACTGCGTGGTTTAAAAATACGAATACGATGCAGGCGTAAAAACGCAATAACGCGACAAAAGCAAAGTGGAAATTCCGATAATATTACCGAAGTAGAAAGAGGAGTGTTTTTTATTTCTTTTGCAATTGGTTTTTTTTTTTTTTTTTTTCGCGGGGGTACGCTAGCAGTGAGCCAACAGCAAGAACAACTACCTAAACTGCTAAAAAGTTATTCGATTAGAAATGGGAAACACAAATGAAAGTAGCAGGGAAATAACAGGGGAGTTGGGAAGGCAGCATTAAAAGGAGCAGAAAGGTTCAGCGTCGAGAGTTGAGAGTATAGAAGAGAATATTCGGTACATAGAGCAGAACATTCAAAGTAGACGTGATTGGAGTCGCATATAAGAGGGAGATTAGTGACGTGAATAGAACAATAAAAGAGAAAATCGAAAACATGAAGAAGCGTGAAGAGAATGATTTAGTCTTAAATTAATTTTTTTTTTTTTTTAATATAAATAATTTGCGGGTCTCACTAGGCAAGTATGTCCGTGAGTGCCCAATACTTTTATTATCGTTTATTATAGTAATGAAATTTACAAGTAATCATTGTTACGACCTAAAACGAACATATTAATCCAAAAAATATATCAATCACGCAAGTATATGTATAAATAGTACAATAGTACACCCATACATAAGGGCTGCTTACATATTAGACATCGCGTACATTAACATACAAGAAACAAAAAGAAAGGAAACAGGGAAATAAATGGTCTAAAAGGGCCCTAACAAATGCAAAACGAGAAGTAGCAAAATTCCTTAATTTTTTTTTCGTTTATTATGTGACTATGGTACTCATTAATTTGATTAGAACCGAATCGTCTGTATTGCCGATTCGTAGATTTACCTCTCTAGGATGAATGTAATAGGTATTATTTTGACTCCTTGTTAGTGGAGTGTTTGGTCTGTAAGGTAATTCTTTACGTCATTACGTTCAAAATTCAAGTGAACTGTAATAGAAAGCAATATCAGAACGATGAGAAAAAAAGAAAGGCTTGGAACTAAGACTGAAAAGTAGGAATAGACTGAAGAAGGAGGTAACAATTTGGAGAAGAGAAAAAGATAGATGTCCAAGAAAAGCCCGGAATGGATATTTAAGAATAGAAAATGAATGTCTAACGTAGAAAGATTGTCGAGAAGTGGACGATTAGGGAAGCCGAGTGAGCCGGAAAATTTGCTGCATCGTTGCTTTTGATGACAGAGTGGCCAGAAACCCATAAAAAGTCAATAAGGTGAGAGCGTATTGATCCCAAGCTGGAAATAGAAGTACGAATAGAAAGAATAATACCATTAGAGGAACGGGAGGGAGGTAAAGAAATCTTTTGAAAGACAGATTTTGAGTTGAAAACAGTGAGGTATTTTCAGATCTTTCTCGTAGAGGAAATAAAGGAGACAGCAGCAGGGAAAATATCGATTGCCTTAGCAGAAAAGACTGAGCAGAAGGCGGGAAGTCTGAAAGATTCTGAGTGATTAAGTGAGGGGGCTGTGAAAGCACTATCCACTCCGTTACCATTCTTGGAACCGTCAGTAAAGATTTTTACGTGAAAGGGAAATGTAGAATTTAACATGTGAACATATTCGTTAATCACTAAACTCTATGGGAGATAGCGTGAAAGTGAGGAGAAGAGAAACAGATGGGCTTCCCTGTGCTGTTGAGGTCAAGAAAGTAAGGAAGTTAATTCAGGGTAAAGACATTCCATATTATATATTCTTGACGGTTTTTTACCGCTCACCGTGATCGATTAGCTTGAAGTTATAGACTCCGTTTTAAAGAAAATTTTAATTATAATTTACGATTAAGTTTATAAGTCAAACCGTTCGTGAATTGTTACATACTTTAATTGAATACTTTTGTAGTTTCTGAACTACGAGTACGGAATCATTTAAATTAGAAAAGAGTAGATAACAAATATTTGTATACTTTTTTTTTACATATACATACATATATATAAAGATAAAAAATAATAGAATAGGGCCGTTGACTGGAAAGTAGAACATTTTTAAATTAATTTGAATACGTAATAAAACAAGCGGCAATATTTGTCGAGTTGCCATGTTATTGAGTATTTTTTATCGTGGAAAACTGTACTCGAAGGATCTTAACTATGATGCTCATACTGGCTCAATAGTGCATATTGACTCCGCCCAAATGTTAATTCCAGCTATGGACCTGCCATGAATATGTTCCGCTCCCAAACACGTTGATACAATTTTTTATGATTAAATTGTATATTTCCGGTTATTGTTAGTCTATTTACCATTTTCCCATTGTGTTTAAACTGCTTTGGTCCTTGCTAATACTCAGTGATTAGAATGACTAGGCATAATTTGGAATTTTTGTTAATTTCGCCAACGATGCGACACGCTTTTCCCGGAGTTATTCTGTTAGGGCGGCCGCTTATTTTCATGGACTCAATGATTCTATCTTCCTTTACGAAAATGTTGTACAATGGTTGGTATTAACTTAAGCCCCCCGCATCTTTGCTTCGCGTGAAAAATGACAAAATGTTTTGTTTTTTTTCAATCGATGTTTCTCGTATTGCGGATCGAAAAAGATGACAGCTTTCGAAAAAGAATTTAAAAGACCATAAAAAATCTTTGAAAATCGCAAAATTCGATGTCGCACATCTTCGGTGAACGTTAAACTTTTTGGGTTCATCTGTGTACTGCACAACTTGGAAACAATAGCGTGTGAAAACTTTTATGACGCGCCTTTCCGATAGTTTTAATCGAACTTGAAAGTTAAAAGCTGAAAAGGCAAACGATTTTTAGTTGACGTAAAGGCAAAAGCCCGATTTCAATTTTCAAAAGCCAAAGCGTAAGTTCTCGGAAAAACAGAAAACCAAAGTTTAAGCTGAGTTTTTCAATATTCGACTTAGGTTCTTTTCTACAGTATGTATATGAGTTAATTACGACTATAGTTCGAATGAAATCACATTTAAAATAACGAAAAGCTGAAAGCTTAAAAAACTGTACTATAGTAAAAATGATAAATCCAAATTAAGCTGAAACTCTCTATTTTTATTTAGCTTCCAATCCTCGATTTTAATTGCTAAATTCAAAATTGAGAAAATGGGCACAGGTCGCAAAGAAACACGCGCGCAGTCTGTATAATTCTCGAACTGTTGACTTCTTATTAAAATTACAGTCTCCCATATTAAAATTCCCTCATTTGTACGCGTCCCATAAAAGGATTTCTTTGTTAGACAAAAATGGTAATATCTATCGCATAAAATATAGGCTTATATTTACATTGTTATCTTTTAATGTTTTCTGTAATATCGCGAATATAACATAAAATTTAAATTCTCTTATTTTTCATCGTGTATACTAAATTTCACGAATAAATTAAATAAATTTTTCTGACTGAAAAATTTTCGGAAAATTTATTCCTTCATACGCAACGATATTTAATTATTACGTAACATGGCGAATTTTACATACTACGAGTATTACGCTAATAACGTGTAAAATCATTTAAATCTATTTGACACGTTTGATCCGAAGCAGCTTTTAAGGAATAATTGATTTAACGTTTTAGAAAAATACATAATATCGCTTTAAACGTTAGCAGAATTTTTCACACATTAACGAATTATATACTTTTTTTTTTCCTTGTTTGGGTTTTTCCCTGGGCTTGTCAATAATAGACAATTACCAATCAACACGTGTACATAGCAGCAATTAGGAGTAACAAGGAATGGAATCTGACAAAGAACTCTATACACCAAGGATGGAGAAACAATGACAATCAACGTCGAAAAATTTCAAGCATTTCGCATCCTGAAAAGAAAAGGAATGACACTGCCGAAGGTAAAGAGGAGTTAGCTGTCCCATACTATGGCCACATCTGCAATTACAGAGCCCGCAGTACGAAAAAAATAATCTGGCTACAAATAATTAAGGAAGAAGAAACACGGGATGTTTAAAAAGCAGTTAGAGCTACCAAGCACTGCAGCTATATAAAACACAGCGCTTAGCGTCCGTAAACAATTATCCGAAAGTTCAATAACTTTCTGCATCACTATAAAGCAAAGTTTATAGTTGCATAACGGTATCATCATCAGAAAGGGGCGTTTTTATGCAAAGAATTATTACAAATTTATCGACAAATAATGGTAAACAATCGTAAAAAAGTTGTAAACAATTGTTAAAAGTAATAGAATAAATTTATTAAAATAAACGAAGTAACACTTGAACGCGATATAATTAATAAATCTATGAGCCAGCTTATTAGTTAATTGTATTTCGTTCAGGTAGAATGTCCTGCCGATAAACATTGAAATTCCGAACAATTTTTTTTTTTTTTTTTTTAAATGGGTTCATCAACATGGACATTGGCCCAAGAACAGCAGAACAGAGAGAAAAAAGAGTCTTAAATCCTTACACGATCAGAGATAGCGACAGAAAGGAATCAAGAGCTAGAATAACCGAAGGAGAAGGAAGGGCGAGAATGAATGAAGCACAGTATGGAGCGGGAATACCGGTTTGTAAGAGGAAGTAATAAAAAGAAACTTGTTCCGTCGATAATTACGAACAACTGAACATTATATGATCGGGATCAGAAATACATTGATCGCCGGGAGGGTGCAATGGACAATAAGGAGAAGGCACAAGAGAATGACGGAACAATAAGGAAGGGAGCAAACTATGCCCAAAACGCAAGCGGCAAATCGCAGAGAGATTGGAACGGCGCATAGAAGGAAAGTTAATAAACCATGGAAAGCGTAGAAGGGAAGGTTGGATAGACAAGAAAAAGGAGTTCGGGTTGGAGAATGAGGAGACGTAGGAGTCAGACCACAGTTTCGCTGGCGCTAGTTTAATGTCCATAGTTAACAAAAAAAAAAAAAAAAAAAAAACAGACGGAAAAAAATGAAAAAATAAATCTGAGAAACCACCGACTAATTCCGGACACTAGAGATATTCCAAGCATACATAAAACATTTATGTTTTTGTTATACCGTGAATATGGATATCCAAAACTAAGACTTTACACTAATTATATTGTGTTTAAATTTAATTTATTTTAATCATTATTATTATAATGAACTTGTCGTACTTTGTCAACTACATATTGTTCATGAACAAATAACTCACTCTTATATCCTTATTAAATCAGTACAACCGATAAGTCAACTTTGCTCCGTTCTCAATAGAACATCTTCTAGTCGATTGCCATCCTAAGTATCATCCTCTCCCCTTACAGTTTAATCTCCCACCCACGTTAGATTTCCTCCTGCAAGATAAACGATTAAGATTTTTTTAAATCTCTTTTCCTTCCTGCAAGATTCCAATCTCCTTCAACTAATCTAAAATTTTCCTTCGTCCCTCTGACGTTCGTAGTGGTGCGGCACGTAAATGAGGGGAAAAAATAAATAAATGGATTTGTTACGGTTTAAAAGAAACTGCAAATTCAATTATTCGTAATAAAGATTTTATTTTGTACTGGCTTCATTTTGACGTTTGCGTAGTTCATTGCTATTGGTATAAATTTCTAATGTAGACATTGAACCTGTTTCAGCTCGTATCTTGTACCGTATTATTTTGCACAATTTTGTGGATTTTTACAAGTAATTATTTTGATGCGAATAATTGAATTGTTTACGTTGCAAACATCTGAATTATTTTCATTACGGCCTACCCTCAGTAATAATGAAAGCTAGACAATAAACCGAAAAATTCTTTTCGCTTCGTGCAAAAAGTAAACAGCAATCTCTCTTTAGAAATATAGTATTTTTAAAGCGAACGTATTTGTTATTTTTTGTAAAATGGTAAATATTAACGTAAAATTAAAATGATAAAAATGCATATAATTCATTCGTACGCGTAGTATGAATAGAAATTTAACGTACTCGGTAAACATTTCGAAAATTTCGTATTCATCACTGTTCATATTTAATAGTTATCGTAATATAAGAGCAATATTGAAACGTAATAATTTAAATTTGACACTTTAGATCCCAAGCCATTTTCAAAAATCTTTCAAAAGTGACAATGTCTCCATATATAGAGACAGCCTGGGTCGACTGGGTAGTATAGTGCCTCCATATGTGGTGACGGTCATAAGTAAAGAAAAATAATTTGTCATAATATATGGTTAGAGATGTGTAGTTCGCGAACGAACTATTAAAATGAACGATTCTGTTGAAACAACTATAAGAACTAGTTCCCGACAATGGAACTAAACTTATTTAACTTCCACACCGTACTATTTGTTGTGGGAACAGTTATACGCATATGCGGTAGAATCAGATATAGGTACGCGCACTTCGCACACACACAACTTATTCATACTGTCTGACCTCAGACTGACCTCTGACCATTGAAAACAAAACCATATTGTTTTGATTATTGTATTAACGCGTTCTACTCTTCCGATACCTTACTACCATTGTTATTTACATCACCAACTATTCTTCAATTCATATGATATGCTGTTAGTGTTAGAAGATACACTATATAGGTCCGAAGGAACTAAACTGTATTTATCGTTCTCGTTCACTCATTTTCTATCTTTATAATCATTTTCATTTAGGATTTAACAGGCATGTGTCTCCAAGTATGGAGACACAATTTAAGTTATGTTTCAAGAGAACCGATGTCTAGTAAACAAAAACATAATTTTCATATTAATATATTGTATATAAGCTTTGACAAAAATTTTACAAATCGTAATTTTTGGTACTTTTGTAACAAAATAATTCGGTGATTTTAGTAATAGACACTGTCCCCATATATATATATATATATATATATATATATCGAGACACGGGGCTTAAAAATGGTAAATTCGTATTTCATAGAAAAAATGTTACATCGTCATTTCTACTTAATGAAAAAAGCTCGTACGAGTAAGGAAATTTTTGTATGTATGTTTGCTTCGTTTATGTTTATCAAGAAACGATTAAAAAAACGTCCAGCTCGCTTTACTAAAACAGCTCCGAAAAAATTATGCTCGTAATTTCGCAAAATATTTAAGGATGGATCGAAACACGCGAAATAATGGAACATTTGTATTAAAGTTTAATCACATCGGCGCTTCATGTATTCACTTTCTGCTTACGGTATGTGCTAGGCTCCGATGTGTTTCCCAAGTCATTCCGCTGAGGTCTCGCTTTTAGAGACAAACATACCGAATATCATCTTTAAGGATGTTTTATTTTCTAAACGTGGTTCAGACAATATACATAATATATACGTATGTCTTTATACCAGTACTGTATTTGCCTTTTCCGGTGCTGAACATTTCTCAAGAAAAACATTAATAACTTATACTGTCATGATTCAATTATAACATACACTTCTAGAAATTCACATTCTAAATGAAGGCTTACTAACAAAAACAATAAAACGATACTCAAATTTAAAAGTGTACACAACATTAACCGGTAGCGAATATTTCACATACAAATTACAGCAGTTTTGTAAAGTAAAATTTTATAATTTACTTTTTCTGTAACACTTCATGTTTACAGTTCCTCGTCAATTTTATTCGGTAAATTTACTCTGGAAGCTTTATTTTGTACAATAATTAAATAATGCAACTTAAAATAACCATTTTTGGACGTCGTACTATCCTAAACAAAAACAAGCAAAAGAAAACATAATAAAATCCTCAGTAGGCCATTCTCTCCAAAAGAGGTATATATAAATGTTTACAAAATGTTCCGCACAACAAGAGAAACGGCAAACTGCTATCCAACTTACCAATCTTCTATATTACATATTCAACGCCATAATAAGATTGGGCTACTTTCTGAAAGCTTGGAAAAAGTCCTTAATTTTAATGGTACGTAAACTCAACAAAACTCAGACCTCGTTATCGTCCTATAGACCGATTAGTCTTCAGTCTACTCTATCTAAAGTTTTAGAAAAACTAATATTAAGAAGAATTCAACCTATAATAACGGCTAGTAAGGCAATTCCCAATCATCAATTCGGCTTCAGAACCATCCATTCGACAATACAACAGTGCCATAGGATAATGGATGCAATTTCAACTACTCTGGAAAGAGGGGAGGTATGCTCCGCGACCTTCCTGGGCGTATTTCAGGCATTCGATCGAGTGTAGCACATCGGTCTGCTTTATAAACTCAAACAATTACTATCTCCGGACTTATATTTATTCTTCATCTGTCTGACAAAACTTTCACAGTAAAAGTGAACAATGCAATATCTAGTGCGAGAAGCATTTTGGCCTCAATTCCGCAGGATAGTCTCCTGGGGCCTATCTTGTATTCCATATACACGGCAGATATATCTACCTCAAATCAAACTATCTTAGCCTCTTTTGCGGACGATATAGCCCAACTGGCTTCCTCTGCAAATCCCAACTATACAAGTTTAGCTATTCAACAGCATATAAACCAAATTCAGACATGGACAGATAAATGGAGAATTAAATTCAATGAAGAGAAATATCAGGAGGTTGTATTTACAAATAGATTTATTACGTGTCCCGGAATAAAAAATAAATAATAGGGAAATCAAACAGTCAGATTCTGTGAAATACTTAGCAATGTATCTCGATCGCAGATTCACCTGGAAATATCATGTTGCTCAGACCTGCCAAAAAATTGTCACTCGAACTAAGATACTATACCCTCTATTAGGCAGATCTTCTACTCTAAGCCTAAGCTTAAAAAGATTCATCTATCTAACCACCATAGCGCCAATATGGAGGTATGGACTGGAGATATATGGATGCACTTGTGCAAGTAATTTATCAAAAATCCAAAACCAGCAGTCCAAAATTTTCCAAACAATCGCAGCTGCCCCTAAATACGTCTTTAATATGATCTTACATATTGATTTAAATATCCCCCTTGTTAGTGAAGTCTATACCACACAATATAACCAATATTTTGAATAATTAAATTTAAATTCGAATCCTTATATACATAAAATGTATACTAAAACACTGCCGGGCAATCCTAAAAGGAGGTTAAAAAGAAAAAAATACTGCCTTGACGCTCTTCCAATAACAATTAGTATGGAACGCATAATTAATGTATATAATATTCATCTTATAACGCTATATGCCACGTTAAAATAGTGTTAATATTCTCTTTACAGTACTGGTAGGAATACTTCACTGGATAGGTTGCCATTTTATCCTGCTAATTCTATGAAACACGCCTTACCAATAACGTAAGTACAATTACTACTAAATGAATAATTCATATATATATATATTATATATATATATATATATATTATATATATATATATATATATATATATATATATATGTATATATATAATATTCATTTTATTACGTTATACGTTATTACTCTAAAAGACACATACAGCTGGCATTTAATAACTTACTAATATTCTCAAATTTTTCCTATACTGCTGACGGGACGCTATGGACCATACTTCACTGTATAGGTTGCCATGATACCTCGCTGGTTTTATAAAACATGCGTATTCCTATTACAATTCTGTTATTATCTCTGACTCAATCCTTCAATGGAAGGATGGGTTGGCTATTACATGGTTAATAAATATAAGGAAGAGAGGTCACGAGCACTGTTTATGATTCTTGCCGGTACAGTGGGGGAAAAAAAAACTTTGAAATAAAAGACATACAACGTTGCCAGAAAACAGTACCAAATATCTGATTAGAAATTTAAGTGTAAAATCAAAAGTATATTTAACACAATTCTTAAGATTTATTATCACTTTATTATTTCAATTATAACTTTTGTTACCATTAATTTTATTATTATAATTAATTATAATTTTAATTGAATAAATTATTATTTTATAACACTACTAAAAAATGTTTAACCAATTAATTTACTTATATTGCCATTATTAATATTTATTTCTCATGTAAAATTTATAGAAATCAAATAAGGACTAGGAATATTGTTATTATCATCATTATTACTTTATTATTATTACTCTTCACAGTACAATTTTCACTTCCACTATTATTAGTATCGTTATTTATATAAACATTTTAATTACTCTTATTACTATATTGAGGTAATGCCGCTAAATACAACTCTTCACACATTGATTTTTTAAATAATAGAATAGTTTTAAGTTAATCGCTAGAAACAGGAAAACTACAGTTAATTATAAATTATTTAATGTAAGTACATTATATAAAACTGAATTGATGTTGTTTATGATAAATAGAAAAAAGAATTTAATTTTCAAATTAAGGATCGCATTACTAGAAGTTATGGAAATGAATTAGTTGCTGTACCTAAAAAGATGAAATTTCACTCAAGAATCCAAGCCCTCCTATATGGCGCCTTTCATATACAACCATTTACCACAATTTTTAAAAGATGATTTAAGGAATTTCAAAAAAAGACGTAAATGTTTAAAATCGAAAAATGAAATATCCTGGTTCTTAAAATAAGATAAAACGATTTGTTTACGATGGCGGTATGAGGAAAGATACGTTTCGTCTTCTTCTTCATGCAACCTGATTCGGATGTAGCTTAACCACTTTTCATAGACCACCATTTGACGAAATTTGTCTTGACTTCTTGCGACCTTGAATAATTCTCCTACTTTTGTAACTCCAGTTCATGTCTTAATATTTTGGAGCCAAAAATTCCTTCTTCCTCGTCTCTTTTTCCCTTCTACCGCTCTCATCATTATTGTTTACAGAAGGTGAAATGTTGGTTCTCTCATAAAATGTGCAAAGGAATTTGTTTTCCGTTTTCTAATTATGTTCATTAGTACTGGATCCGTCTTCATCAATTGTAGTGCAGCGCCGCATTACTGTAGTTGCGTAAGGATTTCGAATTTGAAGGTGAATAACATTCCCCCGGTAGTGGCAAATATTAAAAATTCTGTTGCAGAATTTTTTATTTCTCTGTAAAAAACGAATAGAAAACGATACCTTTTTCTTTAACTCTCTGCAATGTGGAAGAATTAAGTCCAATCGAGGACAAAAACTACTCCCTATGGAAAGCGACTCGACGCTTCAAACGACCAGTAGTGAGAATAGCACCCATAAAAGACGAAACTGGAAATTGGTTACGACGTGATGAGGAAAAAGCTGATTTATTTGCTAGACATTTGTCACGAATATTCCAGTCACACAACATTAAATCACAAATTAAGCTAATTGCTATAGAAATAGATAAACAAATAATTAAACACATTACTCCGCTTGAAGTAGCAAAAGAAATAGATAACATTAATCAAAAAAAATCGCCAGGAGTAGATGAAATAGCACCTAGTGTATTAAAAGAATTATAAAAAAAGGGAATAGTACTACTAACATACATATTTAACGCCTGTTTACGCTTGGAACATGTACCTGAAAATTTTAAAATAGCTCAGATTGTTATGCTCCAAAAACAAGGAAAACCAGCAGAAGTTGCCTCCTCCTACCGACCGATATCGTTATTACCAGCAATATTTAAACTATTTGAAAAGTTGTTACTTAGGCGACTCAAGCCACTAATACGTCTACCAGACTATCAATTTGGTTTTCGCGGTCAACATTCTACTGTTGACCAGATACATCGAGTAACCTCAATAATAGAAAGAGCGTTCGAAGAAAAAAAATTTTGCTCGGCGGTCTTTCTGGATATTGAACAAGCATTTGACCGAGTGTGGCATCAAGGACTGCTACACAAGTTAAGCACCAGACTACCTGTTAATTGGTGTCGTCTACTGAAATCATACCTCTCAAACAGACAATTCCGTGTAGCTTATGGAGATGCGAGATCAGCCTTCCATCCAATACAGGCACAGGGTAGCGTCCTCGGGCCTATTCTGTATCTTCTGTATACAATAGACATACCAACAACACCAAATACTGCGATAGCAATGTTCGCTGACGACACAGCAATACTGTCAGTAAGCAGCTCACAAACGGAAGCAACTAAAAACCTTCAGTATGCTTTAGACCGTGTATCAAACTGGACAGAAGATTGGAAAATCAAGCTCAATCAGCAAAAATCTATCTACACCACTTTCGCCCTTCGTAAACGAGATCCGCGTTATGTAGTGTTCATAAATAGACGACAAGTGCCAATCTGTGATTCAGAAAAACACTTGGGTGTGCATGTAGATGCGATGCTGACTTAGAAAACTCACGTTGTGTCAAAAGCTCAGCAGATTCGAGAAAAAACACGTGAAATGTATTGGCTTGTCGAGCGACATTCCAAACTCGTTTATGAAACCATCGTAAGACCGATTTGGACTTATGGGGTATAGATATGGGGATGTACCAAAACATCAAATAACAATATTATTCAAGCAGGCCAAAATAAATTCCTCCGTATGATAACCAATATGCTCGATGGTTCCAACGGAACGAATCTCTACATACCGATTTAAGGATCAAATGGGTGGACGAAGTCATTAAAGACTTTGCCCATCGTCACGAAGAAAGACTCCATACCCATCCGAACCCGGAAGCATTGGACCTTTTGCTTACTACAGAAGATACAAGACGGCTTAAATGTTTTAAACCGAGCGACCTAGTCGTGTTGTAAATTTTTATCGTTTTATTGTATGTATGTGTATCTAAATAGCAAAGAATAGTTATAGTGGACTATACTCCTTTGCAACATGTTAATTTACTTTTAGTTATAAATGTTACTTATTTAGAAATAGTTCTAAGATTGTAATAACCATACAGTTCCCCCTTAAAGGGACTGTTTTACAAAAAAAAAAAAATATATATTTATACTATTAAAGGAACCCGTCAAAAACCGACGGCCGACAGAATTCACAACCGCGATTTAAATAACGCATATTGGAATAATTTCTTTACTGTGACGCCATCTATCGGGAATTTTGGTAATCGGTGGTTTGGCTAAGTTATTATTTATTTTTTTGACTATTAAGTAGTCTGCACTGTTCCCCCTGACCCTATAAATAAACTGTCTAAATTTCATAAAAATCGGATGGATAGTTTCGGAGTCCATAGAGGACATACAGACATACATTCATTTTTATGTATATAGGTAATTGCTATATTTATTATTATTATTATCATTACCTAAATTATACTTCATTACTTTAACTGTATTACTAATATTATGCATACATTGTTGTCATTATAAAGATTAAAGAGACTGTGGGTGAACGCATGTTTAATAATAAGTCTATTCTAAACCACTATTGTAAACATGGGCTAAATATTAAATATCGAAAATCGTATATGTATTATTAATTTTTGATAAAACAGACAGATTACACTGTTTAGCCCACGTAAATTAAAATATGTATTCCGCAAATAGCGCTATTTGTGTGCACTTGCGGTTTAAATATAATTATGTTATTTTTGTAAACTGTATTCATTTAAATAAATTTGATATTTGAAAATTTGATTTGAAGTCAGATATATGGCAATAATAATAATAATAAGAATAAGAATAAGAATCAGTAAGCAATATCAGTTGTTACGATAGCCTAGTTGCTAGAGAATTTGGCTTCCATTATGAAAGTCCCGAGTTTGACGCCGGGCGGTGACGGAAATTATTACGAAAAAAGTGAAATTAAATACTCGCTATTTTAGAAAGGCAATGGCAAACATGTATACCATCGTATGCGCCGTAGTTAGCACACAATAGTGGTGGGTTTTACAGTTCTTTTTGCGGATCAGTTCACTATAAAGAACTGATTCAAAGATCCGGTTCCCAAAGAACTGATTGTTTTCCTAAAATCTTTTAGATCTACATGTAAACAAACCTTACTATACTAAGCGACTGTGTAATCGTTTTTATTTTGTCTGTACGGATTATATCTTCCGAACCGAATGAGATAAAAGCGTGATTTTTGTAATCATTTTTATTTTGTCTGTCCGGGCTATTCGCTCCGGTTCATTCTGTTCATTCGCGTTTCACCCGAAACAGTTCATGCAGAACCAATTCTTTTAAGTTTTGTGAATCAGTTCTTTCAGTTCTTATTCATGAATCAGTTCTTTCAATCAATTTGTTCACGAACCATCACTTTGTACACAATATAGTTTGTCAAGCGAAAGAAGTCTGTTCGTAAAACAACCGAAACGCGCTGACGTCACGAAATCAGGGGACCTCGGATTAACTTTCAATCCATCGCGAATCAGATATTGTTATCACCACATGGTCCGTCTGGATGTAAATAGGTCGGAAAAAAGGGAATGGATGAACGTACAGAGATGAAACAAAAACGAAGTTACTACTTACGAAGAGGAAAGGAATAATAGGAGAGGATGGCAATATGTTTTTTTTTTTTTTTTTCGGGAATCTTAAAATACGCGGCAAGCGTTAATACGTGCCCTGTTGCTAGTACACCACATTGAGCATCATACTCGGCGACGGAACTCGAACGGACTTCAGTCCTTGTTAAAAATCAAACATTTACAATCAGTTCCGAATGTAGTGAACACTCACGCTGCATATAACATAGTACACTACCTGTATAAGCCAGCTACTATGGTATGGTTGGTTAGGCTGTTTCGTTCAGGTAGAACCGGGTTCGATTCCCACCACTGCATATTGACATTTGCAAAAAGCGCTGGTTAATGTCCGTAGTTGACGCGCCCAAAAATTAAAAAAACACCAAAAAAACCACTATGCTCATATCCTATACAGTTGAAATGTACAATAGGTAGTCGCCGACCGCGACAATCAGAGGCTGAGTATGGCACGATGATGATGATGATGAAGTACACCGTGGCCGTGGATTAGCTTAGCTTTTTAGCTTTACGTATAATTTTGTTTTTGAGAACGAGTATAAAGAGAAAAGAAGGTATCGTGGTATATACACCGTTTGAGGAGAGCAGGCTATATGCTTTCGTTCTGGCTGTCTGGGAGAAAAACGCTACCTGCTACCTATGGCGGTCTATGTTTTTTGATTTGATAATCATTCGGCATAGCGAAGCTGCGTTGATTTTCCGCGTAATTAAACCGGTAAAAGTTGAATTACGACAAGAATATTTATACTTTCGCGGAGCCGATTCGAAATTTTGGCAGAACAAAATCGAGCAGGGGGTTTGTTAAACGCTGCATGCGCTGTATATTCTGCGTTCGAGTTTTATCGGGAAAATGTTTTGTCTCGGTATTTCTTCTTTACTCTTGCAACATAATAAACACATTATCCATATTTTACACTTCGACGCTTGCTATACGCCATCCTTCTCTAATTATTTATCACTATTTAGCTGATACGTACGTATTATGCTTCCCGAAAATAGATTTATTCCTCTGACAGAGTTAGAAAAATTTAATTGATATACTTGTTTCCTTTTAATTTCTTTCCTTTTCTCTGCTTTACTCACTTTATTAACTTTTGCTGTTCAGTCGCACTCCAGTGTCTACTGCACTTAAAGGTTCCCCGTTGGACTAAAATTTATAATATCATGCCTGGTTACACAGTTGCCTTATGTAAACGATTTTATAATGAACACAGTGAAAACATATGTTTTCGTCGCTGTTTCTACCATAACAAATGCTTATCAGGAATGTAGGCGATTACAATTCCGAGCAGCTAGCTCGCATGTACATTCAAGCAGCGTCGGATTAAACACAATTTAGTTTGAAACCGTTAAACTATTATGTAATGTTTTTAATGATATAAATTGGCTGTAATTTTGATTATTTTGTTTTGTTTTTTTTGTTATACTTTATGCCCTTTGTGTTTTGTATAGTATTTATATTTTTGTTAACAATATGTAAGCTTGCTTTATTAACTATAATTATACACGTATTACAGAAATTTTTTTATTAAAATCCTATAATATAATTAGCCGACATGTTTTCGGAGTGTATACTACATATTCATGGCGATAGTAATAAATAAAGTTATTATTAAGTAAACGATATCATATCATTTGTACAATAAGTTGATTTGTTCGATATATCGATAAGTTATATTAACTGTTAAATTTTAAAAAGTGGGTTATTATTTAAAATTAAATTATATAACTTATCGATATATTGAACAAATCAACTTATTGTACAAATGATATGATATCGTTTACTTAATAATAACTTTATTACTATCGCCATGAATATGGAGTATACACTCTGAAACATGTGTCGACTAATTATATTACATATTAATAAAAAAATTTCCGTAATACATGTATAATTATAGTGAATAAAGTGTTAAAACAGAAAATGGATGATACTCATTATATAATAACAAATCTAAATATGTAAGCGTTCTACTTTTTTTTTTTTATCATTAATGTAATGCGGTTAATTCGAGCTGATGAGCATTTTATGTTTATATATACTGTGCAACTCTGTACTTAGCTAAATATAGGTTCCGTTCTGTTCTGTTCTGTTGGGAAATGGTCAGTTTTTAATTTTCTACTGATTCACTTTCAGCATTTGCGGGCTGTGTTAAAACATTGCGGCCATGTTTGTTAGAACTAGATTGCAAATACATAAAATTGTTTGACAGATCCTATACATTACCCGGCTTCTACTTATTCATAGAATTTCGTCAGTAGTCAGATGGTTTCTACCCAGACCAAAAAAAAAAAAAGAAAAAAAGGGAAGAAAGAAAAGCGAGCTGAGTTCGGCAGTACGATGCGGAACAATCAAGATATTCAAATTTCAAGGAGCAATTTCGGCAATTATTACGTGAACGGTGAAAGTAGAACAGGAGGTTCGATATTGCACGAAGATCCAAAACCGACGAGCAAGTTGCTATTCAAGTTCATTCATTTACATCAATATATGTCTATTTATTCGTAAATGAACAACCGTTGTTAGTAACTAGTCAACAGGTAAAAGTCTGCGCGCAAGCTATACTATTCGAAATTCACTTATTTATTATATTGGTTATATTATGTTGAATGATTATATTTGTGTGTGAAAATCGTTGCGATGGTGTGTATTTATGTACGTGAATGATAGAGGGACCCTCGTATAAGTATATAATTAAGTTGGTTTTGTCGTTTTAAATGGACTCCGAGCTGAATCGTATTATTTAAAATTTCCATTTTATAGTAGAATACTTAAAAGGAAAAGAAAAGAAAATTTTTTTTCTAACGAGTACTTTATTCAATTTTTTTTTTTTTTGGATATTTTCGGTGTTGTAAGTGTACTCGTGTACATTGCAATATTCAATTTAAATATTCAATCTCGAGTTGTTTCTTACGTTATATTTATTAATTTAATAATTGTTATCAAATATGTAAGCGAGTCAATCCCGAAGCTGTCGTTCCGAGCAAGTTGCTTTGGACGTTTTCGTTTCTAATTTGAAAATGACGCTCGCTCGGGAGAAAGGTACTTCATCGTTATTGTAAGGTGAAAAGTTTATTAAAGCGGAAATGTAGAGCCCCGGATTCGATAAAAGTTTTCTAGAAATAAAAAATCGCGATACTGATCGAGAATAATTAATGAGGATAGAAAAACACTTTCCCCTTCAGTGCCAGCTGTTTTTGAAGAAATTTCAATTTTCTTTGTCGACAAACAAAATTTATTATTTCGGAATTATCTTTTTTTTTTTCTCTCTCTCAAAACGTGATCAACGCGCGGAAGGAGATGATTCGAACTTTCGTAAATACAACTCCAGTGTAAAACAATCAAATGTAGTGTCAAACAACAGAGCAGATCAGAACAGGGGGGGTTGGGGGATTGGGTTAAATTAAATATTCCAGAAAGGTTTAGGTAAGAAAAAATAAATAAAAAAAAAAAAAAAACGATAGAGCAAAGTAGTAATGTGAAAAGGAGTGCGCTGAAAGGAACAATTTCGCGGCTCTATGCCGTCTCGAATGGCTAACAAAGAAACTGAAAAGAAACTCTGCAAATGTAGATCAAAAGAGTAGCCCCAAATTGGGGCACATGTAAATCAGGTTAACTCGGACGCGGAATTAGCCGAACTGGAATTTCCGCTCGGAGGAAGGCTGTCGCAGGACTAGCCGGAGACATCATTAGGAAATAATGAAATTTAAACGGTGCCTGTACCCCGAACGAAAGAAGGATCCTCGACGTAAAGGAGGTTAGAGTTTGGGGGGGGGCTCACAGTTTCATCGTCTTCAAAATCTAATTACGCAGTTTTCACTTCTCGTAAAGAATTCGTAGCCTGTAACGTATTTCAAAATTTTGTAGGACGTGTCGGCGAGGCGCGAGAAAACTAATCGAAAAAGTCTCTAAAATTCCGGCGCCGCTTGTTAGAAAACGGACAACACCGGATAGGCGAGAAGTCAGTCTGCTTAATGGTATCTTTACGATGGTTCCTGTCAAGAACCACTTCACCACTTGGCCGCTGTAATTTTTTCAACTTTCAAAATGATTCCCATCTTCGTTTCGCTTCTTCGACCGATTGTTTAATTGAATCGCGCTAATTCATAAAGTTTGTCCGAATTTGTTGCCCTGCTTTTAAGGAGAGGCACGCGACAGTCACCGATTTTGATGGAATTTTGCAGATCGACCGAAGACCATACGAATCGCGTAAACTATTAGAATGCAACCTTTTAATTTAGGGGAAAGATTAAAATTTTTAGAAGCCGCACAATATAACGGACATTATGGATAGCCGTTTAGACAGAAATATGCAATATATTCCAGATTATGATTATATTTACCTCGTGTAAATTGTAATTCGGAAGACTAATTATTCCAAAATGAAGTACATTAAAACAGTTAACAAACAATAAAATAATTACCACGGAAACTATAAATTAAACAAAAATATTTTAAACAAATGATTATTATGATAAATAATAAGCTCTAGATAACATTTTATTAATATCTGGCGTAAGACCGCATTCCGTTACTTATCTTTTCATGTTACTGAAATCATCAAACCTCCCCTGACATAATCTAAAACCATGCAAGTCGTCTAGCCTAGCTGCTGTACCCATTGCGGAGAGTATTAAACAGCAGTAGTGTTTCGAATTATTTTTTACAGAAAAATAAAAAATTCTGCAATGGAATTTTTTTTATCTTTTTGCTATCACCGGGAATGCTCTTTATGTTAAAATCCTTATACAATTACTGCAGTTTGCTGGGGTGTGGTGATAAATTAATTTTAATAAAATGCTCGAGACGAGGAAATCGGAAGATATGAATGAAGAAGAAGATGTTCTCTTAAATGAGGAATTATGAGAGATCACTATGTCCTTCAAAATGATGGTTGTGTGTGCTGTTTATTTATTTATTTACTCGTACTTTTTTAATTCTTTGGGCGCGTCAACTCAGGACATTTACCCAGCACAAAGGACTAACAAATGATGAAACGTAGGGACTTGAAAGTTAAATCAGGAAGCGATTAGAAACGGAAGAAATAAAGATAGCCAATATAGGAACAACAGAAAGAGAAGGAAGTGCAAGAATGTAGAGTGGGCACAGTAAAGGGTCGAGTGGCCAAGGCCAAACAAATTAGAATAAAGGACTTGAGCATTCTAATAGTAGGAGGTGATTTACACGAAACTTCTTTTTGTTAGATCACGACAGGATAATCTTCAATTAAACGTGAAACGTGAAGACAATTTTTTGGCGATAAAAAGATATTTCCGCCAAAAGAGAGAGAACGAATCGTTACATAAATGTAATTCCACCTAAAACAAAACATTTTTTTATGAATTTCCAAGTACAGATTTAAATGGGACGGACGAAGCCGTAGGTTACTCTACTAGTACTTAATAATTTGAACAAATGGTAACCGTCGATTCGCACACGAAATATAATATTAGCAGGGATTGAAAAACTCTGACCAGTTTTGAAGTTCATGAATACACTGTGTAATCGTGAAGTTTAAAATTGGTCATTTTGAATTTTACACTTTATAGTGAAATATTTCGTCGTGCGTATTAACGTTTACGCCACATTTGGGTCAAATATAAAAAGAAGATACTTTTGAATAATCGAGACATTAAATAAAGTCTGACTTTTATTTTGAAAGATAAATCTGGAAGGAGAAAAATTAGCAGTATAAGAAGAAAAAAGAGTACAACATGGAGGGTATTTACCTGACCGTAGAAGAAGGTTTTTAAAGAATACAGTACTCATAGTTATCACACTGGCTGTAAAACGGAGTAAAAAATATCCCTGCCGGTAAAATTAACGCGAAGAAAGGCGAAATATTTACCGGTGTGAAGAATTTCTCATAACTCAACATTATCCAAAATTGTCGGAATGAACAAAAACGAACCAGTCGTTTCCGCTTGAAATTAGCCCCGTCCGCAGCAGTGAAATCGAGCGTAATAGAGCTCTTCCTTGTTCGAAAATATTAAAACAAGGCTTCGGTCGCGACAAATGGCAGCCGAGTTACCATTCTAAGAGAGAGTTAGAACAGTACAAATTTTGCAACACTTGAAAAATCTCTTTGGCACAAGACCCTCGTCGTGTAAAGTAGGTAAGTTTATGCATCTTCTGAATGATGAATGTTGTCTTGACTTACCCTTTCATTAGATCTACGAAACTTGGCACCGTCTGAACAAGGTGTGGCCAATAACACGGTATTTAGGAAAGAGGAATTTACTGCACTGCGTCAATGCTGTATTGATTTTTAAAAGTATCGACAATGCATTAATTCAAAATAATTTCCAGGTAAAACGTAGTTCAACTTCAGGACTATTGCGTAATTGCGCTATTTCACCTATGCGGAAGTATTTATTAAATGAATCGCTAAACATATATAGTAGGTGTATACTTTTATAAAATAACAATAATATATTTAAAATTAAACACTGACGCGTTTGGAAACTAATAGCTTCACGATTATATTACTAACGTTAATTTTAAAATGCAAATACAATATATTTTCAATAATTTCCATTAACTTTTAAAGTTTAAAAATTCATATATACGTGTAGTTTTCATCATGTTGATGTTATTAATATTAAAATTTGTTAAACACATTATTAAATAAGAATCAGTAGGCGAATACACACTTTTATAAATTATAATTGCGTCATCTAATTAAAATTCAGTCTCAATTGGATAATTTCTTTCGATATATGAAAGAAGTGACTTTTTAATCTGTAGGAATAGTGGAAATCTTTACGTTATCTGCAATTAATAGCCCGAAGGGAAAAAATCGAATTTCCCGAGCAGAGTTGCTCGAGCTTAGAAAATAGCTAGTCTAATTCAGATTTCAAATTTTCCACCAGTTAACAGGGATATCGGTAAGTTGTATCAAATGTAGCGAAATTCTATTCGCGGCCTCTCTATGTTGCAATGTAAAGAACAATAAAATATAAAATTTCGGAGAACGTGGTGAAAACGAAAATGTACATGTGTGTGAGATCCCGTCAGCGGACGGGGATGAATATGTTACTGAAAGGCCCACTCCATTGGCGGAAGTGATTGTGATTGGTCATCAAGAAAACGAAGAAAGAAATGACCGGAAAGACATGGTTTTAAGACTCCGATCGGAAAGACAGTCGCTGTTTTACCTTTTTCCGGAATTATTGTTTTTAGCTTCTCTCGACCGTGGTAAAAATATTAGTAACAAATAAAGCGTCAGTCGTATTACGGTTGTGTGTATTGATTACTTTGGGTTGACGTGAACGTGAAGTCGCGAGTAAGAAACATGGCGGAACTTCGGCAGAAGTAAAATCTCGACAGACCGAATAAAGGATTTCATCGATTGCAGTCTCAACCACCCTGGAGGATATTAGAACGTCACTCCAACGTACTACGGATCACCGCCGATAACGGTAATACGTACAATTTTTTGTGCGTTAAAATAATCTTTTTTATCCTGCATATTTGTGAATTTATTAATTGTGTATTTAGCCGGTCGGTTTTGAAAGATTGCGGTATAGGCAAGTAGCTAATAAATACATTTTAAGAACAACTATATATTATTAAATATTTAAAGCTTTCACAGTGATTACTCATAATAAATAATTTTCGGAAACAACTGTGTTTTTAATAACACCACCTGTGTTATTAAAAACACAGTTGTTCCCGAAAATTATTTATTATGAACTATATATTATTTTTATCAAAATTAATAATCAAATCGAATTTATTGCTTTAACAAATTTGTATAATAATACGAGCAAAAAAAAAAGAAAAACAATAATAATATAATTTTACGTCCACGGCAATTGCAAGAACGGAGTGGCATTGTTGAACATTGTATTGCTGAAACTCAACCTGCTCCTTATTGTGCTTCTTATATTTTGTCCTTCCCTTCGCCATTCATTATTTCATCCATAAGTAGTTATTTTATATTGTCCATATCTGACCGAATCAAAATTTAACTGACGGCTCTTTTCTTTCTTGTTGTTTCTGGGTGTAGGTCCTTAGCTAACGTGCCCAAAGGGGGTATCTAAAAAAAAAAAAAAAAAAAAAAGCTGCAAGCATTTGAAGATACAGAAATAGAGGCACTACCAGAATAAGACTAAACGCAGAAACTCTAAGAGTGACCTAACAAGCAATTTCAGTACACTTCAGAACTATGAGAATGGTGCAAAAGCGGCGAAATTGTGTACCGTACGAACTGAAACCAAGTGACTTTGCACCCGCGAACAACTACTTCAAAGCTCTAAAAAAGGAAGGGCTTTTTACATCGAATCGATACTGGTGCTGAAAGGTAAAAACGTTACGATAACCGAATAAAGTCATGGGATAAGCCCGGCTATGCAATAACATCGATGGCCAGCTTAACTGTGCCAAAGTGATGCTCTCTATATGGCTTGATCAGCTAGGTATACTACGAGTATGAGCTGCTCCAACCAAGAGAAATCACCACTATAGAACGGTACAAGCAGCAGTTAATAGATTTCAGTCAATCACATAAAGAAAAGCAACCCCTTTATGTGGAAAGGCACGACGAAGTGATCTTGCTGTATGACAGCTGGACCTGTCAAGGCAGCACCAGAAGAACTGGGATCGGAAACTCTTGTTCCCCGCTATATTCTCCAGATGTTGCTCCTTCCGATTACCACTTGTTCCGATCGATAACACATAGGTTGTCGAAGCAGCAATTCGGTAATCTTGAGGATGTACGAAATTGACACAACACTCATGGATAGCTTCCGAAGATGAGGATTTCTTTCGAGGAGGTATTAGAAAATGGCTAGAAGTATGGGAAAAAGTAGTTGCAAGCGACGGGCAATATTTCGAATAAAGTCATTATTACCATTTTTGAGCAATAAAGAGCCAATTTTGGTTAAAAAACGCTGCGAACTATTTTGCGCGCTTAATGTACATACATATATGTATATAGATACACGTTGGTCGCGATGGCCTAGTGGCTTGAGTACTTGGCTTCCGTTTCGGAAGTCTCGATTTCGATCCCGCGAGATGACAGAATATGCACGCTAGTTAGTATACGGCAGTACAGACACACTCAGGGAACTGCATTTATATATCGATAAATCAAGCAACTATGGTAAGTTCCAAATGTAGTCGTGCGTGTGCGCTGGCGTCACATAGAAATATTCAGCCGGCAAACGATCGCAGCAACGGGGGTAGGCCAGTCTAGTGATGTGCGTTTTCGAAATGTTTTTACAATCGAAACAATCGGCAATCGTCAAAAAAACAATCGAATGATTTTCTTTCGAAATAATCATTCGTAACGAAAATCGATTGTTTTTTTTTTCATTTGAAAAGTTCATATCGATTTTAACCATACCATGGTATAAATCATGCCTCATTTATTTAATCGATTTCATCAATAATGTAAACAATACCCTATTTCGTCAATGGAAATGTGAACGGTTAATTTCGACTGATTGCTGTGAATAATACGAATGAATTATTCGAATAAAAACCGAAGCTATCCGAACACAAACGAATGAAATATTCGTTAAACATCGACTAGATTCTTCCGAATGAAATAACATTTCGAATGTAACTACAGAACAATCGAATAATTCGAATGAAACATTTCGAAGTCGCCCATCACTAGGCTAGTCGTCTTGGTTTACCTCACCACTGATAATCTTTCTTACGTTTATCGGCAGTACGGAAGTTAGATTGCACTCCGGCTTACGTGCTTCTCACTTTCGCCGCAATTTATCTTCTAATTCTCCTATGAATTGGAAGATAATCTCATACTCGATGCCAAGTGGTATAGAAAAAGATACATACACATATATACATATATATATACATATATATATATATATATTTATTTATTTATTTATTTATTTCTATTATAAACTTCACTAAAATTAAAAGGTATGCTATTGGCTAAAGAAAGGTTGCCACCTATTTTTAAAATCAGCAATAAATCGATTCTATTTCAATAGTAGCTCGAAGTTGTGTTAGACGCCAAATTGAACTGGACAAACGAAATATTTGGTCGTCGAAAAATGTGATAAGAGTACGAATCTTTTTAGAACAATTTCTGGAATCAGGTGAGTTCGAATCCAGTTCTTGATTTAGCAAATTCTTAATTTGTGCACGCATAGAATACGTTGGACCATTCTCGTTAAATTCAATAAGAGCAACAGTAAAATTTTTCAAATCATAATAAGACTACGAGAATACAACGCTATACCCGCGCACTGTCTAGTAAAAGAACCACGTATTAAACTACGAACGCACAATAGATTGTGAAGATATTTTACAGAACAAAACCGAAAAAAACCGAAAGGTACAATCTAATTATGAAATACAAAGTTCGTTTTATAGCGTGTTAATATCGGTCTAATGAAACGGCCATTCCAATAAATCAAGAGCAGATCTCCAAGCTGAACACATATCGTGTTGAACTAAAAGTTCCTAGTATCCAATTAGCTAGAAATAAGCATTGATCTCTGATAAATTTAAAACGGATGACATACAACTGATATTCAGCTGTGTAATTAATATACCAATTTTTATCTACGAAAGGGCCTGCATTTGAAATGTGCGCTATTTCTATAGTATCGGATATCACATACATTTCTAAATCCGACGGATTCATAGGCTGTATTAACGGAGAACTAGGACAAAAAACGAAGTGAACAAAATGTATGCAACATTGAATCTCGGATTGGGAAATTAAGCAGTCAGCGTATGCATGGTCGTCAGAGCTACTGTGAAATAATTAACAGTTAACTTACTAACCGGATCTTAAGAAACTGGGAACTACAAACGTGAACCGAAATGTACCAAAATGGAAGGAACGGTTAAAAAAGGAACATGAAATACAAAAGAAATACAAAAGTATTAGCGTACACATAAGGGAAAAGAAAAAATTATTATTTACAATTGGCTGTGGAACATGGCTTACAGATCACAAAGTAGAAAATACAGTCAAGGTATGCAGACTCAGGGTAGACCATCATCGTATTGATGCACTGCAGCTAAAACGGAAATTTTAGGTAGCAAAATAAATATAGGAATGCGGGCTCTCGATGGATAATTTAGTTTGGAAATGTAGCAAATTCGACAATCAAAAAAGGAATTTCTAAGTCCCTTTTAATGTATACCTGTATTTTTCCGATTGTAGTCAGGAAAGTAGTATACTAACTCAGATGTTAAAAACCATTCTTTAAGTAAACTAATTAGTGGACGGGAGTTGATCTAGAAAATAAGAATAAAAAAAAAAAACGATTGTTATTAACGAAAATACGAACGTTCTATGAAATTCCGATGCTTTAAACAGCATTAAAATATCGAATCGATAATAACGCGGAAAAAATTCAACAATATAAAAAGGGGAAAGAATGTCGAAAAACGAAGAACAGAACTCTAAACAATTGAAGCGATGATTTTGGAAAAGTTTCTCGAAAGTCAAATTAGATGGAAAACGATACTAAACTTTTAAAAGAAAACTTATGCCTTTTGACGAGTTCCAAAGAAACCAACTGAAAATACGAACGCAATAAAAATTTTTTAGCTTTATTTGCGATTTTTTTTTCTTTTTCTTTTTTTTTTTCATTTTCCCTATTCTATAAAAAATAAATCAAAATCGTAAAATCGACGCTGTTTATTCTATTTTAACATGTGTGTGTGTGTGTGTGTGTGTGCGTGTATGGAGGAGGTATATATGTGTGTATGTACGTATGGGCGCGCGCAACGTTTAAATAAACACATCTTCTTCAAACATGTTTCTAAGAAGGAAATTAATTAATGAGAACGACGAATTTTGTCGTGAAAATATAACTCATCATTCTGTTCTGGAAAATGATTACCATCTACAACCAGGTATACGAAGCCTAAAATGACATTACCTAAAAATGCACACCGTTTCCACGACCAAGGAACATTTTTAAAATTACTCAGAGTCGCCCACAGCAGAATTCAATTTAATTTCTTGAAGACGACGACACGGAATTTGGTCAATACAACGTAACTTCCAGATTATGAGAAGTTATTCTACTTATAGTATTTTGGTCACTCCTGTACGCCCTTTTTTTCTTTACTCAGACAGACCACTGCCCAATAAGGACGTATACCATGATTACGCTCACGACAATGACGATTATAGTGTAAATATAGACAAAAACTCGTATAAAGAATAATAATAATATTAATAAAATCATTTATTTCAGAAACAAAAAGCGACTCGTCCGAGATAATTAAACTTTTTTCTTCATTAACGTATTCCGATCGAAATGCAATAAAATTTACTTTTGATCTTCCAACTGCGTTCCGAAAATGTAACGTTTCAGAACTGAAACGGACTACACAACAGGTAGCCCACCGGCCAGATTACGTCAGTTAAAATTAATTGTATGTTACCCCGAACCCACGCTCCATTCTAAATCGAGTAAGTGCCGAGATAAAAAGCTTTTAAAAAGAATAGCTTAAAAAACAGACAAAAATGAAAAACCGTTCTTATTAAAAAAAAAAAAAAAAAGGGCCAGCGATAAAAAGAGCATGAGAACCATGCGGTTTATTCTTTTCACCTTGATAACGATGAAAACCAACACGCCCCATCAACTAGAACCGCCGACGTTACCAGTTGCAACAGCACTACGCGTCGTCGAATAAAATAAAGAAATACAATGCCAAAGAGCGGGCGAATAATGAAAGTATCGTCCTATTTTCGAAATGAAACATTACCTAGCTTCCTTCCAGTATTGCTTTATTATAAACGGAATTTTCTGTTAAAAATCAAACACAAATGAATATAAGCCAAAAAAAAAAGCCATTTTCGCGAATTAAAAAAAAAACATTCCTCGAACTTTCTAAATAGAACATTTTTCACACTAAGCGAGGAAAATTTTAAAAACTTATTTCAGTTTATAGAAATTCTTTCCGAAATTGTAACAATGAAACGGTGTACTTTTGAACATCAAGCCCTCAGAACAAACTGATCATTGTATAGTATCATCAGTATCACCAAGCAACACAACAGACATATAGGGTCAATCCAATGAACTCATGATAGCCTAATTACCTCACCTACCGGTAGATAAAAAACCTTCCTTCTGGGACATAGTTCCAATTTTCACCACAAAGAGATGCGCTGGTGCCACATTAAGGTTATAATAGTACCAACACCCCTAGTACTAAATTATGCAAGCGTGCTAATATCGTATTAGTATTGCGGTAGTGCAAGGAACTGCACCCTTACAATGAAGACTCTGGAATGCAAAAGTATACGGGAGCATTAGTCTCACGCCAATGTTATTGTAGTACATGAAACTATCTCAATAAAATAAACCTTTTTGCACCCACATGCATTCTCTGCATACAGCTTTGCATGAATGTCCATTTTCAGTAACAAACAGTAGTCAGGGAAAAGACTTTAACCAACCAATTTTATAATTTTCTAACCTATACTAAATTGCTTGGCTTTCGTGTTTGCATGCGTGTGCCGATGATGCATTTACACGGTGTAACCAATGTTTTACTGACCTGTGCATATGTTCATATGTTTGCATGTGCTTTAACAATGCATTTGTTGTCGACTAAGCAACTTTAACACCTTTCCAAACCCCTTACTAAAACCTTTCTTTGTTGACCACTGTTAATAATAATATGCCATATGTTTGTTTTTGAATTAATATTCCTCCGAGAACGGCTTTAATCTTCTTCTTTAGGTGCCTTCTCCAGCGATCATACAACGGTATTTCTCTCAATTGTTGGCTATTCTTAAATCTTCTGATATTTTCCCAATTCCTGTATATTTTTAATCCAGTCCGTTCTTCTTCTTTCTCTGCCCCGTTCCCCTTCAATATTTCTTTGAAGGATTACTTGTAATAACTCATATGTATTACCTCTAATTATATAATCTAGATATGCCGCCTTCCTTTGCTTTTATCATGGCCACTAATTCCTTCTTTTTTTTTTTTTTTTCATTCTCTGCAATACTTCTTCATTACAAACTTTATCTACCCGCGGTATTTTTAATATTCTTCTGTATAGTCACATTTCGAGTGCCTTGTAATCTGTTTATCGATATCGTTTTTAGTATCAAGTTTCCACTCCGTACATCAGTACTGAGAGCACGTAATATTTAATATTATTCGCCACCTAGTTACTAACGGTCAATCTTTATTACGCAGCAAGTTTCGTATGTTTTGGAAGAGACTTTTTACGGCTTCAATTCGGGGTTTTATATTGTAAGGAGCGGCCCATTTGTCATTAATGCAGTATCCGAAATATTTCATTCCATTTATTCGTTGTATTGTCTCTGTATTTACTTTTATTGTTTCTGAAGTTATTTCGCTCTTGTTTATCAATCGTTACTTTAGTTTTTGAAGTATTCATTTTGATACTGTATTCGCGGCACACATCATTTAGTTTATTTATTAGGAATCTGGTAAGTCTTCTACACTTGTTGCTAATAACATCGCGTCATCCGCATATCTTATGTTATTTATTATCACCACATTTATTTGTTATTCCTTTCTTAGATAAATTTAATGCTTCCTTGAAGATCTAGTCCGAATAAAAATTGAACAGTAACGGTGACAGAATACATCCCTGTTGGACTGCCTTCCTAATTTCTGGTTATTCTGTAAGGTATTCATTAATTTTTAACCGAGCCAACTCTGATTCCAATAGAAAAATCCATAATTATTCTTATATCATTGTTATCTAAATCTATTCGTGTAATTAGCTCTAACACTTTGTTATGTTTAACATTATCGAAAGCCTTTTCGAAATCAGTGAAACACGCATAAACTGGTTGTTGTCGATCTAGACATTTTTGAATTCGCACTTGTATCGCAAACAATGACTCCCTTGTCCCACCACCGTTTCTAAATCCAAATTGTGCATCACCAATATCCCGGTTTATTTTCATATATGTATATTCTGTTATAGATGACTTTTAAAAGTATTTCTGATATTCTTTGCACTTCGTGGTTCCCGGTCTTTTTGGAAATGGAAAAGTGTATTTCAACCAATAACGAAAGCCATTTTATTTTTGTTTTTGTCGCATCCAGTTTTTGATAATTCCTTTTGGTAACTAGTCGCATATTTTCCGCATGACGCCTAGTTTCTAACGTCATGCGTCCGCTCGTACATTTCACACTATTAGCCGCATAAAACTGATAGCGAAGCTGCTAGTTGGATCGCTAGGCAAAATCACATTTTTACTTTTTAGCATCATCGTACGATATAAAAGAGAATTTAAATGGTTTCTCGTTATCTTCTCCATCGCACTATCCCCGCCGGTTGTATCAATATGTGATAGCCGCCTAGGAATTTTCGATAAACCACCGCTTCTGCTATACGTACATCACGTTTGTATATAGTACTAATGTGGCTGCTTCCCTGTATTACTATCACAGCCGCCCCTCACCAGGAGATCAGACGCTGATCAGTAAGCCGCCCCTAACATGAGGATCCGACGCTTCTGAATTTAAAGTTGGGGATACGCTTCGTCTGGCACCACCCATCAAGATCAGTCTGGCTTGGGTAGCCCGTCTGGTAATTACACTACCAGCAGTATTCTTAATTTTCCCGATGCACGCAAGCCTCTCCACTGCAACAAGGTGGTATCCCCCGAAGGGGACAGCTTTAACATGTAATATAATTCAAATTGGACTGTACATTAACCTTTGTTATTAATGTGTATTCAAGCACAGAGTTTGATGTATATTTTACCTCTGTTTGAAGCATTTGTTGTCTTAAAGATGTATTGATGTATACCCAACCAAAATAACTATCGTTACAGTGTATATAAGGACGGATATATTTCAACACATAGATTTTGGAGAATTTTTAGCTTTCATTTAACCAAATGGTTACAATACTAACATTTCTTGATGTTTTATTTATGTATATTTGATGCAGTGCGTATGGGTATAGCGCAATGGTTATGCTACTGCTGCTGATGTGTTGGTGTGTGCATGTGTGCACTTTCTAATGTAATGAAGCAATAAAACTTTTGAAAATTTGATGCAATTTCAGCAATAAGCAATTGTTTAGTGTAGATTAAATTATAAAACTAAAAACAACAATTTCACCAGGAAAGATTAGTATTGCGACCATTTTGGTTAGACGAATGCTAAAAATCCCCCAAAATTTATGTATCAAAATATATCCTGGTCGGATATATGCTGATACATCTTTAAGGCAATAGATGCTTCAAACAGAAATTAGATATACATAAAATTTTGTGCTTGAATACAGATATATATTCATTCAAGCAAACATAAGAAGCATATCAAAAATTGTGTTGTTATATTATTAGCAGTGGTCAGTTACAGGTGAAATGAAGCACAGCCTTAAAAACATACATACATAAACTCATACTTACAAATAAAGGTTTTAGTAAGGGCTTTGGAAAAGTGTTAAAGTTGCTTAGTCGACAACAAATGCATTTTTAAAGCATATGCAAACATATGAACATATCAAACAACTATGCACAGGTCAGTAAATTATTACATTGGTTACATCGTGTAAATGCATCATCGGCACACGCATGCAAACACGAAAGCCAAGCAATTTAGTATAGGTTAGAAAATTATAAAATTGGTTGGTTAAAGTCTTTTCTCTGACTACTGTTTGTTACTGAAAATGGACATTCATGCAAAGCTGTATGCAGAGAATGCATGCGGGTGAAAAAAGGTTTATTTTATTGAGATAGTTTCATGTACTACAATAATACCGGCGTGACATTAATGCTCCTACATACTTTTTCATTCCACTATAAAGGAGCAGTTCCTTGTACTACTGCAGCACTAATGCGATACTAGCACACCTGTATAATTTCGTATTGTAGAGTCCTCATTATAGGAGTGTGTAGTACCTTCTACTACCACAATACTAATATAGAACCTGCGCTCCTGCATCTCCTTGTGGTGAAAACTGGAACTATGTCCTAGGAGGAAGGTTTCCTTACTCTCGACTAACATGAAAAATTTTATATCAATGCATTCAAAACAATCGAAGCTGCTGGCTGTTCCTCGAGACCATAAGATACATTTTACTAGTTGAATTCTCGGTGCTATCAGTAGAATTAACTACAGATTAGGGATTTGCCTCGTTTCAGACTGTAGTCGTTCCCAGCTTTGTCCAGTATGTACAAAATAAACTGCACTGATTGCGGAAAATCATACATTGGTCAAACAGGTAGAAAAAGTCAAATGTAGATACCGTGAACATATTAAATCATTTAACAATAACGAAATAGAGTAATCAACGTATGCTGAATATTTAATGAAATATAAACATAAACTAAATTCACTAGAAAAAACTTTAACAGTCTCAGCTTTTAATTATGATGGAAATGCCATAAACATAGCGGGGAATTATTATATGATCAAATTCTAATACGTTAAATGACACCAAATTCTAAATAACAACAATAATAACGTACTTTTTAATATAAAAATTTATTATTCCCTATAAAAAATTTTAAACCACTTCATATTTAATCGTCTAATGTTTTCTGCTTATATCGTTTGTCTTTCTTAACGCATCTATTAAATTTCGTTATCTTACAAACAATCTACCGCTTTTAATACTGTATGAACAACTTCCATCTATATTCTTTGAAATGCCTGTATACCGCCTTCAAAAACTATTAATTTTGAACAACATCGAAATACTCTGTTTTTCCCACATTGACTTTAGTGAGTTTTTAGAGTTTGCTCTGACCACATACTTCGTCTGCTTTTATTTGTATTATGAATTTTTAGCTTATCATGCAATTAGTATTTCTACATTTTAAATTTGTTCGTTATATTTGTATTTTATTACAAATTACTATATTTATGCTTAACAAATAGTATGCTAAATGATTCTATATTTAATTTTGATACGATTATGTAGGAAGAATAGTTGTAACGCTGAACATGTTCATATTTGTACGTACAACGTCACTGCTTTTCAGTTCGTTTCTGATTTACTCGATGGACGAATAATTATCGCTAATTTCAATTTACACCTTACACAAAATCGAATAAAAATATGAAATTATAATTTAAAATTTAAAAATTGTAGGTTTGGTTTTTAATTGTTTTTTTTTTTTTTTTCATTTTCAGTGAAATCACATATAGCGGTTTTGGTTTTTGATTCGTTTTTTTACAGTTTTTATTTAAAATTGCATAATTATTTAAATCGGATGTTTATATAAATATTTTGATTCGCTGGCCGTCACTGTAATTAAAAAAAAAATTACTCTTCACCATCTGTTACTACACTGTTCAACTGTTATATTATATTCCCCTCATTTGTATTCCAGCTGTGTGAACCCTTATTTTACGATATGATGTGGATTTCTACGAGAAGAAATTACTCATTTTCATATTCGCACCGTGTTCCTCTATATTTTAAGCCAAATTTATTTTTACAGATTTATTTCAGTTATTCGTTTTTTTCTTAGATTCGTACTGTACGTGCACTTTAATGTAAATGATTCGATTAAATTTCATAGTTTATTCTAACTTTTTTTAAAAAAAAACGTATTAATTTAATGTAGAGCATTGTTTGGGAAATTGTATTTCATTTTTTCCTTCTCCATGGCCAATAAGTATAATTAACGTAAAACTTAAATTTAAATTAGGAATAATTAAACGATACGAACTTCTACGGTAATTTTTTAGTTATCAAATTAAGTTCTTCGTATTTTCAGCGACTTTATTGAATTTTAATTTTAGCCTATGACTTTAACAAAATGTATTGTAATCGTCAAAATTCTAAATCTAAAAGCATTAATTTAAAGGTTAAATAATTTTAAAACTTCCGAAATTTTTATCTGCAAGAAGTTGTTTGCCCGAAAAAAAGTATCAAATTTAGCTTATTGCAATTCTATTAACGTTCTGCTGTGAATTTTTTTTTCGTATTATACGTGCTGTATGTAAGTACTACGACTATCACAGCATGCGACACTCGTTCTATATAAGCCCTGGTGATGGAAGTTGCAGCATTCGAAAGGATCCCCTGTATGTTTCTTGCTAGGCTAAGTTGTTTTTGTAACGCAGTGAATATTGGGTCCATTTCAACAGCCCCCCCCACTTTAATATTTTTTTTTCATATATAGTGCAATCATTTGTGCATCGTTTGTGCAGAAATGTGCACAAAGTTCCATCGTTTGTGCACATTACTATCCCGAGATATTAAAGAAAAACAGTTGGGGAGGGCTGTTGAAACGTTGGCCCCCCACTTTGAAATTTTTTATCAAAATATAGTGCAATCGTTTGTGCATCGTTTGTGCAGAAATGTGCATAAACTTTCATCGTTTGTGCACACCCCCATCCCGCGATATTAAAGAAAAATGATGGGGGGCTGTTGAAACGTTCGCCGCCCCACTTTGAAATTTTTTATCAAAATATAGTACAATCGTTTATGCATCGTTTGTGCAGAAATGTGCACAAACTTTCATCGTTTGTGCACATCCCTATCCCGTGATATTGGGGGGGCTGTTAAAACGTTGCCCCCCCCCCCCCATTAATATTTTTTTGCAAAATATAGTGCATCCGTTTGTGCTTCGTTTGTGCAGAAATGTGCACAAACTTTCATCGTTTATGCACATCCCTATCCCCCACAATATGGAAGAAAAATAGTTGGGGAGCTGTTAAAATTTTATCTAAAAAAATTAATAAAAAGTGGCTGGTGAAGTTGCTGGAGTATTAGTTCATTGCAAAATAATCGTTTAATACAAAAATCGAAACAAACATCACTTAAAAAGCTATTGATTATTCACATTTTTTAAATACATATAATATTTTGATTTTGTAAAATTTTAATAAGACATATTATAAATATTAAATTGAATTTTACAAAGTATGAAATTTAAACATTATGACGCGGAAAATAATAAAATCGAGTACAAAAATAATCAGTAATATTTGAAATATATAATTTCTCACTGAATATTTTATCTTTGTAAATGGAACATAGCCTATAACTATCTGCATTAGTGCAGCTTTCAAAGACAAAAAAATTTTTAATAAATCCACTCGAATTAAAAACAGAAAGATTTTTATAACCCTCAATAGATTCATCCTCGTTAAAGTTGTTCAAATAGTATATGTTATACAAAAGTTTATAAAATTATTTGCATCTCAAAATTCAAAAGAAGTTATAAATATAGGATATTTCCAGTATCATAGTAATTATGCCATTTCACTTAAAGGTATCCCTGAATAAAATTACTGATGAAATTAAAAAACATCTACAGAATATATTTGACCAAAAAAAAGTCTGCATTGGACTATCAAACCTTGTTTGGAACGCCATATATAAAGAATTAAATTACGAAATTTCACCAAAATCACTGTATACTATGGTAAATGTAATAGAAATGGTATGTTAACAAAATTAGGTATCAGTATTTTTGAAGATGTACAACAGATAGAGGTAACTGTAGACGACAAGAAACTTGAAAAATGTAGTGAATCTTCTGCAACTGATGATTTAGAAAATGAGGAAAAGTATATGGATACATTAAAATTGATATTGCAAATAACTACGACAAAAATAAATTTAACAATGAGTTTGAACAATAAATACAGTAATTCCAAATAACTGCTGAATAGTGGAGCAGCGTACAATATCGTGATATTATTTACAATGAGAAGAGAACAGGTATCACTAAGGTAAAACGTTACAATATTTTAAAGTCTCATTTACGGACTAATTTATTCCATAAATACTTTTGGCAAGAAACAAGACTTCCTTGTTTCCTAGTGTATAAAAGAGCAAAAATATATGAGGATCGGTTAAATTATTGTGTTTTAATTGCTGTTTGCACTTTATGTAAAAGCAAATTAAAAGGTATTCTTCCAACAAAACCGGTATTGAATTCTGTAGCTATATTCAGTTATATATATCAAGGACATTTTAAAAATTTTAAACCCACGAAGAAAAGAAAATTTACAGATTTAAAAAAAAACTGGATAAAGTTATTAATGAAAAAACATCTTGTAATAGTTCTAATGCAAGCCGATAGACCATTGAGATTAGATAATTTTTTAAAGTTACATATTTTATCAATAAATGGTTCTATGAAATTATTTAATGTTAAATTAAGTGCGGGTATTGTAAAAGTAATATCTTGCGATCGGAAACTTAAAAAATAACACTGCCACTTATTCCAAGAAAGAAGGAACTTTTATGCACATATTCAAAATCAAATATTGAACATTCTTCAAAAAATGTAGATCAGGAAGTTAATTGTTTTCAAATGCCTTTAATAAGCGACGAGAAAAAAACAGAAGAAAATTGGTGAATCATTCAATCAAAAAGTCCTAAAAAAAGAAAATCCAAATATTTAACTAAAAAAAGAGAAATCTTACACAGAAATATATTTTCATGAACTGATCCAAGACAATAGGATTAATAAAAAATCGATCAAGGTCATCTTTTAAATCTATATGGTTACTAGAAGGGAATTTTGTGTTATCAAACACATGCACATTTGATTCAGTTATTTAAATTGTAACTAAGTCGTCGCGATAGCCTAGTTGCTAGAACGCTTGGCTTCCATTACGGAGGTCACAAGTTCGATCCCGGGCGACGACAGAACTTATTACAAGAATTAAATAAATAATCGCTAATAATCATGTGGAAGGCAATGGCAAACCACCACGTACAACATCATATGCGCGCTAGGTCAGTACATAGCAGACACACACGGGACTGCACTCGTAGTGTGATAACAAGCGGCTACGATCAGTTCCGAATGTAGTCTTGCGTGTGTCACTCGCGTTGCATATTAAAATTGCCTAGTACACTACCTATATCTGTACGGCTGAGATGTACGAATAGGTAGTCGCCGATGCTCAGAAGCTGAGTACGGCACTATAAGAAAAAGAAGAAATTGTAGCTGTATGTTATTGCGATAGCGCACAATCGGAAAGATGCGTGGTTAGAAAAAAAGAAAATTACGCTTTATATGACCTTGTGTACACACTTTTACGCGGTGATGTCACAACTCAAACTTATAGAAAACGGGCAAAAATGTTACTTAAATATCGAAATGGAGAATTAATGCCACATAATATTTCATTGTTTTCAGTGGAACAGCCTGTTGATACACGCTGTAAAAAAATATTTCATGATCCATCAGTTACTTTTCAAATTAACTGTGAAAAATGTAAAATTGTTATAGATGTTTGTATTAACACAAGTATTGATGAAACTAAAGAACTATTAGAATATTTAAATGAAGAAATGAATTATTTCAAGTTATGTAATATATGTTCTCTTTCAGATGCAGAAAATATTACAGCGATACAGAGTATAATGTACATTTAATATTTAATATAATTAACTTATCCAATTTGGCTGATTTTCAAATAGAATTATGTAAAATGTCATTAACTCTAGCTGTAAATTTAGATATTTATTATTTAAGAAGAGAGGTTGTACAACAATTAATAAACAAAGGTCAACGATTTCGTATACTACTATAGGCCATTACCATGCCCACAGTTATCGGGAACTACTAAATGCATGGCAGATCTATCATGACACAAAAGAAACAGTGGTAAATGTAAATAATACAGAGGGCGTTAATATTCAAATTGTAGTATATTCAAAATAGTGCACACAAAACTTTCAAAAATAATTTTATACGATTAGTAAATTTTTATATCGCCCATACAAATTTTTGTTATACTTCGGATTTTCTATTTTTTTTGTTTTCTCTTTTATTACAATGATGAGCAATTTCACCCGTGTTGATTATTTTAATTTATTTTATACGTTTTCTTTATATGTTTTCATTTTATATGCAATATTACTTTTAATAACTATTTCTTGATATAATATTGTTGAATTATATATTTTATTAAGCTTTTTAAATAATCAGTGTCACAATTACATTTGGTTGTGTACTATTTTTATTCTTTTAATTTAACTTTTTGTAAAATTTCTTTAATTGAAACATTTTATACTTCTTATATCTGTATAAAAATAAATAACTGTTGCAGTGACTAAATGTAAATGTTTTACACACACTAATACTTATTTTTCTGCCTCCTGTATCATATTTTTTCTTTGTCTGATTTTATAAAAAGGTTTATTATATATTTTAATATACCTGTTATTTTTTGAAAAATAAACAAATTTAGACAAATTTTTTTAATGGAAGAACTTGTGATTCTCAGTACTTATTTTTTTTAATGGTTGATGTAATTGAATGAAGGATGCTAAAATTATTATAAATTGAAAGAAAATATTATTTTGAACAAACATACAATTAAACTTTATCGGAAAATATAAATAAACAATTAATCATCGACATGTTTCGAGAACACAGCCCCATATTCATAGTGTATTACAAAACTATAAATTAATAAACTACAACTTATAAATTTTAAACGTTAATTTTAGACATTAAAAAGTAGACTATTAATTTCCTAATAAATAAAAATGTAAATAATCAACAGCTTTATAAATGATATTTGTTTCGATTTTTGTATTAAACGATTATTTTGTAATGAACTAATACCCCAGCAATTTCATCAGCCACTTTTTATTAATTTTGTTAAATAAAATTTTAACAACTCCCCAACTATTTTTCTTCCATATTGTGGGGGATAGGGATGAAAACGATGAAAGTTTGTGCACATTTCTGCACAAACGATGCATAAACGATTGCACTATATTTTGATAAAAAATTTCAAAGTGGGGGGGCCAACGTTTCAACAGCCCCCCACCATTTTTCTTTAATATCGCGGGATGGGGGTGTGCACAAACGATGGAACTTTGTGCACATTTCTGCACAAACGATGCACAAACGATTGCACTATATATGAAAAAAAAATATTAAAGTGGGGGGGCTGTTGAAATGGACCCGTGAATATTGGGCAAGTGAGTAGTATGTACGGCACTGTTGGAACAATTGTCTGGCCGCATTCAGGGGCACACAGCCGAAGACGACGATTTATCGATTGTATATTTGTGGCAGATAGCGATGTGGCCGATTCGCAACCGACTGAAGATCTTAAATTTGTAACGAGATATTCCTTCCAGTGGTCACCACGGTTCAACTGTAGGTTTAATGATTTTCAGAAAAGCCGTAGTAGTTGTCCACTTAGTTTGTTTTCGTACTCCTTTAAAGATGCATACGTCATCGATGACGGTAAGTCCTGGCACTGGCGAGAACAAAGCAGAGTATACTGCTCCGTCAACCCTCCTATTATCAGGCGCACCTCGATATGCTCAGGAAGCGCCACAGTAGTGACACGCATGGGCGTTGCCAGTGGGAGGCAGGGGGGGGGGTGGCAGCTGCCCCCCCTGGAGCCTTGAAACTTTTTAATCAACTGGCCATAATGAGTATTCATAGGCGCGTAATCACGAATAATTTGCCAGAAACCCACGAAAATTATGTTTTAATTAAGATTTTATTCTTGTTTAATAAAATATTAAGCCTTTACAACTTATAAATTTTATTTTTTCTATAACTCATATCCTTTTTCTATCATCTTCCCCCTCCCCCGACCTATCGGCTGACGACGCCCTTGGTGACACGTAACTATTTATTTGATACAATTGGTACAAATAATGGTATATTTATTTTTGTTTTTTATTCGTGTTTAACTAGGAGGAAACTATTGGCTTTAATATGGGTTATGACGAGGTGATAAAAATAGCGTGAAATTGCATGCAGTTCTGTATCCAAAACGGAACAGGCATCGTTGTGTCTGACTTCATGCGAAACACTGTGACCTTCGAACGCATAGGCTGCTAGCAGTGAGCTTGCCTCCAGCCTGCCTTAACTTCATCAGTGTAGTAAATTAGATGGTCCGAATATTTGTTAATTGCTACCATCTCCGTTGTACAGAGAAGACTTATTGTGTTTGGATTTGTTTTCAACGATAAGACGTAATCCAAGAGGAGATAAGGATATCAAGGCTGAGTCCTTTGTATAGACGTGATGTCAAATCTTCGCAGCGTGATCAGTAATTCTGATAGATTTTCATCAACAAATTAGGTAGCCAGTAGTTTGATAATGGTAGCGCGGTAGCCTAGAGGTTAAGGCGCTTGGTTACTAAATCAGAGGGTACGGGTTTTCAGACTTGCCTCGTTCCAGATCCGAATCGCTCCCAGGTTTACTCAGCCTGATGTAATTGAGTACCAGAAAAATCTGGGAACGTAAAGGCGACCGAGAGGAAATAGCTGGCCCTCCTACTCTTATGAGTGCCATTGGGCTTAATACACTGTGAACCTTCACAATCTCCGACGCCCTGCTAAGTGTATGGGACTCACTTTACTTTATTAGTTTCATAGCTCCCAAAATGGTTGTCTCCAAATCACGTTTTCTTCGAATCCACTTAAACGATCTGTTCTCTATTCTTTCTCTACCAAAGCTCGAGCTACTCCCTTTGCTATGTATTTTCTGTGTTTCGTGTGTCCTTTCGTAATTGTTATTCCTGCTATTCTTCTATATTATATCGAATTTGGATCTAATTGGCTGCCTCTTAGACACGTTTATTATAGAAAAAAAAACAAAAAGAAAAAAAAAAACGTTCTATGTTTACTTCCTTGACGCTCTCTAACCGAGAGAAACAATTCAATCAACCTCTAGGTACATATTAGATGGCGCAAGATAGAACAAAAGAAAGGGAATGAAAGAACATCAGAAATACCATATGGAGTAGGAAGATTAAAATTCAAAGGCTGACAGTACAAAAGAAAACCGCTAAGAAGTTAAAAAACGTTAGAAGAAAACATGATTAGTGGTCACATTAAGTAAGAAATCGTTGGAATAAAGACTGTTCTCTTGGGGACGATATGAAAAAAGAAGAATCGCTAAAAAGACGAAAGGAGAAAGATATCTTTGAAAGAGACAAATATATATATGTCGCGATAGCCTAGTTGCTAGAGCGCTTGACTTCCGTTATGGTGATCACGGGTTCGATCCCGAGCGACGACGAATTTATTACAAGAATAAATAAATAAATAAAATAATCATTAATAGTCACGTGGAAGGCAATGGCAAACCACCACGTACAACATCATATGCGCGCTAGGTCAGTACAGAGTAGACACACACGGGACTGCACTTGTATATCGATAAATCAAACAATCACAATATCAGCTCCGAATGTAGTCCTCTTGCGTGTTGTGTACACCTACGTTGCATATAATAATTGCCTGGTACACAACCTATATCGGTACAGCTAAAAGTGTACGAATAGGTAGCCGCCGACGCTCAGAAGCTGAGTATTGCACCATAAAGAAGATATATATTCCACAAATCGTTAATGAAGTGCTTTTATTTACAAAACCATTAATAAAATAACCAAAACACCCGAATATAAATATTATAACCTCTAATAACGAACAACTAAAATATATTATTATAATAAGCTTTAGAATCGCTTTTTGGATATTCATATCCACGTATTCTTATGGTGGTGTAATCTAAATAAGCTACTCCAAAGCTGAATGTTGTTTATATGGTATATTTCAGTCGTTCCGTTGTTGGAATAATTTATTAATTTATCGTTTAACGAACGGTATTTACGAAAATTTAATATAATAATTATTTTTAATCTTAAACGGTCGTGTAGATGTTCATTTAAAGCGGTTTTTTCACCTTGAAATTGTGCTGTCGGGCAATCGGAACGAAAATTACAAGCTTCTGAACCCATCTTCAGTAGCCAAACAGTGCAGCGGTCCCCAAGAAGTGTACAAGCATTATGTATATAGGTAAAAAAAGGCGAGTTCACAGAAAGTTTACAGCGTAATCATGCAACGAAAAAATGTGTGCCAAAGAAGCTCTTCACAGACAACTAAAATTATTTCAATATCTGCTGGAGAATGTGCCTTCTTTTCATAATGAAAACAGATTGCAATTTAGAGATTAAATTCGGCGGCAATTACACTTTCTTCGTGACACATCTTGGAACGATTTTATTCGAGATTCAAAGAGACTAGCTGTAGACATGCAGGTTTATACGTCACGCGGATCGCATTCTTTTATTTATTATCTGAACGTGTATCCGTAAGCACATATTTGCATATAAATATACATAATAACACTGTCTGAAATTTTATGACTGAAAAATAGTGTCTACCTAACGTACTACGGCTAAAGCAAAGTAACTTTCGATAACCGAAAGCTACATATAAAAGACAGATATTTACAACAAGAATTTGTACATTGTTAAACAAAATGTCATTATCACGAGCAACCTCCACAGCGAATATAAATTTGACTCGTCTTAGAAAACTGGCGCGTGTTCTCTAAAGCTAACACGGTTTCAGAATGGTAACTTTTTCTTAAACTAAGATGGTACGTTTTTTTTCTTTTTCTTTTTTTTTTTTTTTTTTTTTTTGGTGCTCATAGGCTAAATTTCTTATACTAGTTGACAGTGTATTGAATATTTTTTGCCGAAAAAAAAAAATATATTGTATGTATTAAACCGCACACCAAATAAGAACGAATAAGAGAAAAAAATGAACGCTGAATATTTATGAAGCCCTATTACATTTTTTCGAAGCCTCCGCTAGCTATTTAAACTAGTGTCCGGAGTTCAACAACGCGCATAGAGTCACACGTGTAGTCTTTTGGCAACGATAGTTTAACAATACTTACGTAGCGAAGTTATTAAATAGTATGCCATAAATTAAGGATAATAACTGAATAACAGCGATGTCGTGCTTTTCTTTCCAGACACAAACTTGAAATTATTTTATGCAAAATGGAAATAACTGAAATTCTCAACTCGTAAGAAAAGAAAATAACAACAATAAAAATTGAGAAAATGCTCAAAAACAGTATCGGTGCGACGCTGTTTAACTCAATGATGGCAATCGCATAAAACCTCGTTCATTGTTGAGTTTCGATACTTTAAGCAACGCAAAACTTCTCGATGCATTCGGAAAAATCGGCCATGATAGGGGAAAAAATGATCTCTGGCATATTTGAAAAGTTATTTGAAAGAAAAAAATGAAATTTTATTAGTTCTGTAGATGTAATTTTCAAAATGAGATAAAATTAAACGGCATCTAAAACGAGAGATGGTAATTACTGGAAACTAGAAGAAATCGGATGTGCCTCATCAAGATTCTGATTACTCTTCTACGTAGACTTTTCAAAAACTGAATATTTCATGAAAAGTAACTAACAGTGAAAAATGTTTAAATTCCCCCTCCCCCAATATCTCTATAGTTACAAAATTAGTCAATAACAAAAATTTTACCTGAAATGTAAAATCGGCACCATCCCTTAAGCCTTTTATATACACTACCCGAGTACCCACCGGCGGACATTTTGTGAAAATTTTTTATGACCTCCTGAATATTTTTCCAAATCCTCCCGAATCCTCGTGATTTGACCCCTTTTCTATCAAATGGTAATGTCAAAAAATTTTGTTTTAATTTGCAACAATGAAAATTTTAATTTTGAAAAAAAACCACACGCTGGACACAGCCGGGTGATATCCCCGTATGAAAACACATGATTTTAGGGGAATTTCATTGTTGTTACATAGATTCATGCTATTAAATTATTCCTCGTACAAATAATAAATATAGTTAATTATTAAATAAATAATAACACATTATTAATATACTGTAAAATTTATTTATTTATACGTATACATTGAAAAAAATTGACTTATTCCACACAATCTTTACATTTTGTTACTGTTATCGCATGTTCATCGCATACTGCCTTTTCACAATTAGTACAAACATAGATGACAGTCACTTTTATCTGGCCTGTTGGGTCTCGCGCAGGTTGAGGCCCAGCCGAAAACTCAGTCGGAGGTAAAACTCGCTTGCCTAAGATGCTATCTATACCCAACTTCGACGAATGATTCCGCATAACTTGTCTATTTTAAGATATCTATCTGCAACTAAAGGCATAGCGAACTTTTCACTCGGCTGCTTTATAAACAGCCTCCTTTCATGAATTTTTTTTTGTATTAATTTCTTATTCTCATAATAAATTACATACGAAGCTAGACACAAGCTATTATTGATATAGAAAAAAAAACAGTGACCAGTGGTTAGAATGCGTCGATGACACGGTCCATCGTATCGACCCCAGCTTTATACCTGTAAAATAAGATCGTACCTGTTTTTTTTTTCACGTCGTTGGCCACTGCCTTATGCGTGTGCATCACAGAAAATAATATAACGGCTTTAACTTTTTTCGGCACGTACGAACATAAAGTTACTTTTTCGTGGAATCCAAACAACGACAAAAATTCTTCTCTTGATTTTGGAAGCGCGAAAGTTTGTGGAATGTACGATTTACTTTTTTCAACATACCAACCATAGTCAAATTCCACGAGATTAGATGTTTAGCAAGAAGCAGCGAAGTAAAAAAGTTATCCATCGAGATATTTCCCCCAGGGCCTTTGTACATTATCACAAGGTTCTTCACGACTCTTTCACAATGATTTACTTCGCGAACATTCCCTGTTTTCCCCGTTTGCAATACTTCGCAAAGGTTAGGCGTTCTTTGCATATCCACCATACTTTTGTCCCATATTTCGCGGGCTTCGATGGAATATACTGCGTGAATTTGGTCCTACCACGACAAGGAAAAAGCTGCTCGTCGATCGCCAGATTTTCCGTGGGTTTGTACGTTGACGAGAGATTTTCATTGAGCATCATGTTTCATATATCTTGAATAGGAGCTGTTTGTCCTCGCGCAAGCGTTGTTCGCGCATTTGGTAATCAAAAAGCCTATGAAACGAAGTAACGATCGAAAAAGATTCATCCCTACCCCGTATATCTGGCCTAATTTTTTACCTGTACTCATTTTTATACCTGAAAATGTTCTAATTACATTTATAAGTATCTTAATATCAAATACAAACGTGAATAAAACCTCTTATTATTGTTTAAAAATTTTAAAAAAAAACAATAAAATCCATAGGTGGTGTAATAGCGTAGGTAAATCCGGGTGTGCACATAAGGGTTAAACTTCTACCACAGTTATGTATATTGGTACGTTTTAAACAGCAGTTGAAATTGAATAAATAAAGGGCAAAAATTCAAATGCCCCGTTTTTTAGTAGCACGAATTAGTCCATCTATAGAAGTTATATTCCAGTGTCCATTCTCGGGTGTACAGCGATAGTTTTCTCTGGCCAACCTCTCTTCTTCCTTCGTCGCATCTTTCTCCTCTGATAATGTGTCCGAAGTATATTTAATTTTTCTGTCCTTAAGTATTTTTTTTTTTTTTTATGTTTAATAATTCTTAGTACGATCTCGTTCATCGTGCGTACTGTCCCGAAGAGATCTTGAACATACGAAAATAAAATCATATTTCGCATGACTCAAGGTGTAAAATTGTGTACTTTGGCAGAGAATATGGCTTCGATACACCGCCTAGCATAATAGGGCGAATACAACAATTCCAGCGGTCTTTTCCCAATCTCTGGATTTAATAATTTACCTGTCGGAAGCTTCTTAATTTTTCCGAAAGCGTTACAAGCATATTCGCACCTTCGTTTAAATTTTACTTCAGAATTTAAATTTTCTATAATATAGCAGCCGAGATATTTGAATTCTATGACTTGCTCTATTATTCGGTTGTTCACACATTTAGAAGCAATTTAATATCGCGATTTTTGCTTTCTATACATTTTGTTTCAGAGATATTTAGTAGAAGATCGTATTTTTGGATTCTGTTAATTATTCGATCGACAATATTTTGCATGTCACTAACTGAATCTGCAAATCAATATCATCAGCATAGCTGATATTGTTCATAATGACCAACTTGTATACCAAGAGATACGTATTACTTAACGCTTCATTAAATATTCTGTCCGAGTAAATATTGAACAATAATGGGGATAGTAAACATTCCTGTCGGACCCCTCTTTTAATTTGTGTATCTTCGGATAATTGATCTTCTACAGTGACCTTTGTTGCCAATATAAGTTCTTTATTATACTGGGATCGGAGCTATTGACTTGCGTGTTCTCAACTAAATGTATCAGTTCATCGTGACAAACCTTATCAATGTCTGATAGTCGAGAAAACATAACCATCTCAATTATAAGAACTGTCATAAATTTAACATTACGCTAAGTACTAAACTACTATGTATGCCCCGTATAAACATCTAATACGATACATATCCGTAAGGGGTCTCTTACGCAAACTATGTGCACGTTCGGTACTCAGAAAAAATATGGGTGCATGTAGACATATGAATTAACATTTAAAGGAAATTTAAGATACCGCCATTATTATATTTCTTTTAGCGAATGAAATGTTAATAATTCGGAAAACTCAGTCCGGAAGGCAAACGCGAGAAATGTAAATAATTGACAAGATTTATTTTTTTTTCATTATATTCTATTTATGGTTGTTATATGACATTTTGGCCTTCAGCGACCTCGAAATTTACATTCGGTTCTTAAAGATTAAGTATAATACATTCTTTACATTTACAAAAGTGATTACTGACAAGATTCGTCATCAGGAATATCCAAATAACTATATAATAGCAGAACAGATACAATATGCTACACAGAACAGATCACAATGCCAGACCGAAGAATAAATAACAGATAATAGTGTTTAAACGGATCGCAGGACATGTACAAAGAGATTTTATTGTTGACTCCAACTTAGATCGTATAAGCAACAAAAAGTAATCATAAAATACCCGTACTAAACGAGTTATTAGATTAACAGGAAACGTTTTGTTTGTTGTTCTTCTTCTTGGGCTCGTCACGCTACCCTACATTATATTTCGGAGAATTAAGAAGAAAATGAAATCTTCGTTTTTCTCATTATCGGTAATAATTCATTCATTTTCCCGCTAGTTCCTGCAATTTTAAGCTAATTACGGTAGATTGTTCCTCTTTTTTTCGCCTATTTTTTTTTTAATACGTTTGTATTATGCCGATTTACGAAAAAATTTTTCCTTTTCAGATTCCGAAATTTACTTTTAACTTTTTTAAAAAGTAAAATGCAAAAATATAAATAAAAAGAACATGTAATGAATAAATCGACCGTAGGCGATTGAAAAAGAGCAATGCATTCCAGTGAATAAATACAAATTTTAAAAACTTAAAATTTGTTACACTTCCGTTAGTATGGATACATGGGAAACGATACGAAAAAACGTTGTGCTTTGAAAGGATGACGCGGGAAACGTGTTTTCATAACGTTTTTTGCAATATTTATATAATTCAGTCAAACACGGTGCCTTTGTAACGAAAACCTTAGAGTGTGTGTGGAAATAGTAGCCTATTTCGCTGACTACACAGCGCCTTCATAAAGTGCAATAAATTTAGCCGTTAATTACTGAAAAAATAACTTACATATATTAATTACAACCATTAGAAAAAATGTCTCAATTTTATGTAACGTTTGTTATATTTTATAGGATTTTTATTATTGTTATTTAAAAAATGTCACAATTTTATGTAACGAAATATGTTACGAAACAATGTCTTACATTTATATAATGAAAGTTAAATGTTAGGATAGGATTTTTGTGATTATGTTATTATTTTTGTCGATTCTCCGCCACAGCCGGTTCCCAATTTACCTAACTTAATGTCACTCCTTAAAGGTTATCAACCATCCATTGCTTAATTAATACTTTCCAAGTTCCTATCTCCTGTTCGAATTATATCTTCTGGGATTCGTTCTAATTAAAACTATTTCATCCGTATTATTAATCTTACTATTTACGCCTTTCGGTCGAATAAAATGTACCCCCTATTATTCCTCGTTGTTCTGCTTCTTTAAATGCAAGTGTAAAATTAAGTAAGTTCTATACCAAACTTAGCAATAACTTCACTTTCTTCAGAAAACAAATCCGATTATTTTTCATACTTGACTCATAGGAGAAGCGCTAGTTATCAAGGATCGAAACGTAGAAAAAAGTGAGCTGAAAAAAAAGGCCGAGAGGTACTTAATGAGAAAATGGTGTTCCAAATTGAACCGGCGGCTGAACAAGTGATGCTGGATTAAACGAAGAAATAGCTACAATAGGGGATTTAAGAACTCGAAGGCAAAGCTGAAAACAAGAATTATGGATGATATCTAATTTGAAGAGATATGCACTAGCGTATAAAAAGCAACGTCAATCAAGTTTTGAAAGGATGATAGATTTGTATAAAGCATAATAAGGATATAAGGATCACCTCTCCCCAGTTACGAGTGTGAAAAAGTTTTCAGGTAATTCTTTTTCGACCGAGACGCGTATAAAGAGTAATCTTTCCAGGTAAAAAATGTAATTTACAAAATCATGCAAAGATATGTTAAATAATGATGGATTGTAAGGACGAAGGGTGAAAATAATACAGGAAGATTTAAAAGGCGAGACAGACGAATAACGGAGAGAGCGTATTCTTTACCGTTCCTCATTCCCGTTGAAATATCTACAGCTACTCGTTCACAAAAAATATACTCGAAGAATTATTTGGTGTGATTAGGCTGTTGTTCCCAGTCAGCGTATCCCCAAAAAAAAAAAAAAAAAAAAAAAAAAAAAAAAGTCGTAGAATTAAAAAACAGAGTGTATTACACTAACCAAGTGGATGTCAAAAAGAATGGAACTGTGACAGGAGTTTTGAGGGAGGCTCCGAAACGCCCATTTTTAGCAAAGTAAACTGGGGAGGAATGGTATACAGAATGATGTAGCAACCACTTTTATGATTAGAAAATTCTGCGAATACAATCATTTTTTATAGACTAATAATATTAGTTGGTAATAATCCGCGCTTTGGTTTCGTACAAAAAATTTTAATTATCTCTACAAATGGACAAAAAATTATCGCTATTTGCGAATTCTATCATTTTTTTGAAAATCTTCAGATTTTGGGAGGTTGTAATTAAGGTAGCGCTCTATCTTAATTTTTTCTAATATTCAGGTAAGTACCGACACAGTTCGGCGCAAAATGAGCATAATTTGTTTAGTTCAAATTTTGAAATTCCATCATAGGACAACTTAACGACGCTGTACATATATATATACATATAAATTCACGTCGTAACAACAATAAAGGTGTACCAACGTTAAAGTGAATGATAATTATTAAGTGTTCTTTTACACATATATATTTTCCAAATTAAGAAAATTATATAAGCAATTCACCGACTAGAAAACAATTAGTACATTAAATAATGATTACACCGACATGTTTCGGAAACACTGCTCCATGATCACGGTGAATATATACTCACTATGATCATGGAGCAGTGTCTCCAAAACATGTCGGGGTAATCATTTTTTAATATACTAATCGGTGGATTGCTTATATAATTTTATGAATGATAATTGTTAAATTTTAAATTTAATCCATGTGGATGCGACGATAAGTAAAAAAAATTACAAAATTTTACCGGTCATTTTTAAAGAAAGGAACAAAAACGTACGCGACTAAATAACAATAAATCTGTTCAATCCCAGGAACTCTGCTAGACTTCGCAGCAACGCTACCACCTTGGAGTCAGCCAATCACAAACATCAACATATCGCTAACAAAATTTAACAAAGCCCAATACCCCCAAACATAGCAAAAAATATCATAACGAGTTACATATGCCTCTATACAGATGGAGCGAGGGCAATAGGTTATCAGTCACTGGCGGCATGCTCCTTCAAAGCCTCAGAGGCAGCAGAGTCAGTTGGATTGCACGATTTTTGTCCAGCACTGGACGCCGAAATATACGTGATAGTTTTTTGCATCCAACACTTCACTGATCCCCAGTCTCAAAATGCCCTACTCGTAACTGACTCTCTAAACTCGCTTCAACTCATCTCAGAGATTAAATCCAACAACCCTTTGATAAGGAAGGTCCATTACCTATTATGCAGGTTATCACATCTAAACTTTGAAATGTCTTTCCTATGGATGCTGGCTCATGTTGGGGTTCCAGGCAATGAGCGTGTCAATCGAGCAGCTCGGGCAACACTGTTCTCTCCAATGGCATACAACCTCCCCTTCACCATACATTGGCTCATTTGTTTATGCACCAAACTGGAAAAGAATGGCAACAGGAATGGAGATCTTCAAGTACCTTTCTCCGAAGCATAAAAAACAACCATGGAGCCTACCCACAGACGGAGTTTCCCGCAAAGATTTTTCTGTCTTGAATCGTCTCCGAATAGGACATACAACCCTCTCGCACAACTACATATTTACGAGCCAGGTACTCCTAAATGTCTGCCCCTTTTGTGGTCAATCGAGCGCCCCATCCACCTATCACCTATTTCTCTAATGTTCCTTCTTTGCAGTACCACGATCCATTCACTTTACGACCTTCTCTAGTTCTAAGATATTATCAAATGCTCCGTCCGCGGTTTCACGCGGAGCAGCGGTCTGTACTATCGCGTTTAATCCTCTTAGGTAGGCTCCATGTGCTGTAATAGCCCCAGTAGTTAAACACGGTACATGGAAACCCTCATACACACCTTTAGTTAATAAAAAAAAACAAAAATAGCGTTAATGGAAAATTATTTACTTTTAAACAAAATTTTATCTGTATTTTACAAACTGATCAACAGAATTATCATACGTACCTATTAATGTGCATATATGTTCTTGCAAGAGATAATTTTGACAAAAAAACTATTCCAAAGCTTTTTAGAATGGAAAAAAGTAGTATACTTATGCGAGTATGCAATTTATAATAGAATGGATAAAATTAGTTTATTAAATAAATGAAAAATCGAAACATTATATTAAAAAAAAAAAAAAAAAAAAAAGACGCAGACATGCAAAGAGTAAAATAGCATTAGTCAGGAACAAACAAAAAAACGTTTAGCGTTTGGCACCAGTAAGGTAAAGGATTAACTGTTAACGTAATAATAGAATTGAAAAATTTGGAAAAAATTTAATTTTCGAGAGCAACAGGTTGAACTTTTTTTTGGGGCTGAATAAGCAATTTGCATAGTGAACCTTACGACTAACAACGCTTAATATATAAACATCATAAAATTTAAATATATGTTTTCTACATTTGAATTAAACGACGTATCAAACACACAAAAAACTTGCATCAATTATTTCATTCTAGCTGCGCAAGAAGAAGCCATTAGACTTAAGTGCTTAAATTAAGTTTGGGTCCTACGTCAGGAGGCAAGAATCGTTCAAGTATTTAGAGTATGTAACAGAATCTAGTGATAGCAGCCCGATGGGCTAGGCATAGATTATCGAAAATAAATAAATAAATAAGTAAATAAAAATAAAAAATAAACTACGAATATAGGATATGTTACTACACAAAGGGATATGTATTCATATTGCGTGTGAAGAGTATCGATCTGTCTTGTATTGTGTTTACATTGAATAGTTTTAGGATTATGGTAGTTTCGCATTTTGATGTATAATGGATGCTGCATAGCACAGTCTAAATTATTATACAAAAAATATCACGGTACACATTTTCGTCTCTTTTTATCATCTTTTAGATAAACAGGTAACTGATTATGAAGTTGGGAGGGCATATGAGATGCTTACATTGTATTATTTTATATACTTAGGCACCATAGAGCTTTTTCTATACTACAACTCCTGGCCCTGTCCTCCTGAAATAGAAATGTGAGCTTAGATCTATTCTTAAACAAGAACAATAATGTTTTGTAATTTCTTGCCATGTCTCTAGCCTAACTTGCTGTATTATGACACGTGAAATAAATAAATAATATTTAAATTTTATATAACTTACTAATATCTAGGAAATTAAACTCTATGCCAGTAGTACTATTTTTACTAATAAGTTTATTATAATAATAATAAGAAGAAGAAGAAGAAGAAGAAGAAGAAGGAGAAGAAAGAAGAATCAGTAGAACATATGTCTATCGTTGCAAGAAGATTGCACAAACTGAGTATTTACAAAGAGATAATAGAATGGCCGCCACAATGATCCACTAAAGCTCATGTAAAAAATACCACTTCCCATCGAGTAAAAAATTGGCGGGATCATAAGCTGAAAATTGTAATATGTAACGACCAGAATAAAATACTATGGGTTCTTTAGATCCAGACTGACAGACACCCCGAATATAACACGTCCGACATTACTGTGAAAAATCAGGGGTATTTTTAATGGATACATCAAATCCTGGAGATATCAGAATATGACATAAAGAACAAGAGAAACTACTACGATATAAGAACCTACGAAGAGAACTTACAAGGTTATGGGGTAAAAAGTAACCGTTGTTCCGATAGTAATTCGTGCCCTTGGATTGCAGCGGATCTGAGCAAACAATTGAATATAAAGGATTTCATGCGATACAAATAGCGCAGCTTCAAAAATCAACGCTATTAGGAACAGCTTAAATGCTGCCCAAATACCTATATGACTCCTAGAGCTTTGGATAGGATTCGAGACACAAAGGCGATCATTCCGACAGCGAAATAATAAAGCTGCGACAAAGTAATAATAACAGTAGTAATAGTAATAGTAATAATAATAATTAATAATAAACCGTATTACAAGCCACCTGAGATTGATGAAAATGATACGCATAAGATATGTTATTGGGACATGCAAATAAGAACAGATAAAACAGTCACGGCGAACCACCAACCTGATATAACGTTAGTCGATAAGAAGAATAAACACGTGTAGCCCTTACCGATATTACGCTGGTGAATAACGAGAACAGGCAAAATAAATTCTCTACAAAAGTAAATGAATACATGGAAGTTGGCCATGGTGGTTAAAAGACTTTTTAGCGGGTACGAATAGTATCAAGATAATACTATTTGTCATTTCAACAATGCGAGTTGTACCACATTAACGTTAAAGAAAAAGTGCCGTCGAATTGCACCTAAAGCCGGTAGGCGATATCCAGAAAGCAGTCATCATACGCGAATAGATTCCATTCACGTATGCAGAATGCTTAAAGAAACTGAGTTAAAAAGTATATATTTTTGTAAACTCTTTATCCAGACAAACAATTGATTATTATGATTGCTGCACAATACGCCCATGTTTTATTGCAAAAGAAAATTACAATCATATTCGTAGTACACGCGGACAAAAAAAAATAATAAAAATAAATAAATTAAACAATACGATGTCAGCCGTAGATTTTATAAAAGTTGAGGAAAGAGAGAATCACTCTGTATGACAAGCGGAACAGTGGGACGAAAGAAAATTACAAGCCGTACACACTACTGCTCAGCAATCAGATCGACAATAACAATTTTAGATTTAATAGTACAATGTGTAGTTGATTAAATGGTGCGTTTTATGAAATTCAGTTGTAATAGATTAAAAAGTTGACCAATCAAAAAAAAACAAAAAAAGAACCTATTCATGACAATTATGATGAGACGATCCACAAATTATCCATATATTTATTAATTACTCGGTTAGTTTAATTATAAAATTGTTGAGAAATTTAATTATTGTACAAACAAAAAACCCGATTTCAAGAATGTACATTGCAAATTAATTCAGCTAACTATAGAAATTTTGCGCCCTCCCCCCCCCCTTTTTTTTTGTAACGAAAGAGTGTAAATTCGTTTAAAAATGATCATTTTAAATGCGATTTATTCAGAAAAATCAAAAATATCCGTTTTAATTAATAGCTCTCAATAAGGTACGAGTGATTGCTCAGCCTGCGTCGAATTAAAAGTTTTAAAATCGAACGAGGTTGACTAAAGGAAACTTACTTTCCCTGCTGCGAGTGTTTATTTGCAATGAAAATTCGGTCTGGTCCTTTTACTTTTTTTCTGCTATTGCAGCTCAATTGTTTTTCCGATAATCCGCGAACGAGTTCAAGCAGGGAAAAACGGAAAACGAGACACAAAAACAATTCCGGAAAAACTTATTTCTAGGAAAGCGCACTGAACGTAATAATCTGAACGTGACGGAAAACCAGACTCGTTCGCAACCGGCTAGCGCAACAAGAAGACTCCGTCTGACGGAGCAGGCTCGCTTTTCCAACTTACAATAGTAATAATGAAGCGTGACAAAAACCTTCCCATCCGTCGCACCCTTTTTTGCTCTAACCTTTCGTCGAGGTCCGTACCTTTCTTAAAGCACCAACAAATATGTCCCCTTTCAGTTAGTATCCATTCGTTCGCTATCCAAGTCGCCGTCAGCGAAATACCTGATCCGAGGGCCATATGCAACTCTATCGGACTTTAATATCCCGTTCCGACCATTGCGCCTATTAATAATACAAATGATAGGAATACATATATTCGGCGGATTTTCTTCTACTTACTACGACAGATGCAACGTTTAAACGCGCTGCTTTGTACGCAAGCTGTCTCTTTGCGGTTCCGATCGCTATTTAAGTAGTCGCTGATGATGCGAATTTAATTTATCGGACACCGTATATGGAAATCGACTAAAAACTCGGTTGCCAACAAATAACCAAATTATTCCCAAAAAAATCGTTGTAAGCAGTTAGTAGATCATTTCATCGTCATAATGATGGGCACCGCTTTAATTTCTAGCGCTAATTGACACACCCCAATTGACACTTCTTCGCTTTTTATTCTTCATTTTCTTTATCCACATTTTTCGTTTTCCGGTTTCTCTTTCGTTCTGAAACAATTGCCGCGAAAGTTAAAATAAATCGAGAAATAACGATTCGAATATGAAACATGTTTAATAGATTAAATGCTCCGCAACAACCATGATGGACGGTAGCTGAAGATTTTATTATCATATTTTATAATAATAGTGATAAAATAAAAATTAACGCCGATTAAATTATGAAAAATTAAAAGCGTCAAATTCATTAAAATGCCACACACGCATACCAAAGATTATATTAGCATTAAAAATATGTTGTACATGGCCTATAAAACCATAAACTGCGCGTGAACTTGCAAAGAACAATATAATTTAAAAAAATACAGAAATTTATTTTTAACTTAGAATAATATTGAAACTGAAATTAAATATATTTCCAACAATATAACTAATATTAAGAAAGTTGGAAACGTGTTGTGTCACCCGAAGGCAGGAAATCAACATCGACTTGATTAACAACTAAAATAAAACCGCTTCTTGACTCGAATAAATTTTATTCCAGTGATTAATTTAAACGAGAAGCGCGATATTTCGGAGTCTCTACGAAAGAGAATTTCGCTCTCGAAATAAAAAAGGTTACTTGACGTATACTAAGACGGATCGAAATATAATAATTATTTCTGCCGGAGTGTTCGGCGATTTATCTGTTTCAGAAGACAGCCTCGAGAAGACTGTAAGAAGACTAACTGAAGACTGAAGACTGACTTTTTGGAAAAAGGACGAGTCCGTCTATAGGAAGAATTTCGCTGTTATCGCGACAGAATGAACAAAGTTTAATTGAGATAAAGAAAACATTAAGTATAGTATAAGCAAAAGGATAAGAGAGTAGAATCGTAAAATTGTAAGTATGTTCTTTTGATAACCGACAAGCAACCGGAACGAATTACGAAATAATAAGAGATAATTACACCGGAAAATAAGTAATTAAATAGCTTATCGACGGACATAAGAAAAAGGCTTTTAAGATTTAGGCATCGGTCTTTGCTATCGCTTAGAATACACACAAGTTACGTAAATATCGGCGGAAACATGATAAATGGAGATTAATAAAACAGTAACTGAAGCAGCTAAGCAGAAGAAGAATAGAATGGAGAAGGATCACGCAGATCTAAACTCTAAACTTTTTAATTTTTAACCGGTTCGCTTCTATTAGTAAACCAATCGAAAGATTGATACCACAAATAAATAAATAAATAAATAATTGCTTAATACGAAATAATATATAATGACAATCATATATAAAATTATATCATATATTTGGAATATGCACAATGGTAATTATAATAAATAATGATAATATAATATTAATAATAAAATATAGCTAAGAATACAACAAATAATACGAACAATTATTATTCGAAATAGCATTATGTAAAATCATCAATTTTTGCCAACAATCGTAATTACTTTCCGGATGTAGACAGCCGAGAATATAGGACCGTGTAAATTCATTGCCGAATTATTTTATAAACTAATTTATGGTTATGGACTGATTTAATTTACAATAATTTTGGTTCATTGTTCGTTAAATTGATATCGGTCGAATTTGTAAAGTGTATTGTAAACATAAATAAATTCCCTTTAATGATTAAATACAAATTTATATTTTAATTAGTTCAAGTTAAAATATCTCAATTTAAAGTATTTTCGAGCTATGTCATCAGCTAACAATTCAGTTGTTTCATTTTAATTCTAATTGATTGTACTACTTTGTGTTGCTAGCTGATGATGTAGCCCGAAAATACTTTAAATTGAGATATTTTAATTTTAATTTATTAAAATATAAATTTATACTTATTTATTAATAAGAGGAATTTATTTATTTTATATTTATAAATTTCAACAAACAGGTTACCGACTTATCTACACTTAAAGTGTATTTTGTGTACATCCCGTTTGCTAAATGATTCAAAACAATAATAAAATTATAAACGCTACATCAGAAACATCTTAAGACTGAATATTAAAAAGTATTTTAAAAAGTTTTTTTTTTTTTTTGGGAAGTTTCCCATATTCAGCGCTAGCAAAATAGAAGGAAAAATATATTAATAAGAATAAATTTAGTGTTATATGTTTCATTATATATTTCGTTATATGTTTCGTTATATGTTTCATTATATGTTTCATTATATGTTTCTTATATGTTTCATTATATCTTTCTTATATTTTTCATTATATGTTTCTTATAAGTTTCATATTTGGACCAAAACCAAAATAACCTGTTGTCATTTAGAAGAGAAAACCAAAGAACATTTTTAAAAATGAATCTAAATGTTTTTGATTTTTAATTTTGAAAAATTAAAATAGACAAAAATGTGTATATGCATCTATTTGTATTGAAACGTCTATGTTTGGTTTTAAAACCCTCAGAGATGCCACCACAGTCTTGTAGTTACCGCGGACGTAAAATTATGCTATTATTTTATTATTATTTTGGAAAAAATAGATTCTTTAAAATAAATATAAATTATAGTGAAAATTAGACCTATACCAATCTTTCTGTGGTAGCTGACCGCTGAAAATACTCAATTAAACACGTGCAAAAACAACGATATAATCGTAAACGAATTATTTACACATTAAAATAAAATTATACGTATCACTGTTGTCGGCAATAGTCTGTTGGTTTGCAACCCGGCGATTTTCCCATGATCAGCGTTGTGACTGTCGTACGGCGAGATCCTCTAATCTGGAATCTAAACGGAAATTTTCTTTAACGAGCCTTAATATTGGACCTACGATTCCCCCGGTATAGTTTTTATGTCAAACTGTTTCTACAACTGCCCTAACGGACCATTTTTTTTTTTATACGCGTTATTCGATACGGTTTCAAACGTTAGCCAAATTCACAGTTCTTCTTTTGGCAGGTAAAAATGTTAACTCACTGCCATCATAATCCAGAAGAATTAATAAACAATCGAACTAGAACGAGGTAAACGATAACTAACTCTCAGACGGAGATTTTTTTGTAAGAAAGACCGTTTCTTTTCCATCAGTTTTTCTTTGTTTCCGCGACGACCAATCACAACCATTTCTTCTAAAGTTGTGTGGACCTTTGACCCGGCACGACTGCTGGTAATATCCCCCCTGATCGAAAGAGAATCTCACACAACTCATATTTTTTCTCTAATGACAATTTTTTAAAATTTTGTAATTTTATTTTTTATTTCATTCTTTATATTCTGTACAATGTAATATACACACTAATATATATATATATATATTGATACGGTTTGTGCGGCCTCTAGCCGGTTTAAGAATAAATTAATTTGTTTGTTTTGGTTGATCTTTTTGGATCGAGAGATGGCGCCAATTACCTGTTCTTGATTATTGGGGTAGTTGCGCGTCGATAAAGGCTAGTGGTCAGCATCGTTGTTATCTGCTCGTTCCGATGGGCGGAGCTGTGTGCGGTGCGCTCGTTGTCTATTCTTCGATAAAATGATAACGGGGAGGTATAGACAGCGAGCTAGCCGAAGATTATGTTCGGATGTTCTCTCGTCGCATGCTGTAATTAGGCATTATTGTTAGCGGCCGCGTTAATTATGATTTTAGGTAGATATCGTCGTGTGATATTGCGCTGCAACGTGTTCACGTAGAATCATCGAAAAATTTGTCTGGTTGTTTATGTGTTTTTGTAATAAAAGTTTATTTTAAAAAGAAAAATTATTAATTAAAAACGTTTTTAATCATCGCGTGGAGCGCATCTCCACTGGCGCCTGGAACAAGAAGGGAGAGGAGGAAAAGAACAGTTAAAATAAGAAAATTTCCTCCGTCAGGCAGGCTAAGTTCGTATCAATATATATATATGTATATATATTATTGCCACTCTATTTAGTTGAGGGTCCGTTATTCACTAGCGCAAGATGATATGGATGGCCATCAAGGTTCGGTTTCTAATTTAATGAACTTTAAATTATATTTATCGTTAATTAAATAAAAAAATGCCATCGTGATAACGACTGGGCTGCCACATCGAGCCAGTTCAAAAACGAGTGGCGACCGATAAAATAAATAATCGTTTAATACAGTCACGCACTCGCCTATTCACGTTCTTTCCTCTCTCCGTTCCATTCAAATTTGGTTTTCTGTGCGTTCCTAGCCATTCAGGCATCTTCACTAATGAAGCGGCGCACTCGCTTGGCTCGGGTTGTTGCTTCTTCCAACGTCTTTTTTAAAAAAGTCCCATCGTCTAATCTCCTTCCGCTGTGTAAAGGTTCTAATCTTAGGGTTTTTTGTCGGGTATGTACGTTTCCTCTTTCTCTAATAATTAATAATTTCATCTGTCAGTGTCTTCCTCCCAACCCGTGATTCTCTCTGTTTCCTTCACTTCGTCGTTTGCTGTCCCCACTATTCGTCTACGTTCTTAAGCCATACTCTATTATTTTCCTCCCATTTTTATTTTTCATTGGTTGCCTCTCCGTATTGTCCTTTCCACTCCAATGAAGAACGTTATCACGGTGCTGATCATGTGTTTATCTCTTTCTATTAAGCGTTCTGCTTTCTATTCTTAGTTTGCTGCGACCTGACCTACTTCATATTGCGCCTCTTATATCCTGTCTTTTCCTTCTCCACACATCGTTTCTACTATTTGTTCCTTCCTCCTAACAATATCTAGCCATATCAAGGGGAAGCATAGAACACTTAGTTTATTAACGCACGCATCGAAAATCTTAACTAAAATTATATGCAAAAGAATGCTGAATAAAATTAAGCCAGAACTGGCTGAAACACGGTTTGGATTCAGGAAATCGACAAGATGCAGAGAAGCCATGTTGTGCTTAAGAATAATAATGGAAAAACGTATAGAACTAGATAAACCAACATACATTACATTTGTGGATATAGAAAAATCTTTCGATAGTGTAAACTGGGAAATAATGTTCAATGTGCTAAAAGATATAGGAGTAGATTATAGAGACAGAAGAACAATCCATAGCCTGCATAAAAATCAAAAGGCAATTATCAGATTGAACAACGTGCATGCTGAGGCAGCAATCAAGAGAGAAATGAGGCAAAGATGTAGCCTATCTCCGCACCTATTTAATTTATATATAGAACAAGCTGTCAAAGAGGACAATGGGAGCTAAAGGAATAAAGATAAACCGAAAACAAATAAATATGATAAGATACGCTGATTTCATCGCAGTGCTGGCAGAAAATGAAAGCCAGTCAGAACAAGCATTAAATCTAACGGAAGACGTAATGAGGAGATGTAGGATGAAAATCAACAAAAAGAAAACAGAAATCTTCGTATGCAATAAAACAATATTAAACACGAAAATCAGAGTACAAAATTATATGATAGAACAAGTAGAAAACTTTACTTATGTGGGAAGTCAAATCTCATGGGATGGAAGATGCTCAACAGAAGTTAAGAACAGCACACAAGCGAAAGCAGCCTTTAATAAGAAAAGAAAACTATTAACATCGAAAAAACTTGATATAAACCTAGCAAAGAAGTTTGTAAAAACGTACGTGTCGTGGTCGATATGCTTATATGGTGCTGAAACTTGGACGCTGAGGAAGACGGATATCGCAAAGCTGGAGGCCTTTGAAACCTGATGCTGGAGGAGAATACTCAAGATAAAATGGACGGATAGAATTACTAACGAGGAAGTTTATAGCAGGATAAAAGAAGAAAGACAAGTCATTAAAACTCTTTCTGAACGAAGAAATAAGTGGATAGGACATCTGTTAAGGCACAGCGAGCTGATAACATCGTTATTTCGTGCAAGGGGAAGACCGAGAAGGAGATTCATACGTCAAGTTATAGAAGACATGTGATCAAATAATTACCAGCAACTGAAGCAGCTGAGCAGAAGAAGAATACAGTGGAGAAGGATCACGCGGATCTAAACTCTAAACTTCGGAAGCGGACAAATAAATGGCAAATGGAAGGAGCAGAGCCGGTTAAAACTCGACTGAGGTTTTTCTGGATACGTAAATCTGAAAACGGCCAGTTTATGGGATTTTATCCGAAGGATTTTTCGACCCGGCTGTACCATTTAAGTTCCCGACGGATACTCGAATACTGAGAAATAGCCACGAGAGGAGACCAAAAGGAGAATACTTTGATCAGCAAGTTTTCATGCCAGCTCTGTTTAGTTTTGTATAAAAAATAAAAATAAAAATCGAAGACGGGTTTCAAAAGTTACCGCTACTAAAAATGAACTAAGACTTCGTGAATAGTTTTGCTCAATTTGAGGACGAATATAATTTTGGTCCAGAACACGATTAACTAAATGTAATACGGATTTTGTAAATAATCGAAGACTTCCCTAAAACAATGTGTTTTCGACATTGAATGAAAATTTGAAGGACATTGAAAAGTTCAAAACTAGACGTCGACACTGGCGCCGCCGGCAGTAGCTTTCAGAATATTAACTTTTTTTTTTTAACAGAGATGGAAATTAACGAATAATGGTGAAAGATTTTTTCAAAAATACTTTCAAATAGTTAAAAAGGAGTTCCGTGTACGCCGCTGAAATGAGCTCTTCGTGTCAATCAAAGATAGCACTTATTTTCAAGTAATCCGCATTATTCGAGTTCGTTAATAACATCGCGGGTTTCTTCGTTTACCTGTCATTATTATCAGATGAAATAAATTTTTTTGGAAAAGGAAGGGAAAGAATGACGGTCTACGAATAAAGAGGCTCTCTCAGATTCGATAACGATAATAAGCGTAGGAAGAAGAAAAGAGCTGACAAAATCCACGTTGGAAGTCATTCTGTAAAAAAAGAAAAAAACAAAAAATGTAAAAGCTGATACCGCTGAAGCGATTTTATGTTATACGGAATTCTGCTTGTAGTTTTCTTTGATCGATAAAAAAGGAAACATAAGAATTTGGTTACAGTTTTGCGTCGTGAGTATTACAATGGTCGTGATTTTTTTTTTTTTTTTTTTTTTTTTTTTTTTTTGTTACTACCAAAATAGATATTAAGCCAAAAACCCGAGAAATGAGAAAAAGAGGATAGAGAACGAGCGCTGGAACGACCGAAGGAAACGGCAAGGAGTAAGTAAAATATGCATAATGAAGAGTCGGAAGAATGATAAAAACAAAGAGTAGAAAGAGTAACGTTTGGAAACGACATGGATTCGAATAAAATGTGATCTCCATCACACATAATGTAACGAGAGGATGAGTGGAGGGAACCGAGTCGGAAACCAGAAAGAAGAGGAAAATGCAAGAAGTAAACTGTGTCCAAAGCGCAGATAGAATGCGGAAAGAGTTGAATGTCGCATACAGGGAGGAAAATTGAAAAACGGAGAATAGGACATTAGATTGAACGAAGAGATAAAGGGAGAATCAGGATTTAAAAATGAGGAGTATGAGAGTTAAATCGGTAGCGCGGTAGCCTAGTAGTTAAGGCGCTTGACTACTAAACCAGAGGACACGAGTTCGAGACTTATCTCATTGCAGATCTGAATCGCTTGCAGGATTACCCCGCCTGAAATAATTGGGTACCAGAGAATTATCTGAGGGAAAGTAAAGGCGGCGTAGAAGAAGGAACCAGCACTAGTAATCTCATCAGATCCATTAGGCTCAGTACATTGTAAACCTTAACTTAACAATCCCCGACGCCCTGTCATGGGACTTACTTTACTTTACTTATGAGTTAAATCGCATTTTGGGGGGAGTTGCTGTATAGAGAGAAGTAACATTGTAAGAGAAATCTACCGGCGTAGATGGAGATGAACGGGTTAGTATAAATTGGCGTGTTCAGAATATGAAAGATATATATAGGTCAAATAATACTCTCAGCGTCGAATTTGCAAATGGCATAGCAATCTTGTATTTTAATATATATATATAAATAAATCGAAAATATAAAGCGGATGCAACACGTTACAAATCTAAGTTGGTTAGAAAAATGAAGAACCCCGGGGGTAATATGAACAAATCAAGGAACACATTCGATTCACCGATAGAGCCATAAATTTCGCATCAATTAAAATAGATGGGCTAATGGTGGAATTAAATACTTGGGAGAGTTTGTTTTTGGTAAAAAATACCGGCGCAACAGGCACATAACGAGTATAGATGAACTTGATTTAACAAACCACAAAAATTCACAGCCAAGCTCAACTATCATCGCCGTACTCTCGCTGTACAAAACACAGGTGTTGGACGTGGCTGTATGGCTGTCAGTTCTGCAGTTTTTTTTTTGTTTTTTTGCTTTTTTGTTGTTTTTTTTGGGCATGTCGGTTAAGGACGTTTGCCCAATCCAAAGTTATGATAGCATTAATGATTATATGGGAAAAAATATTAGAAATGGAGCATATAAATGAAGCTAACAAAGGAATAACCAAGGAAGAAGGAAAAGAAAGGATGCTGTGATCGCTGTAAGGCGTAGGATAAGACGGAATAGACCGGAATACAGTATCGCGTGTTCTGAATAAATGAAAGGACATTCAAGTAAAATGTGATTCGCATCACAAATGAAGTTTACTTTAGACGGATCAAACGGATAAAAAAAGGAGACTGAGTAATGGAGAATCGGAAGAGCGAAGCAGGAAGCAAGCTGTGATTTAACCGAAGTCTAATTATAGATGAGATAGTTGACCGCCCCTTATGTTAGGGAAACTCTGGAACCAAAAGAGAAGGAAAGGGCTGTATGGCTAACTAAATGGAAGCAGGATTAGAAAATGAAGAAGGATAGAGATCAAACCAACGGTCACGGTGAGAACGAAAAGAAAGAGGGAAAAGACTTTGGGCTGGAAAATGATTAATAAAGCGACCGTCTGAAGCAGCAAAACGTGCCAACGAGTCAACTAACTCGTTGCCCGAAATTCCATAATGACTAGGAATCCACAATAGATCAATGCGACAGAGCAGGAATGAAAAGGAGCGTATGTGAAGCACGATAGGATTAGCGGATGGTTTAGGAAAGGGAGTAGCGATAGCTGGTAAAACACGCCTTTTGAATCAGAAGATAAGAGAACCTTTGGATATATTGCAATTGTGCAACGTAAAATAATAAATCATACGAAGATATCAAAATGCACTCTGATGATACATTCCACGCTATATGAGACACACGATCGAATTTAAATAAAACATATACAAGCAAAATAATAAAGGAAACAAATTACACAGACAGTTTAAATCTCAGTCGAAATACTGTAAATCTATTAGACCGGTGTTTGGCGATTGAAAGGGGACAGAACTACTTAAACTAGAAATATAGTTTTATAATAATTACACTAACGCAATCTATAGATTGCTTAAGTGGTAAGGAAGTAAAAAAACAAAATAATAATAATCCGTGTCTATTAGCAATTTACGTAAATAAACTATTACATGAGATAATATAGTTCTAATAACAACCGGGGAAATGCTCAAAGATAATCGAAGCTTGAATTTACAATAGGGGAAATCAGATAAAATATGAGAAGACTTGAAGGAAGTAAAAGTTTGAAAAATGTCGTACCGTTAGGAAGTTGTAATAGCTTGTTTCAAAATTGGACACACCAGATTGACGCATGACTATCTTCTTTAAAACACCGAACCTTTGCTCAGAATGTTAGTGTCAAATGTCGCTACACCACATATTCGATTATCGGAAATGTCAGAAAGAAAAACGGACCCCTATTACAATTGGAGTAATTTAAACACTAATTATATGTTATAAGGCGAATAATATTATCACCGCTTACTATACTTCCTGAAATCGCGTAATATTTGTAACGATTTACAGCCTATAGTAATGTCGCAAATGACCAAGTTGTCCAGCGTCGTTGAATAATAATTAATAATAAATGATAATATGCGATTAAGATCTCTCGTTTAATTCAACGTGATCGAGAATTCGTACGACTAAATGAACCGGACGAAGAAACTTCTCGTTAAACGTGTTTACCTTTTAATTTTAAATCTACGTAAAAATATCGATTTTTTTATATACTTACGATAATTAAAAATTACACTGGCACATTTTGAAATTAATTATAATAAATATATTTTATAACACAATCGGATCCGATTTCGTAAAGTAAATAAAGATGCTTTTTTTCTTTCCTTTGAAAAATATTTAAATAACCAAAAAAAAGAAAAAAAGAAGAAAGAAATTGCTGAAATTTGAAGGTTTTTTAAAATCACGCGGAAAATAAATATTGGTTAGGGAATGACATTTTTCGTCGCAGAAAAAAAAAAAAAAAATAGATAGGGCTCCTACTAAAAAAAAATGAAAATCTGAAAAGTATAAAATACCGTCTGGTTGTAATTTGAATTTCACCGTTGGAAAAAGTGTACTGAGAACTGTTTTGACAAACTACTTCCATTTCGATTTTTAACACCTTCACTTTCCTCTTGATAAATATTACATCATATCCTTTGTGAACCGACAAACATGAAGACATTTAGAAGCGCTTATGAGATGTTGCAAATTCACGGACACACTGAAGAAGTTGTAATATATCGTGCCGTTGGAAATGGTTCCCACTGCGACCGTCCCAGATTTAGAGGGCAAAAGTTCTCTTGTAGAACTCGGCTTCTTTCAGTGTTACGGCGCATAATAAACTGTCACCGGCTCATTAAAATAAGTTTCGGTACACCTTAGGCAATGTGAAAAACTCGTCGTATTATTATTGCCTATTAACGTTCGAGTAGTTTCGACTTTTATTTTAATGCCAATCAAATTTTTCGTTAATGCACGACAACAAATGAACAAGAATCGATTTTCCATTCGATTTTTTCTCGAAATTTATTTCTGATAATAGCGCATTGTGTGGGTTGGTCCGTTTAGACAATGTCTGTCCAGATAATCGATTAAAATTTTCAATACGAATTCGTAATTTAAATTTAACGGAAATTAATATGTTGCATTACGACTGCCGAGATATTGAAACAGACTTTGAACACGAAGAATTAGGGCAAAGTGTCATTTTCGATAGTTGCGATAATCTAATATATGGAGAAGGGCGGATATTGCTTAGTTCGTTCTTATAACAAACCGATACATTTCCTGTCCCGTACACATACTCGGCTTGATGATTATTCATACCGATTTATACAATGATAACATTTATCTTGTGAAACTTGTTTTCTAATAACATCTAGAGTTTTTTTTTATGATTCGATTATTTTATTTCTAATCGAAGATAATTAAATATGTAACTGTTTCTTCTAAAGATTAAACATGAATGTAATATTAAAAAAAATTTATATTTAAAAAGGAATAATTTATTGAAAATAATGTCTCTCTTGATTTGAAAAATATTAGTCGGACAAACAAATTTAGTGCGTAAGAAAAAAAAAAAAAAACAAAAAAACTTTTAAAAGTATTTCCGAAATTCTAATTACGATTTTTTAATGAATTTTGCGCTATGTAGTAAAATAGATAACATTTTTAGCTTCACTTTTATTTAGTAAAGAATATAAGAAGCTTTTCAAGGCTTGAAAAATGTAAAAATTAAAGTATTTCTCGTATATATAGTTCGTGTAATTTAGCAACAACTTGAACGACAGATATTAGAATAGCAATTAGATTATAGAAAAAATTTTAAAATTCACAATGGAAATATAGTCCTAAAAATATATGCACAAAATTATCAGTGCTATTCTATTCTTTTGAATTGGATAGAAGAATAGAAATTACTTTAACTCGTGTTATCACCCAGTGATCTATTTAAAGATCACCTACTTTTCTGAATGCCCACTGAAAACGAAATCCTTTATCACTTCTTACTCTCATTGGTTGGTTTCCTTACACGTGTAGCCACACTCCCGAACAAGTTTTGAAGCATTCGTTTCCACATCCGCATAACGTCTGAAATTCGCCATTTCGAAGCGTCATAGTGCAGATTTATAAGTTGGTTAAACTTTTCTTACCTGTTCTACATTTTCAATACCTCTTTAATTATTCTGCGTTATTTAGATTAGAAAAATAACTGTTTTCATTACTGAAATTTAAGTTTAAACATGCTGATCTATAAATAGAACGCTGGACGTTAGTAGTAACTAATATCGTTTTCTCCCTTTTCATTTCTTCCAGAATATCTTGGAGTAAAGTGTTTCACACCGCCGTAGAAGCATTAGAACATATGTTTTCTAGGGAATTTTTTTTTTTTTTTTTTCTTTTTTCTTTTTTTTTTTAAGTGTCGTGTACAGCTGCCGGGGCTATTACGAATCAGATATAATTTCCTTACCGCTTGATGAGGATGAATTAATTGACGAAGAGGGTTTTTAAGGTTGATGAAATGACTACTCCATCAATGAAAGTCCTGTCAGGTAAAGTAGAAGAGCCTCTAATCCAAGTTTCAAGGCATCAAAAAGTTTTGAAAGAAAAATCCCAAATTTTACAACCTAGTACTATAGTGTAACAAAAATATGGTTGGTATCGACCAGCATGACTGGCTCTTGGAAAAATATATAATTCAAGTCCGTGGCAAAAAATGGTAATGGCCAATCTTTACAGGAGATTTTTTTTTTTTTTTTTGAGTTATTGGCATGGTTGTCGTAAATACACTTCTATTCTGTTTAATTTAACAAATTGCGAAAAGAAAAGTATTAAAGACATCCGAAGATATATTGCTGTTGCGTACCTAAAATAGAGAACACATTCTAAGAAAAGCATTGGAAGACCACTGATGATGTCATCTAGATCAAAAGTGACAGATTTTGTGCGTTTGGATGGAAAAGACCCAATGTTATAAGTAAAAGACAAAACCAAAGAAGATGCCAATTTTACAAATGTAAGGGGAGACCTCTTATGTTTTGTACAAAATGCAATGTAACGCTTTTTTGAAATGTTACCTTTTGTATCACACTTAACTCTTGCAAATTTGCTCTATAAAAATTAAACTAAGTTTAGATCAGTAAAATAAGATTTTTTCTTTAAAATCTCTTTAGTTGTTTTGAATTTTACCAAAATTTCATTTTTTTTTTTTTACTAAATTCGCTATTTTTTAAATATAAATTCATAAGAAAATTAGTTGCTCTTTTACTACCAGTAGCGCCCAGCGATGCATTTATAGATCACCTATTAAGAGGTAGATAACAATTGCATATGGTCAGATGTTTGACAATGGCAAATGTAAGGACACCGCGTTAGTTGAAAAGGGCTGTTGATAATAACGGGAGATATGTATGTATCAGTATGATAACCCCGCCGCTGGCCTAAACACACTGATAATTATCATATTTGAAAGTAGTGTAATTTTTGATTGCGGGTTTATTGATTGGTCTCAAGTAAGACTTACACGGAGACGTACGATACTTGGTGTTCTGACTATTAGTTGTTTAATTTCTGGCAAGTTGACTGTAGTTCCGCTGCACTATTCATTAACGCTATTCGTCAATACGTATTTGTGTGTTTTGGAAGACAACTTTATAAGATATTATGTATGTTCGCATCCAATTAGTAGGAGGTTAAGAAGGTGGGATGGTGGTGGAACTTGTCTTTTTCACCAATTGCAAAAATCGAATTTTTATTATGCCACTGTGCAATTGGGGACAGCTTCATGTTCTCGCTCGTGCGGGAGAGTAAGAAATATTCAGAAACGTTAATTCGTAATAAAGAAATTACTAAGACTAATTTTAAGTTTAATACGTATCTTCCAAGTATCCTTTTAGGACGATATTAAGAATTGACTGGGTCACATTGGATAGTGAGATTTCTGTGCCGGAATTTTCGTTCTTTTCCCTGTGACAGTAATATTACTGATCGAAATAATCGGCAATGTTTTCGGATTTAAAGTAGCATACGGTTAGAACTCTTGATCCATAGATTCGAAAGCAAAAATCATATTCCTCCAGCGCCGTTATTCTTTCCGTTAATGGATGTTCCTCTTGACTTCACGAGCCAATTGCTGAATGAAGATGCATTCTGAACTACTGTAAGGCGAAGTAGATTAACAGGACGACGAAGGTCCGTTAGGAACAACACGTAAGAGATGCAGAGCATTCACTTGAATATTCGCGATTAGTAAAATACAGATTTCACGATTATTTTTTTTTTTCTTTAAATTATATTATAATAAATTTTAATTATATATAGAGATACATATATGTAAATACACTTTAAATATACCTATATACGCGTATTTTTGATAATAAATAGTTGAAATAGAAAAAAAAAAGAAAAAACCTGTGTGTGTTAATGTATGTTTTGCGGAAAACGTAAGCGTGTTATTTTTCATACGTTGCAGTGAAGCGCTTATTGTTAATGGTGACTATATTCTCCGGTAGGCAGTGACGAAGCGATATAAGGTAATAACAGCGATTCCAAGACAGATAACAATTAAAGTAATCACATGAACTAACCAAAAAGACCAATGTACTGTGCTATAAACTGGTTTTTATCGCTAGTGCTAGTTTTACGTTTTCAAGTAACTGGAGTTTGTGTTCGTTTTTAATATTTGCGGTCTCTTCAGATTTATCTATAGCGCAAAAAAACAATGTATCGAACAATGTAGCTTTCCTGTTATTTGCGTATTACAGTTAAATGTTTGACTTTGTAAAACTTGTTAATCCATTGATTAACTTGCAAGTTCAGAGTAAATACCTATGTAATTTATTAAATGAGTAATTCTGTATACATATACAACTGGTTTTAGAAATGGCTCAAACGATTCTGATAAAATTTATGAATTAGTAGGGAGTTGTAAGGTGTAGGAATCGATTAGCCCAGGGAATGACGGCAAACAATGTTTGGTAAGTGTTTTTGAATTTTCATTTAGGGTTTAATAAAAAATAAATAATAAATGAATAAAAAATAAATCACTTATTCATCATGTTAAATTTTAAATAAAGAAAAAAAAAGAAAAAAGTGATTGAAATTTCATGATGAAATAAATTTATTTATGATAAATATTACTGAAAAATTACAGTCCGTATATCTAAAAGTTGGAAATAACTTTATTTAATAGAAATTAAATTTACTACTACTAACCCAGTGGCTATAAAACGAGGAGTCAGACAGGGATGTGTTCTGCCTCCTATTTTATTTAACATTTATGCTGAGCAGTTTTCAAGGAAGCCTTGGAAAACGCTGAAGAGGGCATCAAAATAGGAGGAGTTAAAATTAACAATATACGATACGCCGACGATACATTGCAGAAAGTTTACAAGATCTTAAAGCACTTCTTCAAAGAGTTGAAAATGTCAGCTGCACATATGGGATCTCATTGAACGCAAGAAAGACTAAAATAATGGTTGTTTCTGAGACAGAAGAAGCAGTTCCAAACGTTGCTATTCGCGGCGGAGTAATAGAAAGCGTACAAAAATTTAGGTACCTCGGTACTCAAGTGAATAATAAAGGCAACACTGATGCCGAACTTAGGTGTAGAATTGAACAAGGAAGAAAGGTCTTCAGCAAAATGAGAAGAACACTCACAACACACGATTTAAATTTAGAACTGCGTATAAAAATTCTTAAGTGCTACGTGTGGAGTACGTTGTTATATGGATGCGAATGTTGGACCTTAAAGAAGAATAATATGAATCGCTTGGCGGCTTTCGAAATGTGGTGCTATCGAAGGATCCTAAGAATCCCATAGACAGCAAAGAAGACGAATCAGGAAGTGCTGCAGATGATGGGAAATAAGGATGTGGAATTAACAGGCATCATAAAAGACAGGAAGAGGAAATACTTTGGCCATTTTATACATGGATCCAAATACTCATTGTTACAAATAATATTATTAGGAAAAATAACGGGCAAGAGGAAGGTCAGACGAAGGAGGCGCTCATGGATGTGCGACATCAAGGCATGGTCGGGGATGAATACCGAACAATTAGTCCACCTTACATACGAAAGATTTCTTTAATAAGGTCACCTACGATCGAGAACTCGAAGAAGAAGAAGAAGAATAGAAATTCATTATTCAGAAGTGTTTAGCAAAACGGATAATTTAATATTCGATAAAAAGATATACTGGTACTTTCAGTGTGTCCAGATCAGTTTTAAAGATTTGTCTAAGTAAAAAATATCTAATGTAAATAGTAATGAGAAGTCAGTGATGTTTATACATAGCAAGCTATAGTACCAAGTAAATAATGCTGCAAAGTTAATTTTAAAAATAGAAATACATCCTAAAGTTATCTTTTCAATACTGGTATATGGCACTTTCATATCTATGAATTAGCTCCCATTCAGAATCATTAATGGAGGTAACTTTATTTATTTATCTTTATAGATTCTTAGTTATATTTGTTACTGAAAATTATGTTATCACTAGTTACTGTTATTATTATTATTATTATTTTTGTTATTATTATTATTATTATTGTTATTATTATTATTATTATTATTATTATTATTATTATTATTATTAATAATAATAATAATATAATTATAGGCCTTTTTTGGTAATTGTCGGATGTACTAAATGTAATTCTTGCAAGACGGATGCGACAATACTAAATAATCGAAAGGAAAATTATGAAATTAAATGAATTTTAACCTCAGACTAATTTCAACTGTTACTATTTAAAACCTTTTTTTTTCCTTGGTTTTCCCACTGTGTACATTTATAGTATTTGTAAAAAATTCTGTTACGACAGTATCTATACTGAATATAATATCTGACATTTCCGTCTCCTTCTAATAATTACAATTAAACCAGTGGGATTTCTAGTCTTCTTTTCTTATTACATATTATTGATAATAATTCATCAGTTGATGCCAAAGCGGCACATTCTGAACATTTATATTTCGCCGAAAACCGCATTATTCCTTTCTTCCGCTTTCAAAGTCTTTCTCTATTCGTACTGCAACCCAACCTTTTCACCACCCGTATATTGCACCATCAGCTTTTGGCCAGTAATAGCTTATTCGAGAATTACGATGTTTAGAAGAGGGAAATTGTTCGATTATTTGCAACAAAGTTTGCATTATAACTATCGACACTGAAATGTGCTAACACATTCCGTATGGGAAACACGATTTTTCTTCATTTCGCGCCTTTTTAAAAAGCGATTTTCAGAAATAATAAATTCCTGGAACAACGAAACTCCCTCTCTTAATACAATAGTAAATATTGCTTCGGATTTGAACAGGAAATTTCAAAATTCATTATTGGAAACTTAATGCGATTTCGATAAACGATTGGAATAGCTGGTGATCGATTGGCGATAATAAAATTCAACCAATCGTGAAATAGCAACTCACGCAGGGATAGCTAAATAATTTTCCGCTCGGTCGAGCAACGTGCATCGTTTTTTTTTCTAAGAGTAAAATTCATTTTTGCGCTCTGCGGTGACCGACAGATTTATTACCTAAACTATTACCACGCTAAACCGGTAGATTTTCAGTTTTCCCGCCAAACTAAAGCAAAATTATGAAAAGGATAATTTTGGCGGGAATGCCTACTATTTCGAAACTCTTAATACATGGCACGCGTGCGCGTAGGAACACGATCGTCGTCCATCTCTCAATTAGAATGGATGTCGTCGCAATCTCTCACATAAAAATGCTCTTCCATCAAGCTGGGTAGATGGTATCGTAGCCGCCCAGAATAGAATAACTCTCGGAATCAGGAACCGGCTACATTTACTCGTCCAGTCTCCTTTCTACCGATACCGGAGTTCAATAATATACCGAGTGCTCGGTGTAATTTCGTGTTTTAGTAAACAATAAAAGTTCAACTTTTAGCCTAAAACCTAACTCTTTGTGTTGATTCATATACATTAAAAGGTTCAACTGTTGCTTTACAAAGGTTCCGGTCCGTTAATTCCTCAGTACCATCATTACAGGGCTCTTATCAAGGTCTCTCCTGTTCAGAATCTTTCACCGGTTCACAAACTGTTATCTCCGGTGAAGTACTCTCGAAAATCGAAAGAAACCCCGAAACTAAACCACTCTGCCGCGGATAACAGTGTTGCTCAGGTAATGATGCGTGGCCAACAGTCGCCACTGGCCCCTCAAAGAAATGAAAACAGAAATAAAAATGGAATTGTTTTAGTTCTGCTTTTATACTTACAATTTAACCGTAATAGAGAAATGACGCTGAGATTCCTGTTGCGGAACGGTGAACAAATTCACGTCTATAATTCTAAATAATTTACTAAAAACATTTCGATGGGGTTTGCGACGATAGAGCGGCTTTCCAAGCGACTAGAAACACACGAGCTATACCGACATGGCGAACAAGTCCCGGCCCGGCTAACTCCACACGTACGCCTGCAAACACGTCTATGCAGAGATCCGCTTACGGCAGCTCTGTTACAACCCCGTAAGATGCAACAGAGCTCTAGTTGCTATACCCTCACCAAGACACAGTGATGTTACAAGGAAAGCGGAAACTGTGGCCAATAGAAAGGCTGGTCGCCTTCGTACACACATTATGGTCTAAAAATAACTTCACTGAAGAAAAGGAAAAATTTCTCGCTGCACGATCCATCGAAATAGAGCCGGAACTGCCAATTTATAATTCGGCTCGCTCTAATCCGTCTCGCTGTGCACAATTTTACGAAATACGCCTAATCCATGGGAATCGAATTACCCTTTTTGAAGTGGGTGTCAGTCGACAGTTGGACATATTTGACCGTCTGCGAACTCCCTAAAAAATATTACAGTTCTGATGTAATACCACAACATCGTTTCTCGTTTTTGTTTGCGTGACAAAGAAGAAGAACTAAACGGTTTAGAGCTATCTGGCACATGTATAATTTATTGGCCTAAAACGTTTTCATTTATAATCATAGTTCAACAGAGATTCGTTTATGGGGACGCCTAAAAGGCCTTTCTGTTAGACCCTTTTCGCATTACCGAGCAAACACACAACAAAGTACCTTGCAAAGCACATTCCTTTCGTTGTACGAAAAATGTAGCTGCCACTCTGCCTAGGCATCATTCTTTTAAGCTAATGTTCTGCACGAGAAAAATTTATATCATGTCTAATTTCATTTTGGAGGGGGAGCGGCATTAACTATGGGCACTAACCTAGCGCAGTGAAATTTTTGTATATTCTTAATTTACAAAATACCTTTTTTTCTGTTTTTTTTTTTTTTTTTTTTTACCCGACAATAATTCAATATGACATAAAAATAATCACGCCGTAAGATTTTGCAAATATTTACTCAATCTACATAAGTACAGAAATTCAAATTTATCTAGAGATAAAACACTAAAAGAAAGGGAAAAGAAAGAAAACTAAAAAGAAAACCAATCTGAACGAAAGATCAAATCTATCCTGGGTAAGCACACGGTTCGTATGTACCAAACTCCTCGGTTAAACAAGTATACATTTTATTTAATTCTTAAAAGGATGTTTATATCAGTGTTGATTAAGCTGATGTCGTACGGTACCTTAAAGTCCCCCTGCATGAAAAATCGGATATTAAGGTGGCGTTATATTTAATATATTTGATTATTCTTTTAATAAAAAGAGGCATTTTTTTATCAACGAATCTCCAATTTTTGTATGCAGAACTATAGAGAATTATACACTTAGCGTGCGGTTAAGAAAATTACAGTATTTAATTAAACATTTATCGGTTAATGTTATTCTTCTGATATAAATTAAAAAGAAGTGGATACTATATACATCCATGCCGAATTACTTTCTTCATGACCGTGTCTCTTCGGATGTTGCACGATCTCACCATCGCAATCTGATTCTAGTATAATCTTACAATAATGCGAGGATCTCTTCGGTCTAATCTGTTTCAGTATGTGTAATAATTTATCGTGCCTGACACAGTCAAAAGCTCTGCGGTAGTCTACACGCGCATGTATATATATACATATACATGTATGTGAGAACATTCAAACCTCGACATCGTTGCATTAGTATATGGATTGCAACGATTGCTGCTCGACATTCCATTTTCTATTTCGGAAATCAAATTGCATGCTTCCTTATATGTTCCTTACAGGGTTTGTGAAGTCTCGTGTATAGTATCTTGAAAAAGACCTTGAGAGCGTATGTGACATTAGGCTAATTAACCGGTAGTCTATGAATTTTTTAGTACTTTTTTGGTATGCTGATTTGAGCCAATCAGGCTGTATTATTCCTGACCAATATTATGTTCTTTTAAAGCACCTAAATTTTGTTGCGCGATAATAATTTTTAGAATCTCCGAATGAATACCGACAGGTTCAACGGCCTTCCCCCTCTTCTGCTGACTGATCGCATAAACCACGTCCTCCTATATAATTAAAGGCCCATCTTGTTCAAGATAGTCATCTGGCGGTGATTGATTTCTTTCATCATTGTACAGCTGAGTGATGTATAACTTCCACATCTGTAGTTTCTCATCCAGTGTAGTTTGTAATGTATCCATCGCCATCTAGAACTAGACCAGTGTTAAATTTCTTACATCATCTAGTTATTTTACTTTCTTGCGTAAATAAAATAATCGTGCTTCTTTTGTAATAATTCCTCAATCTCGTCGCATTTCATATTACAATAGTAGTTCTCTTTAGTTTTTCTACACAATCTCCGAATACGTTTATATTCCGTTTTATTTTCTTTGGTACGTCTTCTTTCCACCATTAATTTCAGAATATCATCATTATCCGTCATCCACTGTTTTGTTTCTTCAGATATTGAACAGTGCCAATGTTTTCTTGTATTTCATTGTTCGTATTTTTAAAACTATCCCACGTAATCTCTTGATTCGTTGTTTTATGGTTTTTGCAATTTGATCTTTGAAGGATTTTTTATTCTCTTTAACCTTTAACATCCATCTTTTTAACAAAATTCCTAATTTTAATAAAACGACAACGCATCATAAAATTCGTAACACGCCCTGAATAATAGATTTTTCACAGGCTTCACGGTCCTGCGAAAGTGTTTAGGGACTAATATTGATTTGATTATGATACCTATATTTTGCTCTCATCAGCCGGTGATCTCCCGGTATACAGCCGTTGTGAATGCCGCTTGAACTGGGAGTTCGCCGACCATGAATTAATTTTCCACACAAAATTGAGCCAGCCAGTCTTCTCTTTCATTTCGTATACCTGCAACGAACTGACCAATAAGATCATTTCCTTCACCCTTTCCCAAAAAATCGCCCCCATAATTGATGTCACTTCTCCTTGTTTCGTAGCTTTTACCGCATTTTCAAGATTGTAATAGAATTCTTCAACTTCGTTATCGGAGACATGTCGTTTATTAGAGCATACGCTTGCATGATATTCATTTTCCTATAAGTTGTTGCTAGTCTTATTAACATTACACGATCATTTATCGCTATAAAGTCTGTGACTGATCTTTCGACAGGGTCACCCTCTTTCGGGCGCGATCGATTGGCGCGAATCTTTCGGGCGCAGACTCTATCGGGCGCAGCCTCTTTTGGGCGCAGGCGAACCCAGACCTTTTTACAGACTACCTACGACGGTTTTCAGCTATTATCCGTTAAACGTTATCATCTGTGTTAGTGAGACACACGAGTTACCAAATACTGCTATCAGAAATTCCGTCCAAAAAATACTGTTCTTCGTTAATGTAGTTTTTCCGTGCGTATAGCATATTATATATGCATACATATATATAATCACAAAACACATATTTTACATCATTTTATTGGGTTATTCACTTTTTTAAGGTATTTTCTATTTTTTTTTTTTTTTGAAATAACGACTTCAGCGTGAAATACTGATAAATAGACTTTCGCGATGTAAATTTAAGAGTTCTGTTAGCAATAGTGATATAGAACGGACGAAGATAATTAATATTAATAATCGGTCGAGTGCACTATCGGGTTTTTTCATTTTTTCTATTTTTGCTAATGTATATTAAAAAAATTACCAACTATCAACTCTACTTCATTTAAAATGTTACATAACTGGATGAAATTTGCTTCTAATGCATATTCGTTATATTATCTTTCTTGTTTATTCATATCAAGCAAGTTTATTTGAGGATACGTTCATTGAAGTTTCTTCTGTTACCTACGATTTTAATTATATATTTAATTCTTTGACGAATCTACCTGGGTTTCACAGAAATATCGAAAAAGACAAACAAAGGCGCACACATTTTTAACCATTTCATTTCCAATTCAAATAAACGAAATGTATGAATTCCGGTATTTGATTTTTAAAAAACTTGATTTATATCATTTCTTTATTATATTGTTACTGTATTTAATTTAAGTTTATTGAAAAACAAAAGGCGATACAACGCGATATGATAGAAATGCATTCACACTGAAAAATGATTTTTGATTACTTTATTTCCTTACTGAATTTACCAAATTAGATTAACTTCTTTAACAATTCCGGTGCAATTGAAGGTCGTAGTTAAAACGTTGGAGCATATGAAATAAAAGACGAAATCTTAGATTCGATGAAATTCACTTTACCGCTGACATATCAACTAACCATAGCACCAACACCTCCATAGGGTAAACCTGCATCTCGACATAGATCTTCAACTCCAGCAATTCTCAAAAAGAGAAACATGTCCGAGCATTTTACGTTCCGCATATCAATGCATGATCAGCAAATATGACAGTTGCGAAATAGTTTTTACTGACGGCTCCAAAACACCTCGAGGAACAGGTTGTGGAATAGCATCCGACAATAAAATTATTCTCCGTTACTCTCTTCCGGCACTATACACTATTCTTTCGGCGGAACTATTTGCTATAAAACTTGCAATAGAAAATGTAATAATTTCCGATCCTCACTCCTCACACCTCATACATACAGACACTCATTAAATGCGATCACATCAATTCAAAAATACAACTCTCCTCACCAACACCCAATAGCCAAGGAAATTATTCGCACTCTTTGTGTTTCGTTCGCATGGATCCCATCACACGTTGGGATCCAGGGGAATTCATATGCGGTTACTGCGGCAAAAGAAGGCTCATTGCTCTTTCCGGTACCAAACATAATTCCGTCAATGGATCTGAAGCCTTATATAGTGCAAAAATCACTGCAAACATGGCAAAAACAGTAGACCAACATCCTAAACACAAACAAGCTGCGCTCAATTCGAGATATTATTCGACCATGGAAAACCTCATTATCTAGCAATCGAAGGAGTGAAATCGTTGTCGGTTATTCCAAAATCACTCATAGTCACCTCTTGTCCAGACAACCTATTCCATTGTGTTCCAATTGCAATTCTCCTGTTACAATCCAACATTTACTCATCAGCTGACCAACCTATAATTCATGCCGAGCACAAATTCTCTAATCGTCCGACCTTTCCGAAATACTATCTGATCACCACGACAAAATTGAACGCCTCCTACGTTTTCTCATGACGACTAACCTATTCCACTCCATCTAACTCTTATCTTATCCGTGCCTCTGGCCTAGACGGCAGTACACGGCACGCTAATCAAAGAAGAAGAAGAAAAAGAAGAAAAGACGTAACTATCTCGACTACCTGTTGGTGTTTTAATCTTGAACCCTATTAATGATTTGTACACATTTTTTGTTTCATAAAAATGTTTTACTTTTTTATTTCCTATTAAGATGAACTGTTAAGATGAACTAGTTCCATAAATCGAACTAACACTAATTGTATCGTTTGTTTTCACGCATCTGGTTGTTATATCGTTTCTATGATTTTCTTAAAAAATTGAAATTAGAAATAATTTTTTTTAATAACTACATTTTTTTGTTCTGTGACGAAGCCTGTCTCGTTAACAGATATTTTATTTAAACAGTCAAATATAAAAACTTCTAATAAACATATTCTACCTCTTTTCTTACAATTTAGGTTTCATGTGCTATTATAATAAGTAACGTTTCCGGAATAAATTTAAAAAAAGAGCATATTTCCAACGAACTACCCACGAACAGGATATCTTCATGAATGGATTACTTTTAACAATGAGACTATGTTTTCGTTATTTTGTTGATACTATATTATATTTATAGACGAATGGCAGAAACCATTATGTGTCAACATCCTTTGCGGCATTCTTTTTTTTTCGGAACAGAAAAGTAAAAAGAATAATAATGGCATGTTTTACACGCATTCATTGCATATTTTGTTATGTTCTTCTCTTAGAAAAATTAACTATTTTCTTAGAAATTTAAAACCGAATAACCAATCGTACGGGTTGTGAACAATGCAGGTAAATAAACTTCATCTCTTATGAAGCTGTTCAGGATTTGGTAAAATAAACTAAAGCACTACACTTATTTAAAGAAAATTATTTATAATTCTCCGTACTACGGTCATTATTAAGAATAATCTATTCGAGAAATATTCTAGTAATTCTTCTTCCGCCGAAATAATAACAACTGCTTTACAGTAAACCTATAGTCAATTCCTAGAAAAATGTACGATTTTTTCCATGACGATTTTATCGCTTTTGCTTCTTCTTTTATTCCTACAGATTCGCATATTGTAAAATATTCGAGGTCCTATTCATTACCTCTTTTCAATCACTCGCAGGAAATCCCCCATGTTGAGAACCGGACCGACAAAAAAAAAATTGACGCCCGTTTGAGAAACATGAGTAGTTTACAATATATCCATAAAATTATTTTCCGCATATATGTTTTTAGTGCTGTTGTATTTTTTCGGAATACTCACTGGCGATCAATATTTACTTGTTTTCTAAAATAATTACATATAACGGTTATAAAACAACTATGTATATACTTAATGTCAAATAGTTGTTTAAAAATCGGAAAATTTTTGTTACTTAATTATGTTAATTTTATTACTAAATGAGCTGCATGTTTTTGCATGGTTTAAAAGTGAATTCTGGTTTATGTAGGTCATATTTCACACTAATAAGAAAAACAGATATTCTAAGTAATTAATCCGTGTTACATAACGTACAGGATTAAATATCTAGCACTAAAATATTTAATAATTATAGAAGAATAAAAAATTAAAAACCCACTAAGACTAAACTAGATCTACTTGGAAAAGGACGAAGTCGAAATGTAACGGGGCAATCGTGTTGCGGCCGAAACGATGCGACTCTCCAGGTAGGTATAAAAAGATTATAAAAAAATGTGATTACTCCTATACTCAGCATAAACATGTAGGTTACTAATTAAGCATTAGTAGCTAGAAAATAAAAAAAAAATCGCGATACTGAATTTTTAATTTTGTGAAAACTATCCGCCACGGTACGCCAATTTAATAATTAATAAATATTCTAAAAACTTTCAATTATTATATGTATAAAAACTATCACTGACTGTTTTTACTCGGACTTGGAACGTTAATGTTCACCACACTAAGGTTAATGAATCATTATACAATTACTAAGTCATTAATATTTTTAAGTTGATTCTAAAAACGGGGAATGTGTCAATTTATATATTCTTGCTTGTGCGCAATTTCAGGTAAATACGAAAAGATTATAAAAACCGTGATTTTAATTTGTCATTTGATTTGATGAGTCCATGCTATTCAGTAGGAGTGCTATTCTGGATTGATTAAATCATTTTGCAATGTAGATGTATCTCATATATTTACAGTTTGCCCCCTCAGTAACGTGTTTATAAATACTAGCGTTCCCCCAATAGTCCAAATTCGACCATAATTATCATTAAAAATTTTAAGAAAATATATATGAATTTGCATAGTTTCCAAAATTTTTTCCCCACTCTTATACATTCGTACATTATATATCTAAGAACATATACGTTTATATGTATTTACAATACAAAAATTAAATGACACCTTAAGATTTAGTACACTGTAAAAAAGCCAATAATGATAATTATTCAGAAAAATTAAAACATTTCAATAAGAACAGATTTACTGGCTGCAGCGATTTCGTTTTTCACTTTTTGTATTACTTTTTTATTTAAATACAAAAAAAAAAGTATAACTGTTTCCAAAATTTTGTGTACTGATAACTCTAAAAATCATCAATAGTTACTAAACAGAAAAAAAACAAACAAGAAAATCGGTTAATAAACAGTGGTGAGGAAGGTACTGAACTGTTTTATCTTTGCCGATTTATATACAGAAGAAGATAATCCATTTTTTTTAAAAATAGAATTTCCCGCAGTGCATTTATTGGGAATATTGAAATAAATGCAAGGTTTGAAAGCTTCTTTCTTATTGGCTTCATTAAAATTTTTACGAAAATAATATAATTAGTCCAGTGTTTTGAAGATTGAAAATTTTTCTAAATGAATTAAAAAAATAAAAATAAAGAGATTAGCCGAGCAGGATGTTTCATGTACTGAACATTCTGTGAGTCAATTTAAAGATTACCATAATTTACATTTACATAATATTAAATTCAAAACAAAAATATTTAATTTTTAATTTGTAATATCGTATATATTTCTCGCCCAGTATTAACATAAATGTGTTTATGTTTAAAAATGTTTGCGCCTTTGTTTGTCTTTTTCGATATTTTTTTGAAACCAAGGTAGATTAAATGTATAATTAAAATCATAGATTACAGAAGAAACTGCAATGAACGTATCCTCAAATAAACTTGCTTGATATGAATAAACAAGAAAGATAATATAACGAATATGCATTAGAAGCAAATTTCATCCAGTTATGTTACATTTTAAATGAAGTAGAGGTGATAGTTGGTAATTTTTTTAATATACTTTAGCAAAAATAGAAAAAATGAAAAAACCCGATAATGCACTCGACCGATTATTAATATTAATCATCTTCGTCCGTTCTATATCGCTATTGCTAACAGAACTCTTAAATTTACATCGCGAAAGTCTATCAATATTTCACGCTGAAGTCGTTATTTCAAAAAAAAAAAAAAATAGAAAATACCTTAAAAAAGTGAATAACCTAATAAAATGATGTAAAATATGTGTTTTGTGATTATATATATGTATGCATATATAATATGCTATACGCACGGAAAAACTACATTAACGAAGAACAGTATTTTTTGGACGGAATTTCTGATAGCAGTATTTGGTAACTCGTGTGTCTCACTAACACAGATGATAACGTTTAACGGATAATAGCTGAAAACCGTCGTAGGTAGTCTGTAAAAAGGTCTGGGTTCGCCTGCGCCCGATCGATCGCGCCCGAATGAGCGGTCCCCCTCTAGAGTAATATATGTACTCCCATCCGTTTTGAGAAATCCAGCAATTGTCCATCTAACTTCACATAAACCTAATATATCAATGCACATTCTTTTCATTTCTCTGACAATATTAGATAATTTCCCGTACTGAAATAACCTTCTCACACTCTATGTAGCAATTATTGGTTTTGGTCTGTCGAAAAATTGCATTTTTTGGCGTACGATATCATCGGATCTTCTCGTTCTTTCGTCAGTCGCATATTTCACATCTTGAGCTCAGTTATCAAGACGCGCCGGTTGCTAGCATCATATTTTCTTGGTCGTTTATTATTATACGGATGTCCGAAGATACAATGATGGTTTCCCCTTGCCTTCCGTGTCGAGTTTTCTATTGGAGTTTAGCCGAAAATAAGACTCTGCAGAGTCGTAAGTCTAGATTAATGTACATCAATCCGACTGAGACACATACGTCATGAGCTAGTTGCTGATAATCTGCTGTTGTAAATGCAGCAAAATGCTTAACGCCGTTTATTAGTAGGAACACCTTCGGCAAGTAAGCCTCCATCCGTTTTCCTATCGGGATTCTGCTGTGAGTTTCAATTTAGCTTTTCTAATCAGCGCGATGTCTACCGAAATAGAAAATTACCACCCTGCACGACGTGGACGTATAGAACTGACGTGTGATCGTTGTTTCGTTTCTCTATCGGTGGGACCAGCACTCTGTGACGCTTGAGTCACTACTTATTAGAGAATTGAACTCTAATTACAACGACTTGTACCCCGTAGGGGAACAGTATAGCACGTTCCAATTCCAATCGAATAAATTATAAAATACGCTGTAGGCAAAATTTTATGGAAGACAGTCATCGGGAGAAAACCGTTTGTTTTTTTGTTTTCTTTTTGTGCGCATGCGTTTGCGGAGAATAAAGAGGTTACATACGACCGCAGGTGAAAAGAAAAGAAAAAGAAAGTAATTTTCTTCGTTGAATAAATTTTTTAGCGCGCGTTTATTGCGTCGTAAAAGTGTAAAGTCGAGCAAATTAACGAGCAGCTGTGTTTTTCGCTTCCGTTGCTACGTGCTTCACCGTGTCTCAAATGGCTCGTATTTGTAGTTTTTTTATGAGTTCTTTTTCCAGTCGACGTTAGGAAAAAACGTTCAAGTGTGAGTTTACTGTATCGGGCAACAAACGAAACGATCTAGATTAAAGCTACACCGTCTTCTGCGGAATTTCACGTACGTCTCTTTGCCCCAAGACTGAATTTTTATCAACCGGAAGGGTTCTTGGTTTCAAGTTTGACATATCGGCACTGGCTGCATAATTGTATTTTTGAATTTGCTTGACCGCGGTTTTTACCAGATAATATTTGTGAGTAAACTATGCAAATTAGGCACAGGTAACTCCGGACACAGTTATATCCTTGGAAACAAATCTGTGGTCGGACACAGTCGGATATAGAGATGCGCAAATCAACTCCGCCAGAGGAGTTGGATATGTATGTGTCCTTTCCGATTGCGGATATATATCCGCTTCTCAACAACTCCGGCGGAGTTATCTCATATCCAGCGTATAATCGCGCTCTTCGGTGCATATTCAGCTCCAACTCCGTGTAGCACTCCGAACGAACAAAGCAACAAAACGTCCTTGAACATGGTACGCATTTTCTTTGCGCAGTTCCGATTTACTGACAGAGCAGATGAAAAACTCACACATGCATACTGTTTTCTGGTAAATAGGATATTTCTTATCTATAAGCATAAAATAGCTAGTTCGCATTGTGTTCAATAACATCTAGCATTAAATTTGTATATATCATATTACTCATTCGATTTAAAAATTTTAAATCACACCGCGCTATTACCCCTCCGTACTGCAATCTATGAACACGATGTAATTCTGTGAAACAGTAATGATAATGCAAACTTCGACTGTTGCGCGCGCAGCTGTCGCCTTTCGGAGTGGAGATATCCAGAATGGCAATATTTGTTCATTGTGTGGCGTTTTTCGGAGTTGATATATGTCGTCGAAGATATATCCGATTCTGTCCGACCACGGATATGTTTCCAAGGATATAACTGTGTCCGGAGTTTCCCATGTCTAGTCCGATATATCTCCAACCACATATCACCATGTTCAAGAAAGTTCTGTTGCTTTGTGCGTTCGGAGTGCTACACGGAGTTGGAGTTGAATTCGCAGCGAAGAGTGTGATCATACGCTGGATATGAGATAACACCGCCGGAGTTGGAGTTGAGAAGCGGATATATATCCGCAGGCGGAAAGGTCACTAGCAGAGTTGATTTGTGCAAAATGTTTGCTGCGTACATAAAGGCGGAGGACCGCTGCATATCAGTAAAACCGTTTCTAAGCGGCTTCGGTCCAAAAAAAAAAAATAGACAAGTTCGTATAGGGAAAGTAAAGCGTTCTCAAAAAATTCAAAATCCAATACATGAAACGAAAAAATAAATACTCTTTATAATAATAATATCTAATGAAACACACCAGGGCCTTTCATCTCCACGTCAAAGAATAATGGGAATCCCTGTACTCCAATCTTTTCTAAGCTCTATTTCTAATCGTCTTTTTATTTAACCCCTTCCTTAATTTCTGTTGTTGTTGGGTCAATGCCGCTGGCGCGCCCAAAAAAAAAAAAATATAAAAAAAAAACAAAAAAAACTACCTACGTGATTGTACGAATGTGGGTTGCACACTCATGGTAATTCTGTGACTTGAAATTAATTATAAATGATATTTTCGAAATACAATTTCAAGTCTACGTGACGGTGTACTATGTAGTGATCATCACGCATCAAATTTCTTGGAGGGCATTAATCATTTGCTGTTTAATTGTAATAAATATGAACATTATCGTAGATCGTTTTGTGAACAATTAATGCCTCTTGGGTTCTTTCCTCCGTATACCATTTATAATCTTCTGTGCCAGAACAACCAGGTCCTACATATTGTGTTTAAATTTATTATATTAAACAAAATTCAAATTTAACAGCATACATTTATTTGTTATATTAATTAATTATTCTATGCAACTCTTGATGATACGTGATCCATTATCCTAATTCTTGATGCCCTGTCATGTTCGGGAAACCCAACGCTTCACGAACTCGACTTGGGCAGTATTTCCTTTGTTATGATTTTGTGCAGACATTCGTGGACTATGCTGAAGCATTTGTGGCCATGATTGTTTGTTATAATTATTGTGTATGATGATTATAATTCCTATTCCATTAATTTTCTGGTTAGGCAAGTTCAGGTAATGTACCTTGGACTCAGTCTGGCCAATTTCTCTTTTCTAAAGATTTTATTCAGTCTCCGTGGGTAATGTTGAACATTTACGGCCATGGTTGTCTGTCTGTAACCGTTTTCCCAATTAAATATGATGTATCCTTCATTAATTAGCAGTATTCTTATATTAACTGGTTGGTGTCTAAATGGCTTGATAGTTAACTAAAGCCGGGCCACAAAAAAAAAAAAAAAAAAAGTCTACAACATCAATAGTCACACACGTATGGCACGGGATGTATTTTTGCCGCTCCATACGACTGTTAGCAATTGTTTTTAATGTTTTCATTAATTCATCGGAATAATTGTTAGAGCGATTTGACTACAACATTCGACAGTTATCCAATCAGCGACTAACAAGATTAGCAAAAAAACACCCGTAGGGAAAATATTTCTTCAGAATTTATTCCATTTTAATCGTGCATTGTCTAACAAATAAAGGAATTATTTTGAAAATTGTATGAGTTCCCTGAAGCATTTGAATTTTTTCTACTAATAGTATGCAAAAAAACCAGAAGTTTAATCTCTAACATTTCAATGAAAAATTACAACATTTCTCGCTATAAGATTACTCATGGGGAAATAGTGGCGGAGTTGCGAGCTTGTCCCCTTTAAGTAAGATAATCGACAAATTATTTTTTCTTTTTGAAGTTGGGACTCTATACCGTTAGCTTTCATTTCCTATTCCTTTTTGGCAAACATAAAAATCTCTAACCTGAGGGTTAAATAACAATAGTCACGGGGCCGTCGATGCGGGCGTCTACGTTTACAAATTAGCGTGGTCGAATATTAACCTACTACTCCTGATCTGAACGACTTACCTTCGAGGATTGATCATTTTTTGCATAATAATAGAATTAAAAATGACCCTAATACTTAACCAACCCCATCGATTCCTGTTTTCCGCGGAGCAGGTTCCGAAAAGTGTATTTAGCGAAAATAACAGCAACTCCACTAGCCGAACCAATAGCACTAACATTATCATTCTAACCAGTACGATACCGTTGCCAGTTGAACCGCTCCAAGATTTTCGCGAAAAAAATGCAATCGACCAGTTAAATCAATCGGCTTTCTCGTTGGCCTAGACACTTTTATTAAATAACAACCGTTCGATCTCGCATTCACGGTAAAAAACTAGAATCGTGAAAACTGCATCCGTCGTCCTAAACGAATAATTGTGTTATGTGTCACAAAATGAAATACTTAAATAAAAGCGGTTATTAAAGGTTTCAACACAATAATAAATTAACGAACTTCAATCTGGTCACAATCGACTTCCTACTTCATTGTATCGTTTCTCCATAGTGTCCTCCCCTATTTGTCTGCTTTGTAAACACAGTCGTATGTGACTCTGATCATGTCTTCTTTGAGTGCTCATCTCTATCATCTGAAAGGGTAGCTCTATACGTGAAGCTACCCTTTCAGATGACGTTTCATATTGTGTGTCCTTTATTCTCTCTCTACAGTCAACGTTGATCACCCCGATTGTAGCAAAATTCCTATCTTCTATACTTCATCATATTAAGATCTAATCCTCCTTCAGTAGTTCTCTTTCACTTTGGCATTCCTTTCTTATCGTGTCCAGTTACTTCTAATGAACTCATCTCTAAAAGAAGATCACATACTGATGTTGCAATTACAGTTACAAACATGCACAGCTCGCAGTTAATATTTCAAGCCCGCTGTCACATTTGCGGCCGTAATGTCAGATAGTGAACTCCTTGTCAGCCGGCACCGTAGGCTGTTGACGTGTGGCCAGAGCGTTCGGTGTAAATTCTGCTAATTTCCTTTTGACAATATGCGCTGTTTTCACTCGTCGCCATAATTATTCTTCATAATTAAAGAATTATAAACTTCGCTTTATAGTGGTGGAGAAATTCATTGAACTTTCGAATCACTCTTTACGGCACGCTATGTGTTCTATGTAGCTTTGGTGCTTGATGGCTCTAACTGCTTTTCAAACATCCCGTATTTCTTCTGCCTTATTTGTAGGCTGATTCCTTTGTCCGTCGGTACTGTGGGCTCTGTAATTGCAGATGTGGCCATGGTATGGGACAGCTAACTCCTTTTTACCTTGGGTAATGCCATTCCTTCTCTTTTTAGGATGAATATGTTTTGCATTTATCGACGTTGATTGTCGTTGTTTCTCTATCCTTGATGTATAGGGTTCTTTTCCGTGTGACCGCTAATTGCTACTATTTACACGTATCGATGGTAATCGTCCATTATTGGCAAGCCCAGGGGGAAAACCAAAACAAGAAAAAAAAACAATAAACAACGAAATACCGACATCAAACACAAGTAATGTTGTAGACTCACTTCCTCTTCATCACTATCTTCTACTGTTAAATATTCCAGGCGATTATAGCAGCAAAAAGCACTTTTTTCTTTTGTTTTTTGTATTATTTTGGCCTCGCGCAAGACCATCTGGTCACTAACGATTCTTTAAGCAACATCGTATTACCATTATGAATCTAACCATCGCTTTTATGTTGCGTTGTTCGACTGGAAAAAAGCCATCGTACAACCGTGACATAAGCTGGACTGATACTTTCAGCGTATCTCGAATGCCTTGCGTAAGTAATAATCTTCATTACTTTGCTTTTAATTATTTTGATCTCTCACACGCACACAAAGTATATTTTCTTTCTAACTCCTCCAGGTTTCCCAGGCGATCATTAAACAGTAAATTCAATCTGTTCCCTTTTTTATTCTCATATACTCATCTTCGCTGATAGCTCTAACGGTAATGTCTGAGTTCCGTTTATTCTTCCCGATTTCAATTTTTCCAAAGAATCCTTTCGTCGTCCGCCTTTCTGTTTTATTTTCACAAATGAATTAATGACTATCCTAATCGTTCGTTCGTTCGTTAGTTCGATTACGAGCGTCGAGTACCTATCTGTACAATCTAGCTGTTCAGAATAGGTAGCGTTCTTGGCAATTGCTATATGTAACGCTAGTGTATACGCGCAAGATTACACTCGGAACTGATCGCAGCCGCTTGTTATCGCGCTACAAATGCAGCCCGTGTGTGTCTGCTGTGTACTGACCTAGCGCGCATATGATGGTGTACGTGCGTGATTATTAGCGATTATTTATTTATTTATTTAATTCTTGTAATAAGTTCGTCGTCACTCGGGATCGAACCCGTGACCTCCATATCGGAAGTCAAGCGCTCTAGCAACTAGGCTATCGACTATAGGGATTATTTATATTTCCTCCAATCGTAAATTCTCTCACTATCTGATAATTTTCGAATCCATGAGAGCCCTTTATTCTTCCTCCATCTTCCGACTTCATCTTTCTTTGTGTACGATCTCTCATTCACGATCTGTCGTTTTATCACTCTATTCACGCCAATTTGCTGCGGGTTCCGGAGGTATCGAGAGTAACGAAATGATGCTTTAGCTCAGGTTGCTACTCGTTCCCGCTTTTACTTTTAAAAAATCTCAAATACTAATCTTTTTTATCCGTAAGTATAAAACTACACTTAAAATTTTGGTCTATTGTGTACGATCCTCATTTACCGATGATCGTTCTTTCTACAATTCAACCTAACCTTCTAATCCTCGGTTCTCAAAGTTCCCTTCTCTTCCATATTCTGTTATTGCCTCTATTATTCGCCTACGTTTTAAGCACACTTTATTGCCCTCTTCCCGCTATCGTCTCTCTTTAGTCTCCTTTCCTTATTGTCCTCTACATCCTAACGAAGCAACTGTCTGTGATGCTAATCACATTTGCTTCGAGTCTTCTACTCTTTTTGCCGAACGTTCTTCTCTTTATTTACTCCCCCTAAAGTTAAAACGTCCTGCTCCCTATTGTGCTTTCTATATCTCTCTTGTCCTTTCCCTCTCGGTCAGTTGTTCCTGTCATCGTGTTTCTTTATTTCAACTATTTCCGATCGAATGAAGTTCTAATTAGTTGACTCTTCTTCCTTTCTTTTTTAGGTGAAAGTTCTTAGTTGAAGACCCCCCAAAAAAAAATAATAATAAAAATAAAACAGAAACAGAAACAGAATTCGATCAAATTAAATTTTACATTTAAGTTTATTCAAATAACTTTCAACGAAAATAAAACATTTGTATACACATAAGAAATGTACTTTTTTTTTATTCAAACATTTCACTAGCGAAAGAAATAAAAGTTGATTTCATTACCGACAAATGACGTAACGCTGAAAAATTATCACTTTTTTTTTTGTTTTGAACCGTTAAAAAAAAAAAAACCTTTTACGGAAACAATACAGAACGAAGAGAAACGCCCTTTTTTTAGCGGTAACCATTTTCAAAGAAGTCTGGAAGAATGGATAGGCTTAATTTCAAATTGTATTTGCATTTCATTTTTAATCTATATCGTGGTGTTTGAAATTATCATCAGCTCTAAAACGAATTAACTTTTTTAAACAGAACATTTTTCCTATTTTTCCGCCTCAAGGACGCCCCTTAATGTATTTAATAAAATGAATATATATAATAAGCAAATAATAACAATTGCCGTAAATCTCGAAATATTGTAATAGGAATCTTCCGAGCTGAATTGCAATTGCAACGGTTGCCTAGAACTCGCACACTTTCCGATCGAATGCAAATCGAATTCGGAAACAAATTGTGACGTATTCAGTTTTCCAATGTCATCGGCAGAATCATTCTCTAGAAAAGTTTTACTAATTCTTCAAATTTAAAATAGACATTAAAAGTTGTTTATTCGCCTTTTTCTGGGGAGGGGTACCTTTGTGGGAAACTCGTCGTGAAGCAAAAAAGTCAAACGGCGATTATATTCGTAGTACGCTCAAATTGTATGTTGGAAAAATAATCTATAATGAACAGGTTAAACAGTGCTGTTTCTCGACGACGTCTTTCGTTTCCGAATAAAATTAGCATATTTCTACTTTCGAAACGGGGGTGCTTTTAATTTTGTTTCGGCCGTCGTGGTTATAGTAATTCTATAACGAAACGAATTTTTAAAGCTGAACAGAAGAAAAAAAAAACATTTTAATTTAAAACTTCGTTACCGGAATTAATTAATCGTTTGTGTTTACTCGCCTGACTTTTTATCGCTAATCAGGCCGCGCGGATATTTCACATATTTAACGAATGACCAGACGGTTCAAAGGGGCAAATCTGAAATAGAAAAAAAAATCCCGTTTTACATTAGATTCGCTCCGGCGCGCACATTAAATATCGCGCTACAAACAGGTAGAGTTATAATTCAGACTTTTCATTATCAGTCGTTCTCTTTTTTGTCTTTTTAATCATTAAAATTCGAAAGAAAAAGTAATACCAACAACGATTTGTGGAACTTAATAAAAAACCAAAGCGGTAATAATTACTTCCCGAGAGCCACATCTGAAGATTATTCTGGTAATTCACGAGAAGCTTTTTTTCCACAACTACTTCACGTTTTATGGTAATAAATTAACCAGGTTCTTTGAGAGCATTGCACAATAGATTATGACAGTAATCAGTAAATAGCGACTCTTCTGGCGAGTCTGTAACATCAGAACCGCCGAAACTAACTTGATTTCTTGTACCGGAGACTAAAACCCTGTCCGCACGCCCTTAAGTAATTCCAATTTTCCCCGGTTCCCCCAATTGCCGCTTCCTTATTCCCGATAATCCAAACACGTTCAGGGACTCCCAACGGCTAACCCTTAGGCTGATCCCATCCGATAATCCGAACGAATTTTCAAAATTTAACCGATAGTTTATGTCTTAGCCTCTTTTGCCTCTTCTTCTCCTTTTCCCTATCGATTATAATACGTTTTATTTATTTTTCCATGGTTACCAAAGCCCTAAACGCCGCCATTCCCCTATCGATCGTAAAACTTTTTTTTCTGCGCCCGCCGATCGTCCGTCAGCTCTGGAAGCGTACCATCATTACACACGCAAAGCCGCTGTACATATTTATTCTTTAATTGTTTATATTTTAATTATTTTTATCAGAATGTCCACATTTTAAAATGTAATACAAGTTTACATCGATAAATTGTTTTTAATATTAATTGTAACGCTACACATCATTTTAATCATTACATCAATTAATTAAAGTAGGATTATAGATTTCTCTCTCTCTCTCTACCTATTGATACGAATATTTTTATAGCCTTTTATTTAACTCTCTTTGTCATTCTATCTGTCTGTTTGTCTGTTTGTCTATCTGTCTGTCTGCGGGGAATCTTGCGAATAATTTTTCACCTACTTCCCGATGAATTAAAAAAGTGTCCTTTTGCAGAAATGCTCGTTATAGATGACAATGCATTATTATGCGACATCTGGGTTTCCAGCTTTAAAATTAGACCCTCGAGGAGACGAAAGCTCGAAATTTTGGGAAAAAATATATTTTTTTTCGGGAATGTGATATATTTTTGAAAAGATCGTTATTTGTCGAGAACAAAACCATATTTTACTTCTTTAATGAAACTTTCGAAGTTTACGAAAAGTTCAAAAAAGCGCGAGATCTGTAGCTCCCTCTTTGCGACACGAGTATTATAGCTAAAAATTTTAAACAAGGTTGAAAATATGCACATACACGTATATTTCTTTGGTTTAAAACATCTAGGTTTCCAACTTCAAAATTAGCCCCTGGGGGCTTCCGGAACTAGAACTTTTGGAAAAAAATATTTTTTTTTCGAACATATGATATACTGTTGGAAAAGGCGCTATTTGTCGGGAGCAAACTCGTATTTCATTTTCTTAACGAAACATTGGAAGTTTACAAAAGTTTAAAAAAGCACAAAAAACGACGTGTAGCCCCCATTTATGGCTCAGCTTTATAGCTAAAAATTTTGAACATGGTTAAAAAAATGCGCATCCTTGCGTATTTCTTTACTTTGAAACATTTGGGTTTCCAACTTTAAAATCTGACCCTTGGGGCGCTGAAAGCTTGAAAGTTTCAAAAAATATTTTTTTTTTAGTCATTTGACATATATTAATGGAAAGATCGCATTATTAGTCAAACATTGTGTTTCATGTGCTGAGCATTTGTATTGTATGAAAAACAAAAGACAATATAATTGAAAGAATGCGATCCATTATTTAATAATATAATGTAACACAAATTTCTGTAAATGTCCTATAATCGAGATATTGAATAAAATAAAGCAAAATAAAATACAATTATTCTAAATTTCTTATCTTTTATTGAAATACATAGTAAAATGTCCAGACTAAAAAATAAAAAATATATTTCTTTTTTTATTACAAATAGGCTTTTATTTATGCACTAAAAAGAAGTACAAAATAACTTTATTAGTGTGCGACTACTAGATGCGCATCTTAATATTAAAATCTGAAACTACAAAATATTCTGAAAAATAAAAGCGGAGGCCGCAGATTAATGATTAAATATTAATATTACAATTATTTCCATTGCTCGCGCTTTATGAGCATAAATGGAGTTTGTGTAATAATAATAATAATAATAATAATAATAATAATAATAAAGATTTATTTGATATTTGATTTGATTTGATTAACCTGCGGCCTCCGCTTTTATTTTTCAGAATATTTTGTAGTTTCAGATTTTAATATTAAGATGCGTATCTGGTAGTTGCACACTAATAAACTTATTTTGTACTTCTTTTTAGTGCATAAATAAATGGCTATCTTTAAAACAAATTTTTTACTTTTTTTATTAGTGGTACGCCTATGCTAGTATTTTGCATCGATATAATTTATTCGCACAGCTCTTGATAATTATTTTATTACATTAAAATCTTCGCATACGCTATAACGGTGCACTGAAATATACACATATAATAATAATAATACACATACATTTTTTTCCAAATCTCTATTTATAATTTCTACCGTTTGGATAGGGAAATCTCTGGGCTATAAAAAATGTGTATTATCGTCGTAATTATTTTTGACATTACCTGCGTGTTTACGTATTTAATTTTTTAATTATTAAACGAACGAAATTTCTTTCGTTCAATTTAACATATACTCGTGACCCGTTCGAAACATTTGCCAGAATTTATTAAATAGAAACGGAGGATAAATTAATCACGAAATTTGTTCCTCAGATGATAGTGGTCAATCTGATCGAAAAAGAGCGCGAAAAAATTAGCGAAACACAGCTTATAATAAAAACGATATGGCAATCTTTCTACAAATTACTTGCAAACGCCGTCATCGTTTTCCCGTGTGTATGCCAAAGTAAAGTTACCCGAACCGCAACACATCTATGAAAATGCACATTGTACAATAACCCATCATGAATTTTCAAAATTATAGTCTAAGTATATTACCCGGCTACCGAAATTAATATTCCGGCTCCTTTTTTCTCCACATCGTATGCTTCTAAAATTCCGAAGATAGGTATATACTATCTATAATTTAATTCCTTCTTCCACTCTTTGCAATTATCGTACGTAATATCTTTCCATCACCATTACTCCGGTAAGATCATTAAAAAACATGTACTCTCTGCTCCTGCAACGTCATACATGTCAAGTAACAAGTTAGCAATTTTCAAAATTATTCGAAGTATTCCGCCTCAAGAATTAATATTACCTATCCATTTTTTTTTTTTGTTTTTGCTTCACATGGTACGTTTCCAAAAAAAAATCCTACGGCATGTTTCAAATTATGCCGTGTACATATTATCTCAGTATAAAAAAAATGACCCCATTCGTCATACTGTTTCTATCGATCCTACATGATTTTTCTGCACTATTACTATTGCAAGATCCTATGAAAACACTATCCGTTTTTATCCGCACTGAAAACTTACCCCTTTGGTCCCTCACAACGTATGTTCCCGAAATTCCGACGCCGTAACTCAGAATTAGTCCAAGTATGCCATCATTCTACCATAATTAATGTATCAACCAATCTTTCTATTTCAATGTGCTATATGCTTTCAGATACGGAGACTGTCAACTTTCACCGAAGCAATGCGCGGTTCCATGCTACAATATTTATTGATCACACCGTTTTTCAAAAAAACATGGAATAGCAGAGATTTTCCACATCCAAAACAACGTAAAATATTTTTTCTCTTTATTTAATGCATTAATAAGCTTATATTTGATGTGCAACCATCTCTCTCGTTTGCACATGACTGATATTTTTTCATCTCAGATACTATCGAAACTATGCACACTCCTTCGAGGACACGCAACATCGTTAATCCTAGCACACATTAGGAAATCATCAACCATAAACCGAAGAAATAAATGTTTATTTTGATTTCTTTCTTTTTAATTATCAAAAGTAAATGTATAAAAATCTTTTAGTTACTTTTTTCCTACATTATAAAAAACAACATCGCTTCTGGGCACTTTGCACTATGAAGAACTTCCGATCGCATCGATATGATAGAAGGGGAAAATGTCCGGACGATACATTATTTTCATTATTTTTCATTATTTTCTATGCTGAACCGATTTTACACCGCTTCTTAATTTAGAAATATTCGCGAATACAAATAAATTCCCGATATCTTGTCATACATAATTCTGAAAAGTACATACACAACGTAGTAAAAATAAACAATGTAAACATTTTTTTTATTCACAACACACATCAGTGCACTCGCGGTAACCACGCATATAATTTTATAATTTTACATACATCCCCGACGGCGGCAAATCATTCTTTGCACATGTAAGAAATGTTTAAAAGTGTCGCTACGTTATCTGAGAACGTACATCGAAGAATTTTATTTATATTTTATTTTTCATTTTTTATTCAAATTAAACCGCACGACTCTCCCTATAAGTGTACTCGCATGCATCTGCACGTATGAAGAAAATAATATTTCATTATTTCTGACGATATGTAAAAACAATTATTCCGAGATCATCACAAGAACGATCGAAATTCGATATTTCGAATCAAAATTTTTATTGGAGAGTTTTCCATCGTAGTTCTGTTCTTACATTTTAATCCTATCGCTTGAATATATACAGTTATACATCGGAGGAGCAGTTGATACCCGGGGAGGCAGATGAAAACGTACGATTATACTTGCAATACAGATTTTGAAGTAAATTTTTGTAGCGTCTTTCGTTAAAAACATTTTTATTTTTAAATTTTCAGTATATAAATATTTTTTGAAATCTACGAAAGTGTGTCTATGAGAGTAGTTGTCGTCACTATTGAGAGACATGCAGAAAACGTATTGACTATGCACGTGAGTGTGGGGTATGTGAGAGTACGTATGCTTGAAATGTATCCAAAAAAAATAATATCGTACAAATCCGCTTTCAGAATGAGGAAAGTAAGATAAAAATATTGTTTTTAATTAATTTAAGCATATTATTTCGCTACTAAAATAAATAACGCAATCCCTTTTCCGTTTCGCCGTATGTTTCTTAAATTCACATATTGCATATTTAAAATTGCTATAAAATATGCATGCCCGGCCCTTTGGGTGCTGATAAGTTTTGCATTTTCAAATTAAGCCAAGTATATTCAACGGCACGTATTCAAATTACTATGTGTATAAAATCCCGATGCTAAAAATTAACTCATCCATCCTACCAAAGCGTACATCATTTTCACATGTCGGCTACTACTGAAAGATCCGATGAAACTCATAGACCACTACTGCATACGATACTGTACCTCAGCATTTTTATACTTCCTATTATATCATACAATCTAATAGAATTTTAATTTACACACTTCAAAAATTATTACCAATCATTCCAAATGCTGAAAAATTAATACCCGCTACTCCCGTTCTATTCGCACCTTTCTAAAACATTCTGCGGTATATTTTCGATTTTTTTTTTTTTTTTTTTTTTTTTAGTTTTTTAAATTCATTTATTATAAAATACAATTTTACAATAGCAGTAATATGGCCTGAGGATCACTTTTTGCTGAATTCGCTTATCAGTGTTCCGCAGGTCATCACAATTATATTAATTAAGTACGCGACTTAAATACCTAATTATTTAAATGTACTTCTCTTTGTTTTTCATTATTTCATTTACATATTCCACCGTTGTTTTTGTGTTTTTCCGGTATTTCTCATTGATTTCTTCTATATTATGTTTTATCCCGATTTGACTGAAGTTTGGACAGCTTAAAATACTAGCCCGGTATTTAAAAATTAGCCCATCATAATCTTAACGTTTTTTTATTTTAATTTATTATCTATCGTTCGTACATATTTTATCTGCACCCGGCGATTATTGCAAGATCCAATGAAATCGTACTAACAGTTCAAATACAAACCCGTCCTGAATTTAGATATTCCTATTTGTTTTATTTAGGTGTACATTTATGAACCACGCCTTGCATGCTTCAAAGACCGCTACCAATCATTTCAAGTGCAGAAGCGGAGAAAAACAATTAAAGTCCTTCGCTGCAGTATTGTTCGATGTGATATCTTTTTTTTTTTCTTCCAATAACGTGTAATTACGAATGCTTTTTACTTTTCGAAAACAAACTATAAAATATTTTTTTATTCATTCAATCGATTACGAATCATTTTTTTAATATAATACGAAAATATCTCACTCGATGGTTCACAATTGATATTGTTTTGTCTCAGTTACCTTTTAATCTGTACACATCATTGTGGAACCGTAACATTATCACAATACAGATCAGGAAAACATCAGTGTTAGATTAAATTTTATTTATTTTTTATTTTATAATTAACGAATTTTGGTATGTACACACAAGGCTAAGTATTTCGTGTTCATTGCATGCATGTGGGGAACTTTCCTAATCAGTATCGACGATGGTAGTTTTCGTTAGAGAGCAGATTGTATTTATAGCGTGTTCTTGCATGTTCGGAACTTACATTTACCATTGGCAAGGTCGGTAAATTAGTCATCATTGTTACTGTGTTTTTTTGAGAAAAACCATCATCATTTCTTTGTTACGAAAGATAAAATTACAGAAAAATTTGCACCTTTTTTATGTAAAAACACCGGATTTTAGTCTTGAATGTTTGCATGAACAACATCTGCTTACGTTTTCACATTATATAAACGTCCAGTGATACATAATCGGTCAGAAGGAATATAATTGTGTAAAGGACCAGCTGATAGAGTTTTTTATCACAAAAATTTCATCCTAAAAATCCTGACATTTGTGAAAGCGTATTTATTTTTTAATTGATGACCCCGACTAATCAGTTTCAGAAATATAACAGATCACCGTCAAAAACAACTATTGTTCGAAATGTTCATTTTTGCTGCTTTTAAAATAGTTGTTTTATTTTTTTTTTTTGTATAATCGTGATGCCATAATAGAGAAAAAAAAATTAAAATATTAATTATACTTCGATAATTAAAAAATGAAACTTATTTGAAAGTCTGTTGTAGGTATGGTTTTCTGAAATGTGTTAACATTGACTGCAATGTGAATCTACAGTGTGTTATTGAATGATAATTGAATGGAAAAAAAACAAAAAAAAAAAATATATATACATATGTATATATGCGTATATATTAACCGTGTATGATTAAGATAGTGGAGAGTTACATATACGGTGATCAATGCATTGAATAACGAGAAAAAATATTTAACCTTACTTTGAGATTATAAAAAGTCTTCGTTATTCCATGTTTTGGGGGGGGGGGGATGTGTAATAGAACAAAATTGCAGATAGGGAAATGGCGGCGACGGGGGCTTTGGAAAAATAAATAACCGATGTTATAATAATCGATAGGAAAAAAAGGCAGAAGGGGCAAAGGGAGCTAAGGTCAGTTTCGGACACTGGATATAAATTATCGGTTAGAAGATTCGTTCGGATTATCGGATGGGATCAGTCTAAAGGCCATGGATTGGGAGCCGCTTTCTTATAGAACGTGTTCTCGAGTTATGGGAACTATGCGGGGAAACAGAAAAGGGAATTGGAAGAACTGGGGAAAATTAGAGTTGCTTTTGGGTTTTTGTTTCGAACTCCGGTACAGGAAATTAGCGTGAACGAATTTTAGGATTAGATATTTTTCAGACCCGCCAAAGTATCGTTATTTACTGACTACTTATGACATTAATGAAGGGAAAAAAAATATTTGGAGGGTTCTAGTAGACTGGTCTCAAGCAAATACATGCCGTTACCGGTAAACCGGCCAATTTTAGTTTATAGAAACGGTTTATCCATCGAACAAACATCTTTGTCTTCTTTTATTTCCACGATTATTGTGAATGTCATCAATGTGCAGAGGGCGTTGCGGTCCCGCGGCAATGTGATCTGTCACATACATTCATCTAATACCTTTTTTCAGGCTATCCAACTAGAAAACATTTTGGACCTACAACTTATAAGTTTTGTTTGCTGTTATTTAAAGTTCAACGTAGGTTACAACTTCATTAAGTCTGCTCCGCATAATGGGACATTGCAATTAGGTTCAGAATAAAAGAAATATCTGCGATGCAGATGGTATATAATAAACTAGAAGAGAAAACCACGTTGAACCCCAGTCGACACCATCCGAAATTGTGCAGTGGTTTTGAAATTGATTGTTGCCGATAAATGCTCTTTAATAAATACTCGTTAAGAAATACTCTTTAGAATGTCGTACATTACGTTGCGTGTTTTGCAAAAAATCTGCAGGCAGGAAAACACGACTTTATTAAAACTGTTTTCCCGTCAACTGCAACACGCACTGCGTCGTAATGCGCTATTAGCCAACAGTTTTCGCAAAGTACCTTTAGTTACCTCGTGCTTATCGCGAATATCGAATTATGCGGAGGGGGGAGGGATGGGGGGGGGACATTTAACATGAAAACGCAATGCGGACTATTTCCGAGAATAATAAATGTTTCAAAGAATTAAGGAATTTCAGAAGCGAAGCGTCAAATAGAATCGCGAAGCGATTTGACTGAGATTGTAGTCATAATACGAACCTAAACAAAAAGAAAACAAAAAGACACCGTCAAGGTAAAAAAATTTACCGTATATTACGAAGCGAAAAGGGAGATGTATTCTCTAGTACGTATATGTGTATTTCAATTAAAACTCAAATTGAATAACCAAATCGTTTATCGAAACTACTTTTCGTCGGCTGAATTTTTTGTCAGTCAAGCATGATGTTTCATGCGCTGAGGGTTATGTTAAGTTAAAGATATCCTTTAAAAATTCATATTCACTTAATACTAAATTCGAAACAAAGAAGTCGCCAACTTCGAAAGTTTCGTTAAGGGGTTACACCACTGTAACAGCCTAAAAAAAAGCGTTTTTTGAGCACTTTTTTTTTTGATGGAAGGAAAGGAAATAGAAAATTAATATTCAAGGTAGTGATTAAGCATATATTTAAGTATTTAAAAAAAAATTCTCGTCAAAAAATATTACAAAATGGCGACTTCGGAGCCATTTTCGTAAGGCATGTTTATTTTGGAGCGCCTTGCGGCACGCAGCATAACTCAAACAATTTTCATTTTTTTTGTTTGAAATTTTAACTATACCTTTAAAATAACATTTTGAAGAGAAATACGTACGGGATTTGGAAAATATTGATTTTTGTATGATTGACAAGTATTTATTTAAAAAGTTCAGTTTTCAACCACAAAAAAGGGCAATTATTTGTTAATAACTAACGTTCAAATTAACTTTTCAAAAATCCCGTACGTATTTCTCTTCGAAATGTTATTTTAAAGGTATAGTTAAAATTTCAAACAAAAAAAAATAAAAATTGTTCGAGTTATGCTGCGTGCCGTTTTGAGAAAAACGCGTTTAAAGTTTTAAAATATATTATAGACATGTAAAAATGAAAAATTCGATTATTTAAAAATTTTTACCGTTAATCTGCTATCCCCGGACAGCTGCCCTTCTAGATTTAAATATTTTTCCTCATTCTCTCTTTTTGAAGATTTTATGGTGCAGCGCGCCTCTTTCGCTGCATCTGTTATAGACAATTCGGCGTGCTTGATCCGGTTAGTATTGGTTTCAAGGCAAAAATTGTATGACTGAAGGCCAATATCCATTTGCAAAACTTGCATGATTCGTAGAATATTCATGAAACCATCATTAAAATTGCATACAGCAATATCAACCGCTATATTCAAGACTTTTTTGCCGCTTGAATATAAGATTTTGGAGCTAAATTCCAAACCGCAGCATTGAAACTTTCGTTACTATTTTGTGTGTAGCCTCCCAAACAACGGGTTAACAAATCATCTCGGCTCAGGTCCTCATAAATCGGTTTGATCGCTTCAAAAACATCCTTAGGGAGCGGCTCCTTATGACGAAAGGTATCCCCAAAGAACCCACTATTTACGCCTTCTTCCAGTCACACCCAGACTCTGAGCACTTCTCGTGTTGCGGATTTTCGTCGGTTGATATTTTATGAAATAAGGTCGCCCAAATTTGGTTTTTCATATTTTCCAAGGAGTTCGGATTTCGACGTATCGCCAAGCCATAATAAATTACTAACTGATCAATTTTAATTTGCCAGTTAATTTACCTTTTCCTCCGAGACCTTTCATTGTCTTTTTCAGTTTTCTCAGTCGAGTACCCATTCTCTTTTGTACATGATCAATGCACTCATGTTTGTTTACTTCCAAATTTTTATATGGCCTTTTATCCATTATGCCTTTGAAAGTTTTGCTGTCGCCATCACCAATGTAGTTTGCATATTTCAGGCCGTGCAAATTTTCGGAGCGTACAAACATTTCAACAGCAGCGTCTACCTCCATCTTACCAGATGAGCCTTCGTGGTTCGCTAGACATTCGTCGACGTGTGCTTCATACCAGGATTCATACTCGGATATTTCTAATTTATTTTTCCAGTGTTCGCAGGCTTTACAGTACTTTGACTTTACTTCAACATCTACGATTTTGCCTGTAAACCATCCAATCAATGACACGACTCCGAAAAGCGATGAATGTCCGCATTTCCTCCACGAACCATCACCGGAAACAGTTATCCCTTCAAATTGTCCATTTTCTTCACTTTTCATTTTCTCTTCTTGCGCCGCTTTCTTCATACTAGCGTCTCGTACTGTTTTCGTTGCGATCGAAATCATATCCACTAATTTGTCGTAAAAAGACTGAAATATCGGTCGTGGCAATTCCATAAATGCGCAAAACTTTATTATTCCATTTAGCCCTACTCCTAGTAGTCGCATTGCTAACACGATTCGACGGTTAATTTCGTATGCATTTCGTATGAATTTACTACTTGCAATAGATATTTCTGGACATTTCGGACAAGCAATAACTATTTTGAAACCTAAGCCCCGAGGGCTTCTTTCAAGAAACGTAACGTCTGAATTGCACACCTTACACTTCACGTGTTGTGAAATGGCAGAGAAAACGACAAAAAAGTTTATAATTCTATAGCCGAATTCAGAATGAACATCAAAATCTTCATCAGAAATTTTTAATTTCTTGGCAGAAGCACTGACTCCTTCCGAATCGCCCTCAGTTTCGAATCTATTCAACGGTCGTCTTAATGACGCGCTACTCCGACGCCGCGTTGAATACGATTTCCTTTCTTGCCCGGGTACACTTTTTTGTCACTCGTTGTAACTTAAAAACACGTAAAATTATAAACAAACTGTTAAAAATCAGCACTACACAGAGAAACGGAGAATTCACGGGAGAAAACTACGTCCTGCTTAGACTAAGAATATAGTAATGCGTCGAAAATGATCGCGTCAGATCTTTCATTGGTGAGCAAAGCAGAGAATTCAAATTGTTTTTTTTTTCGTCTTTACATTTTGTTTACTCTATTCCATTTTATCTTCACCCTACACTCTGAGTCCTTCAGACTTCCTTTCTTCTGCTCTATCTTCTCGGCCGAGTCGATCTCAATTCTTCGTGCAATTCATTTCATATCCTCTACGAGTGGAGTTCACAAATTCCTGATTGTCTCTGATTCCAAAGGCGTTCTTCAAGCCATCTCCTCTCCTCCTTCTTATACTTCTGACGGTATCATCCTCTCTATCCGATCTCTTGTCTCCTCTTTGTTCTCATTCCGCTCCATTTCCATAGACTTTATATGGGTCCATAGTCATTCCAATATTGTGGGAAATGACTCAGCTGACTCTTTAGCTCGCTCAGCCGCCCGCACTGGTCCTTTCCTCGACTCTTTCCCATCCTCAGACATTCTTTCTCTATCACGCTCTAATCATTCCAGACTTTGGTCTGACATGTATCCATCTATATTCTCAAATCGCTTTTCTTAGTACCGTCTTATTCAACCGGTTCCTAGTTTCCTGCCTTGGTTTCAATCTATTCCTATTTGTCGTCGTTCCACTGTTGTTTCCTTAATTAGGCTTAGAATCAATCATTCTCTTCTCCCCTCTTCTCGCTTTCGATTCGCTTTGTCCCCTTCTCCTTTCTGCTCTCTTCACGCTTCTGAGCCTTCTTGTATTTGTGATTCAAATCACATCCTATTCGAATGTTCTACACTCTCTAACGAACGCTCTATTCTTTACACCCAACTTCTAGTTTTGGGTCTTCCTACTCCCTTTAACGCTACCTATATTCTTTCCTTCCCATTGCCTTCAGTTATCCCATTGCTACTGTCCTTTGTCCTCTCCATTTCTGACCGCCTGGTTATTTAGTTATAACTGTTAATTTTTCATGTTGTTGGGTCAAGGCCGCTGGTGCGCCCAGGGTAGGAAAAAAAAAAAAATATCTTCACATAACACAGTTCTAGCATATGGCGACACTTTGACGCGTTTACCAAATGAGAAAAATTCCCTAAAATCCAATAAATAATCACGCATATTCTTGCAAGAAAGAGCATGTTTATCTAATCATTTTTATTACATCTTTAATTTATATCGATCGATCGAGAATACTAGTGCGCTGTCCGAAACGCTTTATCGTTTCCTCTTCGTTATGTTCCATACTTCACTAGGTGTCGTCAACATTGTCTAATCAACGCTATACTCTTTTTAGTTTTGTTCGTTTACTTATATCGCAACTCTCCTCGACTCATCACTATGTGTTTAGCCTTATACATGTACTTACGCTATACTGACCTACTTTTCTTTTGAAAAGCTTGTAAATTAACATAAATACCTTCTATCGATATCTGTTGATGTATTAGCGAAGTTATAAATCAAAAAACAAGACATTAGGGTACCTTTTGAGCAAATATTTACATAAGGTGACAGTCGCAGCGAGTAAGCATTTTGAAACAGCCTGTGGCGCTCGTGAAGAAGCGTGAAATTTTACAGAAATTATTTTTTTCCAGGTAAAAAACATATTTCCTCGTATTCAGAAAGGTTCAAAGTATATTTTAAGTCAAAAAAAAAAAAATCGATTTTTCAAAAAATTTACAGTGGTGTGGAAAATAAAATACGGCTTCGTTTCGATCTTTCCATCGATATATCATATCCCACACATGCCGGGGGGGGGGAAGTTATTTTTTCAAAAGTTTCGAACCTGAGGGACCACGTATAAAGTTATCAGCTCGGTTATAGTCTTCCTATAAGGCGATGTTCTTCAACTTTTTCACTAGGGGCTAATATTTACATGAATATCCTTTTTTTCCCTGTTTTTGGTCCGTGCGTGAATAATTTTCTAACCGTAATTTGTTGATTTTATAAAAGAGCTTCTTCGTTTTGCTTTATATTTTAAATTCACTTTCAAAGGGTTATGATGAGTAAACAATTTTTTGAGGTCATCTTAAATTCCAAATTTTTTCAAAGAAAATTTTCAAACTATGGTATTTTTCGCCGTAAATCGCACTAACAATTATAAATGTAAACAATTTTAAAATTACCCATTATCATATTCGGTTACTGATGTTATACTTTTTTTTTTTTTTTTGTTACACGAACGACATATGGCATTCAACAATTCACATTAAAAAATATATAACATTATCTATACTGTTAAAAGTGAACATCTCCACACAAAAGTGATTGTTTTTTCAAAAATCAAAATTCAAATCAAATGCAAAATCAAGATAAAGGGAGAAACGATTGAACAACGTTCAGTGCATTAAATACCTAGGAAGTATAGCTCTCACCAAAATGAAAAGCTTATTCACCCATCAAGACCTAAGGCTCGAACTTCGAATCAGACTGCTAAGGTGTTACATCTTCTCTATTTTGCTTTATGGTTGCGAGAGCTGGACCCTGAATGCATCATTGGAAAAAAAGATTACCGCATTTGAAATGTACTGTTATCGGCACATTCTGAAAATATCATGGGTGAAAAAAGTTACTAATATCGAGGTACTTCAAAGAACGGGAAAGACCGTTGAAGTAATGCAAACCATCAAGAAACGGAAATTGCAGTACCTCGGACACATCATACGAGGCCCCAAATACGAAATTCTGAAGGTCATTTTGGAAGGAAAGATAAATGGGAAGAGATCGAGAGGAAGACGACAAAATTCATGGATGGACAATCTTATCAACTGGTTCGACTGCCCCCTTCTATACAACTCCTTCGATCAGCCATTGTAAAAGATACTTCAATTTGAAGACGACGGATGAAGAAAAAGAAGATACTGTAAAACACATTAAAAAATGAACGATTAATATATACAAAAAAAACAAAAAAACAATAGGTAAATATAATAATAATGTCCGACCGGTTTCGTTAATTGTTCAACATATTTATGAACAATTGACGAAATCGGTCGGACTAATTTATTACATTTATTGTTTTTATATATATATGTATATTAATCGTTCATTTTTTACAATCTAGAAAAGGTTATATATTTTTTAATGTGAATTGTTGAATGCCATATGTCGTTCGAGTAACAAAAAAAATATATGTATAACACCAGTAACCGAATATGATAATGGGTAATTTTGAAATTGTTTACATTGGAATTTTAAATGTAATTTACGATCAGATTTTTGAAGTTTATAGGTGTTTAATTCGTGAGTTATTTTTCATATTTGAACCGAATATTTTTATCGTTTTGAACCATCTTTCTAGGATTATTTCGTACACTATATGTGTACTGAATATTCTAAAAATAGAACGACCTTAACAAAACGGAAATCAGTCGCCTCTATAGTAGGAATATATTTGTGAGAAGATGAAAAAGTTTAAAATCACGTTTCTTTAAAGAAGTAACAAGAAAAGTTTTGTTTGTTTGTTTGTTTTTATGGCCTACCACCACTCGCTCTCTCAACAGCCTACAACAAAAGTGAATTCATATTTTTTTTTTTTTTTTTTTTTTTTTTTTTTTTTTTTTTTTTTTGGGCACGTCAACAGTGGAACTTACCCAAAGCAAAGAATTGTACATTATATAAGGAAAAGATTAGAAATTGAGGAGATAAAGAAGGCCAACAAAGGAACTATATTGAGAGGGGGGAATGCAAGAATGGAGTGGACACTATAAGGAGTAGGAAGGCCAAGGCGCAGAAGACTAGAATACAGAGTAGAACGTTCGGAGGAAATAAAGGGACATTTGAACAAAATGTGATTCGCATCGCAGGTATAATTGAGCTCTGGAGGGTCACAAGAACACAAAGGAGATTGAACAATAGAAAAACGGAAAAGAGAAGCCGGAAGCAAACTATGATTTCGCAGGCGAACTATTAATCGAACGGCTAAGGTAGGGGAAAAGATTAAACCAAGGAAGAGAGGAAGGAAAGGGTTGAACAGACAGGTAAAAAGATCGAGGATTGGTAAAGAATGAAATCCGGTCCAGAAATCGTGGTGGGAACGATAAGAAAGACAGTAGAGAGTTTAAGCAGGAAATCTACTAATGAATAGACCATTGGTTGCCGCCGAACGTGCCAACGAGTCAACTAACTCGTTTCCAGCAATGCCGCAATGACCAGGAATGCATAGTAGATCGATTACGACAGAGGAGCGGGATGGGAATAAATTAGAAATTAAGAAGCGAATTTGGAGAATAATGGGATCCAGGTGACATGAGTAGAAAAGAGATAGCCAATAAAACACTTTTCGAGTAGTCCGAGGATAAGAGGAATCTGAGATGTTATTTGTCGAGGATGTAAAAAGGATTGCCTGCAGGATAGCCATGGATTCGGCAAGAAAAATAGAGGAAAAGGAGGGCAACCGAAAGGATTCGGAATAGGTAAGCGCGGGGATAATGAACGCAGCCCGAACGCTAACATCAGACTTCGAACCATCCGTGCAGATAATTGTATGGGAAGATAAGGATAACACGTGATTGAATTCGTTTTGAACCGCAGGATGGGGAGGAGATTTAATGACCGAGGGGAGAACAAATAACTTCGGAGAATGCTTGAATTCAAAGAAATTACAAATGAAGTAAGGTGGTTTTTGGTGAAAGGGAGAACAAAAGGCAAGAAGAGCATAAGCCGAAAAGATATCGAGGATAATATAGGAATTTTACGAGGAGAGAAGCGCCAGTTATCGGAAATAAATTGATAGGGACTTAGGATTTTAGAATTACTAATGGGAAGGCGTTTAATCAGAAATCTTTCGCCTAATAAGAGTCTTCGAATAAAAAGATGAAGGAATCCCGACTCTGCCAAAATGGCTGGAATTGGAGAGGAGTTAAGTACTCCGATACAAAGACGAAGGCATGAGTTTTGGATGCGATCAAGTTTACAAAAGTGAATTCATATTGCAGTTCATTGTTAATCTTCACAGTTCTTGTCTAGGAACTCGCCCGGTTTAATTACATAATAAATAACAAAAATTAGCTCTAAAAACGAATTTCTTATTTGAAGACTCTACATACCGTACGTTATAAAAACTGCCGTTTCATAGCTAGACATATTCCTGTTTCAACTCATATATACCCATTCGTGTATTAGTTTATTTTGGCCTTATACAGTTTTCAGTAATAATCTCCTTTTGTTTCCCTTTTCTTTCGTCAATATTTGCCATTCTCCCAAGCCACTTTTTCTTCCCTCATGTTCCAAATTCTTTCCCCAAACTGTAATCAAACAGGAATTCTACAACGCAATCAATTCATTCTTTCCCTCACACGTAACCATTTCCACGGATGGCTCGAGGGGGCCTAATGGTGTTGGTACTTATCATTTCAGTAACCTTTTAGAATAATTTCACTTTTTTTCCTCCATCTTTACAGTCGATTCGATGGCTATCCTCCGCTCCATTCTTTTCATTTCGTCTAACCCCTTCTCTTCCAACTATTTAATTATTTTTGACTACATGATTGCTCCCCAGACAATCTGCTCCCCCATTCCGACTCATTCTTGCGATTTTGTCATTCTACACATACGACGTCGCATCCACCTTCTTTCTTCGCGTCACTCCATCCGTATTGATTTGTCGTAGGCGCTTAGCCATTTGAGTATTAAGGGTGGCGTGGCGTTGGCTCGGGTTGCTGCTTCTTTCTCCTCCTACTTTTTTAACAAAATCTCATTCTCCAATCTCCTAAAAAATTACACCTTAAATTTTGGTCAGATATAAACACCTTTTCGTTCTATAACGATCGTTCCTTCTATCTGTACAACCTAATCTCCCCCGTTCTGTTGTTGTTTCTATCATTCGTCTAAGTCTGAATCATTCTCTTCTACCATTCTTCCGTTCCCGTCACTCTTTAATTTCTTCTCCATATTGCCCTCTTCATCCCAACGAATCAGCGGATTGCAACGCTAATTATGTTCTCTTTGAATGTTCATCCCTTTCTGAAGCTCGGGCTGCCCGCCTCTTATTGCGCGTCTTACATCTTGTCCTTTCCTTCTCCCTCCACTATTTAGCTAGTTTCTATATATTGTCTATATCTAATCGAATAAAAATTTAATTGAAGACACCTTTCCTTCTCCTTGTTTCACTGGGTAAAGGTTCTTCGTTGACGTGTTGAAAAAAAAAAAAAAAAAAAAAAAACAAAAAAAAAATAATTACGTAGGTGACCTTTTTTTTCTTGCTTTGCAAAGACGTTTACAATTGAAATGAAAGATGTTTTTGAGGGCGGTCGGAACATTTTTTACCTCTTCCCAAAATTGATTTTCTTGAAGTACCTCTCGAGGAATATCTATTTTTAATTTATTTTTGTTTTTAATTTATTTTTGCACTCATCCAAATCGGCACAGTAGGAGTTATAATAATTTTCGATATTTCCTTTAATTCTACTGGAACTCTACCCAACACCTACTACGATAGCTAATATTTCTTCAAGCATTAATTTCTTCAATTATATATCATAAACTAGGATAATATCCATTACTAATGTGAGAAACTGGGGAGTTTTTGCTTTTAATATCAAATGAAAAACCGGCGAAAAGATCTAAAATGTGTATTGAAGGAACATCTCTCTCAGTCGTGCTGTTCGCTTGCGGACGTTGTGACTAGCCATCATAAGTCAGTGAATCCAACTCGTCGCCATTTTTCTCTGTTGTTGCTGATTTTTATTAGTTCTAGGAACATACGTAACCGAAATAAAATGAAATATACCGAGGCGAACGAAATGATTTAAATGATTTTCTTCAATAACTAATTAGCTAAACAACCTATTTATAACTGTCTGGATTTAGTTTTCACGGGAGATTTCAAAGGAGTTTTAGCCGTTTATTATTCTGATCGTAATGTCAGAATAGGACACAAGAAGAACAATTTGACAAACAAGTTAAGGCACTGGTGATGGAAATGACACAAGCAGGTACCCAAATCTCTACAGTTAAAACAAAATTTATAACTGATATACGTAAGTTATTGATAATAGAGAATAACAAATATAATACCTTCGAGTAAGCGGGATCAAACCCAACGTGTTGGAAAAATCATAAACAGATTGAAATTTCAATGGAAAAGATTAAGCCTACATCGCACAATGCAAAACTGCACCATTACTAAATAGAGCTATTTGAGCTCTCTTTTATGCGATAGAAATTCTCGAAATAAACATAAAGGACACGGTTAGAAAATTACGAGCAAAGGAAAGAAAAATGTTACGAAGAATCTTAGGCCCGACTAAAGAAAACGAAGAATGCGGACAAAGGACTAAAGCGAAATTGTACAAAATACTCGGAGAAACTAATCGATACGATGAAAAAAGGCGAATTTACAGGCACACGATGCGCTTCAGGCCCAACCGAATTTTTACATTTCTCCGAAATAGGAAGAAAGTAGAAAGTGGAGCAGGAATTTCTTTAATCTCTTCGCGCACGAAAATTTCATGGTCGCACGCCCTCCACAATCGGACAGACACGCGGTAGGTCCATTATGATACATTCTTTTGATTTGATCAACTAGAAACTGGAAAATGACCTGTACAGATGTACATTAAAAGTTTCGAAGTAACGGCGTTAAAATCATTGTAATTACTTTTCAAAAACACTTCTCCTACATTTACACTATGTCAAATATTGATATTTAGTCTATAATGGCAACGGGTTTGTACAGAGTAAAATTAAAAACAAATTTAAGATTACATGCTGTAGAGAATTGAAAATATTTACAATAGATGCATGGAACAGAATAGATACTTTTTATTTTATCGACAATGGAATCAAGGAACACCTCTAGAACAGGAACAACTGAGAAAATAGGTAGAGAAAGAGCGTAAGAGGCGTTGAAGGAGTAGAAAGACCAAACTTTAAAAGATGATAATAAAGTAACTCACGCTCGCGAGATAAACTGGAACACTCGAAGAGCACGTGATTCGCATCACAAACATACTGGAAAGCTTCAGGATCCAATGAATAAAAGGGAGATGCAGCCGAGGAAAAACGATTTAGAGAAGCAGGAAGCAGACTATTCGAGAAACGGAGGCGAGATACTTTAGTAAATACGGACCGACGCAAACTGGGGAAATCATAGAACCAAGGACGAAAAGAAGCAACAGGACTAATCAAGAGATAAAAGGAATTAGGATTAACGAAAAGAGAAACAAAAACAGAGTGCCTAAGATGACAGGATTTAGTTGGAAGAAGAATATTGTGTGCTGGAACCCTACTAATAAAATTTCCATTGGAAGCTGCAGCTTTAGCAAGAAGGTCAACGACTACATTTTCATCAATACCTGAATGTCCGGGAATCCAAAGAAAGTCAATCTGGGTAGACGTCGATGAGGAGAGATCATGGAGAAGAGAACGAATAGAAAGGATGATAGCATCAGTAGAAGGAGAAAGGGAAGGTGGAGATAGCGCTAGAAGAACACTTAAAAAGTCAAAAACAATAATTTAATTTGGAAGGACTTGCAGAAGAGGAAATATAAATAATGGCTTGTAAGATGGCAACAGATTCCGCCGTAAAAACAGAACAAACGGACGGAAGTCTAAAGGACTGAGAATGACTGAACTGAGGGCACAAGAATAACGCCCAGCGTTATTAAATTCCGCACTGACGATATAAGACGGAGAGGATTTAAGGAAGCATGGCATAAAGATGATATTGCGTGGCTTTAACAATTTGGAATAGACGTAAGAAAAGAATGGAAGCTTGGGATGGGAAATAACAAAAGGGGAAAATTTAGAAAGGCGAATAGATATAAGTATAGGAATTTTATTGGAGGAAAAACGCCAGTGACGAAGGATAAAAGAATAAGAGTTACTGATATTTGACGAGGAAGTGGAAAAACGTTTGATGAGAAAGCGATAACTCAAATAAGATCTTCCGATGAACAGAAGACATCTGATGTTGGTTTCAAATAGAATGGCTGGAATAGGAGATGAACTCAAAGCTCCGAGACAAAGCCGAAGGCAACTGTTTTCGATCTAATTTGTAAAGAACGGATTTAGAAGAGTTGCCATATAAGAAACTGCAATAATCCAATCTAGAGCGTATGAGAGATGTGTACAACATTATTAGCATAAACTTGACACGAACAGAATCTAATGAAGTAGACACGTATATTATCGAATGTTATTCCGCGAGGAGCCTTATCGCTCGTCTTCAGAGGCTTATCGGGAAAAGTCAGTTTATCGGTAGTAACAATTTTTCAATTTACAATTTAACGTATATTGTTAATATAAATTTATTCGTCAGAAGAAAATTCCCCGGGACGTTAATACGAGTTTGAGATGAAAAATGTAAAATTCTGTTTCATCTTTTTAATGCGACCCGCATATATCGTGTGGTTTTTTCGTGCAAATATTACACGGTTTTCGTGTAAATCCGAACAACAGCTGTTGTTTTACGCGGGTAGGAAATTAAGAGCGCCTTTTTGTTCCAGAACGCAACACGCATTACGTCAGCGTACTATGTCTAGACGAGTCTGTTACCGTAGTACGCTGAACGTGATTAGTTTCGCGCTGCCTTATCGATTTCGCCGAAAGCCCACAATTAGATTATAGAAAACTCACACGCACAGAGCCGTATCTGAGGGGGGCTTTCAAATGTCTGCGAAATAATAACTGCTCGAGTTAAATGGACCGAAATTCAGAATAAATTCAGATTTCTTTTCAATTTTTCACAAAAGGGAAAAGAAAATCGAACTTTTTATGAACTCTATGGAAACGACTGTTTTCTATTTGTTTTTATTCTTGTAGTGTTCAAATATTGCTTATACAATAATTGACTACAAGGCTTTAGTGTACTATTTATAAATAAATATATTTCATGATAACACATACACACACACACACACACACATATATATATATATATATATATATATATATTGTAGTGTACACACTAGTCTGCGAGTAGTGTTGATCGATTGTTAAATAATTCGGACTCATTTACGATCGCAGACTGCTGAATATATATCAGGTGAAAGACTTTGTGTATATTTTTAAATAATTTAAATTCTATTATTATTTCTGGCCTACGCTTTTCTAGGCGATGCGTGCTAACTATTATTACTTTCTGATATTTTTGTTACTAAGGCACTTGACGTATTTTAATTAATTAAATTATGTATTACATAAGACCACGAGGAGGAAGGAGACGGATGGATTACATACATGGAATAAATTCACTCTTGGAAGGAATGCAAATGGCCAGGCAGAGACAACTGTAGTAAAACGAGGAACCGCACCAACCTCCTGAATAGGAGATGGAAATGATGATGATGATGATGATGATTACATTCATTACATTCTATTACGTTCATAATGTTTATTATGTTAGTAAGTTTTTATTACTTTATTTACAATTTATTATGATTTTTATGATTTTGTTAAATTAACGTGATAAAATAAAAATCAGAAGAGTAATAAGTTAATTACTTTAAAGTTAAAAAGAATTAATACCGTATGCAGATTGACATATTTCAATAAAGATTCTTCGAAGAAAAAGTTGAACAAAAGTCAGATCGTCACGGTGTACAGTTCCACACGATATAAATCAAACGACCTAAGTATATATCTTCGATTATCGGAGAATAGAGTAGCGAATTTCTCCAGATATTAGGTAGTTTTTCAAGCGCTTCAAAGTATTAATGTGAACGGGAGATAATAAAATTTATATGAATATATGTAAATAAATGTTATTTTAGTTTTTTTGCAGTTTACAACAATATATATATATATATATATATATATATATATATATATATATATATATATATATATATATATATATGGTGTGTCGGAAAAGTTCCCGAACTTTTGAAATACATGAAGCACAATTGGATGTAAAGTAATTTATTCGAATTAATTTTCAACATACTTCCCGAAGTATACATGTATTTGAGCACTTTTACAGCGATTCGAAGCTTCTCTGGTACTCCTTTGAAGTAATGGCTCCGAGGCACTCGGTGCAAGAAGTTTCAGTGGCGGCTACGTCGTCAAAAAATCGTCCTTTCAGCTGCATTTTAAGCTTCGGGAATAGAAAAAGTCGGCACTTGCCAAATCAGGCGAATAGGGGACGTGATTGATCCGTAGGATTTGATTTTTAGCGAAATAACGTTTGACAACGTTTGCGGAGTGCATGGGCTTATTTTCATTCAACAGACTCCACGATCCGGGCTCCTTGTACTCTGGCTGTATGAGACGTTTTAGGAGCTCGACGTAGTAGGCAGCGTTCACTGTTTGATTTGGAGCAGGTATTCATGATGAACTAACCCTTTTGCATCAAAATAAGTGATGAGCATGGTTATCACCTTGGATTTTTGTTGGCGCACTTTCTGAGAGTCCTTGAACCTTTGTAAACAGTCGTACGTGATACTACATCCTCACCGAAACCATCATCGATCAATTTTTGCGTTTCCGAAAACGTTTTTTTAAAAGTCTAACACAGAATTTAACCACGAAATGAATTTCTCACTTTTCATCCATTTTCAGATTTTCACATGCGACCCAAACACACCTTCACCAAAATACGTCTAACTCGCAAACCAATCAATGGAAACTGCTGAAATTGTATACACACACTCTGGAAGGATGTAGCAATACGTGGGTATCGTTTAATAGATCAAGGCTCTTTTATGCGTGCTAAAAAATAAGTTCGGGAACTTTTACGTCACACCGTGTATAAATGAACTCGGTCATTTTGGCCTTGCAAGGGGCTGTGCCCCTCGACCCCGCTTGCTTATATTTCTACCTCTTTCTCTTCTGTACTTTGTATAAAATGATCAAAATTTACAATTTAATTCTTACTGGCATCGACACAAAAAAAAAATAACATAATCACAAAAATCCTATTCTAACATTTAACATTCATTACATAAAATTAGGGCATTTTTTCGTTACAAAATCGAATTTCAAATATAACAAACGTTACATAAAATTGGGACAGTTTTTGGGACAGTTTAATATATTAATTACAATGTAATTCTTAGGCTACCACCCATTAGAAAAAATGTCCCAATTTTATGTAACGTTTGTTTATTTTAAATTCGATTTGGTAACGAAAAAATGTCCCAATTTTATGTAGTGAGTATAGAAGAGAAAGAGACAGAAATGTAAGCAAGAGAGGTCATGGGGCACAGCCTTTTGCGAGGCCAAAATAGCCGAGATATATATGTATATAAACATTTTTGCAACCCTTCCTGAAATTTTGGTCTACATACGGTCCTGCACACGCATATACACATTTTGACTGAATAGAAAACGTTTTACATCAGCCCCTAGTTACCAGCTGAAAATTTACCGAAATACATACAGCTTTTTTGCTTATTAATTATTTAATAAAAATATCGAATATTTTGTAATTGCATTTATTATTTTCGGTGTTTTTTTTACTCTGATAGAGGGACGGTCGATCCATTTTAGTGAAATTAGTAAAACGCATTGGCATAAAAATTTTCTATTTCTATAATTTATTAAAATTGATCGATTTTGTCTTCTTTCCTTTTCTCGGGTTTTCTAGATATCATTTTTTGCTAAGACGGGGGTTACCGCGCGGTAAATAATTTCAAGGGAAAAAATCGATTACGCCTTGGAAAACCTCTTTCGATCGGAGCAGCTGCACGAACAAACGACAAACGTGTGAAAGCGAGATTTTGTATACACGATGTTAAGAAATTTTTTTCATTAGATTTAAATTTCGCCTACGGAATCTCACGAATTCGATTCGTCCGTGTGTTTGTCGCGAATTAGTTCAATTTCGATTTGAGCGATCACTCCCAAAATGAAAGAGAATGTACATATTTTTTCCAAAAACAAAAGGGTCTATTTTAAATACGCCATTAATGTTTTGCCGAAATTCATTAACTGACGGAGATCGTATTATTTACGAAGGGAAATTAATAAACGAGCATTTATATCGCTTTTCTTCTACATCTCCATCTCTCGCTGGACGCTTTGAATAATGCTGATTTCAACCGAAATTTTATCAATGAATACGAGTTTGCTGCCGGTAGAGATGGCTGAATTTCACCTTTAATTAATCGCCTATTTGCCCTTACCGGAAAAGTCGTCTATATCGTAATCTGGAAATGCTAATTTCGCTAAATTCAGTAATCTTCAGTTCCGATCGGTTCTGAACATATCGAAATATTCACGTGTATAATAACTTTTGTTTTACTATTTGCATCGGCGAAATGTTCTCTATCCGCATGAAATACTACCTACTAAAAACTCCACATTCGAAGCTAACCAAGTCTAATCGCTGCGTTCGGGGATATTCGGTCGGGTAATTAAAAATTCCGAATGGATACGAATTGTATTTAGAAAACCGACAGGAATTTACCAAAATCGAATACAATCTTCCAAGTCCGCATTCTAGCGGAAGCGAAGTAATTTCCTTTGATTGCTTTTTTTCTGTTTTTTATTTTGGTTTCACTGAAATAAAACGAAACCGTTTCTCGGACGCAATTAAAAGTGCCGGTTACATTTTCGTCTTCATTTATTCATTAATTCGGGTTAGATCAAGGCTCCCGAGGGGGGATCTCAGAGAAAAACACGGAGTGTGGGGAATATTACTGCTGTTAACCAACAGTTGTAAAAGTAATTAATGCGGGTGGAAACAAAAAGAAGCGGGGGGCATCATTGTTCGCCCTAGCTGCGTTATTTTCGAAGGCTTTTAACGACAACTTGGGGAGGTCTTCGCACACGCTTGCGAAAAAATTCTGCGACCTTCTAAAACTGCTTGTACTTTTCTTTGAATTTCTCATCCTAAATAATCGGGCGGCCCGTTTTACTCTATAATCTAGAATATATTCCGCTAATAATAATCTAGATTAATAATGTAAAATAATCCATTAGTGCGATAATCCAGAATAGAGCAGTCTTGAATATCCTTCGCATTCGAAAATCAGGTTTCCCCACTTTCATATAATAAAAACCAGCTGACATTGTGACCTAATTTATCAAGAGGAGGATAGAAAAAAAAAAAATGGAAATAAAAAAACATTTTTTTAAAAATATAATTTATTACTTGTGTGTAATACTTTCGGTATATAGGGGAATTTCGTGAGAATTACATGCGTAATTGGGAAGTAGAGTTAACTCTGTGCATGTGTAATTCTGCAAAAAAAAAAATATGTGTGCACTGGGAAAGCAACTATCGATGTGTGTGTGTGTCTGTGATCTTTCACATTCAACTTCATTTTTTTACGGCAATATTACTGATAATTCTACGTAGTAATATTAAACTATTCGCGTCATCTGAAACGTTTATATTACGATTAAAATTGTAGCTATTAAAAAAACGTTCTAATAAAATAATTATTTTTCGTCAGTTCCCAGACAAAATTTAAGAATCATCAGTGTCGATATTATTGAAGTGGAACTCCCAAGTTCGAAGCGTTTAACGGTTACGTGTTAATTCTCTCTCTCTCTCTCTCTCTCTCTCTCTCTCTCTCTCTATATATATATATATATATATAGATAGATAGATAGATAGATAGATAGATAGATAGATAGATAGATAGATAGATAGATAGATATGTGAAAAAAATTGTAGTCTCGGATTGGTCGCAAAAAATATTAAGTGAATATTAAACAAATCGCCATTTTTAGGTTATTCGCGGCTGTGTTTCACTATATCACTATAATTTTTTGTTTTCGCATAATTGTTCCAGTAGTGAAACGAGTAAATGTTTAAATAATAATTGAACGTAAATATTAATATCCGCACAACCAAAATAGAAACTGTCCCGCGGTACTCTCATTGGTGCCGTTCAGCTTAGTACATAGTGAACCGACACGCCCTATCAAAGAGGAGAATGGGACTTCACTTACAACCGAAAAACTGAATGTGGAAATTAGCGGAGGAACACGACGTTATTTGAAAAAGTATAACCGAACAGGATTAAGCGATGAACTTGGCGAGTAACAATTAAAGCTGCCTGCTTTTGAAAACAAAAGCAAAATCAATTCGTGTTTTACACAACACCGATCAATCAGGAAACTTTTCATTTTTGCACATTTCTTTTCCATAGTTATTACGGTTTATATCTTGGGTGGCAGCAAATGAAAATTTAAAGCCAAAAAAAAAAAAGAAGAAGGGTACTATTGAGCAACACATCAGTGCGAGGGAGGAGATATTTTTCATTGTATACGAGTATATTTGATTTAATAAAAATTAAAGTCAGTTCTCATGATTTAGAATTTGTTTCTGATCACATATTATTATATTGTGCTTTTTAGCTGATGATGGGTTATACCCGAAAACGTTTCTAAGTAACTCATCATCTTTTATTCTTCAATTTGTTTTTGTTATATTTGTATTTGTTATAAGTTTTCAATTTTTTTTCAAAAAAAAATTAATAAAATCAGAATGAAACTAAATTCAAATTACACCAGGGGCACTATAAAGTTTTGATTTATAGACATGCTTCGCGAAATAATTCAAAAGTGTGTTACCCTAATGACATCATCACTGCCATCGCGTGATCATTTAAGTCGGTGACTTTTTTTTTTTTAAAAACGTCTACCTCAAAAGACACTTTTGTCACAATATACTTCTTTGTAAAGTACGGAGGTATTCGATTTTTTTTTTTTCTTATCGATTTTCCCTATCGTTCGTCAAAATAAAAAAATGTCTACAAACTCCGCTAAAAATTTCAGCTTGCTCTATTTTTACTATTTCTACTATTTTTACTATTTTCACTATTTTTACTGTTTTTCCTATTTTTACTATTTCTACTGTTTTCAGTTATTACGATGTTATTTTCGTATATGTATAATTGATTATTCCATCAGTGGCGAAAAGCGAGAATTGGATAATAGGACCGGGAAACAAAACTGAAAAATGCCGCAGTTCAGAGAGATGTGAAATAAAACTCACTGAAAGTCGACCGGTTCTAATGAGGAAAAGTTTTCACGCGGAGTAGTCATTTAACAGCAGAACCGGCTTAAAGAGTTAGCCGGGGCTCCTAATGAAAATCTGTCAGCCAATTGTCTTTCAGTTGGCGCTATTTCTTCGGCCCGCTTCTTTCGTCCGATTTATCATCCATTTCGCTGCTGCATAATCGTCGTTTTCGTCATTTTTCCGCTCAGATCGCTGCCACTTCCAGCTCTCCTTCTGTGTCACTATCGGCCTTTTCTCATAAGCACATTCCGGGCCTCGTTCTAAGCCTTTTAAGAATTCTGAAATACGTTTAACTGGCTCCCATTAATCTTACCGAAATAACTCGTTTTCCCTCGTCGCTTTTTGCAATTGTTCGCTCTGCCTTTTATACTTCCCGTCGTTTCCCTAAACGGAGATTATCAAACAGCATTTTCTTTCGTTGGTTCCCCGACTGTACTCAAAAATGGTTCCGAATTTAAAAATGATGTTTTTTTCCGAATATCTCTTTTCATCGAATGATTTAATTGAAAATATTACAAGTATAGTCGTCGAATCACTAGTTGTGTAGACTATCGGCAATTTGTGTAGGCCATAGTATAGTACGTTTCTGTTTATAAAGGAAAAAAGGTGCCCCTCCCCAGATATCGACACTGATCCTCTTCTTCCGTTGAAGCTCTGAACCTTTGTCTTTGCACATTTCTTTTTTTCTTAATAAACTTAATTTTCTCCTTTCTGCTTTCTTCCGTTATACTAATATTACCCCATAAAAAAATCCTAACTACAGACCGAAAAAAAAAATACAAAGTCACTTTACCTTTTCTATTTCATTTCTTTATAAGAGAATTCTCTTTCCGTGTTGTCCATCCTTTATTATGTCTGATTTCATTCGTTTCAACCATCCGCTGAAGTCTTTTTCATCCGGCCACCTAGTTCTCACATTTACCACTTTTAACGTTTAATGCCGTTTTCTCCTAAATTATATTTTGCGCTGTCTCTATTCCCACATCCGACAATCCACACGGAGCAACGTATTAAATCAATCCCTCAAACTTCTTCGTTAATCCAACGTGTCTGGGGTCCGACTACTGTTTTCTACTTTCGTTTTCTATAATCGACGTAATGAAAGGACAAAAAAAAATTATAATTTTTTTTTTTTTTTTTAAATAGAAAATTAAGAAAAAAACCTTAAATATTTTAATTTCCGTTCATCTAATTAGTCTGTACATGTACATGCGGATTTTTTTTTAGAAAAACTTCTGCGCAACACCGTATACAATTTATTCGCAACGTTTTCGAACTTACACATTTGTTCCCGTTCTTATTTACACCTATACTAGAGAGTTTATTCGAATGTCGACTGTCTAAAAGTTACATTTCACCACCGGTGTTAAGTACTTTTAGTTCAAAATCTAAACTTACAGCGAATAGTTAAACGGGTGGTGCTCAAAACATCAATCTTATAACTATCCGACGTGCACCGATGAATCCTATCAACGAAATTCGAACGTATAGGAAAACGAAGAAGCCGACATTGTCACGAAAGAAGCAACGAAAATATGTATTCCCAGTACTGGAAATTTCAAATACGTAAGCTTAGAAGTCCTTTCCATGATGCTAGTGCCTGCAACGGAAGCACACCGCTGCAAATTGCCAAACGTCAAATTGCATATAGCTCCATAAAGAATAATCATCCTATCGCGACATAACAGTGTTCTAACACTCGACTTTGAAACTTCAAATTGTCGATATAACGTTTCCTAATTGCTCCCTGCAGACCGAAATGCCGTGACTTTGGACAAGACACTGAAACAGTCGAACAGGCGATAACAATTTATCGGGCCAGTTCTTTCGAGCATGAATCTTTCGGGCGTAACGAACTCAGACCTTTTTACGGACTACCTGCGGTGATTGTCAGGTATCATCCGTTAAACGTTATCATTTGTGTTAGTGGGAAATTAGCAAATTTATTTCTACATTATCTATCCACTCCTATCAGAAATTCCACACAAAAAATACTGCTCTTAAGTTAATAATTTTTTTAGTTTTTACCCGTGCATAGCATGTTATATATACAAATACGTACATATCATCACAAAACAGATATTTCACATAATTTTATTGGGTTATTTATTTCTATTAAATGTTTTTTATGTTTTTGAAATAACGACTTTGGTGTGAAATACAAATAAACAGACTTTGCGATGTAAATTTAAGAGTTCCGTTAGCATTAAGAATACGAAACAGATGAAAATGATTAATATTAATAATCAGTCAAATACATTATCGGTTCTTTTCATTTTTCATTTTTTTTATATATATATATTTAAAAAATTACAAACCATCAATTTTACGTCATTTAAAGTGTAACATAACTGGATTGAATTTGCTTCTAATATATACATATATTCGTTATATTTTCTATTTCATTCGTATCTAGCAAGTTTATTTCGGGATACGTTTATTGATGTTTCTTTTCTGCTATCTATAATTTTAATTATATATTTAATTCCTCGACGAAGCTACCTAGGTTTCAAAAAAATATCGAAAAAGACAAATAAAGGCACTAAAATTGTTAAACACCCTCGTTCGCTACGGACGATCCACGCCCGAAAGATCGGATCGCGCCCAGAAAGGGGCGACCCACAATTTATACACAACTTCAAAAACATCACGTTAGTTACAATATTTCGATCCATACAGCGCTTTCCCGATAATCCCAAGATAAACTTTGAGAGATTATTCAATTTCTGAAAACGACGAATATCTCTTTCCGCTCACATAATTACAATGACCACCTCGGTTAACCCACGTTGTAGTGTACCTGGAAAACTAAAAAAACCCAGTACGAGTACTATATTTAAATAATGAGAATAACTCGTTTCCTTTTAACTGTGTTACTAATTTACGTATCTCGCCATATTCTGACTCTTGCTGGTTGAAGTTTTAACTTCAGCGGTTCCTGTGTCTTCGATGAATAAATCCAAGTACACATATCCCTGTACAGTTTCATATCTCTCAGCCTGTCTTTCATTGTCAGCTGCGGAATGCGATTGATCAATGAACATCAACTTGGTTTTCCTTTTATCAATCCGAGAATTTTACTTATTTCGTCCAATCTGCGTAAGAAGGTTTTCATTTCCCGTCATAAGGATAGTGTCATCAGTGGAACGTCGTAGGCTGTTCAACTTTTTGCCTCCAACAGCGATCATCCTATCCTTATCGCTCATATCGCATAATGTATTCGCTATATAAATTAAAAAGTAGAGGTGAAAACGCAGCCCTGTCTCACTGCTTTCCCTGACCTAAAGTCATTCAATTCGATTCTTATTCAGCTCTTACAGTTATTCTAATAAATATACTAGATGTCTTGGAGTTCCCACTTCAATTAAAGCGGACTACAGCCGTTTCCGCATAATAACGCTGACGAAAGACTTGGCATAATCCACCAAGTACAGAACCACTAGCGTATTAAATACTCGAACTCTCCCAATAGATTTGTTTACGAGTACGTCCACCTTTCACAAAAGTACCGCTTGCTCCTCAATGACTCCCCATGAATAATCCTCCTAAACAGCTATTTAGAATTCTTAACATTACTCTACCGACAAATGTAACTGACGTGATCGCTGTCTAACTAATTTTTGTATTTTGTAATCTGGTCTCTTTTAACACTAAACCTACCAAGCCCGGTCAAATGACCGTTTTTGAAATTTAGTTTCGATTTTCATGTATATAGTTTTACCGTATCGCAATGTACTTTTTTGACTTTTCCTATAATATATATATATATATACATATAACCCATTTTTCAATATTCAAGAATTTCTTTATAGTTCACTTTTTGAAAAAAATTCATAATATGTCTAGTCTACCATGAGCGGTCATTTGACCGGTTGAGCAATAAAGTGAATATAACAATATTTTATGGCATGATTTAAATTTGATTTATTATTTATGCCCCGTTTGATTTATGTTTTTTTTTTCATTTTTACTTCATCATTTGCATATTAATGTACAAAAATGTCAAGAAATTCGAAAAATATCAATTTATTAGACAAAACAAATAGTATTTTCCCACTTGCTTGGGCTGGGGCTTCCTGGTCCTTTTTGTGCTCGTTATATCCTGTCTTTTCCTTCTACACTTATTATCCCCTCCATTGTTTCCTTCTTATTAGCGATAGCTGATCGCCTCACTGTATAACTTTCGTTTTCTCTTAATTGTTTCTGGGTGAAGGTCCTCGGTTGACGAGCCCAATTAAAAAAAAAAATAGTATTGACGAGGATTGTTCGGAAGATGGTCAGGAAGTTTCCGATATTGATACAGCGAAGAACTTATTTGACAGTGGTAGTGACGAAGAGGATATTTTGGATATACCAAGAGGCCAAAAAAGAAAGAGAACTATAAACAATTTCAAAAATAAGCGGAAGAGACTGAAACTGGTACAGACGGAATTGTTTGGCAAAAAATTAGAGAAGAGCCTAACCGCGGAAGAGCACCGATATGTATAATATTTTCAAGGAAATGTCAGGGACGGCAGGATACGCTAAACGATATATTACGAAGGGCAAAGTTGATTCGGCATTTTCCTTGATTAGCCATTAAGAATATATACCGAATTAGAAGCATTTCGAGTGCTGGAAACGAAATGGAATTTATCTGCTGCAAAATTACAGGCATTTATTGGACTTTTATATGCACGCGGTGCGTACGAGGCTAAAAATACGGATTTATCTTATTTATGGAATCAGAAATGGGGTCGTCCGTCATTTTTCTCGACAACTACGAGCCCGAAATGAGTTTACCGAAGTCATAAGGTTTATTCGGTTTGACAACGGAAATCAACGAAGCAAACGCTTACAAAATAATAAGTTCGCTTTGATGTTTGAAATTTGGTACAAATTTATCGAAAACAGTCAAAACTGTTACAAACCAGGAGCTTATATATGATCAGTTATTTCCAATAGAAGCACGTTGCAGATTTACTCAATACATGCCCAATAAACCAGACAAATTTGGCATAAAATTCTAGTTCGCTTCCGATGTAAATAGTGAGTATATAGTAAACGGCTTCCCATATTTGGGAAAAGATGAGGGAATCATCGGTGGTCCCACTTAGGGAGTTTGTAGCTTTGAAATTAGCAGAACCATATAAGAGCCATGGGAGAAATATTACTACAGACAAATTTTTTACAAGCATGTTATTAGCAAGAAAGCTTCAAGCAAACATAACTACGCTTGTCCGAACTATTCGCAGAAGTAAAAGAGAGCTACCAAAATTAGCGAGAAAGCCAAATGATAGTAACGCTTCTCTACAATAATACACAAATCTACAGATTTTATTCTTACAATTTACAAAGCGCTAAAGCTAATAAAAAAAGTGCTGATGCTTAGCATTCATCCGTTGAAATTGAAGAAAATGATAGATTCGGTGTGGATGTAACCGATCAAATGGCCAGAAAATATGGTGTGTAAAATCTAAATGCCAAAGATGGCCTTTACAGGTATGTTTCAATATCTTGGATTTTATACAAAGAAACGCGACTGGTGAAGAGATATCAAGGCAAGCATTTTTATTTCAATTGGCAGAATAGCTTGGGGCCGAATATCGGAAGGAGAGACGGCCAAGCAAGAAATGTTCATCGGAAAAAATAACAAAAACCCCTACAACTCTATAAATTCATCTGAACGAAAAACTTGTCAAATAAAATATTGTAACGACAATAAGACTAGTAAAATTTGCGTAAATTTTAAAAGACACGCATGTGGAAAATGTGCTCTACAAAATACTACAATTTGTAAAAAATGTCCTCAAAATACAAAAATTTAAATAAAATTTTTCTAAATATAAAAAATATTTTGTTTACTTTACTCCCCGCTCTGTTTAATTAACTAAAATCCCTTTTTATATTAAGATACATATATTTCTGTGGAACCAGTCACGGTAGGAATAGGTATACAGAAATGGCTAGGTTTAGTATTAAACAGCGGTATATAATATATACCGACTTAAGTGTGACACCACGTTGTAATTCTCCAAATTCGCCGCGTCATATCTCTAATATTCAATAGCTGCGATCTGTTTAATTACTTCCGCAAAAATCTGTCGCACCAACTGTTTTAGTTTTTTGATTTTAAAATGGATGTCTCTAATATTCTTCTGCTAGATTAAATAACTTCACGGTTTGTTGATTCGTACTTATTCTCGACAGTGTCGTTTCTAGGCCTCCCCTATTCCGTTTCTATTCGATGCTTCCTTCCATGTTTTCTTGGATGGTTTAGTTCCGCACTTGGAAATCATTAATAATCACCTCGATTTTCTTACATAAGTCTTTCGGTTAATTTATTCTGGCATCCTCTTGGATTTCTTTACGCGCGTTTTTGTAATAAACCTTTTTTGTCTCTTTTGCACTTATTTCTTCCTAGGCAACCTCTTTATTTCGTGTTCCCTTTTCGAGAGTACGTTATCTTTCTCCGTTCAACAATACCGTCTTGATATCCATACGCCTTGCTTTCTCAGTTGGCTATTGAGTTTTCTCAATAGTTTGAATTATCTCAGTCTATCATTTCAGCCATAAAGTAGAATTTGGAGATATCTTTTTTATCATTTCTGTTACGTATTTTTTTAAATTCCTGTAACCTAATCTTGTTTTCTTTATTCTGTTTGCTTTCAGTTTAACGCGGGCTGTCATGACCAAAGAAGGCCGTGATCCGAGCCATGCTGTGTTTCAGGGTATAAAGCTGCAACATTCATGTATGATCTTTTTCATCTTTTATCCCCGGTGGTTTTACAATACAGAAACTTCTAACATAGTAATATTGTGTTCGCTATACACATATTATTTTCACTATTTTCCCCAATATTCTCCTCTCTCATTTCTATCACTGAATTTTCCAACTATCTGATGCAGCTATTCGTCGTTTGACCCATCCCTCGTACTTACCATTACGAACTGTAATTGGCAAAGAGAATTTCCTCAACTTCATTAGAAAATGTCGCCCATTTCCCGTTGTCTGCCGTGCAAGTGTTTACTGAAACCGGTTTAGCGTTTAGTCTAATGGCTATTCCTCTGTTACTTTTTGACGTGTAACCTCGGACTGTACTGCTTAGTTTGTTCGATAATAGCTCAATATTAATCGCTGTTCTTACGTTATTTCTACTTGACAAAACAAAGTTCCTTCTTCAGCGACGAAATGTCCGGGTTTTTCTTCATGATGTGTTTCGGACGGTCTACCGTTTTTTTCATTTCCAGCAATGAAATTTTCTAGCGCGCAACAGTCCCTAATAATCCGAGTAGCCACTCTAGTCTCTTTTCCTTTACGAAATTCCCAGTAGCATATTTTCCGTACGACGCCGCGCATGGCCCTTAGTCAATTTCACATTTTCGCACTAACCGGTTCGTACGACGAACGTTTTCCGGGATTAATCGTAATTTATGGTTTTGCGGTATTCGTGCGATATTTTTTTTTTTTTCAGATTTACTCCCTTAGCCGAGGGCTTCAGTTACAAGGCGCTGAATACTCGTCTAGTCGTTTCAAAATAATTCCATTAGCTATTATGCAGTGGTATTATCTTGCCTGGACCGGGTTGTGAGGGAGTTGTCAGTAGGCTACATGATGATCTTGATGCAGTACAAGTTAGATTACAAAATTTCCTAGGATGCCGCATACTCACAAAGCCATTTCTACCACCAATAAGAGCATTCTGCTTTAACTCTTTTTTTCAAGTCTACCCTAAAAAAGGTTACTACCACCTCGCACGATGTGAACATGCAAAATTCCCTGCGGTTGTTATCTTTCGTGTCGCTTATTTCGACGACGCCGAATAATAAATTAGTGTCTACTATTTAAAGAATTTGGCTCTAACGACAACAGCTCGTGCCCCGCTGAGCAAACAGGCTATATATGTCTTATTCCATTATGTAAACATTCGCTGTTAATTCCTAATAATAATTAGATAATTCGCAAATGCTTGAATACACAAAAGGGGAATTAATTATGATATAAAATAAATTTGATAAAGTTTGGCCGATAGATAATCATAATCAAGTTGCGTTTTTCTGTATTTAGATATTTGTGAATTATCCGACTATTATTAAACTGTGTGCTGAAATGGTTTAACTATGGAACAGAAAAAAAAAAAAAGATTAAATGACATTAACTTTGATTTGTGACAATTTGCAGAGTCGTTAGTAAAACAAAAGACTGCCCCCCCCCCCCCCAGAAAGTTTGCGTGCGCAGGGGTCGATAAGAAACTGAAAAAAATTAACCAGCAACTCTTTGATATAAATTATTTATAGCAAAGCGGAAGTTGCTGAAAATGTTATAACTGAAGAACAGTTTTATGCGATCCTTTCAACTAAATTAATTTTTCACCTTTCGTTTTACATGTGTTTTTTTAAATCGGTTTTTTATTCGCAGATTTTCAAGCACTGTTCAAAATAAATATAAAATATTCATTTAATAAAATAATATAGTTTTAAAATTATAATTAGATCCCCCTCCTTTTTTTTTTTTTTTTTAAATACGTTTTTTGCGCGTATTTAATCAGAAAAATATTATTTCTATTCCTTAACTCATGCTCTGTATTAATAATGTATTTAGTATTTCCCGGTATTTTGTTTTTATTTATGACCGCCGTTTTGACATCTGTTTGTTGCTTTTTTTTTTTTTTGACTTTTTTATTTACCTCCTGTTCATTTATAATATAATATTACTAACTTACTCGTATATGTGCAGGTTTTGATCCTGTGTTCTTTATTGAAACGAGCATTGTTGAGAAGTACCGTACTAAAATTTTGTGTGACTGTATTTCAGTCATCGTGTTCTTTGCATTTCTAGCGGTCATTAGAATCCACCTCTCCACGTTTTCATTTATTATCCGTTGTTATATAGAACTTTCTGCATGCAATGTTCTGATACTGGCCATCCATTGAATAAATTGCCCATTCACTTTAACTGAAACCCAGTTATGATTTAAAGTTGGAGCAAAATAAAAAAGAAAAATAATACGAAAATTAACTGAATTGTAATTATAAAATTTTAATATATTTAAAATTTTTGATCCACCCGAGAAAGACCATGCCAAAATCATGTATTTCTGGAAGGATTCATGGAAACTAAGAGCGCTCATAAATTCCCTCTGAAGGATTCTCTTGCAGTAGGATAGTGTACGTTCTGTTAAAGTGTCTTTAACATTTTTTAAAAAACAAAAAAAGCACTGCTTTTGGATTTTTCTCTTTCTCTCTCTTTCACTTTTTTTTTTCCAATATCCAAAATGTAATTTGTAAGAACAAGAAAATTTTCCAAATTGATGCGGGAAGAATCGGCCGGCTGTGTAGGAAAAAGGTATTCTGTCACAGTAGGGTCAAGGTTATTAGCCTCGACTGAACGCTAATTGAAAATAATAATGATTACCTTTATAATTAAGAGCGGCGAGCACGTTACATTTTGGCGTTGCCGTTAAAACTGAATTTTAAACGGCATCGGCTTCATTTGTATTCGGACTGCGAACCGTACTGGAATCATCGGCACGAAAGTTCATCGCACAAATCTACATCGTTCAAGAATGTTTAATGGGCCGTCTCTCTGACCGCATTGAACCGACTCCTTGTCCGACACGGATCTGTTCCTATTTCACTTTTCGAAAATCAGAACGGACACTGCACACTCCTTACATTCACCTGCAATCGGCGATTTCGATTTTTAATCGAAATATTAGACCGCATAAGTGAGCACCAACTCGCTTGGCGAACAATTTTTATTACCATTCTACCTTTTTTAAGCAATTGACAATAAAATAAAGTCCGTCGATTAAAACTGTCTAGAATGCGAATAAAAAAAAATAAAAAAAAAAAAAAAAAGTAAAAAAAAAAAAGCAGTTATCAAATACGCCTAAAAAGAATCAAAATGAAATACAACAAACTGTAAGTGGGCCGGATATTTCGTTCAAAATATCGTTCACGATAGTAAAAGTGAATTTGACGGACCAAAACACAGGACTGGTGTAAGGTTAATAAAAAAAAATTAAAAAAAAAAACCTTTTTAAAAATAGCGTTTTATTTATGCACTAAAAAGAGGTACAAAATAACTTTATTAGTGTGCGACTACCAGATACGCGTCTTAACATTAAAATCTGAAACTACAAAATACTATTCTGAAAAATAAAAGCGGCTGCCGCAGTTACAAAAATATTCGGTGTGTGTGCTATTGTGATGCACAACGATGGAACAACATTAAATAGTGATTGTAGTTTTCGCTTAGTATTATAATATTAATATTTAATTATTAATCTACGGCCCCCGCTTTTGTTTTTCAGAATATTTTCTAGTTTCGGATATTAATGTTAAGATGCGTATCTGGTAGTCGCACACTAATAAAGTTATTTTGTACTTCTTTTTAGTGCATAAATAAAAGCCTATTTGTAATAAAAAAAATATATATTTTTTTTATTTTTTAGTCTGGACATTTTACTATGTATTTCAATAAAAGACAAGAAATTTAAAATTGTATTTTGCTTTATTTTATTCAATATCTCGATTATAGGACATTTACAGAAATTTGTGTTACATTATATTATTAAATAATGGATCGCATTCTTTCAATTATATTGTCTTTTGTTTTTCATACAATACAAATGCTCAGCACATGAAACACAATGTTTGTCTAATAGCGATCTTTCCATTGATATATGTCAAATGACCGGGAAAAAAAATATTTTTTTGAAACTTTCGAGTTTTCGGCGCCCCGAGGATCTAATTTTAAAGCTGGAAACCCATATGTTGCATAGTATTGTATTGTTATCTATAACGAGCATTTCTGCAAAAGGACACTTTTTTAATTCATCGGGAAGTAGGTGAAAATCGTTCGCAAGATTACCCCCAGACAGACAGAATGACAGACAGGCAGAAGGACAAACCGAGTTAAATAAAAGTCTATAATAAAAAGCAAGCCGAACAAAAACAGGATTTGTGGCAAGTTAACGTGTTCAAAGCTCGCACTAAGGATTCTGTGATTTCCTTTCTCCTGGGACTGACCTTTTCCGTCGTCTCTGCCTGCAGGCAGACAATGTTCCAGAACGTGTTCAGAAGTTAGTGAAATTGGAGAATTGCATATGGTACAGACAGAAAGGGGAGATGTTCCTTCAGGCAAATAGTTATGGGATATTGCTGTATGCTCTTTGCGGAGTCTAGTCAATGCTGCAAACTCTCTGCGCCACCAAGGCTCAGTGCTCACCTTAATGGATCGCAGCCACGATGCGTGAGCCAGCCACATAGTTTCCCATGTCTCTGGCTTATGTTGCTGAAAAAAGGATGACCCTAATTGAGGAAGAGGAGAGCCTTCGGACATTGGGCTATATGTTGCTGCCTTAGCAGCCAAATTCGTACGCTCGTTCCCCGGCTCTCCGACATGACCCGGGACCCACAAGAACGTTACCTGTGAGCCAGCCCGGAAAAGCACGTTAATGATGCACTTTATTTCTCGAGACAATATGTGTAAAGTTTTTGGTGTCCGAAGGGCCCTAATCGATTGCAAAGAATCTGCGATTAGAAATGCATTTCGGCATTGGGAGTAAGACTTTGCCTGTTTAATAACATGTCTATAAATCGTATGTGATAACTCAGTACTTCTATACACCTACTTGCTTTCTCTGCAGATATCTCTGCATAAACACTCTCGAGTGAGTAATAATCGGTAAAATTTCAGATCAGGGAGAATATTTCACTGAGCAACCGTAATAGTTGTACACTAAGTTGTTCGATGTGTTTATTTGCTTATACTTGTGATAATCATTTACCGTTAACTAACCAATGTAATAATTTACTAATTCCGAACCAATTGTTTGTTCATCTTTGCGTGTGCTTTAAGGATATGTTTTGCTGCACCTCTAACTAACTAATCACAAAATTACTAACCTAGTATTTTCATTCTAGTTTGAATGAATATAACTTTGGAAATAGCTTTGTGGTGATCACTGGCCGAAATTAGATTATACAACAACCCCTTCATTAATAATAATGTTAAACTGTATAATTCGATGTATATTTTACCTCGACTTTAGGCATCTATTGAGAATTTATGAGATTTAAAAGATGCGCTGGTATATATCCGCATTAAACAATCACATATTACTAGAACTGCACCACTAAATTGGTTTAATACTGAATCAATACATTAGGAAGTGTGCACATACATATACATGCGCACACACATACCGACATGATCATCGTCAGCAACAGCACATTACACACATACTATTGCGCTATAAATGAAAATCAAACTTACATGAAGCATATCAACCCCACACATGTTATTGTGTTGCTAGGTTTTAGCTTTTGTACTCTAAAAATGTTGTAGGAACACGTATAATTATAATCAATGAACAGACTCTAATGTAAAAAAAAAAAATCAACTTTAGAAAAATGTACATCAGATAAAGCTGTTGTAGCAATTTAGAGATGGTTGTATAGTAATAAAAATTATTAGGTAATTAGTTTTGATTGGATACAGATCAAATGCAAACTTATGCGGCCAGAGCAGTAACATCACATATTCCATTGTCAGAAAGGGCCATGGTGGTTCGATTTGAGACACATCCATTCAATATCAATATAATTCAAGGATATGCACCAACAGCAGATAAAGAAGAAACGGAAGTGGAAGAATTTTATAAACTTTTGAAGGCGCTATTAAAAACATGTAAAAACCATGATGTAAACCTAATGATTGGTGACATGAACGCCAAGGTAGGCAAATGTCCAACTGGGTTAATAACAGGGCAATATGAATTAGGTGCGAGATATGATCGCGGAAAGCGATTAATTCAGTACTGCCAAGTGAAAAGACTGATAATTATGAACACGTGGTTTCAACTACCTAACAGCAGATTATATATCTGGAAGGCTCCCACGGATAACTCAGATGTAATAAAAAGAAATCAGATTGACGATATTGCGATTAATGAAAGATTTAGAAATGCCATTAAAGCAGTCAAAACGTTTTCGAGTGCAGATGCCGACAAAATTAAAATACGCCTTAAAAAAACTAAAAACGCCAAGAAACAATTCATAAAAGTGCTGAAATTAGAACAAGCAGAAATCAAAGTGAAATGGAGGGATACTATTAAAAAGAAAATACAAAAGATTACGGAATTGAACATGGAGGATGTAGAGAAAGGCAGTAAAAAGCTAAGGAGTATAGTATTAAAAACAGCAAGAACGGTTTTCGGAAGTAGTATTCAGAAAACGAAAAATCCGTCGATAACGCAGGAAATACTGAATCTAATTGAAGAAAGGAGAAAATACAAAGATAGAGATAATTGCAGATATAAAATAATTCAGAAACAAATTAAAAGTGCTGTAAAAAAAGCAAAAGAGGCATGGTATCAGAAATCATGTCAAGAAATTGAAGATATAATAGATAAACACGAGGAATTCCGGTTACACAAAAAGCTAAAAGAGACGGCTAAAATCTATAAACCAAAGAGGCAACCATATATATATATATATATATATATATATATATATATATATATATATATATATATATATATATATATAAAATGAAGAATTCTAAAGGAATCATAGTTACTGAACAGCACGTCCTAATCAAAATGTGGATAGATTATATTGAGAAACTTTACGATGATAATAGAGAAGATATAGCAGACGAACAGGAATATAATAAACCCGGTTTAGAGATTACACAGTCTGAAGTAGAAGAGGCCTTGAAGAATACATCAGTACGAAAAGCTTCAGGTCCCGACGGAGTACCCGCTGATTTGCTTAAATTATTGGAGGACAGTAACATCGCAAAACTAACAAAGATATACAATAAGATCTACAGTAGTGGGATAATACCGCAAGAATGGATGCAATCAAAAATTATTACAATTCCCAAAAAGAAGAAAACACAGACTTGTGGAGACTTTAGATTAATTAGCCTGATGTCGCATTTATTATATCAGCTACTGAGGACAATTTTACTTGGGCAGATCGAAGAAAAAAGATAGATTGGCAGGAAGAATACGACATAGTTTGAAAACAAAACATCGGACAAACTATTCAACAGAAGAAATAATTCATACAGCCAGGAATCGGGAAAAATGGAAAAGAATTATCTTCGTGTCAAAAGCCTGAAGTCCGATGACGATATGGCACCTTAAAGAAGAAGAGTTATGACGTAAGGAATTCATAAAATTGAAGACATACATCTTATCAAACCGGTAAAGAATTGTAGTTAGCGTGTAATCACTTGAATGGCTGTGGAAAAAGGAAACGCGCTCAAGTGACTAAACACCGGTGGTCACTAGTTAGCTGATCTCTCAGAACGACTACACTACTATGTTATATATCTAAATCTATTCAGGACGTCTGTCACTGTGAACGCAGATTTTTTGTTTCAATGACTTCTATTAAGGAATTAGCACGTTTACACTGTGTAATCGACAAGTGGAATCTTATTACACATTCGCAATAATCGGTGAGTTCAATCGCTGAAAATAAAAGTGGTAGAGATAACTTCCACTCACTTTGCTTCTTTTTTTTTTTTGCATCATTAGACGACCAGATGAAAGAAAATGTTCATGTTAATCAACCGAAGTAGATGTATTCTCGTAGCGTCGTTTGACCATTAACTAGCGCGTAAAATTTTCCCGCGCCTATTTATTTCACAGAAAACTCTCGGCAAATTCTGTACCAATGGCCATTCATCAACCGCTGACAGAGTCTATTCTTTCGTAGCTATCCCGTCAAGGTCATACGAAAAGCAAATAGTAAAAATACTAGTAAGCGAAAAAACCGAAATACACCGTTCAATACGTTCGTCACAAGTAAATTAAGTAAAATAAAAATGGCCGACTAGTTTCAAATTACAAATCCGTATTTTTTGGAAAAATTTCAACATTATCCAATAAAAGTATCGTTCACTTTTCTCAACTTCCTTAGCAATATGGTTCCATCGACGTTGCAACAAGTATGAAAGTTTTTAATAAGCCAATACGTCAAAAAATGTTTTAATTAGTTTTTTACGTTAACTTCCACGATTTTCTGCAGAGCCGTAAATGCCATTGATTCGGCTAAAGACCTGCTAAAAATGAGTGTTTTCCTAATTTCTATTCCAGTTTTTTTTTTTTTTTTACCTTTTACCGGCAATACTTTTTTCAGCATTAATGACGGTATGTTCTCGAGAACGGCAAGAGCTTTTCACTCGGGGTTGTGTATTTTACTATTAATATTAAACAAACGGAATGATTTTAAAAAAACAGCAGTTAAATGACGCTACCATGAATGATCTTAAAGAACATTAAAACATTTTCCGAATGTATTATGCTTGCCATAAACTTAAATGGACGGACTCAGGACAGACCTGTTTTTTATATAAATTATTGGTATGAATTTTCTAAATATATTTACCCCATATCGTATGACGAATTGGGACCAAAAAAAAAAGAAAAAAAATGTATTATCCTTGCGTTTAGTTTTCCCAACGTACAATGGTTCAAGCCGCCAAAGTAGAGCCGAGCGTTAACAAGCGAAGCGACACATTCATTTATATCGTTGATATAAAAAAGTAAATAAGGTTGCACTAAGGGGACAGATCACTGTGGTAGGCCATTCTCAGTTTGAATGCTGCTCGATGTTGACGAACTTAACACGGAACGTTCTGTTTATTAAAAAATTATTCAGATACTTGGCCATGTTTCCAATTATACCAGTTGATGTCAGGTTGGATAACATACCGTCATATTCTGTAAAACGCCTTTTCTATAACGAAAAAGACGGAGGATACATGTTGTGGCGTCTGTGAAATGCTGTTAATATTTGCCTTTGTAGGCTCAGCAGATGATTAGCGGTAGTACGCATCTTATGCCCTCCCCCTTATGACGTGGTTAGGAGATTATTCTGCTTAAGGAAGAAAAGGTGGATTAACCATTTTTTCAAGCGTTTTTGTACGGACACTTGTGAAGGATAATATAACGACAGTTTTGTGGAAAAAGAGGATCTTTATTTTGCTTTAGGGTAGCAATAACAACTGATAATTTTCACGGTTCTGGGATGGAAGACCAGCTTTGGTTATAGATATGTAAGAGGAAGTTTTTCGTTGAAGGAGGTAAGTAAGTATTTTAACATAAAAGAATGGATAGGATCGGGCCCGCTGTTTGCAGTATGGTATTGAAGTTGATAGTTTAATTCAGATACGGTGAAACGGCAATAATTATAGGGAAATGAAGAGTCAGAGATGATAGTTATTGGTTGTTGTTTCATGGAATATTTCGTTAAAGAGAAGACAAAGGAATATTGACTCTACAGAAAAATAATTCGCAAAAGCATCTATGTGACCTCTAACAAGTCAAATATTATGGAACCGTGTTTATTTAACGAAATGAAAGTGGTCGCACGACTAATACCGTTTAGTGCCTTAATTTTGGGTCAAATATTATGACTATAAGTATTTGTAGAGATTGAACGCATATCAAGATATTCCTGTCTGATTTTGCGCTTAATGAGGCTCCTCGTAGCTGCACGGCATTTTTTAAATTCAATCAAATCAGAATATAGGCTTGTTGATAAATAACAACTTCAAAAGAAATAATAGTAAATGCACAGCCAATACAACGGGTAAACAGAATAAAATACTTAGAATATTGGATTAATGATAAATGGGACCCTGACTACACTATTAAAACTCGAATTGAAGCAGCAAGAAGCGCATTCTGGAAAGTACGAAATTTAGTGTGTAATAGGGAGCTGTGTTGCTAACAACCAGATGGAGAATAACTAAATGTTACGTGCTTCCGGTACTAATATACGGGGTAGAAACTTGGACACTAAAAGCGGCATCCATAAATAGATTAGAAGCATTTGAAACGTGGCTGTAGAGAAGGATATTAAAAATACCATGGGTCAATAAAGTTTCCAATAAGGAAGTGACGCACAGAATGAAAAAAGATAGAGAACTGATAGCTTTGGTAAAAGGAAGAAAGTATAACTCTAGAAGTAGTAAATATGAGCTCTATTACAAATTATCCTACAAGAGGAAACATTCAAGGGAAGCGGGGCCGAGGAAGAAGAAGAACGGACTGGATTAAAAATCTACTGGAATGGTTGAATATCAGGAAAGTTTCAGAAGCCTTAAGGATAGCCAGCAATAGAGAACGGTTTCGTCATATGATAGTCAATATCTTTCGAAGAGAAGGCACCTGAAGAAGAAGAAGGGCATGTTTGCGTTCGCATATGGCTGTTGCTAATTCGGGACACCACCATGGGACCCGTCGAGGTCTGAATGGTGGGACAGACCTACGTACCGATGCTAAAGCAGCATTATTGATTGCGTCGATAAAGGAGCTAATGTTCTCAGACAAAGATTCGGATGATGGTTCGCTGGGAACGTTTACTTTAACTGAAAACGTATGTCCCGGTCCGCCTTGTGAAATAAAAATTGAAATACTTAGATAGGGTGGTTTGGGTAGGAAGAAGTTTAGACGGGCGCTTATGAGCATGAGGAAATGGTCGCCAGAGCATAAGTCTTGTAGCACAAAAGGTTCGGAAAGATGGAAAGGGAGACAAGTTGTAGGTCGATCGTAAAGTATTTAGGGGACGACAAATTAAAATGGATGTAACCTAAAGGAGGAAATAGTATCAGATCGCTATCTAGGACCAGTTTATTGATGTCAGAGTCATGTGTCTGTTTTCCGGTGTTGCTCCTCACAAAGGTGAGTTTGGCATTAAAATCACCGAGTGATTCATTAAAAAAGTGAAATCCGAATGACCCAGACGACGTAAAAACTCTTCTTACGAGTGTAAAAAACTATTATTATTTAAAAATTCGACTTTAAATGTAAACAATTTAAAAAAATGGCCACTAACATTACTGATGTTACATTTTTTTGTTCTTAGCCGAATGTTAATGGCCATTGTTTTAGATTGTTTACATTTATAATATAGAATAGTTATATTAAAAATTCGACCCTAAAATATTAGAAACAGGAAAGGCATTAATTCGACACTATGATTATTATTCAAACTGCGTATACTATAAAACAACCTAATCTAATACTAACCTCCGGGAGGGTTAAAAGTTTTCCAATGTTCGAAAGCTCTCCGCTGAGCTACAAATTTCTCTACATGTACGATTAATAATTACTATAACAAAAAAAATAAAAAGACGCTGCGAAAATAGCGATGCTTTTAGTACGAGTTTCCCCGGGGTTTAAAATTTTTCTTTTGCAACTTTCCTCCATTCTTTACCGCGCTATATTTATTACCGAATTATTTTTAATTAATTATTTTACAACTGCTACAGAACCAAATATGTCCTCCTTCAGTTTCGTGTCGCATCTAAAATTCATAGTCTCATCGCCGGCACAAGTCAAAATTCTATGACTTCCGAAAATATAATCCCTTTACTAACATCTAACCAACTGATTACCGCATACCAGCTCCCTGTTTGAAATTCGTCAAGTTCCAGCAGAAACTAAGTTTCTTGTAACACCCCAAGTCGTACGGAAAACTTCTGTATCCAGAAGATAATATTTTCCAGCGTACCCTGGTACAATGTGACCCTTCTCGAAAGTGTACTACTATTTCGCGAACGAAATGTTTAATTGTGGCCATGACAGTTGCGAAGAAAATGGCTGTGTTAGGCATTTTAAAACTACATATTCGGGACAACCGAATATTCGCAGCGGCTGTAAGTTGTGCACGACAGAGACTGGCTGACAGTCGTTGAAATTTAAATTCGCGCCTAAAGTTTTCCTTTTATTTATTGCTAGTAAACCTTTCTGCGTTTGTCACTCTATCATTATCAGTGTTGACACTTCGTCCGACATCTTTGATGGTCTGCTTAATTTTACGTTTTGTTTATAGAATCTATCGCTTTTTTTTTTAATTTTTTAATTCTCAAAAATTCTCCGTATTTGTTCCGTTCGAATAAAATCATCGACAGACTGTGCTAATTCTTCTTGTTCCGTAGTAAAATTATTTATTACAAAATTTACAGCCAAATTTAAGATTAGCACGCCGCCCGCGCAATCTAATAAAATTCAACATTTCCGATACGAAGAGAAACGAACTAAATCACATTTTTTGGTCCTCTTTGCCGCTGTACTAAAAGAGAGTTTCAAAAATTTAAACCGCCCCGTTCCTTTTTTTTATATCAACGTCACACTCTAAACAAACCGTTATTTTGCATCTCTGATACATTTGTTAACAAATGTAGAAACTTTATCCTGCGCGATTTAATTGAAACGACTGAAGGCAGGTGCGGATTCAGAAGGACATTTTACGGGAGGAAATTGTAAGGACATTTGGGGGGAATTATATAATTACGTAAAATCTTCTACGGTAGGCAGTGGATTTGAGAAATAGCCCTTGTTTCATAAAGAAAATGAAATAGCAACCTTCGTAGAAATATTTAAAAAACGTGTTTTAAAAATACATAATTATTACAATTTTTAATTTAACTTTTGTCTTATATTTAGGGGTGAAAAATAAAACGAGAAATTATAAAATTATACCTTAAATATGGTAGTTTAGAAATAGTAAGAAAGATAGTATTTTTATTAGACACTTTACTTCTTTTTTATTTTTGTTAGTAATCCGATCCGAATTCTCTTTGTTCGTGAGCAAGTTTAAATATACATATATTTCTCATTGAACTATTTTTAATTCAAATTACAAAATAAAAATGTCAAAAGACCGATGACAGTTGCATTTAAAGCAGAATAAAAACGTAACATTTAATACATTTACTAGAAAATAGTATTAAATATTAATTATTAAAATTCGTAGGTAAAATTCATACAGAACATTTTATAGCATAAATTAAGTTTCTCTGTTATAACAAATTTTTTCATGGAGGCTTTGGTTCTTTGGGGGGGGCCCCTTATTCCCGTGGATCCGCCACTGCTGACGGTGTTCTTGGCGAAGGCATTAAAATAGAACTTTAAACTTTCCTCAAAAGATGACTCCTCAGTGTTGCTTGTCTGTTTCACATTATTACGAAAATTTTTAAAAAGGACATTTTCCTTTTTTAATAAATTTTAATCGCCTTAACAACATTTGTGCAGATTTTCAGTTACTTCCGCTGTTTAAAAACTGTTATTAATACCGGTGACGAGCCTTTAATTAAATTTCTACAAACTACGTTCACGTACAGTTTTTCTAAAAAAAAATTTGGTTCCAGAAAATAGTGATCCAAATGCAGAGGAAAGTTTTGTCACCGAGTGACGGATGCGTATTTCACTCTAAGAAGAGTATTTCCGAAAGTAACAGGAAGGAAGGATACGACGGCTGTTCGAGGGGATCGATGCACCCTCGGAATGGTCCTCGACGCGAAGTGAGTTTATGCATTTTCGTTAATGCATTTTTGTTTATCCACTCGTTTTTATTCATTCGTTTTGCAATTTGTTCTTATATTCCGAGACAGCTTTTCCGTTAGTTGTATAGACTTAATTCTCCCCGTATGTGAGAAGAATTTCAACGGGGATACGTATGTAAATTTACATATAAGGAAATCGTTCCGCGTTGTTGTTGTATTTTTTTTTTTTCGTTTTAATTTTTTACCTGTACTTCCGTGTATGTTAACAAAAGCTATTACTTCATCGATATTAGAATTAGTGAGACATAAGTTTCCTTCTGGATATTAACCAAGGCTGAGGCAGTAACCACTTAATTGCAAACTGACAAGCGTTACCTCTGCTTCCGATAAATGCTGTACAATTACCAATATCTAATTAATTCCTTATTTTGGGGTACGCTACCTTCAGCTTTTTGCTCGGCTAATAGTGTAGCCTTTGTTTCTTAAAGATACTGTGACGACACAATTAATCATAGTGAAGAATAGATCGGCCGAGTGTAAATTTATTTAATTTTAAAACAAGTTTCAATATCATTTGTGAAAACATTACGATATGTACTTGTTAGAAAGAATGAATAACCGATGTATATTTAAAATCTAGATCTACATTCTAATCGAGTATAGTCGAATATGCTTGCTTTAGGACAATTATCGATGATGCCCTCTTTTCTTAAATTCGTAATTTAAATTTCCTTTTAATGTGTAAACGACTCGAGAGACACACTATTCGAAGTGCATGTTCGCTGCCCTCTTAAAGCGAGATACATTTTTTTTATGAAAAACATTCATGATCAATCACCGAAATTATAATGGCGCATTTTATCTGACGGCGAAGAAGATGGCGCAGAAAAGTAAGAAAGTAATCGAGTCTTTGTAATTATAGAGCATTTTATTAGAACATTAAAAGTCAAGTCTTCCAAGGTTACTGGAAATAATACGTCTGCCAGTATAATAGCTTGAGCATTCTTTCGTAAATTGCCTCAACTCCATTATGTTGTTTACATGTACAGCCGGGATAACGAACATTTATTCTTATTATTATTCTTCTTCTTCGTATTATTATTATTATTATTATTATTATTATTATTATTATTATTATATATAATTTAATTGCAGAATTCTTTGGTCGATGAAATTAAGCATTCGAGCGATATTTTCACCGAAGGTCATCTGATAAAATCTATTCTTCACTTCGTCGTTGCCACTTCTGCTAAATAATAAACACGGTCACTCCACGGCACTGGGCACTAATCGAATCAAGTTGAACTATGAATCAGCCGGAATTGTCGTTGTGCAATTAAAGGAAATACACACATTCTGGATATATTAGAGTGATTCAGAAGCAGCCTCGACCTCTTAATCTAACGAAATTATCGTGAAAAATCGAAACATAATCAAAAATACGACAAAACCGTTTTAAGCAGCGCACCCAACGAGAAAATACCTCGCTTTCAAGACTCCCGGAAATCGCGTAAAAATAGAACAAAAAGTTTTTGTTAAAGAGGCCAAAATTTTCGCAAGCATGCGTGGATATTTCCAGTGTACTATAACGTGTTTTGCGGGATTTAATGTGACGCCAGTGAAAATGGAATTACTTAAAATAACCACCTCGCGCAAAAAAAACAACAAAAACAAACTACTATTGAAGTCAAAAATCCTTAAATTATCTTTAACTCCGCTTTAAAAAAATAAATAAATAAAAATAATAAAATGGAAATATTTGTTGAAATCCACTGGTCCGAGGTGGAAACTAAAGTCAAACATTAATGCCAGAAAAATCGCTACTGCTTTTTAGATTATTATTAACCGAACAATATTTATCTTCACCTTTATTAAAATAATAAACAAAATTGTTTCACGATTTCGCAATGTTCTATAAAGATACAGTTGGACAGCTGGATATTGGGAAAACTTAAACAGCCTGAAATTATCATACTCGTAATTAGCCACTTTCAGAATTATACTAGAATTTCGGGAAAAGTAATTTGCAAACGACTACGGGAAGCTGCGTGCGCTACACATTAGGCTTATCTCGTTCAGGAGTATTTCAGATTCAGTGTTCGAGTTTTGTCGAATACGACATGCAAAATAGCAAAAAGAATGCCGAAATTCATACTGATTTCGTCGAAGAGTGCTTAGATCGAGCAATTTAAAACGATTACATTAAAATCCCGTATTAAACTCTACGCTGACCGTTTGAGTAGCAGAGCAACCCCGTCTTTGTGTTTTCATTCTAGGGTCAACGTCCCCACTAGTACCTGTATAGGTTATTTCCACCGACACAAGAACACACGTGTCCCCGTTATAATAGTCTGTTTCTAGCTCTGATTTTTATACTTTTCGTTTCGCTGAAAATTATGAAATACGCATTTTTCTAAGAAAAAAAGCAGTGTGTAACATTATTATTCGAGAAGTCTCTGAAAATCGTTTGTATCAAAAATTAATTTCCGTTATAATACCTGTATGTTACACGTGAATGTTTTTGTAAAGAAATCACCACACGTTTGTTTAAGACGAAAAAGAAATTACAAGTGCACATTTCTGAAAACATCGGCACGACTGTAAACTTTAGACTAAAAGTTTCCTTTCCATTCTGTTTGGAAAATTTTACCAAATGAATTCGATCCGATCCGATTATTTCAAGTAATAAAAGTGCGATGGTCCATCCTGAAGCGGTAATACTAAAGTGCTCCCATTTATGTAAACCTTTCCGGACGTCCCAATGAAAACTATTTTAAAACTATTTTTATGGCTATCCTACGCTGCATTATTTTCATTTCCTCCAATTACCTTCTTTCCAAATTCTTAATTATATCGGACTCGATGACCTCCCTTCGGGCCATTTGTTCTCCTTTACCTGATCATTCCTGTGATTTTATCATACTTCGCATACGCTCACTTATCCATGTTCTTTCTTCCCTTCATTCCATTCAAATTGATCTACCTCGGGTCCCTAGTCATTCGAGCATCTTCGGTAATGAAGCGACGAATTCCTTGGCTCGGGTTTTTGCTTCTTCCCATTTCCTTACCTTAAAATATATCCCCCATCGTCCAATCTCCTTCCGCTGTGCAAAGGTTTTCATCTCAGACATTGGTATCGGATGTATACATTTCCCCTTTCTCTAACAATTGTTCTTTTTATCAGTCTGTTCAACCTAGTGTGTCTTTCTGTTAACCTATGGTTCTCTTTGTTTCCTTCACTTGGTCGTTCTGTTGTTGTCTATTCGTCTGCGCTCTTAAGCCATACTTTATTATCTTCCTCCCGTTTTCGTTTTTCGTTGGTTGCCTCTTCATATTGTCCTCTCCATCAGAACGAAAAATATGTTTGCGATGCTGATCATATGTTTATTAAGTGTCCATCTCTTTCTGCTGAATGTTCTGTTTTCTACTTCAGTCTGCTGCGACTTGATCTCCATATGTTCTATCTTTCCCCTCTCCGCAGATTATTCCTATTATTTGTTCCTTTCTCTTAACAATATCTGACTGTATCAAAATATAATTGACTCTTTCCTTTCCTAATTGTTTCTGGGTAAAAGTTTCCCGATTGACGAGCCTAAAAAAGGGGGAAAAAAACTATTTTTATTCGGCGCACAAAGTCTTGCCAATGTTAAAATATCTATTATTTCTACTGCGAATATAGAATAATTATGAAAACTAAAAAATCAGTTAATACGAGAATTGATTTTGTTGCTAGCTGTCTCAGATGAGAATTTATTTTTCCAGTATTTAAGTGAGTTTGATATATTTCTGTAAATCCATTTAATGTAAATTATTCAATAAAGCTACTGTAACAGATATTAAAACTTAAACGATTGATTTTGAAACTTTTTTCGCTATAACATGGCGTGTATAAAAAGACTAAACATGTTTATTTACGTATATTTTACAACTGTAATTTTACCGGCGCTGTTGTAACTGTATTTAATTTTAATTATAGCGCAGCTTCAAAGGTAATTTTTGGACAATTTTTGTACCATTTTTGGAGAATTTTTGGACCATTTTTGGAGAATTTTTGGACCATTTTTGGAGAATTTTTGGACCATTTTCAGACCATTTTTAGACAATTCTTAGAACATTTTTAGGCAATTGTTGGACAATCTTTGGAGAATTTTCGGACCACTCTTTTAGACCCGACTTCTCTTTAGAATTTTTTTTTTTCACTTTTTGACATTACTGTATGTGTAATAAAAAAACCAAATTTTACTTAATCAAAGCGTAAAGAATTTGAAGTGCAATTTAATTCGCCGCAGTTTAGAAAAATAAAAATAATAACAATAATAATAATAATAATAATGGCTGAGAATTTCGCACTTTTCGCTCATCTCCGCTCGATTCCATTAAAGGCTTCTCTATTTTTTTCCCGCTACTTTTAATTCTTTGTTATTAAAAGAACACACACACTTGTTCGCACACTAATAGTTTTTCATAGGTACACTCAGACAGAGAGAGAAGCTAGTTTGAATGTGTAACATCGATTATAATTCAATAAAAAATCACCGTATAATTAATGAATCGTTCGATTTCATTTCTTCACGTATATATTAATTTACACATTTACGGTTATCTGTGAGTTTCACGCATTAGAAATTTTTCAACGACGCTGCAAAAATTTAGAAGAAAAATGGCCTCTTTTTTTTACTGATCGGAAAAAATGTTTAAATACATTTTTGTATGTTAGAGCGCTTACTTAAAAAAAAAAAAAAAAATCGGCAATCTTACACGGTAATTCTATGCAGCCCAGTTCCATCGCTCGCAATTTATACACTCGCAACAATTCTCCGATATCATTTGAAATTTACACATTCAATCAAAGTTACCCTCAGTTCGAGGATTTCTCAAATTCGGGGGGGGGGGCATATCTCAGACAAATTTATCGTTAACGTCACCGTACATGAAGAATCGTTTCTGAAACTTAAATTTGAATACCGACTCCTTCACACACAAGCGTGGCAACCATAAAAACGCAATAGGAAACAGCGAAAGTAATGTTCTCACGATCTGTGTTATTACGAAGTTTCTCAATTGTAATCTCTTTACAGGCCTAACTATGCCGTTTAATTCCGCGCTGAACTGTTCATGCAGGAGGAGTAACAAGAACTGGGGAACATGACAACGAATCGGCAACTCAACCTTCGATCCGCGAATAGTCATTAAGTAGCTATGTTGAAAAATCTTACCCGCGACTAATCTCTACCTTTTACCGAAGAACAGGCTAGTTCAAACTAAAACGTCGACATCTTCACCTTTCAACGTCTAATTGCATGGCAGTAGCGACTTTAAGCTGGAAGAAAATGGTGTCTCTTCGACCGATTTCTTAATTTTTTTTAAGGAAATACTTTGAATCGTTCGTACCTCGAGGCTAATACTCATTTCACAACACTACGGATTTTTCCGTAGCTTTTTTTTTCACTCGTTTGGTTTATTAATTTGGAACCGCACGTTCCGGGTTTAAGTGATTACTTATCTGTCGGCAGCTGGCATATTTCAGAGATCTGTGCTGCCCATATATGTAGTTCTTATGGTATGGGGTTTCTTTCTTTTTATTCTAAATTTAAACTCATTACTGATAATATTTTACCTTTCTTCTTCTTTTGGTGTCATACTCTTCGAAGAGCGTTGACGATCACAAATGTCAGCATTAAAAACTTCTGTTTCTGGCATTTTGCATGAGTCTTCCTATCGACCAAGTTCTCGTCCATTCCTTGATGTTATCTAGCCAAGTCGTTTTCCGTCTTCCCTGGGCCTCTCTTTCCGTCTATTTTTCCCTGAAGGGGATTAGTTGTAGGAGTTGATATTTCTCTCCTCTGATTATATGACCGAAATATTTTTTATCTTTCTGTGTATGATAGATTTTATTAATATCCTTTCTGTTTTGGCCATCTCTAGAACCTTTTCATTCGACGTTCTGCTTATCCATGGTATTTTCAACATTCTTCTATGGATGATCCGCATTTCTACAGCATCCAATCGATTTGCCTGTCTTTTATTGAGTGTTGTTGTCTCAATTCCATACAATAAGATAGAATAAATATAACATTGCACAATGTTTTGCCGTATATCTAGACGTAAGCATCTATCTCACAAAGCAGATTTCTCATGCTGGTGAAAGCACTCCGAACATAACTACATCTCATTTTTATTTCTGTATCTGGGTCCAAGTTCTCCTCAGTAATATAACAGCCCAAGTATTTGAATTTTCCAACTCGTTCAATCTTCCGCATTGTTTAGCATAACAGAGATTTGATTAAAGTTGTTTTCCTAGCTGACCACCATCCATTTCGTTTTCTTCACGTTTATATTCAAATTATATGATTTTCCAACTGCATTGAGTTCATTGAGGAGATGTTGAAGATCTCTTCCATTCTCTGCAATAATAGCAGTATCGTCTGCGTAGCGAATGTTATTAATAATCCTTCCATTAATCCGAACGCCCAAGGATAGGTGTTCGAGATAGCTAATCTAAAAATCTGTTCAGCATACAAATTGAACAGTAGGGGTGAAAGGATACATCCTTGTCGCACTCCACGTTGGACTTTAAAGTCAATTTTTTCTCCGTTCTCTAGAATGAGCTCAGCTGTCTGGTTCCAATATAGATTCTTGATTATCCTTAGATCGTATTTATCAATTCCCGTAGTTTTAAGAATATCCATTAGTTCATGATGTTGGACGTTATCAAATGCTTTCTCATAGTCAAGAAAGCAAATAAATGTGTCTCTATTCATTTCCCTACATTTTCGGAGTAATACATTAACTGCCAGCAGGGCTTCTCTTGTTCCAAAACCTGCACGAAAACCAAATTGGGTTTCACTTAAAATGTATTCGCATTTAGCTCGGATTCTATGGTGAACAATGCTCAAGAAGAGTTTCAGAAGATGACTCATAACACTGATTGTACGATAGTCGCCACACTTCTTAGAATATTGCTTTTTCGGTACGAGTATAAACGACGACTTCAGCCATTTGGCTGGAATTTCTCCCGACATGTAAATTTTATTAAATAGCACGGTCAGTTTCTTGATATTTTCAAGCCTATTAGGAAGTCCCATACCCTTGACAGAGCATCGAGGATTGTGAAAGTTCATAGTATACACGCACCGGCTAACTAATGTCCCTTACATAGCGTCCAAAATTTCTCCGGCTAATTTTTTTTCTTCATCTTCTATTCTAATATCTTGTTTGTTTACGCTTTTTCACGATTTTCTTTTAATTGTACATTTGGAAGCCAGCGTTAGAGTCGAAATAGCAGGGAATCGTATAAAATGTGTGATTTTCATGTTCCAGTTTAAGAGCGCGTAAATGAAACATCATTTGCGAGAAAAATTAGTTCACGTTTTTGACCAAAAATTCGTCGAATTAATCTGGTTTTACTCTTCACTTCATTTAGTTTCATTCTTTTCTTCGAAAATAGAATTAATGCCGCGGAAGACGCTGAAATTCGTCATAGTGCAACAATAAAAATTGCTTATTTCACTTCGAAATCGCTGATGATTTAACATCGCAGTTCTTAACGTCTCGGCTGTGATCGGATATGCGCGGAGTGCTTCAATTACGCTTCAAAATGTTCCCAATCGTAATTGTATCGCGTTTCCAGTTTTCACGTACAATATTTCCGTTTAATTTTTAGAAAAAATCCGACAATTAGCCGTACAAAAAATTTTTATTTCTTCGCTATCGAAAGGGATTATTTTTTCGATTAAATTACACTCTAAAGAATATATTCTAATTCGGTTTGAAATTTTAATTCTTCCGAGTGTACCATAAAAAACCCCCGTTAAACCTCGCAAACATTTTAATTTTAACATATATAGAGATATATAGATACGTGTATACACAAATTTAATATTGATCTTCTCGATAAATGTTCTGGGTAGCTTTTACAAAAATAACGTCAGTGCTAAAGGTATATTAACTAACGGTGATTTTTCACTAAAAATACTGAGGAGTAAAAGGCACGTGAAAATAAAATGTTTTTTTTTTTCGATTTTCAAGTATACGAGCGACAATCAATAAGTAAAATACACAAAAAAAAAAAAAAAAAAAAAAAAAAATCCGTAAAAAAGATGTAAATACATTTTTGAAATCTACAAAGAGTCTTTTTTCTGTTTTGTATTCACCTGAAATATTTAAACACTTGTCGTAACGTGGTACCAATTTCTTTCGTTGTCTTGTTTTTGAAAAAAACGTCTGTCCAACTTCGACTAATTCGTGACGAAATTCTTCACTTCTTCGTCGTTCGCGAAACGCTCTCCTCCTGAAGATGTTTTTAAATGATCGAACAAATGGGCGATTATCCGAAAGAATGAACTTAACGTTTGTGCAAATCTACGTGCGAAGTTAACGATCGACCGCTGCGCACTTTATCTTCCACACAATCTCTGTCCTTCCTCGAGCATACGGCACACCATATGGACACCATGTGGGTCTGGAAATTTCTTTTTTATCGTACACATTACACGTATTATTTGTCGATTAATTTCAGTAGGGTTATGATTTTTGCCCACAAAAACCGCACTTCGTCCTTCAATGTTGGACGACCGATTCACGGCTCCATTTCAAATAGGCACTGTAAACTAACCAAACAAAGTGATACTCCCCGGGTTCATTCTTTCACGAGAGGATAGAGAACGAAACCCACTTTCGTTGAAGCCGGAGTGAGGAGTTATATATTAATTTAGGTAGAAACTACGTGCGGGTGTAACTTACTTATTGATCCTCCCTCGCGGACCGAACTTTTTTACAAAACAAAACTGCAATAAACTTTTAAACTATATGTTCGCTCAAACACAATCGCAAAATTTTTATGGAGTATACGTCATTAAATCAAAAAAAAAAAAAAAAAAAAAAAAAACAACTTATTTTTAGTTTCCATTCTCGTTTATTTATATTTTAAAGAGTAAAAATGCAAGTTTTTTTTTCACCAATACTGGAAAATCTCAAGTAAAAATAAAATGTTTTTTTATAAAAGAAAACTGAAACATATTTCTTACGACTGTATTCCGCCGGACATGCAATCGCAAAATTTTAAAACCTTTTTTTATTACTCGGGAATTTTTTCGAATGTTTCGGGTTCCGCTGCAATATTATAGGAAAAATAAACGAACGGCGATTTTCTTAGAAAACTTCGTATTTAGACGCACGAATAATATTTTATATTATACGTTTGAAATAATTTTCTTCAACAATAAATATACGAACATGTTGATATTAATAAATCTATAAAACGAATTAAATAAAATTTTAATCTTCATCCCTCTGCTCGTTAATTACGATTACTCAAAATTTTGCCGACTTTATATTACGGTGTTTTGACAAATACCTAGAGCACTGTTTTACGAGGAATAGTCGTATTACTTTTAAACTAAAGAAAAAGAGCTAACGTAAAGTAATAATAAACAACTTCTGTGTCTGTCAAGAAGTGACCGGTTATGGCAGTTTATATGTACGCTCGGTAAGACAATATTAAAAATAAAGCGATAGTAAAATACATATATAAATTTAATATAAAAAGAAAGAAGACTAATTAATAGAATAAAAATTTACAAAATCGACAATAAACAAAAAAAGCGACATTTATTTCTTTATTCGCGCGAGTGATACTTTGCACGAATACACAGTATTTGCATTGGTCACAGCGAAAATTCAACTCTCAGCGATTATCAAAATTACCACCAAATCCGGATCTCCACCGAATAATTTTTATAACTGATTTGTTGAAATATTAATTACAGATTCATTTGAATATATTTTCTTAGAAAAAACTAAAACTGAAATCTTTATAAATTGAAACTTTTTAATAAAATCAGTTTTTAATTATTTTTTTGCACACTGTCGCAGCGAAAATCGAAAAATTTGAAAAAACTCCCCCGAGTAATAAAAAACATTTAATGTGCGTCGTCGCCAGTTCCTTCTTTTCGTCTTAACACGCTGCGCGTGTCCAGATAATCTATCTTTAACAGTTCCAAAGCGAGAAATATCTCCAGCAATTAATCGGTAACTAAAATTTTTCAATTTTAAAAATATTCATGCAAATAATGAAACAATTTTTATTAAGAGCAGATTAATGGTCTATTAAAGTCGGTAATCCGATTATTTAAAAACGAAACTATCACTTTCTTTATTAATATATTTTCTATTAGATCGTTGGTAATAAAATCAATTATTTTTCTCTTATTTAATCCATGCTATTATACTTAGTTCTTGTATGTTTTTCTGTTTTATATTATTTTGAGGGGTTTCAAAAGTATGTCTGATAATTGGCGTAATCGTTTTTATGTCATTTAGGCTAAAGTAATAAATTCACTTATTTTACACGTATTAATATTATATAACAATACTAAAATTCCATTTTCTTATATTTATAGTATTTTCCAAGAGGGGAGTGCACGACGTTAAATTTTCACATAAAAATAGCAGAATTTCTTAATAACATATTATACTAATTAAGACAAATGTAAAATATTCTTCTACATTGTGCGTTGATATTATTTCGTAATTATTACATAAATGTAATAGTATGCATAAGGATGATTTATACGATCATAAAATCGTATATCCCATTTACATTGCTATGTTTCGGACAAGTCTTTCGTAATATTATTTTTATGCCAAGTTTAGCTTATATTTAGTGAAGTTATGGTTTATATGAAAATAACGTTCAATGTTATAATATAGTTAAAATTATGTTCAAGAATATATGTATATATACATCTTAAATGTTACCTAATTTAATTTTGTTTGTAATCATTATAACTTAAGATGTTCAAATTGTAACGGTTGTAACTTCAATGACATTAGTTCACAATTGATTTATTATGTATTCTTAACTTATTGTTCAAGTTTAAAATATTTCATGCGTAATTTAGTTATTATATACAATTTTTAAGAGTATTACAATATTTAATTTCCGATAAGAAATCTAAAACTTAAATTATCGCCTTAAATGCTGCGATGTACCATTCCATTCTGTAAATTATATCTTCACGCAAGCATAACGTAATGAATTTTAATTCCATCTTATTGTATTTATTTTTACACTCCCACTTATTCTATTAATTGTTGAACATTAAATTACATATGTATATGTTAATAGAATATATAAAGAAGAAAAGGAAAAAATAAAAAATAATACAAATGGATTGAAGGAAAGTAAACTGATTATTCGTTTACATTCATTCTAGTATTGGTAAATTACAGAGCGTGTTATTTATTATTTTTACGACGTTCTTGGTAATAATAAATATTTGTTTTATCTCTTTAACGTATGATTTAAGATAAAAATAATAAAATTTACTTCTGAGAGGATATACGTAGAATTACAAGTACTGAAAAGTGTTTCTAGTCTCTATTGGTAAAAGCGTGCTTCCGCGCAATCCCTAATTTACGTTAAAAGTAAGTAAACCAAGTCCGATTTTATAAGATATCATGAATTGTGAAATTAAGCTTTGCATAATGTACTTCAGGGTCTCCCCTAATTAGGATCTGAAGAGAATATGCAGGCTAGTTCGCTTCTCCCCTCGGCCGATTTTACTTTCTCCGATTTCTGTAGTAGGCAGTTTAATTTTAGATTAGCTATATACCACTGCGATAGCGACTTGCATCCGGAACCAGACAAGTCCCGAAAACCTATGACACATCTAGTCTCGTAGCCACAAGCGCCTTAACTACTAGGCTAGCGTGCTACTCTTATTTACTTCTGCGTAATTTTACGACGATCACCTGTTTGCAGTTGATTACTTCTTTAGGCCCGATAAAATATACACTTGTAGAATATTGTTGTCCATTGGCCAACGCTGACTGAAATAATTATGTACCGGAGAAATCTAAGAAAGCAAAAAAGAAAAGGAAGCCCTAAGAGAGAAACTGGCCACTTACCAGCTCCATATATTGGACACTGAAGTGCCACATTGTGAATAGAGCTTAATTAACAATATGAAGGGGTTTAATGTTTTAATGAGTGTATTTTCTATTTCGATGATAACTTTCCAAGAAAACCGTGTGAAACGATTTTTTTTACATGCCCTATTATACACGATAAATTCCGTAAACAATTCTAACCGTAACTAAAAAAAGTTAATAAGGAAACAGTTTTCCGTGAAGTAATTTGATTGTCTAATTCTAGGTTTCTTCAACTGTACGATCCGCAGTTAATCCGGGGATAGCCTTGAATAATCTACCAGAAAAACAATTTTGAGCAACTGCAACAACATGTAGAGTGAAAGAAAATTTGCGAGTTTGTCAATAAATCTACCGGAGACAATCTCCGACTTTTTTTGTCCTGCCGGCTAAAAGTAATTTAGATTCAGAAGGCTACGTAAGGTAAAACCGCTAATTGTTTTTCATCGTCGAATTTTCTCGTTAAAAATTTCCACGTACATTCGCCATTAATATATTACTGGTTTGTTTTTTTTGAGGCTTTTTTGTAATCGAAGATGGAGGACATAAAACGGTTCTCTCAATAACTGTTCAAGTTTATAACTATTAGTTATTGCATCCCGTTTAACCCCGATCACGGTAAACAGCATTGTAGAATATGTTTTGAACTTGCCCTAAATTAAGAACCGCGTTCTTCAAATGCAGCTCTCGGTGCGAGCCCAACATCTTCCAGGAACTACCGTTTCCTCTCGATACGGAAGGAGGCCATCAGCAGACACTTGTGCCAATTACAAATTATCGCCGAGTTTCCGATTATTCCGTTCTTTCTCCGAATAATGTTGTGTTGCGACGCGCGACTTTCGGTAAAAATACCGCGACAAGTTCGACTGCTGCAAAACTCTAACTAGGAGGGAAAAAATTTCGCCGAACTGGCCGAAAACGCGAATCGAGCAGTCTCACACGGTTGGACTGGACAGAGCAGCGTACTGCTGATAGTAGTTGCAAAAAAGAACTGGTATTTTATCAATGTCAACTCGTCAACGAAAATATGTTGCATGCGAGTGTGTAAATTGATGGAAAGTTTCTTCTACTCGGTAACGGTGTGTATCGTATATTCTCTTTATGCTTGTCGTCCCGGGAGCAACGTGTTACATAAATCGCGACTGCGGCGCAGCGGGCAAGGAGTATCGCGGAACGGAGAAAGACAGTAGGCTGGTGCGGCGCGACTGTCGAGGTGAGAGATAACAACGTCGTAGGACATTCTCCTAGCCGAGGCGAAGGATAGTGATAAGGATTACATGCAGATACGGTGGTTTAGTGATGATAGCAGAGAGACCGTGTACGACACTGCGACGATGGAATGTGGGCAAGCTGAAAAGACAAACCAGCCCAGCATTGCCGGACAACCGGTCTCTCTACGTCTGCGACAGATGCTAACGATCGCTACTAGCTCACGTAACGCTACTATTTAACCAGCGATCATTGTAGGATAGTGTTCGTGTGCTCCACTGGCAATTAGATCGCCGAGTAACAGCGATATTCGTCTCCGATAGCAGTTCTTTCCTATCGGCCGCTCGTTATTTCGCCAATAATACTGTTACTGCTGGCCACCGCCGCGTGTCTCAACCAGCTTGTTCGAAAGGTTCCTTCGGTCGCTGCAAGAAAAGTATCTTCGTCGCGCCGTTCTCGTTATCGCATCATCGACACTATCGCGATACGAATATATATATATATATATATATATATTAGTACGTGTGGTACCGTTACGAATTTTTACAGTTCATCTTCGATCGTTTATCCTCGCTGTCTGTTTTTTTAGAACTTATCTGTGCTCTTATCACGTTGCTCGAATATTCGGCGAACGCGTTATGCACCCCACAATAACTATCGTCCGTCACCTAGTGCTGCTATCGCTACTCGTTGCCCCTTGTGCTTTTGCAGATGACCACCGCGCAACAGGTAACGTACAGTTTTTATTTTTGAAATTTTCATTTTCACATTTTTACATTTAATATCAATTCTAAGCAGGAGAAGAAGAAGAAGAGGGGGGGGGTGGCAACAACAACGAATGGTGTACAATTTTATAAGGAAGATAATACGTCTCCCCATTCGCCACGTACAAAACACGTTTAAGCAGCTGCACTGGAATTGGTTGACCGAAAGATTAACATATCTTTTGATCGTGTTCCAGCTCTGGCGACGTTAACGATTCTTAAACGAACTAATATCACGATTAATGCGACAACTTACAATCTGACACGGTTTAGTGTATTTCGGAAATCGCGCAATCAGTTACGCGCCAGTCTTACTACCCTGTTCATCATCGCAATCATCATCATGTAGTAAAGGCACTCGCGAGGCGTTCGAAGAAAATTATACGGAAACTAAAAGTAAAGTAAGTCCCATATCGTTGATATTGGGGACTGCGAAATTAAGCTCTTCACAAAGTTCAACGGGGAACTGGTGAATATAAAAAACTGTGAAAACTGAAAGATGCTTTTATATTTTAAGAATTTAATACGGTAGATTGTCTTTTTCTACTCGCCAAATCATATTGGTATTTAAATATTAATTTTCTTGCAGATCAAAGCAAAAGACTTTTTTGATAAGAAGCTTTTAAATTGTCGCCCGCGCTTCCTTTACGAAGTTTGTAACGTTTCTATGCTTTTTTATTTTTCGTTCTATCTCGAAATTAGGCCAAATAAATTCGTTGAATTAAACTGACAAAGTAAAAATAGATACCGTAAATCATGAAAACTGGTAATTCTTAAATTAGAGAATGTTCTCCGGGGTTTATATTAAACAGGTTAAAATCTTAGCTACCGGATAAGAGATACGTCACTAAAGTTAACAATGTATTTAGTAACGAAGTGGTCCAGAACTTCGAGGTGCCGTAGCATTTTGGGTCCTTTCCTATATTTTTGATTTATTATATATAAAATGAATTATGCAATCTAAATGTCCAAGGTAAATTAGTAGTATATGCCGTTGATACAGTTTTATTAATTAGTTTATCCGAAATATGCTGGAAAAGTTTGCTCAATCGGGAATTGATTCTGTAATTGATTGGTTAAACTTTAATAAATTGTAAAGTTATCAAAAACTAAATATACGTTGTATAGCTTTTATAATTATTTGTCCAGTGAAAGTATAAATCTCAAAATTGCGAGCAATCCGGCAATTGATAGAGTGTTGGATATTAAATATTTAGATATAAAATTTGACATTAAATTAAGTTAGTTCTGGCACTCGTTCTTTATCGCTGATAAAGTAAGAAAGTTAAATTTCTTATTCTACTACTTAAAGTAAAATATTTTCCGCGCCCTGTGTCATTTACGTAGAATTCACTTTGCTCTATATTAGCCGGCCATTTCATACGGAATCATTGTCGGGGGGGGGGGGGGGGGGTTGCTGAATGTTATTTAAAACCATTAAAAATTCTACAGAAGGCAGTATTGAATAAATCGCGGTATGAAAAATACTTCAATATAAAACTCGGCCACTTTGGCCTCGCAAGGGGCTGTGCCCCTTGCTTACTTCCATTTACGTCTCTTTCTCTTCTATACTTTGTATAAAATGATCAAAATTTATTAATTCTTACTGGCATCAACACAAAAAGAAAAACATAATCACAAAAATCCTATCCTAACATTTAACTTTCATTATATAAAATTAAGACATTTTTTCGTTACATTTTTCATTATACATTTCATTACATAAAATTGGGACATTTTTTCTAATGGGGGGTAGACTAAGAATTACGTTGTAATTAATATATATATATATATATATATATATATATATATATAAATTGCAATTACTTATATTTGCGTGATTGACAATAAGAGTAAATTTAAGATTTAAACCCGATTCAACAAGGTCTCCTAAAGATTATTATGCCCAGATTCCCAAATAGGTATCATAAGTTTCACGCAAGAATTCAAATAGAGTGTGCCCGGAGCTGTTATGTGCAACTCTTTACCGGCAGATGTAAAGAAAATTTACTAAATAATCATAAACACAGGCGTAAAATATTGTGACACCTTAATGGTCAAGCAGTAAGTAAATAAATAAATTAATTAAAATGAAAATAAATACACATTTATAAATAGATAAAAAAATAAAAATGGGAAAAATTTAAACTTACTTTGCTTATGATAATGTGTGTACTTAGATTACATTTCGGTGACTTCTAGTATGAATGTACATACGTAAATGTGAGAGTTCAGTGAATGGGTGCTACATGCATATTCTTTTTGCAGTTATTTACAAAGTTATTTTCATTTGTTTATGTACAGTTTGTTTCTTTTTCATTTGATAAGAACTTAATTTAATATCTACCAAAGGATATTATTAATGATTTTAAGTTTAGAAATTTATGTAAAATCTTCTTTTTGTAAAATTATCTTCTCGTACGCATCTATTGTACTCTGTTGTTCGCACGCATATGTGGGATTTTATAAAAAATATATATATTTTTTTTTTTTTTTTTATGCATGCAATCTGTAATTAAACAATAAGCAGCAGTGAGGAAATGCTATTATCAGAAATAAAAAACTAGAAAGGAGAATAGCCTCCCAATGGAAGCTGATCCTATTTTTTGATGATTACTCGTTAAATTATATGATTAAAGACTCAGGATCGATGTTGAAGCTGCAACGGATGGAATCTGTGAATACGATTGAATTTTGTGCAGTTAGACAGCAGATTCTTTGCTAATATGTTTAAATGTTGGTTAAGCCTTTCCTTGTATCTTGCACTTGAGCTGCGAATCTCTTCTTTAACCGAAATGAAAAAATATATTAATTCAATTTGAGATTTATAAGAAATTTATATTTTTCTTAATAATTTTGCTAATTGGTAATTGTCTAAATTTTTTAATGGCTTCTTGTAACAAATAAAACCAATTTTCATATCGGTCAGGTAACTCTTTTTTTTCTTTTTCTTTTAATATTGAAAAATAAATAAAACCCGCTTCTCCCCGGCTAAAATTCTCGGTTTTTCTTGCTTTTCTTTCCGGTTTTGGGTATTATTTATTAAAAATAACCCAGACCAGCTTAAATCACAAATATTACCCGCCATATACGGTATATATTGCTTGAGCGAAAAGATTACCAGCCGCAGAATAATTCACAATCGTTAGCCATCGGTAATTTTAGCAATGGAATTAAGAGCGGAGAAAATCACATCTACAACGAAATTGTAAGAAATGCTCGCAATATACAAATGCCGGCAGTGTTAACCAGCAACCTCCTCAGGCCACTGTTAGTTTAATTCCTCGTCAAATTTGAATCCCGATATCACTCATTTAGGCAGTTTTCTCAGTCGTAATAATGGTAACAGATGTGTACATTCAAAAGATTAAAAATGTTATTATTATTTAAAAATCGGCGTTATGCCTTTACGTGTCGGTATTCTCATTAATTGTTCGATATTAATGCGCGAGCATCGGAGTATAAAATGATTTTACCTATATGTTCTACAGATATACCTTTGCATTCACACACATCTGAGAGCTCTATATTAAGTTGTTTTGAATTTCCACGTCTTTATGTGTCGGTTCATTGATCGTTCGATAGTAAGTACCGGTGATACATAAATATATTGAGATGATTTTATCTCTATTTTCCGCAGATAACTTCGCATATGCATCTGAGAGCTTTATACTAAGTTGTTTTGAACTTTTTTTTTTTTTTTTTTCTGCAAAGAAGACCCGTGCTCAGTTTTAAATCCCTTTGCAAGTTCTAGCTGCGAACGTGTAATTTACGTCGATTTTGGAACCAGCGGTGTATTACCATCGTCGGAGTGGGGATATCAGTCGAGGATTCGAAGCGGAAATTACAAAAGCGTCGAAGACACGAATTACGAAATCACCGCATCACGGAAATCCGAGTGTTAAATATTTAATTAAAATGTTTCACGCCTTATGATTAGAATGCGTAGTCACGGCTAGAGCATATAAGACGGCAGCTTATTGATACGAACTCGGTTCGAACGTCACACATTGAAAATGTATTAACATTTACGACGATTATCGTGAGAAATTTTAAATTTGTTTAAATTTATCTTTTCAATTTTAGATAAAATCTACTTCTTAAGAAAACGAGTCTTAGTAACAAGCGAGAGAATATTTTTGAACCTGTCTGCAGACTGCAATTTCCGAATTATTTTTCTGATTTTCCTGTAAAGATCAACCGACGAATACTGCATAAAGCTATTACAATGCCGGAGTATTTATGCTGGAATCACATTTTGCAATTACGTCGCTAATCGTATCATCGCGAGCTGCTTCGTGTATCGAGCGACTTGGTCAAGTGTTTCGAGAAAAAGAAAAATTTCGAAAAGTTACCCACGAGATTTTCACTTGAACGCTGAGAAAATTCTTTTAAAGATGGGAAGATAATTTTCAGATACGGGGAATTCTTTTCCGATGCCCTTGCGCGTCATTCGTTTTTCTATGATTTCACCGCACTAATTCGTCACATATTCCTTTCGTCCTTGCTCACGATAACGACGTTTCCTTTGGCTCTTTGGTAATAACTGTCATCCATTTCTATACCTAGCAGGAACTTGTCCACTGACACCCTAGGTGCCTTTAATCACAACTTTGTTGCATCAATCAGCCGTTTACACTTTAATATGTTTCCTTTTGTTATTGTGTTTTTTCTCGATTTTGTCCTCGAATTTCATCACCTACAACAATTGCCGGAGGCTTTCTCGCAAATTTTCCATTCTTTAATCGCCCTTCGTAAGCAGTGTGTTTGTTTGAAGACAATATTTCCCCTTGATGCAATAACCGCGAATATCTGTCGCAGGCAACTTTCTTAACGCGATTCATTCGCCTTTCAAAAGATTAGAAGTGAATTTCTAGGAAATACGTACAACATCTGAAATTTCGTATACACTTTTTTTTTGTATGTTACGGAAAATCAAATATTACCTCTAAAAGAATCTCTAGTTACCTTTAGTAAATCGATTACCATACTAGCAGTAATATATATGTATACTTCACCGATCTTATTAACGTCAACTTCATTTGATTCAAAGACTTTTATGGAACTCTTAAGACTTTCAGCCCGATTCGACGTTCACAGTTTCGACATTTTAGAGGAAAAATTTAAGTTTATGATGAACACACGTGCATATATCTGCATATATATTAAGAACGTGCGCCGCACCTTGTTCGCTATGTTCTTCAACCCTTCTCAAAGCTCGCTTCACTCACACTGATACCTCAGCAGTTGTTGATTGAAACTTTTTTATGAGCAAGTTATAAAAAATAAAGCTGAAAAATTTTGAAATAAATTTTATTGTAAAACTTTGTCGGATACAATGTCAGCAATAAATGGCTTCGCGCTTTTCCAATTACTATATAAACAATTTAAGCTGCCTCCGCTTTGTATATATATATATATATATATATAGAGAGAGAGAGAGAGAGAGAGAGAGAGTATTAAATACATTTTTTCTGATACATTGAAATTTTCCATTTTTAATTATTTCTATTTGGCTATTATTGAAATAATTTTTAAATGTTTAAACTTTTAATTACCTTTGAGGGACTTTCTCGCTCACTCAGCCGCACCCATACTTTTAACCTTTAGCTAGCGTTTATGCGGTAGGGAGAAATCCGAAGGGGGTGTTATAATTACAGGGATTTAAAATAAAAAAAATTTTCCCCCTATCCATGGTGCATGAAAATGCATTAGCTTGAAGGAAATTAGAATTAAGAATTTGAAAGCATCGGAAACAACTTGTTATAAATAATAAAAATCCAACTAATTGTTTCCAACTATATACTAAGCAAGTTACTTAAAATTGAAAGCGTTACACGAAAAATTAAAAAATTTTTGTTTATCGTTAAAACATTCAAGTTGAATGGATTCAATCCGGGTATTATTTTTCAATAATTTCGTTTTCCTTATTTCGGGCTGGTTGACGTCGGACGTTCGCTCACCTGCGTGAAGAGAGTATCTTTCAAAAAAAGCTGCAGCAATAAGGCGCCTAATAATAATGTTAACAGCGAAAAGAGAATATCAAGAATGGATCAAAAAAACAAAGTAGGAAAATACCGTTTACCATGAGCGGAAGGGGAAACAAATAGCAGAGGTAAATGGGAGCGGTAAAGAAGGAAGGGGCTATATCATGGGCTTTAGCGAGCAATTAAAAATCAGTCAAAATAACCCGATATCATCTCAAAACAATGTCATGATTACTATGATATACATTTTTAATACTTGCGCTGGAAAAACAGGCCACTCAATGATCACACCTACGAAAGCAAAAGTGCCGTCGAGAAGGAGGATGAAAAATCAGCCGACGGCATATTTAAACTAATAAGTTTTCACTTTTCACTATAAGTGCAAGTGTTTTCAAGAAAAAAGACTTTTCTAGTCGCAGCTACTTGAAAAGAAAATTAATCTTAACCGAAGTGTTATGTTTTTTTTGCCAGCTGGTTCACGACATGCAATAGTTTCGCTATTGCCGTGAAAGTAAATTTATACCTGGCTAACAAAATGAAACAGAAAAGTGTCAAATGAAAAAATTGTTTGCAATTAAAATAACTTTAGCAAACGTAACTCGGGTAGAGCAGCATGTCGTAAAAAAGAGCTTTCAACCAATGAGGAATTGCATCGTTAAATAAACACGATAAAAAAAAAAACAAAACCGATCGGAATGTAATAAAAACTATTCTTTAGGTTTTAGTTTTTTTTTATTTGGGCGGCCATTATTAAGAATACTTTTAGGTTTTTTTTTTTTTTTTTGCGTACTTCCTAGACTATCAGAAACAACAGAGAAAACCAGTTGAAGATAGCAATTAATAACAACATTGCTTCCAGCACTTTTGGTTATGAAAAGTGTACCGAAATTTGCGGGGCTCGTAAATAATAATCGAAAAATCGGCACTACAAATTAATCAACTCGGTTACTTTGAAAATAACTGAAATCGCAGTTAAGAAGCGGTATAATAACATGTTTTGATTCAGTCGATGTTTCAATTCGTTTCGTAGTAACTTTCGATACGATAAAACAGAATTTCGGAAATCTTCCACTTTCGGTATTTCAATATTTAATAAAAAAAATAAATGTATAACGGGAAATGTTGTACGGGAGTAGTACCATCGGCATCAGTTTTTCGAAAAATACTAGGACGAAAAAATATTTAGCTCGCTCAGCCGCCCGCATTGGTCCTTTCCTCGACTCTTTCCCTTCCTCAGACATTCTTTCTCTGTCACGCTCTGATCATTCTAGACTTTGGACTGACATGCATCCATCTTTATTCTCAAATCGCTTTTCACAGTACCGTCTTATTTAACCGGTTCCTAGTTTCCTGCCTTGGTTTCAATCTATTCCTACCTGTCGTCGTTCCACTGTTGTTTTCTTAATTAGGCTTAAAATCAATCATTCTCTACTCCCCTCTTCTCGCTTTCGATTCGCTTTGTCCCCTTCTCCTTTCTGCACGCTTCACGCTTCTGAGCCTTCTTGTGTTTGTGACTCAAATCACATCCTATTCGAATGTTCTACACTCTCTAACGAACGCTCCTTTCTTTACGCCCAACTTCTAGTTTTGGGTCTTCCTACTCCCTTTAACGATACCTATATTCTTTCCTTCCCATTGCCTTCAGTTATTCCATTGCTGCTGTCCTTTGTCTTTTCCATTTCTGACTGCTTGGCTATTTAGTTATAACTCTTAACTTTTCATGTTGTTGGGTCAAGGCCGCTGGCGCGCCCAGGGTAGGAAAAAAAAAAAATATTCGAAAAAATAGATAACGAAAGGTTTAAAACTTTTTTTTTTTTTTTTTTTTTTTTTGTAAAGTATAACTGCCAGGGTCATTACGGCACAACGAGTATCGGATTTATTATAATTTGTTTATTAGATTATTTCTGTTAAAGAAGATTAGCATTGTTTGAACCTGTTCTGGACGGTTATCTAAAATAAAGTGTAGTGGTTCGTCCTTGATTCTTGTCAAGTTTTTACATTGTTTCAGGATGTGCTCCACCGAAGGTAGCACTGCTGCATTACAGAATGGGCAGGAAATCGGTGGAGGGGCTCCCTGGGGGACATGGTTGTGAGATATCGATGTGTGTCCCAGTCTCAACCTATTAAGGACAGAGAATTCGTTTTTGGACATTTGGATCGGTGGCCACCAAGGATCAACATTTGGTTTAATATTCCTTAGGAAAGTTACATGTTGGGACCAGGATGAGATCCAATATTCTTTCATATTTCTGTGGAAGAAGGAAGTGATTTCTGGTGATGGGACATTGGGTGGCATAGGGGGCAGACAACATTGACTTGGCGGCCCGGTCTACACATTCGTTTCCGGATATTCCAACACTTTCGTAGTGATTAAACATGATGTAAATAATTTACGCGCTTTAGAAAATGAAATGTATTATCGAAATAAATACGTTTCATTTTCTAAACGCATTGTCCGTAAATTATTTATAATGGTAATAGATAACGAAGTTGAAATCTTAAATAAACAACAAATTATCTCTCGGGGGGAGGGGGAATAGACAATATTTAAAACATTGTTATACCTATAAAGTACGTAAAATTAAGATTTATATTAAATTTAAATCTTCGTGCTCGAACTGAAATATGGGGAAAGAATAATTCTACGAACGAAGCTTACTTTTTGGTCAATAACGCTAATTAATTAATTAATTAATTAATCGCGGTACTAAGAGAAATTAATAAAAACAAAATTAGTGTGCGGTTATCAAAAAGAATATTTCGAATTCAAAAATTTTCGATTGCTTCGGCTGATGCTGCAAATGTTCTATTAAAAATGTAAAACAATATATACGAGAATTGAAGGCAAATAGGGTTAATTAATAAATTCAGCAATTTCAGATCATCTAAAACTCGGCAAGACTTAAAGAGACGCTTTAAAATTATAATCTTCGAAATGTGACTGCAATGAAAAAAAGTAATTCACAAATGTACGAAATTTCGAAAAGACAGACAAATTACTTTTTTTTTCAAATGGGTACGCTAACGAAGAGCAACCAACCAAGAAATCTAAGTAATAGCTCGAAAGGAGCATAACATATTTTAATCTGGTGCGAGATTGAATGAATGAAAGAAACTAGAATAGGAACAACTGACAAAGAAGGAAAAGAAAGAAAATAAGAGTGTCATTGTACGGAGTAGGAAGACCAAGATCCAAAAGAAGCTGAGAATAGAAGAGAGAACGTACTGAAGAAAGTGAGAAACATTTCAAGAAGACATGATTGATATCACACAGAAAAAAGGAATCTTCTGGGTGAAGAGGACATCGCGGAGAAGAAAAGACGAAGGGAGAAAGGTTTGGTCGAAACGAAGACGACATATGGCAGTATTCAGAGGACCGCAAAAAGAAGGAAACTTGTCAAACCAACTGGTCAGAGAAGGTAAAGAGAGGCTGGACGAATAGATAAAAGGAATTCGGATTGGCGAAACGGGGAATAATAAATATCATTCCATAATGTAATATGGAACTGTCTGGAAATATGATTAATATTGTGAGCAGGAAATTTAAGAAAGAGGATGTCCATTGGGGAAGCTCCTGAGCGAGTTAAGGAATTAGCCACCTCTCATTCCCCTCAATTCCAGCATGGCCAGGAATCCACAATAGATCAATATGGATAGAACGGAACAGGAATAATTCGTGAATTAGATTGCGAATAAAGAGAGTGAAAGGGTCAAAAGAGGACAACGGTAAGGGAGAAGAAATCGTCTGCAAGACACGTTCAGAGTCAACTATTAAAAGAAATTTATCCGAGAGGATAGAAGAGGAAGAGATAAAAAGAATTGCATGAAGTATGGCAGCAGGTTCAGCAGTAAATACAAAACAGCAGGAGGAAAGTTTAAAGGATTCAGAGTAGTTATGAGAAGGAAAAACAAAGGCAACTCCATCAGCCCTCTTAAACCCATCAGTGAAAATAACGGAATAATTAGGATATAAAAAAACCATGTGAAATTCAGATTTAACTATAGAGTGAGGAAGAAATTTAACAGAACTTGACAAATGAAATACGTGAGGAAAACGTAAGGGATTGAAATAATTAAGAGAAAAGTACGGAGATTTATCATAGGAGGAAATATAGGGAGAAAAATTGACAAGTCGAACAGAAATGAAAGATAAAATTGGAATTCTGTTGGGAGTAAAACGCCAGTTGTGCAAATATTTTTAAATTTACACAGAACCTTTTCGAAAATTAAACAATATTCCCCGTGTTTTATGATGAAAAAAAATAAAACAAAACCTAAGAAAACGAACATAAGATATATTTCAGCACGCTAGGCAAGCTGAAAAATCACTAAAAGTATATAGCAAATCCAATCGCTTGTAGTGTTTTTTTTTGTTTTTTTTTTTTGGCATTACCCAGCATTAGGTTGTGTTAGTGAGAGAACGGAAGGAACGAATTAGAATTGAATATTTAACTGGAGATAGAAGCAATGAAGGACGCTATAATAGGAATGATTACGGGGGATGGAAGTGAAAGAATAAAGGGGAATTATTATATGGAGTAGGCAAACCGAGTTTCAGGAGTTGACAATAGAAGTGAGAGCGTTCTGTAGATACAGACCCCCATTCGAAGAAGATGGGATTTATGTTGCAGAGTAGATCAGAATCATCCGGATGATGGGAGGAACAGAAAGGAGAAGAGGACATGGAAAAGCGAAAAGAGGATGCCGGAATCGCTTATAGTGCCACATCGGTTCTTTCATTTCCATCGCCTTGTGTTTTTGTTCTACTTCATTGTCGTTATATAGCTAACTGCATACGAATTTAAATAAATAATCTAGTTTTTCTTGTTGTTTTTTTGGTTTTTTGTCGAAAATTTTGTTACCAAACTCGGCGAAAAAAAAAACATTTTTTCATTTGCTTTTTCATACTTTTCTTAGGACTCATCAAGCGAGAACAGAAACGATTAGAAAAGAAAAGAGTCGGTTATATTTTAATACGATCCGATATTGTTAAGAAGGAATGAATAACAGGATAACGTGTGAAGAAGAAAAAGAGGCGCAACAAGGAGTAGGAAGATTAAGTGTCTCAGAAAATCGGGGAATAGAGAACGCTCGACGGAAAGTGATGAACACTTAAATGATAATCGTTTTAGACAACTCGTCGTTTGAATGGTGAGGACTATAGGGAATCTAACGAACTGCGAAAATGAAAAGATAGAATGGCTTAAGAATGCGGACGAATAATAGAGAGACGATAAAAGGGCAACGGCGAAGCGAGGAACACCAGAGAAAGCATAGATTAACAGGAAGACTAGGTGTTAAACAGAGCGTTTGTAGCATATAAAACAACAAAAACACGGGATAATTGCCTTGTTTGATTGTTTATGCTATTAGTGATAAATTTATTATCAACGTTCCTCGTCCCAAGAAATACCGGGTGAAAACGGGTAATCCGAATTCTCACGTTTAATTCTCATTCTATATAGTGAAGAGCTCCTGTAGGCTGGGTTCAAGTGGCTAAATTCGCAGTTAATGCATAATCCGAGGCGCGATATACTTGTTCCGGCGGTGTCGGACACAAGCGGGAATTTTTTCGGGAACGATATGGAAAATCAGATGGCAACAAAAAACAGGACGAGGTCGTAAGTATAGGTAGAATAATTGAGACAAAATGTTGCAGTGTGACAGGGAAAAAATATATGAAAACTTGCGCGTAGGGAATGCAAACAAAATCGAAAACGCTATAGGCCATGCTAAAAAGTACTTCATAAAAAGAGGTCCTTGTGTATTGATCAGAAATACACTGATAAATTAGGTCTTAGGGCCAGTGAGGACTGTTGCTTTCTTACGGATTTGCTTAGTTTAAAGCAACATTTACTATTTAATTGTAAATTAAGATTGTATCAATGAAATAAAACAAAATAAAAAAAAATAATAATAAAAAATAAATAAAATAAAAAATAAAATAAATGAATTATGATGCAAAGATTTGCGGAATAAGAATGGGAAAGCGGTACCGTTGTACGCTCTTTCGTCTAAAATGAAAATATAATTAACAGCGGCAGATAAGGTCGATGGGTATAGCGGTAATATGAAAAATTATTCTTTCTCGTAAGCATTACAGCTAGATTTTATACTTTGCTGATGACATATATTCTACAACCGGTACATTTTGACAATAAAATTAATTTTTACGAATTTGTTAGGAAAAACGAAAAAATAGATGTATACAAATTTATAAAAGCGAAAGAATAAATAGGTTTTGTTTAAAACTTATCCAAAAGGCGAAGACCGAGAGTCATTAAGGGGTGGGGGGGTCCTTTTTTACACCCTTACCAGTCCGGTCTTATCTCCTGTACACAACTGACGTCTCCGTAAGCGATATGCATCATCTCGTAAATATCTAAAATCCTATATTAGTTTTCGTAACTTCCGTATCCTTATGAATAAAATGAAATAATTAAAAAAAAAAACAAATTCTAAACATAGTCTGTTTTTTCCAAAAATAATCCAGTTTACGCATAATCGTTCAATGTGTACGCCTATAAAATCGCAGCAGCCAACGCCAAACGTAAGCGTGACACGCTATTGCAGAAATCATTTTTGTGCGAATTCTTCTTCAGGAGCCCGAGAGCTGAGTTCCCCCATGATTCTGCTGGAATGAGCAAGAAGTTGGGCTTACCGATTGTGCTTTAAAACGTATTAACCGAAGGGGAAAAAATCGATATGAGACCCGTTCATAAATATATACGCGCCAAAAATTAATAAAACAACTTTTCCCGCCTACTGTCTATTATTAAAGCGCATTCCGAACCATTTTTTTCGAAACGCATTCATTTTTTCTCGAACAATTTACGTCAGATATGAAGCGGAAAGGAGTATACTCTACTCCCGTACGGGCACGCGTAAATCGTTAATTTACAAATAGTTTTCTTTTTTTTTCTTTTTTTTTCCTTTTTTTTTTTTTTTTGTTATCTGTTCGAGTTGCTCGTGAAACACATTAATCAATGTACAGGGGGGCAGCGAAATTCGAACGAAGCTGCTTAATGGGCCAGCAAAAATCCTAAAAAATTTTCCTATTTTGACTCACATCAACTGTGTAAATCTCATAATTGCTTCATGTTTTCGGCGAACACGTGTTGCAACGAATTCGCAGTTATTAATTAGCATACCGACTTTTACAAGTTATATGGCGCACAATTATTCCAATTGTTTCGAACTTATTTTTTCTCTATAACCTCGTGTATTATAGTAACCATAAAAAGAACAAAAACAAAACAAAAAAAAAAACGTAAAAGGTGAGAATGAATACGCTTTAATAATTAACCGCCTTATGGAAATTTGATAAAAACGTTTCATGACGTAATTAAAATATTCTTCAGTTTAGGCACTAACTCAAACAAACGGAAGAATAGGTGTAAAACAATAAAACCGTATATAATGCGACCCCACTGCTCAACATACACGGTCTTTTTATAATCGCATCATTCAATCGGTAAAACTGACACACGAGATTAAATGCTTCTACAGTGTGGCGCCCTTAAAAACTGTAACAAATTATTCAGCTGGGGCAACACAATAACTGATCTAAATTTGCCTCGAAATCGATCGTAATGCAATTTGCTAGACCAGTTTAATGATCTTCTCCTCCAAAACCGTTTTCATAATAATACATTAATTGTGTTTCTCTCTACGTGTGAGGTAAATAATGTGATAATGCAGAACATTTTCGACGAATTCCTGGAAAAGCGGTAGTGAAAATTAATTACGTCTTTGTTATAAATGAAAATAAAACAAATTGAAGGTAAACGAGAAGGATGGAATAAAATAAAATAAGAACCGAACAATGAGAGGCAGGTAAATTAGAATAATACGCAAAATCTGAATAATAAAATTGCTGTATGTTATTTAAAATCTATAATACACGCGTACGATGTTTTATGTGGTCTTACTACACGCTAAATAAGTATAGTTTTTCTTTTTTGGTTTTTGTTATTAAACGCGCTTCTTGCAACTACACGCGGTTAAAAATTTGCGCTACTACAAATTGATAACAGCAAAATTTACCCGCCAAAAAATTAAAAACTAGAAGTAAAATAATTAAATAAATAAATAAAACGGACAAACTGCTCAACTCTGTTCACATATCTTGAAAACAGTTGGAGTTGGACAGTCGCCATCGCGTTTCTATATGAGCTTGTCAACGCGGTTGCTGTCACGGTCAGCTTATAGTTATGTTCAGGCTAATGCTAGTGCCGAGATAGCGTACTATTCGCATTAGATTACCTATTGTGGGCGACGACCCTTTTAAGATATCGCTGTTTGTTTTCTCCTTTTTGTTTTGTTTTTACTTATTCATTTTTGTATAAATTTTACAGCTTTTTCAATTTATCGCAGCATCAGCTACCATGACATAGTTGGCTAGGTAGTGGTATTTTATAAATCCCACTACGGAAAAATATAGAAAAATTTCATTCGTGCTGGGTTAATGAACTCCCCCCCAAAAAAAAAAAAAAATTGTGGTGAGGGGAGCTCTGCATTATTGTATTTTACCATGTGAAACGGTGTAGCATTTTAAAGATATGCTTACTTCATGTACAGCGTGTGAATGTTGCCGAAATAGAAAAAAAGTTCTGACATAACTAACTCCGTTCGTAATCCATTAGAAGGAAAAATACACAAAAAGTACTTTGAACAGTTTTTGGTGCAACACTCTTGAGGACTACTGAACGTTTGATTATTTTAAACATCGGAAATTAATTCGTTATGTTTTTCACCAGCTCTATTTCGTTGTTTATCATCGTAACGTCTTCCATCAAAAAATGAAAAAATCTTCTGCGTCAACTATATGAAAATCAGATATACAAGAATAGCATAGAACGTCGAATATGGGAGAAAATCGCTGAAAAATTTGACCGGTTTCGATGTGCCGAAATTTGAAAAAATTCGGTAAGATGGAATTGATGTGTTTGGATGCACAAAGAGTCGCAATCACTGTTGCACGAAAGAAAATGCGTACGTTAAAAAAATAGACGAAATTAAAAAGAAAGAAAAAAAGGGAAATTATTTTCCAATTTTTGAAAAATTTGAAAGATATTCCTACCGCGACAACGTATACAAGCAATATTTCTAACAAAAAGGCCCCTCAAAATGATTGATTTTTTCGCTTTTGTCTTTGAATAGATGCTGGTCGTTCCGAGGTTAGGAGGGTGATATCGTACTTAAAAAAGTACGCACTCCGTCGCTTGACTCGATGAAAAAGCAGAGACAAAAAGAACTTTTGCCCGTCAGTATAACGTACGATTAAATCTTCTTCGTCTGTATATATTATTCCGTCAAATAGGTAATATGTTGATGCCGAAAAATAGGATAGAAACTCGTTAAAGACAGGTGGTAGAAGCATGATTTCCAAAGCAGCCTGTCTAATCTAAAGTGCGCACAATGACGCCTTTGTTCTTTCAATTCCATTGTTATTTTTCCTCTTGTTTCCTTCGTTGCTTCCTTTGCTGATCGAATTCGAATCGAAAATAACCCGCTTTGTTGCTGTCGAACGTATTATGTCCATTATTACGAAAAATCCTGCCCCGCCAAAAAAAAAAGAAAAAATAAAAAACAGAAAATAAAAATGAAAAAGTCATAAGGGGAGGTTAATAAACGGACTTTTCTCTGCACTCAACGTACGATTTTGCTGGTTCTTGAAGATTTAAAAATTTTGGTTTCTTTTCTGCATCATTTAAATATGGTACTAAGATCTTACGCTTATTCGCACACAACACATGAAACCCCCCAAATTAAAATCTAGCACTTTTACCCTCATCGGATTTTAATCGAAAATTTTGTAGTAAAAATTAAAATGCAGGCCATCGGCTTACCACTAATTACTCTTCCAAATGTCCTTCAATTCTTTCCTCGACCTAAATCTGCCACCTTTTACATTCTAATGCAAAATCTCATAAATCCTCTCCCCAATTTCCCCTTCGTCCGTCCAACACTGTGTGTTAGACGGACGCTTAACAAATAAATTACTTTTCCAGTTGGCCCTGTTTCAAAATATTCATCTTCCCTCTCAAATAATACGTCAACCGTGTTCTTCTTCCCAACTTTTTCTTTCGCTTAGTTAATATCCACGACCCGATAACTACTCTATTTTATTTAAACAACATTGATTTTTCCTCGTTTACTTCGTATTTGGTTTCCATCTAATAATACGCATATAATTTTCTAATAAAGCGATTAGAAAAGGAAGTGTCAGTTAAATATTGCTCTCATCAGGAACGGGCAACGTGAGGGAACTAAGAACTTGGATAATGGATCTAATGAACGGGATGTGAGAAGCGCAGCGACAACAAATTAGAATATGGAATGGTGGGAGCAGTCGAAAGAAAGGGCCGTTTAAAAATCATGTGATTAATATATCACAGATAGCTACGTAATTAAAACGAAGATGGCAATTAGGGGAGAGTGTTTTGTAGGATTAAGGAGTAAACAAATAATAAACACAAGAGCCGAACAGTTCAATGAGGGAAAATCTTTAAACCACGGAAAAGTAAGAGAATCCGACCATAGTCTAGTATGGAACTTTTCACCTATGGAATCAAAAATAATTAAATAGTTTTTTTCTGCTTTTTTTTTTTTTTTCATTGGTTTGTCAACAAGGACTTTAGCCCAAGAAGTGGGAAAAAGGAGAAAATAAAGTTTTTATTTTTAAACATTTAAAAATATATATGGAATAAAAATAATTCAAGGGCAGTTATAACGTAAATAGATGGAATTGAGAATATAAGAAGCACTATAAGGAGTGTAGGGATACCGAGAGAGAAGAGTAGAAAGGCGATTATTCAGCAGAGAGGACCGCGCATTCAAATAAAACATAATTAACATCACAAGGAATGTGTATGCAGAAGGGGAATGAACAAGGATAAAATGAAGTGGAAGTAGATGAAAACCGTGAAAATTATGCAGCAAGTCTGACTATGGTTAAAGAGATTTAAGAGAGGGAAAGTCTAGGATTAGAAGCCATGGGCGAGGAGGAAGAGATGGCTGAATAAAAAAGGTAAAAGAAGGTAGTTGGAAAAGGAACGTTGAGAAGTGGTATGGGCAATAGAACGCGGGAATTTTTTTCAACGACCTAGCTTTTTTTCCTTTTGGCCAGCTTTAATGAACGCAAAATAGTCCCATTAGTTTAACAGTGAAGCTGGTAAAGGAACAAATGACAAAATAAAAAACTTATAAAAAAAGAATCTTTTTTTTTCCAGCACAACTGACCAACTTTAGTGGCCATTTAGCCATTAATTTATTGCGATAAAGAATTTTTTGTGGAGGGGTAGTACTCAGTAGTACTCCCTCTGAATTTTATAATGGCTGGACAAGGTCTAAAGGCTTATTTCGCCACAGTCTGCGTATTTCATCGGAGTTATCCAGCAAATTGTTAGCAAGTGGGTTTATATGAATGCTAAGTCGAGCGACATGTTTATTTGCTTGTTTTTTGATTTCATCCTCCACAGACATGTCATTCAAGTCACTATGGAGGGTATAATTTGAGACGTACCAGGGGGCTGCAGCAATGGCTCTCAGTACCCTATTTTGATATCGTTGTATTTCCTGTAAGTTCGATGTTTTTACGCAGCCCCGCAGCTGCATACCGTACAGCCAGATCGGTTTTAGAGCTACAACTACTGTTTTATATAATAGAGTTTTATTGTCTAACGATAAGCATGATCTCTTACCTAATAGCCACGACATGGTTCTAGTTTTAAACCTCAAGTGCTCCATTTTTTTCCGAATGTGAGTACCCCAGGTAAGCCTAACGTCCAGTGGGGAAGATTTTTTAATAAATAACAATATAAAAACTACCGCCTCAACTGAAATAATTTATTTTTATCTTCCTCCGATTCTACATAAAACATTATCACTCATAGCCTTTCCATGTTTTTGTGATAAAACTTTAATAAAAACAGAAAATATTACGACAAAGGCATCTATGGAATTGTATCGACTTTTAAAGATTAATAATAATAATAATCAAATCAGATCTAATCAAATATTATTGCTTTAACAAATCTAACATAAAAATACAAGAAAAAACAATATATATAAATTCCACAAATGCGCATAGCTGCGCTAGTGTAGTGGGATTATTATTATAAAAAGAAAACTGATAATGTAAATCCGGATACAATTACAAAACCCATAATAAAATAAAATGAATATAATAAAAACATTGCTAGACAATAAAACATGGTACAATACAATGCAATGGCCAAACACAACTATTGACTGAAAATATAATGAATACAATTAGAATGTGAAATAAATATTTGGCCGTTATTTACAGAATTTAACTTTATTTTTATCATATTCAGTACAGGATTTACAAACAAGTACATTTCAAATATTGATAAATCGTAAGTATCATATAATGTAGATTTACTATTTACACATACACATCGATAATAATAATAATAATTCATAAACTTTTGTTCAGAGTTTTAAATTATTTTGATCGACTGGCTGAAATGCCGAGGCCAAGAAATAAAAAAAAAATAAGCATTCGGTCATCGATATTTTATTATTTAAAGTGCCCTAACGAAGCTTCTGAGCTGCGTATAAAAAATGAAAAAACGTCACGTATTCGAACCCAAGGAAGAACAATAACCAAACAACCTTATTAGGTACCGTCGGAGCGACGGTTTCATTAGAATAATTGCAGGTCTCCAAATTCGGTGGGTCGTTTAGTGCCGGCCGAAATATATTTCCCGAAGCGACAGCGCCATAGAAATTTTCCAACGGTTCTTCTATAAACCCTTCTCATTAATAAGGCCAACTCATTTGTTTACATACATACTTGTCAGTGGCGTAATTGATTAATTATAATATACTGTCCCCGGAGTTATTAAATGAAAATACGTTTAGTGCAAATCATGTTCGGTTTACCTCTTTTAGAATTATTAGGCTACACCTCATCCGTTCGCTAATTTTAGCGAAATAATTGCATTTCCTTTCTAGTTTCAGCACAATAATATATATACATCCATTATATATATATATATATATATATGCGTATTACATATGTATATGTATGTAAATATATGTATATATATATAAACTCGGCCCTTCGGGACTCGAAAGGGGGCAAACCCCTTTCACCCCCAGGTCTAGTTCTTTTATAATTCTTATAGAAGAGTGAACTTTTTCATTAGCTACGCCATTTTTAACTTTCATTGTATAAAATTAAGACATTTTTTCGTTACATTTCCGTTGCATATTTCGTTACAAAAAATTGTGACTAGGACAAATTTCGTGACAGGACACTTTTCCTGATAACCGCTGGCGTAAAATGGCATGGCCATTAAAATATAAACTCGGCCAATTTGGTCTCGGAAGGGGCTCTGCTCCTTTACCCCTCTTGCTTATATTTTCTGTTTCTCTTCTATACTTTGTATAAAATGATCAAAATTTACGTCATTTAATACCGGCATGATACATTTTTTTTGTTACGAAATCTAATGGGTGTATGATTAAAAATAATTGACATTTAACATTTAACTTTCGTTACATAAAATTGGTACACTTTTTCTAATGCCCTAAGAATTACGTTGTAATTAATGTATTTATTTGTTGCTATATAAACTCCGATTTTTCGATTCTCGTCTCGGAGAAATTCCCTGGACCTCCGAAATACTATAGCTTTCTATAATTCTTATGAGCCGGTTTTTACTGACCATGTCATTCTTCTCAAAGTTAAAAAAAATACGAGAGTAGTAATTTTTGCTCATTTAAAGTATCGTACAATTCGCGTAATCAGAGAAATACAAGTTTAAATTCATTTCTATTTACTTGTTGTAACTTGAAACGCAATACAACGCAATGATGAATTTTAACAAGGAAGAACTTAAGTTACATGAACCGATAACTCCCGTGATTGTCTTCGAAACGTGTCGGGTAATTAAATAGCTTAAATAAATGTTTAGAGTAGTGTGTTGTGATTTTACTTATTATACACGAACTGAAATTAAGAAAAATCATTATGCGCATTTAATAAGCTGTTCGAGAACATATTTAACGACAATTTTTCAAAATACTGTTGGAGTTCTAGATAAAAGTTTCGACCGACTTTCGATGAAATTTCGATTTCGGCTAAAAGATTTATTGGGTTTGTTCCCAGACAGTTTTGATTTTTAACTTTATCCTTTTAATAAATTATTACTTTCCTTTGCGTTTTTGTGTTGGTAAAATAATACAAGTAGTAATACTATATTTGTAATTGGCGTTCATAAATTGGGAAAAAAAAGAAGACCGCATAAACCTCTCTGATTAATTACATACTTATCTGCATGCATCCTTCCGTTAAACAAGTAGCCTCCGCTCCTAAAATCGATCTGACATACATTATTTCGATATTTTCTTCACTTCTTGTTGATCTTTTCTCTTTTTTATGTCGTAGCGCGAAATTATGCGAACACTTAGAGGTTTCGCTGAAAGAGAATGAAAAAAAAAGTGGTTTAGAAATCCGTGGAAACATAGCAGAATTCTGCGGAGATTCGTATAAAGTGCATTCGAAGCTGTTCAACGTTGTAATAATCGCAAAGAAATCGCGGCAATCAGTTGATCAGATGAAACTAGAGAGACACTTTTATTACTTAACCGATGTAACTTTCGAAACATTTCAGTTCGGCGTTTTACCGTTCGAAATTGCACTGCTAGCAATAAAAACACGAAGCTTCAGACGGAACCATTATAAGCTCAGCTAAACTGTTTGCGTCGATGTTGTTCGATCGAAACGACCGATTATTACAGAACGTAACCATCGCCGGGAAATATATTCATTTATTCGAACAGAATCGAGTCGTGCTAGAACTTTGACTGAAAAATTACAAAAAAGCGAATTTTCCTGTGCAATAAAACGCATTGAAGTGTTTTCTGTATTCTTCCGAAAGATGCGTTTATTTTGGCTTTTTTTTTTCCTGGCACTATTCAATGTGAATTTTTCTCCATTTTGTTTTATTTTTTAACTCTTATTGGTTCTTTTTTTTTCATTATCACTATTACGATATATACAAACACTACCAGGCCGGGCGGTACTTCTTTTACCCTTATTTTAATTCTTCGTCTTCCGTTTTCTATCTGTTTCGCAACCGAGCTGAAGATACTTATCTTGTTTTCGTTTCATTATTTCCGACTCCGGCTCTTCGATTTCTTCTCTTCCCTTTCCGATCTTCCTTTTTTGCACGCTCTGTTATTCTTCCCGTACACACTGATCTACATTCCTGCATGCCTCAATTCCATTCGTACTGTTCCTGGCCATTCGGACATCTTTGGTGATTCCTTGACTCCGGATTCTGCTTTCAACTAGCCAAAAACTTTCAGTTACAAATTTTGGCGAGATATTGCTTTCTCCTTTATTTTAATCATCGGTTACACGTTCTTCCTTCTGCTCCACGGTGTTCGTTTCGTGTTTTTTTGTTATTTCACCGTTTTATTATTGTGTCTCCATTATTTAAGTTCTTCATCATGGCCTTCGTTCACACTGCCCTCCTTCTATTTTAAAATAGCGCAACCCTGTTTGCAACAGCGTCTATCTCTTTCCGATTCTGCCGTGACTTGGACACCCCTTATTGCTCCATCCTGTCTTTTCACGCGTCATTTCTGCTACCTGACCCTTCTTATTGATAATATTTGATCGGATCGAAATACAAACTACTCTTTCACTTTCTATATGTTTTCTGATAAAACCCCTCCCCGCGCAAAAAAATAAATAAAATAAAATAAATATACCACGCTGGGATGTTTTAATAATTTCCAAAAAATACAGCAGTTTTAGTAGGTGCTCTTTCTTGCCTTGTAGTGTATATCATTAATTTTTCCGATATTCTAATGGAACTCTGTAGCGCAAACAGCCGCATTCGAGACCTAATTGTAGGGAGATTTTTCTCGAGTATATGTCTTCTTCTCAGTTAAGTAACCGATCGCGGATAATCAATCTTTCTAATATCTAAAGCAATATACGCGGAATTTGAGAAAATAAAACTGCTTGGGAAACATTCTTCAATGATTCCGATAGTTCTTAAAAAGGAACGAACGGATCAAAAAACAAAGAAAGTTTAGAAATCTTCTTATTTTTAATTCAGATTGATTCATTGATGTTTTTTCTTTTTTTGTTTTACGGTCTTAAAACTTTATGTATCGATGATTTTCCGTGTTAAATAAAAAAATTATCAGAAGCATCGGGAAAAGTCCCCCTTCTCATATAGCTTCTGCGGATCCGCTGAAAACGCGGAAGGAAAATATAAAAGGAACAGCGTATAAAATCTTGAACGGAATTAGTTTCAAAAACCGGTGTGTCTCTACGATGTAAATGATGCAGCAGGAAAACTGGCGCACATAAAATGCCGAGAACAGTTTATTGTGCCCATGAATACACCTACACCGGATTAATAAAGAATAATAGCGTCGGCGATATGTTAATATTAGTAATCGTACTAAAGGAAAATTTTATGCGAATTTTAATCGCTTACATTCTCGAATAAGTCGGATGAATTAGGTATTTTCTGAAGAAATTCACCTTCTTTATCGTCTCGACTGTTTCTAGAAGGGTGTTTCCCCCACCGAGTTGCATTACTAAACGTCGCACCAGAAGACACACGCTGTTATATTGTTCGCTATCTACGAACGGCAGCCAAAAGTAACCTTGAAGGCTATTACAATGGAAATAGGAAGGCCGCCTTCTAAACAAAATCGACAACAGTTTTCCTGCGTCGCGTTCAATAACTATCAATGTCCCTTACCAACGGGGTAATTAATCTGCACTCGGACTACCTGATGCTTCTTTTATTTTTCCTCCGTAACCGGTTAATAATTCTCCACTATGTTTTTGTTGTGCATTCGTACTTGTATGATGCAGAATTGGTAAAAATATCGCGGAAGCTGACAGGCTCCCTATGCTGCACATCGCGAGGTAATTATACAATATGTCGTTTGTGAATATGTTTGAAAACATGCACGCATTTTGTCGCGCTCTACGTCTCATAGATGGAATTTAAAAAACCACATACCGTCTCTTATCACAGCTGGTCGCCTTTCTCGGAATAAATCTTGTTTTTATTGTTGAGCAGTCCACTGTGTTAACAAGCCCCGGGTTTAAGGGGTTTAACAAAAATAGCCTGTATTAATTACCATTATTAAACGACGTTCAGGTAAACTAATTTCGACGGCTTTACTGCTCTGTAGGGATCTACACGTAAATCCAATGAATACTATTCGGTATATTCCAGAGCAAGAATATAATAATTTATTTATGTAGCGGCTGAATAAGAAGACTGGATAGTGTATTTCAAAAATAAAATATGCGTGTCTTTGAAACTGAATCTCGGTGTAAATTTTTTATTCTTTCGTATAGCTTGAAAAAATCATCCGGCATCCGCTAATTAAAATTTATATAACAAAACTAGCTAATTGATAAATAATAGGGGAAAAAAAACATTACTCGGGATAAGTACTTTTTATCTATCGTTATTTGTTAGTAAATTATTCTTTTTTTTTTTTAGACGTATCCATAATGCGCTGGCACTTTTAAAATGTAAACAACTTCGACTTACTCGTTTCTGCATATGTCAATGCCTATTATATGTGTATGTATCGTAATAATTACCATTCTTACATTCGAAGTAATAAGAAATTCTGTTACGTTTTCACGTTATAGGGCAAGAGGATCGGTCATAATCGGAATTTTTATTTTTATTCGGTCATTTATTTATTACTTGTCGATTTCAACGATCTAAAAATATCAATCACGAATTTAAAGTGTTTGCACGCGTCAATCGAAAATTTCAGCGGATGTTATTGCAACTTATGTGACAGTGATTCATGCGTTATCATTAAGTTCAGCATAATCATAAAGGACCCTTCTCTACGATATCACCCATATCACGATAAATTTTTTTCTTTCGCTGTACTATTGTTGTATTTTAATTAAAAAGGGGATGGTGTTTTTTTTTTCCCCTATTTTTAGTACTATAACCACTACACCATTATCTGTTGCATTTCAGTTGGTCGTAAATAAAATATTGGTATACTAAACTGAAATGTGTTACAACATCCGAAGCATCGTAGTAAAATTTTACAATAGTTATTTTCCTCAATATAAGAAATACTATATGTGTACATATGCCGAAGAAATCGTTCGAAAAATCTGTAAGCAATCGTATATCAGTTCTTCTATGAGAAAAAAAATATAGATCTCACAGCGTCGATATTCGAATATTTATTAAATTTTCGAGTATATATATATATATATATATATATATATATATATATATATATATCTATTATATAAAACTCAAGAAAACAAAAAAATATATATATATATATATGTACAAATTTTCTTTTTAATTATGCGAGAAAAGTAAACATAAATAATAATTATTTTATTTGGGTTTGAAAAGAGTTACGAGTAATTTGGTAAAAATAACTCCTTACCAATTTAATGGTCATCGCAACTTTCTGGTCTTTTTTTTCAGATTCTTTTTAAACGATTTAATGATCAAATATTTCTGTCGAACACAAAAAAAAAAAACATACCAGCATCAGAAAATAATCTAACTTTTTCGTAATCTCTATCCAAAACGACAAAAGCTGGAACATGACTCTTGCAACAGACGGCTGTTGTTTACCGATGGTCTCATCGCGTCGCATCATTAAACGTTGATTCGTATAGTGATTTCTAAACCTTAATCGTTATCGCGAAGCAGTCAAATTGTCGCTTAATTAAACTGTTTATAAATTAGCCAAATTTTAACTTTTTATTTTTGTGGACAAATTTATCATTATGGATATCAATTTTTTTTTTTTATTAGTAACGAGGAAAATATCCAAAAGTGGCTCTAAATGTTAACATATTTACCGCGAAAAAGTCTTTCTATCTGTTTCGATGTCGAAAATAGTTTAACGAACCACACGGGGTGATCCAGTAGATTCGGTGTAAAGTTTGATAGATCGTAAATTAGTCAAATTCATTCTGCGACCAGCTGTATCAATCTGATATATCGTACATAAAATATACAAATCATGTATGAATATAGCAAACATTAATTTTGGATTATGCGCATTTTGTTGTCAAAAACACAAACATAGTAATTTTGTACGTCTAGAAGAAGAAAACATTTAAGGTTATTATTTGCGCTATTTAATTAGACAACGATGTACATGTTTGTCGGTCGATATTTGATTTTCGTAACATGACCGAAGAAGGAGGTAGAAAAACGTAGGTTTTATAGTTTACAAAGAAATGCTTGCAGATTATTGGACGGTAATGTCCTCCTTTTTTTTTTAACAGTACAAACTACCAATCAAAATTTCCTGTTAATTTTAACCTTTGCTGTAATACTATCGATTCGAATCATTTGATTTGGTTTGTTTTCAATAATGATAACATTAATATTGAAAAATAGAAATTTACCGCTACACAATGAACAGAAATAAATCAGCGAACTAATTCTTCGGAACAACAACAGACACGAAACGAACACCGAAGAAAAATTAACTAACAAATGTACGGCACTTGTTTATAAAGTGGAAGCTATATAAGGATGAGATGTGTTCTTCAACCAGTTGTATCGTATCAGCCAGAGGAATTAACTGCACAATTAAAGAACTTGGATGCCTTGGAGATGTTATCGCAGATATGAAAGCCGATAATTTACGCGTGTCATACTGTATACAATTTTTCGAACAATACGCAATAAAAAATATTGTCGCTTATCCATAATCCGTAATATCTAAAACCACCAAAAAATTACTTAGATTCAACAATAACAAATGTACTAATAACAATGATAATAATGACAATAATAATAATAATAATAATAATTATTATTATTATTATTATTATTATTATTATTATTATTATTATTATTATTATTATTATTATTATTATTATTATTATTATAAAATTAAAAAAAAAGAAAGGTAAAGTACTTTTATATATTTCGAGCAAAGAACATGGCGCATTTTTGTTTTCATGATCATTCTTTGTTGCCCCCTCCCGTTTTCGTTTTTCGTTGGTTGCCTCTCCATATTGTCATCTCCACTCAAACGAAGAGCATGTTTGCGATGCCGATCATGTGTCTATTAAGTATTCATCTCTTTCTGCTGAGTGCTCTGCTTTCTATTCCATTTCATTGATACTCGGTCTTCCTACTGCATATTGCGCCTCTTATGTCCTATCTTTTTTCTCTCCACGGATTGTTCCTATTATATTGATTATTTCCTCCTAATAACATTTGATATCGTATGAAGATATAATTGATTCCTTCCTATTCTAATTGTTTCTGGGTAAAGGTCCCCGGTTGACAGACCCAAAAAAAAAAAAAAAAAATATGTTTGTACCGTAGATGTACGCATATATACAAAAATTGTATATATATGTATATATATATATATATATATACATTTATATACATTTATATATATCACTTAAAGGAAAATTAATAAAGAAACGGAATTATTCGGAAGAGATGTGCAATTATCAGCGTGAGGATCGAAGTATTTTCTTTTAAAACGACTTCTTAATTACTTAAGAGCCGACATTTTACTATTAGGCAGCGCAACTTCCTTCAGCAGAAACTGAATTTCAGCTATCCCTGCAAATTAAAAATGCAAAAATTAATCATTTACGCCTAAAATTTAAGTTTTATTAAAAATTAAAAAGGCTCTCATACTTCGTAAAAACGAAAAATTATTCAAATGTAAAAAAGTCGGAAAAAAGAAGATCGCCTACTTTGTAAGAAATTGTTTTTCGCTCGCATTCCATTTTAGTTCAGCGGTTTTTTATTTATTTTGTTTTTTTTTTTTTGTTTTTTCGCGATAAACTTTATTACAGAAAAATCAAAAAACACTTTCAAACTCCGTCTAACAGCCCGCCCGCTTTTGACTTACGGAAGGAGCTTCGTGCATTCTCGGTACCAGCGTTATCTTTCACAACTGTCGCGTACTGCAATGCGTTTGCTCTTAAAATCAAACTAGCCGAGTATTCGAACAATGGTCACGAAATCCGGCAGCAGACAGCGACGTCGTAGTACGATTTTATTTCCGAGGCAAAGAAATCGACTGGAGGGGTTATTCAATTCGCCTATGATATTTTTATGCGCATTATCCAACGAGAATGAGACCGATTTAAATAATTACGTCATAAAATTCGGGTGCTACCAGCGGTCGGTCGGTCGGTCGATGAATGAACGTCGCGAGCAAAATGTCATTCGGTAAATAGGAGTACGGTGCAGACGCGTAGACATGTGTGTAGCAGCGATCGAGCGAGAAAGCCGGATGAAATCGATCGTAACCGGAGCAAGATTATTATTTCATTCTGGAAAGCGAAAACTTCTGCTAAAGGCAAGCGTGGACCCCGCGACACGCTCGATTACCTTTGACAGTCTGTTACTAATTAAAGCACGTGACTTTTGACAGCCAATTCGGCCGTCGTCTGCCAGCCACAGAGCGAAAAGCGAGCCAATAAGGAACGCGCGCACGCATCATTTTCCAGACACTGCGATTCGCGCGAAATTAGTTCTTGCTTAACATTTCCACCGGATGCATACGCTTTTCCGCACTTCCTCGCCATTTTGCGCGCCGGGGGATAGGGGTAAATGAAAATTACGTTAATCGGCTGATGAAGGAACTTTTTCTCGTTTGCTAAGTTAAAATTCCAGTTAAATTTTCGCCATCAAGATTAGATTATTCCGCAGTGTGTGTAAAATCTACGAATACCATCGCTGAAATTCATTCTGGTTTTATTCATCGACTGTTGCAAATTTAGAACAATCAGTCTAGCGTGTACGGCAATTAAAGAAACACTAAAGCTGAAACCTTTTTTTTAATATTAAAAAAAAAAGCGATGCGACCAAACGGAAATTATAATTTTATAAATGTCGAAATATTGGAAATATTAACAAAAACACACCGACAACACGTTCCGCAGTAACATACTATACAATTAATTCATAATTTTCAATATTATTTACAAAGCGCTTGGCTACAAAACCAGAGATGTCGTAGTTTTTCGGGGATTACCTCGTTCCGGATCCAAGTCGCTGCGATATTGAATATTGGTTATACCGGAAAATTATCTGGCCAATAGTAAAGGCGAGTCCTAAGTAGAAAGGAACTAGCCCCAATATGAAAAGCTTAATTTCACAATATCAAGGATATGTATAGGACTTACTTTACTAGCCTCGTCTCTTTACCAGTATGAAAGCACAAGCGGAGAGTAACTAAAATTCCTTACTTCCAGCCAACTAGCTGATATTTCTTTAAAAACCGTTTATTGACCGTTAACTTTATTACCGCCCTTAAATCCGCTCCAAACGAAACGGTGAGTGCGAAATTTTACAGGTATATTATACACCCGAGTAAGGAAATATTTCGACCAAACTATAGCGGTGGTCAGTTTCCAAAAAGAGGTTTGAATGTTCTTACCCGCGGTGTAACGAAGATTTTTCAGTTGAATTAAATTATCCATTCCTATACTATATATATATATATACATATATTAGGGTGGTCCTGATTTACATGATTTCGAAATTTTTTTTTGCCGGCCCCCTAAATATCTTCTAAATATATGAAAAAAAATTCCCGTAAAATCTGAGCTCTTAATTTTTTGATATTAATACGCTGCCCAAAGTCACCAAAGTTTTAAATGGAAAATACATGCAATTTTTTTCTATAACGCTTATAAAAATTATAACTCTGGTAAAAATTAAAGAATCAGTTTGAAATTTAGTACAGTTATAGCTTATACTATTAGGAACAATCCTTAAAAATTTCAAATTCTTAAGTTCATTACTTCTTTACATCATAGGCGTACCCAGGCCAATTTCTCGGGAGGGGTCGATCCATTTAAAAAAAAACAAAAAAAAAAACACTTGACAGAAAAAAGGATTTTACTTATTAATTATATTTTATTAATAATCTCTTGTACAATAGTTCTAAATGCGTAAGGATTTTAGGATTACTTCTGTTCGTTTTCATTTTGAAAATAATTTACACTAATATATAGTTAATTATACTGTCAGAATGCCTGGTACCAAGACATCTTACGGGCGTAAAGTGACAATATAGCAACGTAAAAATACCTTTCGGGAGGGCTTTGAACCCCCAAATCCCCCCTCCCCTCTGTACGCCTATGCCTTACATATCAAATCGATAAATATGAAAACATTTTTCTTGATAAGTAATGAATATTAAAAATTTGAAATTTTTCAGGATCGTTCCTAATAGTATAAGCTACAATTGTACTACAGTTCAAACTGATTCATCAATTTTTACCGGAGTTATAATTTTTATAAGTGTTACGGAAAAAAATTGCATGTATTTTCCATTTAAAACTTTGATGACTTTGGGGAGTCTGTTAATATTAAAATTAAGAGCTCAGATTTTACAAGATTTTTTTTTACATATTTAAAAAAAGAAATTCCAAATAATGTAAATAAGGACCACCCTAATATATATATATATATATATGTATATATATTAAATAACCGTAATACACGCAACAGAAATTACATTATAATATTTTTGTAAAAATCAAACAACACCGACATATTTCGCAGTACTAACTGCATCATCATAGTGTCCTTCGTTTTCGGTAATATTTATGAATTGAAAATGTTTAAAATTTAAAAAAAAAAAACCTTAACTTGCAATCCAATTGCAAAATTATTGTAATAACGTTCGTAATGTCAAAAAAAAAAAAAAAAACAGAAGCTAACTGTACCGGACACATGTGTAATGGCGGTTTCGTTATAGGGACTAATCCGCTATAATTACCAAAATTTTACACATTTATATTTCGAAATTAAAGAAATTAATCAGTACACTAAATCGAAATGTTAAAAACGATCTAGACAAATGCTTACGATGCAATAATAATGTAACGAGTTTGAATATACAATTTGCCTCCGGATGATATAGAAACGAATATGGGACATGCGCAAATTATTAGAGTTTCTCGAATTAATTGTGTCGTCCGTAATTTCAATTTTTTAATCAGCGCGGTAACGAATTTATGCAATAATACGTATGGAAATTCATTGCTTTAGACCATGCATTCATTATGATTTTATTTTTCGTACATTCGATAAATTGCGAAAGGCGCGTGTTTTTTTAGGTTAGTTTAAAATCGAGCATAGTACAAACGGTTTTTTTAAAAAAAAAAAAAAAACAATTTACTAACGTTCCTAGAATGGTTTAATTGTTTAAAAAAGTGTCAGTGATCTGAACAAATGAATAATAAAAGCAAAAAAAAAAAAAACAGAAGAAGAAAAATGTCATTTAGCTGGAATAAATAAAGAACATTTTAATGTTTTTCGCTCGCATTTTATTTAGTATAGAAAACCCGTCTACGCGTTAAACACTCTGATATTAATAATCAAGCGTAGCCATGAAAACAATGTTCGAGTAAAAATAATGAAAAGGCCCCTTTAAAAACATCGATAGAAATTAAAAGTTATCGATTTTACACACTGTCCTTTGTCAACACTTCTAAATTGGACGTAATTAAAAATTATTTAAAAGGAAATCCGGTTTAATTAGTCGATGCGTTTTTAAAGAAATTCAAAGGGCCCCGCCTGTTATACAATAATAACTATCCGTGTTTATAGCAGCAAACTCGACTAATATTTTATTGTAATTCTTCCCGCGCGGAGAGGGGAGGAGCAGGGGTTCGTATTTTGTTCCGAATACGATATTTAAACTTCGCATCCATTAAAAGCTTAATGAAAATGCGCATTTCTCATTCGGAACGGGTTTTTTTTTTTTCGTCGATAAAATATTAGCGAGCAGAAGCAATCGATGAAGTGTAATCAGTGACCGTCACCTGTGAAGGATGTTATCACTTTGAAGTTCAAACAAGCGAGCGCGCAGCCGTTTCTCGGACTGGCCGGTTTTGGTGTACTTTCGAAATAAAGCCCGTCGGCTACTTGTTATTTAATCGTGAAACCGCCTTCAGAGAATTAAAGCAAAGATTAAACCATCTAGATATTTTACACTTTTACTAGAACTGGTTTGGCGCCCGTCCCCGCGCCGAGCTCTGAAATTTCTCTGATTTCTCCGCGTGCCTGAACAGAGACGACTGACTACTAATAACCAATCCGAGACCCTTCTCATCTGTTCGCGACCGCTTTTCCTTTCTTACATCCTTTAATAGCGCGAATCAAAGCTCTTCAAGACCGTCTCCTCCGGTGCAAATCCGGTGTTATAGCGAAAGAAACCGGACGACGATGGCGACGACAATGTGAGATTGGTTCAGAATCGAGATTGTTCTTCGAATAGCTCTCTGTGAATTAACAGATACTCTAAGAAGCTCGTAAAGGAAACTTGAAATTCGGCATGAAACGAAGAAATTGATAGGCTCTAGTGAGAAAAAGAGGGTAGGTACGAAAGTTTCACATCATAAAAAAATGCGAAAACGAAACGTATTTGTTACGGAACAGCCGAATTAGCTGCAATTGCGGTATATGCCATCTTAGAGATTTCAAACCTTTTTCGCATCGTACATCGATTGAAATTTATTTATATTTAAATTCGATAAACTCATTACTTCTATTACTCATTAAACCCCCAATATACATATATACACTTTTATAAAATAATAATAATAATAATAATAATAATAATATATTTAAAATTAAAGTGCTATTAGCTTCGAAACGCGTCGGTGTTTAATTTTTAATATATATTATTATTTTATAAAAGTGTATAATGTATATTTAATAAGTAATAGAAATAATGTGTTAATCAAATTTTAACATTTTCTTCCTTCTCCGTCAATTATAGGGCATCGGTCGTGCATCTAAACAATCTTCCGATTATCTACCTTTTATTCTATTTTATGTATCTCTAATTATGATGTGAACATGTACACACATATCGTATACATATTGGCAATGTGTAAGCGTGATGCACTTGAAAATAAAAACGATTCTTTTCGCCTGTAGCAAATTTTGTTTTCTATATTTGGCGAATTGTCAGAGTGAAATTTTGTGAATCTTATATTTCATGAATTTTATATTTCATGAATCTTATATTTCATGAATCTTATATTTCATGAATCTTATATTTCATGAATCTTATATTTCATGAATCTTATATTTCATGAATCTTATATTTCATGAATCTTATATTTCGTGAATCTTATTTTGTTCTTTAAAATTTCGAAATGCCTACATTTCTCGACGTACAAACTGACGCATATACTTGATAGTTGCGCGCATATTACTTGTATCATCTTTCGGCGAAGGGTGTAGTTTGATTTCTGACGTTGCCTTACCATGACACCGGGAAAGTACTTTGTGTAACAAGTTTCGTTCATGCACTGGCCGGAGAAATTCGATGCTAAAATGTAAGAACAAACTAATATGACCAACAAACGAGGAAGTGAAAAAAAGTGCATTTTTTAAGGCACACTCCCTCAAGCAATATACCGCAGCAGATAGAGAAAAATTTCCGACTTTTGCAATTAAACCGGTTATAAGTCGTTAGGCAACTTCTGGAAGCGGTTTTATTTACCAAAAAACAAACATTGCGAAAATACTATTAAATCCATTTCGTCAGATTTCGTTGCATTTCGTCGCATTTCGTCGCATTTCGTCGCATTTCGTCGCATTTCGGCAGATTTCGTCATTTCACAATGAAAGCGTTCCGAGTTTTTCAATTAAGAAAAAGCAATCGCTGCGGTCGTAAGTTAGAGAAGGTATTTTAAAGAATTAGAAAAGGAAAAAGTTGCCCCGCTAAATGGAAGTTACGAGAGAAAATCCAGGAGGAGGAATCTTTCTCAAACTGATAGGGGAGAGTTCGAGAAGCGCCGAAAACTTTTTCGAAATACTTTATGGAATAAAAATGGTGAAGGACATATCGAAATTATAACGAAACGGTAGGAAAAATTTAAAGATCCACACATTTCTGTGCACTGTAAGGGTAAATAATTTCTATAGTCTACAGAAAAAAAAAAATCGTTAAACAATCATTAATTTCAACAATAAATGAAACGAGTCAAATTTGTGTACAGTTGTCGTCGTAATAAATTTTGTTTGTTTTAAACTCGGTTTTAAGGTAGGTAATTATAAATTTAATTAAACGCGACATGTTTCGGCGTCATAATAATCGTGATCTGTCGTGTTTAATTAAATCTATAATTTTACCTATATGAATTTCTTAAACCAGCGCGTCTATTATTACTTAATTACTTCATGGAAAATAAGGAAATACAAAACACTGTGCAATTACCAAGTCTTAAGGATCATAATGTCAGCTCATTGACCCGTCTCTCGAATGTCAATTAAATGTAAAAAATGAAATTATCTCTCGATTTTTGCGAGATAATGAAAATAGTTTCGTTTGTGTCGTTTTTTTAAGTATTTTGATCCACTCTTTGCACGAGAAATGCTTCAAACACCGAGATAACGCAAAAAACGCCTTCCGAGAGTTTGCGTCTCCTCCAGAACTCCGGAATTCTACGTGTTACCGGAATAAATAAACCTGTTTCTTGTCGGCAAAAATATGTCTATTCTAACGGTGCTTACTTCGATTAATAAAAAAGCTGAGACGTTATTTAAAGTTAAGGTTACAAAAACAACACTATTTCAACATAATTCGTTGAAATACAAATACATTATAAACGAGATTTGAGATTTTCGGAAAAATTTCAGGCACAACATACCAAGATTCGCATTCATGTTTATAATAAAACATACATTACAAACATGAATGCACTGGAAATGCGTGTTATTTTTAAATTTCCATCCCCCCCCCCCCTATTCCCGAAACGTCGGGTAATTTATTTACTGAAATATCGATTTATTATAATAATGGAATTAATATAACCCATTCAATTAAGTATTCTTCGGTATTATATTAATTACCATTTTACAGTTTTTTACAATATATATATATATCATATATTATATTGTTGCTATTTACATTAAATATAAATGTATATTATGTTTTGGGATTTGATTTCTTCGATTGCAAATTTGCTAAATTCATTCAAATAATTTCCTATAATTACAGAGTGTGTCTATTACTATTATTATAATTGCATCCTTGCAGTATATGAAAAACATCATCTCTAAAATTACATATTACTCAGTTTCCAGAAATCTTAAATTTATATAAATATACCATTAAGATAGACCGTGTTATAAATCGGACGTTAAAAAAAAATTTGGCGTATATTGATTATTTTTAAATCCGTTATACTTGGGAGGAAAATTGATACGTTGTTCCATTATAATTATTCCATATTTCGTGAAATTTATTTATATGAAATTTATCTATAAGTTGTTTCATTTGTTGCACTTTAAGTAATTCGAAAAATGCTGTCTTATATATTACGTGTTATCTTTTTTTTTTTTTTTTTTTTTTTTAAATGGGCACGCCAGCACAGGACATTTACCCAGCACAAAAGATTAAAAGAATAGAAGGACATATGGAGCGACAAGTTATATCAAGAAACGATTAGAGACAGAGGAAATGAATGCGGATAACAAGGGAACAACAGAAGGAGATGGAAAAGTGAGAATATAGAGGGCACTGTAAGGTGTAGGGAGGCCAAGGCTAAGCAAATTGGAATAAAGGATCGCGCGTTCAGTAGAAATAAAGGAACATTCAAATAGTACGTGATTTGCATCACACGAGCCATTGAAGGTTGGAGGATGAAAGGGACACAAAGGAGATTGAACCAGAGCAAAGCGGAAACGAGAAGCCGGGAGCAGACTGTGATTAAAACGAAGGCGAACTATGGAAGAAATGACAGAACGGCTGATACTGGGAAAATTATTAAACCAGGGGGAAACGGATGGAGAAGGCTGTAAAGCAAGGTAAAAGGAGTCAGGGTTGGAGAAAAAGGACGGATAGAGATCAGTCCAAAAGTCACGGTGAGAACGAAAAGAGAGAGAGTAAAGACATTGGGAAGGAAATCTGCTTATGAAACGACCACTTACTGCGGCCGAGCAAGCCAACGAGTCAGCAAGATCGTTACCAGCTATACCACAGTGGCCAGGAATCCAAAGCAGGTCAATATGGATAGAACGGGAGGCTAATAAATTGAAAATCAAGGAGCGTATATAAAGAATAATAGGACAGGAAGAGGGTTCAGGAAGGGGAGATGCGATAGCTACTAAAACAATCTTCGAGTCGGAGCATAGAAGGAAATTCACTAAATTAGAAGTTGAAGATATAAAGAGGACCGCACGCAAAATAGCCGTGGATTCGGCTAGGAAGACAGAAGAGAAGGAGGGAAGTTGAAATGATTCAGAATAGTTGAGAGCAGGAAGAATAAAAGCGGCACCGACCCCCGAAGCAGATTTCGAGCCATCCGTAAAAATCGTGATGTGAGCAGGAAATAGAGAGGAAAGAGTGTGATTAAATTCTTCGTGAATGGCAGAACGAGGAAGAGACTTAATATTAGAAGGTAAAGAGAATAACTTAGGCGGATGAGACAGTTCAGAGAAGTTAAAGGTAAAGTATGGAGATTTGTTCTGGGAGAGGACAAAGTGAGAAAGTGGAACGAGTCGAGAAGAGATGAGAGAAAGAATTGGAATCTTACGAGGAGAAAAACGCCAGTTGACCCGGATATATCGATAAGAATTCATGAGTTTGGAAGGAGAGATCTGCATTATCTTGAACGGTTGATCTATATTAATATTATTTTTAATTGCGACCACCGAGCTTATATGTTTTTCTATTACATATCGCAATTAGCATTAAAATACCAGCTATAACGATGGCCGACAAACAACTGATTGTGTTCTATATGATTTAATCATTTTTATAGCTATAAGCTTTTGAAAGCTTTTTAACATCATTCGAAATCTTTTTGATTTTTCATCGTTTAAGTTATACTACATTGAATGTTTTTACTTGTACTTGCATTTTTACTTTAAAGCATTTTTATCAGCGGGCCGTGCCGCCCGATATTTTTTTCCAAAAAAACATTAAATAGCGACCCATTGCATATCTCATCACTTCTTTTGCTGCTTATAAAAATATTAAAATATTACCGTAATTTACGCACACCTTTTTTTTTGTCGAGAAATAATATAAACCATATATTTTCGCCTTATTAAAATCCATTAATAGCTATTAACGTTACTAGGCAATGTCTAATTTCTTAGACGTAAATTACCGCTACTCGAATTTATAAATTACCCTAATGTAAAGTTTTTTTTTGTTTTTTTTTTTTTATTTTAAAATAAGTTGTGGGTCCCGTAAGGCCAACGCGCTTATTATCGTTTATTTGACAAATATGTTACATACGTTATAATATTTCATTACTATTAGTTTTCATAATTACACAAGGTGTGTAATGAAACAAAATAATAATACTAATAATAATAATAATAATAAAAATAAGTACAAACAAAAAATAACTACTTATTGTTATACAACAATTCCATACTAGATTTTTGACAACAATTCATAATTTGTAAAGGCGTGTACACTTTACCGGCGTATCAGTTAAATAGTCGAATTCGAAGAAATGACTTTCGACTTTTGCAAATAGCTTCTTCTGTTTATACAGAAAATTAAACGTAGACTAGAAATGTGTTTGGCGTCGTAAAGAAATTTTACTTACAATATTTTTACTTTATTTCGAGGTTTTTTTTTTTTTTTTAAATTAACCTAGGGCGATAAAGTTTTCTTCCCTTTTTTTTCCGTCTATATATTTTAGAATTTTAATAAATACAAAAAAAAAAAAGAAGCAAAAATAAATATTATCCTCGAAAAACAATCAGCGAGCTAAATTTTCTTTTTTTTTTTTTTTTTGTCACTTTCAGTGCATAATGGAACTTTTGAGTGAAGCCGTACACAAAAAAATATATGGCGACCAAATTTGAAGCTGTATTTCGGTATAGAAAACTGGAAAATTGTTATATCGGACGGTGAATAATTTTTTAATAACCTAAGCCACAGCCAGCTCCCATTTTGTCTATTTTAATGTCACTCATTAATATTTTCAACGTTACCATTGTTTAATTACTACTTTCCAGGTTTCTATCTCTTTTTGCATTATATTTTCTGCGATTCGTAGTTACACCTATTATTGTATAAATATATTTGGTTCGAAATAAAGGTAACTAATTTCACTTAATGAGTGCTTTGTTTAGGTAAGAGGTAATCTTGAAATACACACATATAACACTCAAAATGCAGGTTAGTCTGATTCGCCGCGTAATTTACGCACCCCCTTTTCTGGCAGGTTAAAAACGGCAAAAGATCGCTTAAATTACGCGAGTTAATACGATAACCCACAGATTCGAAATATCGCAGACGCTTTAAGAATAATACAAAAATATTGCTAAATACTCTTTTACCTTATTGTTTTTTTTTTTTCTCTTTTCATGTATTTCCTCTGTGTAATTAAAAACGGTTCGCGAAAATTCCTCTTTTCGTCTACTATTCCAATTTTTTTCACGCATACTTAGAAGGGGGTTTCAGATTTTGTCTTTTTTTTCATTATCTACAGAAACGGAACGAAAATGGATTGCGAGGAAAATGTTGCCCTGTCACTGCGAGTTTTTGAATTGACCAATGCGAGCGAAAGCAGGCTTCACACAGTGCATCCGATATCATCGAATCTTCCGGTAATTTCTTTCTTTTTTTTTTTTGCCGTCAATTTTCACAAGTACTGTAAAACAATCTACTCGCTGGCCTTCACCGAATACCGGTATCGCGAGGATTACTGTCACATACGATGTGATCGTCTTATGATTAAATATCCCTCCGCGAACAGAAAAAAATATCCTCTATTTAAATGAACTATAGAGTGACTGCCGAAACTGTCGACTGCATCGGGCATATAAGATCCGCTTAAGCATTTCTCTGTCATCGGAGTGCGCTATATCTTTTTTTAAGAAAGAAATCTTTATCCAAAACATGCATCGTAGTACCTGTCGACATCATCGGGGCTTCTTTGATGTCTTTTATTTCTTTTTCTTTTCTTTTTTTTTTTTTTTTGAATTACTTGTTGCCAATATTTTGACCCATTTTTCACCGCTCTTATGCTGAGCCTCTTTTCGATAAGCAGTCATTTTTCCTCTTTATAAACGTTATTACTGTTATCCTTGTGTCGCTTTTTTTATTTTCATATACTGCCTCTTTCATCCGTCCCTTTCAACCCTCTTTTCTATCCTTAGTCGGGTTTTTTGAAAGATATTTTTACCTCTTGGTGATGCAGTCGACGAGTCCGAAGTAAAGGAATGAAAAATAAAATTCTTAGTTTAGAAACGCAAATATAGTTTTTTCTTTTTTTTAATTCGGAGGTCGTCAATCCCAACAATAATCTAGCGCGCCGGAATTAATTTTAAACATGCGTCAGCGAGATCCGAGCTGCGCTCCAACACGAAGGTAACCAATTATGTTCGTTTCATCAGGGATTTAAGAATGCAATATTTTTTTTTTTCCGTTTTTTTTTTGTATCGTCATTTTTTATCGTTAAACGATTATATATATATTTAGAAGAAGCATTTTCAAAAAACCTTTTTTACCTTTTTTTTTTTACCTTTTATACGTTTCTACATTTTATACCCTTGTTACCTTTTATACCTTTTTTATCTTTCTTCCGAATACACGAGAACGCTACCGGATAGAAGCAGATGATTTGTTTTGTGATATTTTAATCAAACGAAGCAACAACATAAACAGAATTAAATGAACAGACGTATACACTTTTACAAAATAATAATCAAAATTAAACACTACTAAAGTTAGTAATTTTTAATATATATATTATTATTTTATAATACAAGTGTATACGTCCATTCATTTAATAAGTAATAGAAATAATATGTTTAACAGATTTGTTTTATATTAATACAAAAACTAAAATCAGAGGTGTACGTAAGTTATCATAGTGGCGGGACCGAAGGGTAAAAATTTATAATTCGTACTTAAAAGTATTTTTAAAAAACTCTTTAGAAAACAAAAAATCGAACTCACCAAAAAAAAAAAAAACAAAAAAAAACCACTAGAAATACGATAGACGCAAAATAAAAAGGTTTCAATATAAAAATACTAATAAAGGTGAAAGAATTTACGATGTAAAAAGTGACGGAAAAATAATAACTGGAATTGATTTAACAAAAACTGCTCTCGAAAGAAAAAAAAACCTAATAAGAACGATTCTGTTCCCGAAAAACATCAATAACCGAAATAACAGAAATACTTTACTACATTACTAGGAGGACCGAACGAATCTCAAACGTAGACCGTTAGCGACTAAATGTTGCGCGAAAGAATTAAAACTTGCAAAATTTGAATTCAAAAGAAGAAAAAAAGGGTCACTTGAACGGAAAAAAAGTATCCTTCTCGAGGATAAAAATGGAAAGGGGAAATTTAATTAAAACATTTAAAAGGAAAGAATAAAAAAGGAACATATAGACGGGGAAAATCAGACGCAATTAAAAAACGCGGAGGTAAGAAGATACATTGAATGAGTAAAACTTTAAGAATTGTGAGTGATATCACGGAAGAACGACACAAATATCGTGCAAAAACCGGGAAGGTGGAGAAGCCACCGGAAACGAAGAAAATTTACCGAATAAGAAGAAGAAAAAAACCGGTTTAAAATGATTTGAACGAGTTCGAATTTTCGTAAACTGAACTAAAAGGTTCTCTATTTTGCAAGCCGGAACAAGGAAACAAACATCTTTTTAAAACCGATCGCAAGCAGTTCGGAACTCAACACGTCCCAGTTTTAAATCTCCAACTGGCGCTTACCCATTGATCGGTTTAGGACAATGTATAGGGTTTCCCTCCGTTGATTTGCCTTTCTGAAACTCCCTTCTAATAGACTCCACACCTTTCTTGGAATGATTTCGCTTTGAGAGTCCGGCAGTTGGCGCAAGAAATGTCTATTAAATATTTCGAGAATAATTTATCGCGCGAAAAACGAACGACCCAGAAGAAAGAACGAAACGTTTTCACTGCTTCACATCAGCGCGCGAATTACCATGAAAACGGAGAGAATTTCTTTAAATCATCCGCACGATACATATCCAAAAGTCATCGGTTTGACGTTAATTAGAAAGTTAGAAAGTGGTACTAAAGAACGAGTTCAGCTTGTGTTACATACATTTTTAATCGTTTTTCTTCCCGCCAATTAAATAAACCCCTCCCTGTTCGGACCGGAGATGCCGAAAATTTCTCTACCTTATTATCAAAAACAAACTCGAGATCATTTCGACAACCGGTGTAATGCCTGATCTTAGCAGTAATCCGCAACCGCGAGTCTAATTTTACGTATTGATATATTTAGAAAATTTTTTACCTAATTTCTCATTATTCTCCTCTCGATCAATCCAATCCCATCTCAAGTGAATCAGAAATAAGCCGTCCGTAGTAATCCGTGGAGCAGGCTTTGCTTATCGCCTACGAGGTTGAGTCGAAACGATGAAATAAAGCAGATTCGTGAAATGCCGTTCCCTTACCTATTGCTAATGCAATCGCCTTGACCATCTCAGACAGTATCGCTTTTTTGTACAACTATTGCATCCTTTTCTAATTTTTTCTCCTGACGAAACGATTCCCATCGGTCTTGTAAATGAAAAGAATGCCCGGCGCCTACACACTCCAGTACTCTGCATTCTCTGAAGGACGTTGGAATCGAATTATCTCTAGCCAATAATCTATAGGGCATTAATTTCATATTGGTCAGTGCCGGCTACTCCGTAGTATACGAATTCACACTGGAATAAAGCCGGTATATTAGTCCAGTAATTATTATTGTTAATAAATTTGGTTAGTATTAGTAACCCGTTGTTAAGAGGGAAAAAAATTCAAAAGAAATTTTAGAAATCGAAACGAAATTTTTAAAAACCACCAAAAAAAATTAATTTCTACTCTAAACTTGCATACCTCTCTTCAAAACCATAAATAGGTACATTAGAGCTGAGCGATTTAAGAACAAAAACAGCTACACGGCGTTTGGTGACAGTCAGTTTGAAGAGTTCACCTTATTCAGACCCCCCTCCCTAATTATTTGAGGAACCTGTCGGTACCGGATATCCCCCATGCTAAGTGGGAACATAAATTTTTCAACTAAACTGATTATTCGCGAAGCTCTATTAACCAAAAAAGTCATGTGGTCACGGGTTCCAGACATATCCGGATCTCTCAAGTTTATACCTAATCTGAAATTGAATATTGGTCATACCAGGGAATTTTATCTGTTGGGAAGTAAAGGCGGATAATCCAAAATTAGAAAGGAACCGGCGTCCAGTGTTCTCATCAGATCCATTAAAACCTTAAGTGCCATTATGAAAAGCTTAACTTCACAATCCTACTTTATCAAGGATATATGGCACTTACTTTATTTAATTTAATCTAGCAGAGGTCAGCGCCTAAATACAAGACGATCCCGACAACACTTTTTACCGTCATATACAAAAGGTTAGCAATTCTCTTAATTTCGAGCGATTTTTTATGGAGACCTATTTCGCGGTTCGCACGGTGTCCGGGAAAGGCTTTAAAGGCTTTTCATTGTACTTATTAAAAATTCGAGAACATCGAAATATTTTTCCGACTGGTACCGCTTTTGAAGGCGCACTGTAAAGCGTTTGATAATATTCCTTCTTCATCCGGCTCAACTATGCGAATTTATTTATAAAAAAAAAAAAAAAACACTCTTTAAATGCGATTTTTTAATTATTTACAGCAAGAATTCCACATATAAAGGCCTAAGATGGCCCCTTTACTGTTTTCATCGTGTATATTATTCCTCCAACATCCGCTGCTAATTATATTTTGTCATACGGTATATAGCTAGTAACAACCGAATTATTCTCATCAGAACCAAGAAGATGATGCGGTTAAATCAACGTCTATATAAATCTGCAATATTATTTAATTTGTATTCGGAGAGTATTTTTAAAAATGATGCTTTGCATGAAACCAAAAAAGGAATAAAAGTGAATGATCAACGGATAAATGACATAATAGATATGCCGATGATGATGCAATGTTATCTTTGCTGATGGTAGACGGGACCTACAACTCATGTTTATATAGATCGGAAACAAGCAAAGGACCGTGACTTGTGATAAATATCAAAAAAAAAAAAAAAAAAACACAAAATTCATGGTTATTAGTAAAAATACGGAAACTTTCATATTACAAGAAATTTTAAAATACTTACGATGAACGGACGATTGGAATCTTGATTATGAAATTAAGGTCGAAATAGAAACAGCGCAGAGTACATTTCAACAGATGAAACAACTAAGTTGTGAAATTACGCTAGAGGCAAGATGGCGCGCCACAAAATGTTATATACTGTCGGTTTTGTGTAGAGAAAGCTCGACGCTCGAAGCGGCTTCTGAAATGTGCCTGTACCAATCATGAAAATATCTTGGATAGATTCGAATGAATTCATTCTGAAACAAATGAATAAAGCCCGCGAAATGAAACAGCGTCAATAAGGGAAAGCAGCGTATTTCGGACATACCATCCGGAACAGGAAATATGCAAGAACATAATGGAAGGTAAAATTGAAGGGAACAGAGGTCGAGGGAAGAACGTCGTGAATGAGTAATTTTAAAGACTGCTAAGATATGCTCAACACGGTCGCACTTGATAATGGCACGAGATAACGGGAAATATTGTCAGACGGTTACCAACCTCCGATAGGAGACGGACTTGAAGACTAACATGTATCCATTGCTTGTTTAGGCTTTTAACCGATAGACTCCCGTTGAAATTTTCTAATTACGCTTTATTAAAATTAACTTGCACGCCGGAGGTTCGTTCCTTAACATGCCAGTGCTGGCCAAATACAGCCCAGCTCTTATCACGGTTCGATTTTGCCGATGATATGATACCTGAAAATTACCGCAGTTTCAGTTCTAGAAGCGAGAAACGCGTATCAGTGGTGGAAACTAACCGGAGGAGCGAGAAAAAAGTAGTATCGCAAGCGCCGCTGTAAGACAAAACGCCAAGAAAAATGAGCTTCCTTAATAACGACAAGACGGTTAATTAGACGAAAAAATGAACACGATTATCACTGCCAACCTGAAATTTCTGCCAAAATAAACAACTTACTTCGAAGAGAAGAGCACGCAGCGTGCCGGTTCTAAAAGTGCCGCAAAGTTGATAAAATTCCAAGCAAACTTATAGTCAACTCAGGGCAACACTGATTTTTCTTATTCTCCACAAGCGTGTACACTTTAACGTTTTAAGCAGATTGCAGCCGCAAATAGTTTGAACCTTAAACCACAATGATATCATTAACCAAAAACTAGGGGGAGTCTCGATGTCTCGAAGATTTCCTGCCATTTCGTATTGCCAGCGTCTAGCATTATTTCCCTACCCAGGTCGCCTTTCTTCGAGCAGGTTAGCAGACCGATTTCAGACGATATCGGCCTAGACTTGGACATTTCCATAATTGGACTACGTTTAATGTTTCTAATTCGCACTTCGTCCTCAAGGTCTGGCCACAATTTTCGAAGCAAAACGAAAAAAAAACAAAAAAACCTACGCATCAATTATTACCGACTATAATATTATACAGTGGGGAACCCTATCGCGACCAAAGGTATATCAGATGAAAAGACACAAAGTTTGAACTTTTGCGCGACAGATAATTCATTTACATTGTTCGCGCCGGCATGCAATTTGCATAATTCTTCCGTTCCTAAAGGCTATTCGCCGGTCAAAATCGTTTTAGACGTTGAACCGGAGCAATGAGTGTCGAGGAGCCACGAAAAACAGCACTTTCTGAGGCTGTTTTAGAGTAGTAACACGGTAAACTGTTGGGAAAACAATCCGCCGACAATTTTAGTGGTCGCAACAGCCGAAATTTAAAGTATTGTGTTTCATGTACGAAATGAAATAATGAAATTCTTTTTTAAAAATATTATTTTTAAGAAAAAAAAAGGCATCATGTCAAAGACGTGTATCGTAAATGGAATGAATTTGAAGAATATTACACTCCGTTGTTCGCACAATTATTTTGGAGTAAAGTTTTTCCAAAAACTGCGCTTTATTATATACTGGAATATATTTAATATCACATTACAAAGCAATATCCGGGAATACACATATCGCCGGATGTACCTTTTTTTATTATTACTTCGGAAAATATATTAAATTTAAAACTAAAACACAGACATGTTTTTTGGGAACACAAATAATCATGGGATTTTATAAAAAGTAAAAAATTATAAACTGGGACATATTGATAAAAGATATATTAAAGAATCAAAATGATAAAAAAGTCGCTATATAAGTAATTAATTTTTAAATTATTTCAAAATTATAAGATTATTAATGTACAATATATAAAATATAAAAATCACATTATAATTTTATGAAGTCAACTTTAATTGTAAGTGTAACTTTTTTAAAAATTAATTGTTTAACATAAATATAAAGCGACTTTTTTATTATTTCGACATTTTAATATGTATTTTATCGATATGTCGCAGTTTATAATTTTTGACTTTTTATAAAATACCATGATTATTGTGTTCCCGAAAAACATGTCGATGTTTTAGTTTTAAATTTAATATATTTTCCGAAGAAAAACTTGTTTTTCCATTTCCCCTTAATATCGAATTTTCGGGGGGGGGGGGAAGAAAAATGATCGATGTAAAATCTTATGGCAATACTATTCGTTCATTAATAGTGGAACTTATAAAACAGTTCTATTGCAAGTTGGTAAATTTTACGTTGGGTATGCAAGTCGAACGAAATACATTTTTTTATGTATATTAAGCTCGGATGTTTTTGACAATGTCACTCTACGAATAGAGAACTATCGAAAATAAACAGATACGAAGGCAGTTTTTAACAAATTCGGTCGTGTAAGGTTAAAAGGGCTGCTTAGTGAAAAAATTGGTCTCGGAATATATCCGTTTAAGAGATTTTTTTAAATTCATTTCGCTCCTCCGTTTTAAATGTATAATTTATAGGCGTTATTTGAACGTGTTCATTAACAATTAGGCCGATTTAAAACCATCGTTCAAGTCAAAGAACACTTTCGATCCTTTTTATCGTAGTCTTTTACGTAATGCATCGCTGATGTTTAACATTGCCAATAATAATTTTAAAGTAATCTGATGCGGAATGTAATTTACTGCATTTCACATCTCATTTGGAGGAAATTATTATTCTACTACCTCTCCTCTCTCTCTCTCTCTCTCTCTCTCTCTCTCCTTTATATATTTGTTTTTAACGGATATACTTTCATTTTTCCTTTCTCGTCGTTCATGAAATTACGGCTGACATGACTTGTTACGATAATTTTGGTTAGTCAAGTTTTTATACGCAACCAAAAAGTTAATAAAATACCTTCTTAATGATTAATAAGAAATTTTATGTTTTTGTCGGAAACTATGTAAATTTACAATAGAGATTAGTACAAAAATTACGCTCATTTTTGTAATTCGTCATTTCTTCATTTCGCGAAACATTTAACAGACTCTTAGAATCTTAAATCTCGGTGCAGCAACGAATCCTATCGTGGACCAGAAAATCCAAACCTAGCGTCGAATGATATGGAGTATTTACTGTAATTTTGTAATGTTAATAAAAAATATCAACAAACTTCAGTGATATACAAAAAAGATCGATCTACATTTAAGGACAAATTGTTAAGAAAATTTCGGTTAGTCGAGTTTTCGTTTGCGCCTCGAAAAAAACGACTATTAACATCGAATTATATTTTTATTGATTAATTAAAAATAACATTTTTGTATCCGTGATGCGATATGTTTTTGTCGGAAAATATGTAAATTTACAATAGAGATTTGTACAAAAATTATGTCCATTTTCGTTATTTTATTTTCTTGAAAAATTTAACGGGCTCTTAAAATGTCCATTTAAAATCGCGATACAACGAATTCTATCGTAACTTTATTTTTTTTTTGTTCGAAGGCATGTCCTTTTTTTCCGTCTTCAAAAGAAGAAGTATCAGTTAAAAAAGATCATGGATCTTTTCTTTTTTTTTTTTGGTTTCTTCGACATTGATGTAAAAACATCTCTTCTTTACGTATATCCGAATTTTATTCTTTCTTTATCAAAAACTGAAAATCGCTTTAAAATCTAAAGCATTCTGCAATAATGTACATGTTACAGATTGTGAAATTTCCCGGTATTAAAATGTATTTTTTATATGCATAAAATTCGTTACCACTTCGTCATTTTCTGCAACGATGAAAAAAATGTCAAAAAAGCGACGCAAAATTTAAGGGAAAAAAAAAAGGTTTCTTAAATTCAGTTTCCAGAAAAAGTAATTTCTCATGGGAAAATATGGTCATCACGCTGTAACAAAAAGGCAAAAAACCTGGCTTATTTTTTTAATTTTTGCTGGTTAGTTTTGTGCTGAAATTTTTGACGCTGAATAATATTCGAAATAAAAATCATCCGGCAAGCGTGAATTTCCATTGTTTACATAATCTGCAGTGTGTATTTGCTTTTTTATATCGCTGAAATAAACATCTCATCCGCTAAAAACTTACGAGATGGCTTTCTGTATGAAGAGAACACTGATTTTTGATACAGAATATAATATCATCGTATCTCTCGTTATTGCAAACTTATCGCCAAGGCACAAAAATTACTACTTCAGTGATGCCAATTTCACTATTTTCATTGAAACTAAATATTTTTTATTTTTATTCAAAAATTTCAAATACAAGCAAAAATAATTTATAAAAATTTTTGAAACAAATATTACGAAAGCATTGAAATTGCTCAACATTTAACTGCGACAATGGTCTTTTCAATGACAAGAGGTCGGTAACAGAAATATCAGATTTTAAAAGTTCCGGCTTGAAATGGTTTCGATGTAAAACCACCGCGTAAACATTACGTTTTCCTTTTCATCATTCACCGGTTGTTATCACGATTGCTATACTTTTTCGAACTAACACCCCGCAAATCTCTATTTTTTCCCTACTAGATCAATTAATCGTTTTACATCAATCGTAAACATGTAAAAATAATACCAAACTCAAACTATTAAAACGCAATAACAATCAAATTTAATATCGAATATCGATACGAAAATCGGACGAATCGTCCGATAACAAAACAATTTATTCCGAATTGGTCCGATTTCGCATAAAATCAAATCAATATTTATATCGGTCGGTATCCTAGTGCGGTCCCACGTTATCATTTCTATGCATTTAAAAGGAATTACGTACTAATTATTATTCGTACGGTTCCGCTATGCCTAAACAAAACTAACGTCAAGAGTCTATAGTAATACAATTTGTCAATCCGTTCGATTTTAGAGTTAGACAAAACACACAAAATTCTCTACCCTCGATGACGACATCTTTACCTTGACAGATGGCTAAATATTTTACATTCTATTCAGAAAATACCGTAACAGATCTTACAGATAAAAAGAACATAGATAAAAAAAAAAAAAAAAAAACTTTTTAACAGCGAGCGGACTAACGGATGGTTTTATTTAAGTAATTTCTTTTGAATTCGGAAAAAATTTGAAACGAGTTTCATTCTGTACAGCAGGCGCTACTTAAATCCCGGTGACACGCAAGTCCAAATTTTGTGAAATTCCGGTTTGTATACTTGTGGTATGATTCCGGTAATAAACGGTAGTTAATTATTACGGATTGTCTGGCTTGCGTCTAGCCTATCCGGTTATCTGTCATAACAGGCTGTTCGGAATAGAAAATAAGAAGCAATAGTACGACCCCCAACAACCTACGATATTGAGGTGAGCTTTTCTTCAGTGTCAACATATATTGAAATAGCTAGAAATACATAGACCCGGTGACCAAGCTAACGTGCCACCGTCAGAAATGAGTTCCTTTCTGCGCTAAAATTTGGTCTTGATTACAGCAAGCTAGTCCCATCAAGTCGAACGTTGAAGTCGCTCTCCATCTAACAAAAATTCGTCGCCCTCAATATATTGCGCTTCTTCATTCAGTCTCTCGTTTCATAACATGCCCATTTTATGATGCGACAGTTACACCTGCTGTGGAATGGTACTTTAAACGTTGCAATTAATTTACTAGGACTAGAGTAAACCCTTGCACATCTGCTGATCACTCAGAGCAGAGGTTCAGTCGGTTCAATTTCTTTTTTCGTACCAACAACTTAACAAATTATAATATTTCACTTGCTCGTCAAATTAGAATAAAAATAAAATAAAAAACGAACAAGGTCAGTCAAGTACGATGTTTCATGCACTGGGGATTCCCCCCGTATGTTAAGTTAAAGATGAAACTATAATTAACATTTACATAACACTAAATTCAAAAATAAAGAAATCTGATTTTTCGCGCCGCAAAGAGGGAGAGACATACTTTTCGCTAACTTCGAAAGTATTTTTTTTTTTGCGTACGCTAACGAAGAGCCATCGTCGTCCAATTAACCAAGGAGTCTAAATAATAGCTCAAAAAGGACGTAACATGTCAGATTTCAATCTGGTGCGAGATAGAACGAATAAAGAAGCTAGAATAGGAATCATAAGAATGGGAAAGAGAGAACATAAGAGTGGCATTATATAGAATAGAAAGACCAAGATCCAAAAGCTGAGAATAGAAGAGGGAACGTTCCGAAGAAAGTAGGGAACATTCGAAAAAAACATGATTGTCATCACCCAGAAAAAAGGAATCTCACCACGGGGAGAAGACGAGAGAAGAATGAAAAAGTGACGAAGCTATGACCGAAACGAAGGCTACATATGGCGGTGATCAGTGAACAACAAAGAGAAGGAAACTTGTCAAACAACTGGTGAGAGAAGGTAAAGACTGAACCGAATTCGGATTGGAGAAAATAAATATCACTTCATAGTCTAAAATGAAACTGTGTCTAGATATATGATTAATATTATGAACAGGAAATTTATGAAGAGGGTATCCACTAGAAGCTTCAAAGCGAGCCAAAGAACTGGCCCCCTCATTACCCTCAATTCCAGCATGGTTAGGAATCCACGGTAGATCTATTTATATAGAACGGAACAGGAATCATTCGTGGAAAAGTTCAAAAGAGGGCAGGCAAGAGAAATCGCCTGCAAAACACTGTCACAGTCAGTTATTAAAAGAGACGTATCCAAAAGGAAAGAATAGGAAGAGATAAAAAGGATTGCATGACGTAGCTGATTCTGGAGTAAAAATAGGGGAAAGAAGTTTAAAGGATTCCGAGTAGTTAAAAAATGAAATATGGCTTAGTTCTCCGACAAGTGGCGCGATCTCTCCACCGACATGCTATATCATGTGCCCGGGGAAAAGAAAATATCTTTTTCAAAACTTTCGAACTTTCGGTGTCTCGTGGGCTTAAATAAAAAGTTGTATTCTCAGAGCTATGATTTCCGTTTAAAACGGTCTATGCACATGTTTGAGATACGTATTTTGGTTTCCTCAATTGTTTTACTGCTTGGGCCATTGCTTACGGTGTTTTCTGTTTTTGGCTCAAAAGAGGTTGGGAGTTGAAATAATTTTTTAATTGTAATTTTTTGATTTCATGAAAAAATTTCTGCGTTTCAATTTTTTAAATTTCACTTTCGAAGGTTTATCTCGCGGGTGGTGAGTTATGAATTTTTAAGGGTGATTTTTGAGGTTGTTTTAAATTCCATATTACATATTTCTGACGGTTTGTTCCTGGCGTCCAAAATAATTGATCAGCTCGGAGTTTAGAGATTGTCTTAAAAAGAATTTTAATTGAAACCGGTTCATGAGTTATTGCATATTTTAATTGAATATTTTTGCCCTTTCTAAACCATCTTATTAGGATTCCGTACATTATATATTTATACGGAAATCCTAATCAAAAAAGAAACCCATTCTACAGAGACGCTTCCTTAAATACTTGTGCAGTTGCAAATGGAATTTTACCATTTTCCCGTAATACTTAAAAACCTCGACTTCGTTTTTTCTTTTTTTTTTTTCGACGAATTCTGCAGACCCCGTCGGTACGATAAAAAAAAACCTTGTTTTTTGAGTATTTCAGAGAGTTCACATCTGCCGACGTAGTTTAGTAACGATTAAAGACCGTACCGAAATGAAATTGCAGACGGAAGCAGTGGACTACGCGAAAAAATGCGTAACGCGAACAATCAATGTGTCACACCATTCCGGCTAAGAAACTGGCGAAGATTAGCGAACTTGTAGCTATGTTTAATAAGCAATTTTCCGCCATTATTATATGCCATGTGAAGCGGAAGGAAAATTCATGCATGGCTGAAAGTTTTCAAATTTAAAATGAAACTTTTACAGTGAAAAATCATCGCGATATTTCTAACTGCGTCGACATTAGCAGTATAGTCGATGCCGTTTTCGCAGACTTTTAAACAATGTTCCTGAGAGCGAATAAAGTTTTTCACCTTTGATGCCGCTTTTTTATTAAATTCATGTATTCGTACTTCATAAACACAGCAATACATTAAACGAGAAAATAAAACTATCAGCTATTAACGTTTTTTCGCGCTATACATTTATGAAGTATGTATAGTTCAAAAAAATCGTATTAATTTAAATTCCCATTCGGATAAAGTAACGGCTAGTCTTGAATGATACGGAATTAATCGCGAAAACGCAGTGTTCGAAAATCAATTTTAATAGAAAAATGTGACGCGTTTGTGATGATGATCTTTGTCAGTCCCTTTTAATTAACGGAACACCCTTTGCGTAGATCATTTTCCGATGATACGTTTAATCAGTGAATGAGGAATCTTGAGAAATGATGAAATTTCTAATAGTGATCACTTTAAAATCGATATCAACCATAAGGTAACAACAGCTGCGAAATATAATGTTTAGGCGTTCAAAGGCCAAGCGTCACTTAAAACTGGGAAACTGCGTGGAAAGGATCGAGAAGGAAAGAAGCCGCATAATTTAAAAGGCTGACCAGGCTCGTCTCGGCGTTGCATAAATTTAATATTTCTATTACTCGAAAAATGATTTCAAGCGAACGAAATCAATTGATGGGCATTCGTAGTTCTTCGGATACAATGTAGATAGAGACTAGATGGTAATAATATGCAATATTAGAATCGGATATCATCGTACTCGGTCCCATCTTGCACATTTGAAAATGGTAAAATGGGTGTGACTTTTGATCGTTAGAACGTATAGTTTAGCAACCCATCAATTTAAGCAAAGAAGGAAAACGTAATTGAAAGGAGATCTGTTGTTAAACGTCTTCCTCTCGCATCCTCTACCCTTGTTCAGTCTTATCTTTCGATTTATAATAGCTGGCGCTTCACTCCCAGCAAAACCCCTATTCTGGCTTTTATTTCACATCGTCTCGGTTCATTTTGGCCGTATATTATCTCGTTCAATAATCTCCCTTATTTTTCCTTCGACTTCGCTGACATCTGTCATCCTCCTAAGGTATTTATCCTCCCCTCATTTGCAAAAAATCTCCCCCAAGCCGTAATTAAACAGGTATTCTACAGTACTATCAATTCCCTATTTCCCTCTCATGTTACCATTTACACGGATGGTTCGAGGGGGCCTGGTGGTGTTGGTGCTTCTTTCATCCTTCCTGATTTTAACCTCTCAGAATCTTTTCGCCTTTCCTATTTCTGTTCCATATTCATAAACGAATTATTGACTATCCTTCGCTCTATTATTTTCATTTCCTCGAATCATTTTTCTTCTAAATTTTGAATTATCTCCAACTCTCTGAGCGCCCTTCAGGCCATATCCTCTCCCCTTCCTGATCATTCGTGTGACTTTGTTATCCTCCGTATACGTTCACTCATTCACAATCTTTCCTATCTCCATTCAGTCAATATTGATCTGCTGTGGGTACCTAGCCACTCGGGCATATTTGGTAATGAAGCGGCTGATATTCTTTGGTACTCGGCTACTGCTGCTTCCTCTCGTTTTTTTTTTTTAAAAAAAATTCCATCCGTTAACCTGCTATCAATTTGTAAAAGCTTTCATATCCGATTTCAGTCGGACACTTATGTTTCCTCCTTTTCTAATAATTATTCATTTCATCTGTCAGTCCAGCCTACTCTTCCTTCATATTCATGGTTTCTTTTGCATCCCTCCCTTCGTCGTTCTGATGTTGTTTCCATTGTTCGTATGCGCTTTGGCCATTCTCTGCTGCCATTATCTAAATTTCGTTTCTCCTTGATTTCTTCTCCACACTGTCCTCTCCATCCGGATGATGCAATTATTTGCGACGCCGATCATGTGTTCTTCCAGTGTTCATCCCTCTCGGTGGAGCGATCTGCCTTATATTCTTATTTGCTTAAGCTTGGACTTCCTACCCCTTATTGTGCATCCTATATCCCTTTCCTTCCCCACTAATTATTCCTGCTATCTGTTCCTTTTTAGTTAAAATCTCTGATCGAATCAAAATATAACCGACTTCTTTCCTTACCTTTTGTTTCTGGGTAAAGGTCCTTGGTTGACGAGCCCAAAAAAAAAAAAAAAAAAAAAAAAAGAGATCTGGCAGACTACTAAAAATATTACTTTTAACAACACAACAAATAGAGTAGCTCAACCAAATACAGCCGACTGTAGACAATTATATCTATTTTTAAAAGATAATAAGTCATATAAAATGGCTAAAAGGTTGAAAAATTGGGCCCAAAAAAAAACAAAAAAAAACTTGAAAACTATAATTCAGAACTTAAAATTTATCAATATTTCATAGCAGTGCGCGCGCTTTGATCGTTCCTTATATGTTTTTAAAAAAAAGAAAAAGATTTAATTTTTTATATTATCATAAGTTTATACTATCACGAAAAATTTTCGAATCAAGAATTTTAAACATCTTCTCGATTCATAAAGAAAGGTTTTTCAATACTTCCATATTGTCTATAATTATATATATATACAACATCTCAAAATTTTCGATTTTTTATACTCTAAAAATATTACAAGTCATATAGCAATTCATCTGAAATAATTTTTTTTTTTTTTTTTTTTTTTTTTTGTTTAAAATTGCGATCTTATTGTACATTTTTAATGAAATAAAATGCAACTTGTAAGAAGTCCAAACTGAGCAATTTATTTTTTGCACGATTTAAGACATCAAATGTTCTGTTACAACTTACACACTTCGAGGCTGTTATCAAGCAAGTTGATTGTTAATGGATTTGAATAAAACTCTAAACGGGGTTTTTTATATGGTGGAATATTAAAGTTTCGATGCAATGTTAGGCAAAAGTGGAGAGACGGCAAGTCTGATAGCCTTTTTTTTTTTTTTTTTGGAACCGCTGAACCTTACTAGCATGCAAAAACCCTACAACGGCTCCGGGAGGCCGTATGCCAATTAGGTTTTTGTATTATTTTATAAATTATGAGTTTGTTTCGCGATAGTAGGTCAGAGTGCTTACGAACAACCTGTTTTTTATTTTTTTTGAAATACGAATTTGCCTAGATTTCTATCCAAATTCTCCCCCCTAAATGACTTCTTTATCTCGAGCAATTATCTACGTATTATTTAAATGCATGTTCACTGGTTGCACACGTCTCGATGTTTCTAACACGCTTAATTTTGCCTTCGTTCATTCTAATTTGTCATCGTCTTAGCCAGGAGATTGTTTTTTGTAGTTTTCTGTAGTTTTTCTGACTGCAGCTATATAAGAACGATTCATTTACGATGGGATATCACGATATCACCTATTGAAAAAAAAAAAAAAGAAGCAAGATCGAGTAAAGTTCCGAAACTAAAACGCCTCCTTTTGACGCGTCTCGCGGGATACGGGACAGATACTGGAATATTCATACTGGAATTTAACTGTTACCATGTACGGCCCTCAAATAAGGTTGGGAAAATGTTTTCTTGAAATTACGTAAGAGATGCGCTATACATCTAAGAGCGAATACATACTTTTTCAGTTTCACAGCTTCGTTGTACACCGCGGTACAATGGTCGAATGTTTCTTGCAGAATCCAAACTGGTACTCTCTGGAATAACATCTTCAGAAAGTATAATTTGATTTATCCGCTTTAAAATTATTTTCTCAAGAACTTTCGCAAACGGATAAATAACAAGCAAATAGATGCTATGGAAATTACCTCGTTCGGAGCTTTACCTGGTTTTGCATCACTACCATTTACGCTAGTGTTTCCAAGATGCAGGAAAATTCTACGAAATTTTAAAATATTTTTGCTGTAAATAATGTCGCTTTACCGGGCACAGTTAACCGCTTATTAGAGATTACGCCGAAACCGGAACTCTTTTTAATATATAATTTTCGAAGTGTACATGCAACTGCTCCCCCGGAGACGTTGACACTTCAAAAGGTAAAAGAGAAAATGAGCCAGACGAAAAAATGGAAGAGAATGAGTTCGAAGATGAGAATGTTTTTCGAAAACAATTAACATTTATAATTTTCGGCAATTTATGTAATCTTTTTCCTATGAAAAGATAAAAATAAGATGAAATTATTTCAGAAAATAATCAGCGAATTAAGCCTATGCTTAATATTAACTCGCATGCCGATAACTTTTGTTAATATTGATGATTCGATATACCAGGATTGCATTATTATTCCTGCGATAAGAGCACTGTTTAAAAATAAATAAATAAATTTTAATCACGATTTATAAGTGCTCGAAAAAATAGCGACTAAACTGAAATTTTCATAATTTTTTTTTCACCTCTATTATTTCCGAACGATGTAATTAAAATGATGTTAACATAAGTAGAATTTCGAGTTTTTTTTGCTTTTTGTCTTTTGGGGGGAAGGCTTTATTGAAATTTCAACTAAATTTCGGAGGGTTTAATATAATTGCGATTACGTAATTGCCGCGATATTGATAATTCATGCATTTAAATGTGCGCTAACAACTTTTCTAATGAAGTGGTCGTGATTGAAAAAAAAAAAGAAATGTACTATAAAATCGTCTGGTTGCCGTTCTTTTTGTATTGTTCCCGGTCCTATGCAAAAACTGTTCTGCGTTCAGCAATTCCTTTCATTAAGTACCATTTCAAATAGAGCATTAAAGTTTGTAGTTTTCCACATAAATATTTCTTACCTTCAGAATTTCCACATACATTGCGAATACCCAACACTCTGGGCCTACCAATCTTCTGGAACAGCAACGACACTATCATTAGTATTCTACCTAATTACAATTACACCCGATCTTCAATTTATCAAATCTACTGAGCTAATTAATTTTCTCTAGGATCTGCCAAACGTATGGTTATAGTTAATAAATATTAATATATAAATGTAATATTTATATAATAATGCATTGTCCTCAACTTTTAAGCTATGTTCAAAGTTTCAAATCTACGGCTCACTGGGAAGTTATATTAAATTCCACCCGAACAGACGGCAACGAAAGCGAGTTAATAAAAACCTGTTAAAAAAATGTACGTTGAATGGTAAAAAAAAACAAAAAAAGAGTCCTCACCATCGACGTAAGTTTAAAGCGTCGGATAGCATGTTATGTCAACCGCCTCTGTTATACTAATAAAAAATAATAATAAAAAAAAAAATTATCCAAAAGGACCACATTTTTTTTACGTTTTTTGGCGAACATTCAATTTATGTTCAATCATTACTCACATGATACCTAAGTTTAATTGCACTCTTTCTAATCGACAAAAAATCAGTAAAATCGGTCTATATGAGTTATGCGCAAACAAACATTAAAAAAAAAAAAAAAAAAACATACGCGACGAATGTATAACCTCCTTTTTTTTTTTGGAAGTCGGTAAAAATTTAAATATTACAAACATTACATGAAATTGGGACATTTTTGGCCATATTTTTTGGTTACATAAAATTGGAACATTTTTTCTAATTGGGGGTCAGCCTAAGAATTACGTTGTAATTAATATATACAAATGAAAGTATCTGTCTGATTATCAGTGATTCGTCTACCTACTTCTACACGCTAATCCCACAAACTACTCGATTTCGTTCTGGTTTTCATCGGCGAATAGACTAATTCCTGCAGAAAATTTTAGTATGTAATTTTAAAAGTTTCTGGTGTGATTTAGCCGACCAGATATGGAAAGTTTTGTCAACAAAGAGAGGAGAAAAAAAAAAAAGAGGTAAAAATCACTCGTTGTTGCCGTAATAATTTCATTTTAATAAAATGTTCGACTGAGATATCAGAAGATCCGGAACAAAACGAGTATGCCGAAAAAACAGGTATTCTCTGTAAATATGTAATTATGGAAGTTTAATAGATGACCGACTCGTAACTGATATAGAACGGAGTATTCTATGCACGTGAGATAAAGAAGAAAGAACTACATATGTGTCGGTTGTTGTAAATTTTTAAAATAACGTGGTTATTCGCATACCTGTTCTCACATTAATAAAATAATATAACCAAATTCACTGACTAGACTAGAAAATATATATGTTAAAAAATTAATACACCGACGTGTTTTGGGAGACACTGCTCCATAATCACGGTGAATATACAACTGGAGAGCTGTGCATTTTAGTTGAGCCAGACTTTTTGTTAGACCGCAATAGACGTGAAAGACCGAGAATCGTCAGCTAAACATAAGGACCGTTTTTTGCTGGACGCTGGAAAAAATGTTTCCGCCGAGAAACAGAACCTTTACGTAAATATACTAATTAATAACTAGAAAAAAGTAATAATAATAAAGATTATTCACATTTAACACGAAAGGAAATAAAACGGGTAATTCGATGAACAGTTTATGGAATAAGTGATTGGTATGATCAAAATGGAATGGTCAAGAAGGAATAAAAAACAGGTGGTTGCAGTGATACATAGAGTGAAGAATTTTCGGAAATGAAGCCCGATTGATTCTTATATAGTATTTATCAGCACCGAAAGTGACGTCGCTGGGAGCAGCTTTATATCGTAATACGGAATTCCTAAAACGTTACATTATAAATAATTCTTTATAATAACGTCTTTTAATTTTAATTTTTTTTTTTTTTTAATAAATTATGTGCGGCGTTTTTGTAATATTCTATAAATAAATATAGTGTATTAGAATATTTTAGAAACTAAAAGTATCTCTTCTTCATTCTAAAGGCTTAGCCTTGTCGGCGCGAAATTTAATATCTATTACTCTCTTTTCATTATAGAGAAATTAATAAAGAAATTTTAATAATTGCTGTCAGAAATTTTATTTACATTCAAATCCCCTTGTCCAACTACTGCGGTTTGCTTTTATGGTGTAATGTTATATTCGTTTCGAAAGCCCACAGGGATGTCAACCACTACTAGGTTCTTTAGAACTGGTGGATTTGAATTTATTAAAATTTTATTTCATTATTATTATGATTATTATTACGATTATTATTACGATTATTACTTATCGTATCATATAGTGTCATACTTAATTCCTGAGCGTTGGCGACTACCTGTTTGTACATTTCAGCTGTACAGATAGAGACATAGTGTTCTAGGCAATTGTTTATATGCAGCACGAATGTGTACACACGCAAGACTTTATTCGCAACTGGTATTGTGATTGTATGATTTTTATCGATGTACAAATGCAGTCCGTTTGTGTTTGCTGTGTATTAACTGGCGCGTATATGAGGTGGTCTACGTGGTGGGTTGTCATTCATTGCCTTCCACGTGACTATTAGCGAATGTTTAATTTAATTTTTCGTAATAATTTCCGTCATAGACCGGGATCGAACCCATGACTTCCGAAACGGAAGCTAATCGTTCTATCAACTAGACTACCGCGATGACATGATTATTATTATTATTATTGTTAAAGTCGGCGACTATTTTTAATTTTTATCAATAATGTAGGTGATACGCTTAAATCAAGATTTATATTATTTGCGGACGACTTAATGATATATTTACCAATTACATCTGAAGCTGACTGCATTACATTTGCAGAATGATTTAGATAAACTAGTAGAGTGGAGTCAATGGAATAATTTGTCTTTCAATTATTCAGTATAAAATTTTCCCGTAAAAGAAACATATGCACGCGCAATTGCATTATGAATGGATCTAGTATTAAAAATGTTAACCGTGTAGTACGGGATCTTGGGGTATACATTGACAGTAAGGTGGATTTCTTAGAGCACATTAAACACATCACTAATTTCGCAATATAAAACTACTGGGTTCGTTATTAGAAATTCAATAATCTTCATTAATACAAACAGAATACGAATATTCTTTTTAAGGGGCACTTGTACGTCCTCAGCTAAAATATTGTTCAGTAATATTTATGATAAGTATAATAAAATTATTGAAAATGTTCAGTTAAAATTCTTAAGATATCTTTATTTCCGCATGGTTAAAATTTACCCACAGTATATGAATAATCTTGAATAAATTATTACGTTTTAAAACCTTACATGCGAGACGGAAACATGCTAAATTAAAATTTATACGCGAATTAGAGATGAGTATCCATTGTCGAAAATACTTTTCAAAGCACCAAGATTGAAACTAGTAGGAAAAATCGTTTGTTTGTTGAAACTCAGGCACGAATAAAAATTGCGTTGAGTTCTCCAATTCGGTCTGCGGTCCATCTGTTACATTACTCACTGAATATCCAGAAATTGATATACACTTTGATAACAGAATTAAGTATTTGCAATTAGTTTAAATGTTGTTTTCAATATCAAACATAATAGAGGTATACTTATTCGTATTTACACCTAGAAGATGTGTAATTGGTGGTCACAGAGGATGAATATATTCTTTAAGCACTCTGTGCATGCGAGAATATTTCCGTTAATATTAAGAACAGTTATTGTTATAGATATTTTATTAATAATGTGATATGTTACTTGTGGGCAATATGCTCCGTGTAATTGGGCTAACGTCTGTTTGAAACAGACCAATATTTAAATAAATAAATAAATAATCATTTTGATTTTTAATTTAACGATATGCTACACAAATCTTTCGTTAGCGGTCGACCACTGAAAAGCAATTGCCAATTATAAATACGACGCAATACAATGATTATAAAATTATTAATAAAGCAGTACGTATGACTATTGTCGACGGTGGTCCTGGAAAATGACCGGTTTCAGATATACAGTCAGTCGGTAATTTCAAGTGTTGATAGGCAGACGACTTTGCTTTGACTTTTCTTCGCGTAATAATTTCAAAAATTCACGATCGATTTAAAAACCTTAACTATTCGGTCCGATGATTTTCACTATTTCGCACTGGAAACGTTTAAAAAAAAAACTATTTTGTTCACTAAGACGATAAATTTGCGACTCCTTTTAAAAAGACAATTTTTCAACCAGAGCTGGTAAAGCGCGACTGACTTTAACCGAAAAATCACCGGTCGATCTTTTTTCATTTCTTCTTCCTTTTCGGCCCGTGACAGCTGGCATTTATCGAATCAGGTACTCGCTTCTTCGATCATTGGTTAACCTCGACCGTCAATAGAATTTCAGGTTCGCGCACATTTTCACTCACACCACACTTTCCGAATTATTTTTATTCTAATATTTTGTTATTTCTTTTTTATTTTACCTTTACCCTGTATAATGGACACATTACGCTGGAATGTACTTAAACTTTTATTTTAAGTATCATATTAATAATATTTCCAGAAGAAAAGAAAACTAGACGGGGGAAATAAATCTTTAGAGGAAATGCAGTTTTCGTTATACAAAAAAAGCGAAAAAATTAAACGAGTATTAATACGTCCCCGGTGAAGTCGCGGACAACAGCCAGCTATCGTAGCCTTAGATTAGTCAGTGATGTTTCGTTCGGCTAGAATATTCCATTGCCGCACATTGTAACTTTTTTAAAAAATTTACCTGCGCTGGTTTAATGTCTGTAGTTGACGTGCTCAAGAAAGAAAAAAAAAAATAATACAAAAACAAAAAAAAAAGCAGTCGTGGACATCGGATGTCGGGCAAGTAAATGGACCGTTTATAGAATAAGCGAATGATATGTAACGGTAAATAAGGAATAAAAAATACAGACGATTGTATTGATAAAAACTATGGACAACGTACTCAGCTAACTCTAACGAATATGTTGACGAAGAAGATATAAATTGACTCCGGTGGAACTGTAGGAATCAATTTTATACTATCGCACAGTATTGAATTACTTCTTAATCGTAAGGATTAAGTAAACGCATTACACCATAAGCAATTATTTATAATAATATTTATTTACTTCTTTAAATAATTCAATAACTGCGCAATGTTCTGTAAAAAAAAATTGTAATAATAATATTTTAGAAATTTAAATTACAGAGAAATTATGAAAGAATATCCTGCAACGAAATATTTCCAATACCGGTAGTAATATTATATTTACCTCTAGATCTTAACTGTTCGCTAATTATGGTGTTTTTTTTGTCTTCTTTTTTTTAGAATGCACTTGCATTTTGTTTAATTATTATTTTAGTGAAAAGAAAACTGAGTAGAAAAAGAATAAATCTTTAGTCGAGTTAAGTTCACTCAAAAAGATCTAAACAGATATTAATGTGCGGGCAAAGCAGCGGACAGCAGCGAGCATATACATAAATTAGATTATTACATAAAAACACATCAATGAACGACAAACTCTCAATTATTGATGTATTTATAATTTTTTCAAATTTATAATGAAACATTCGCACCGGAATTTTCTGTCGCTCTCTCTTTGCTTTTTTTTTACAGCTCAATTCCGTCGTTAAAGTAAATGAATAAAGTTAAAATGTTCGTTTGTCCCTTTTGTTTTAGACGTGAACAAGGAAGAATCTATAGATGGTAGCGATGGATACCATGTTCGGCAAAAACGACAAGAAGACGGAAAAGACAACTTCGAAATAGAAATCTGCAAGGACAAGGACGCCGGTGAATGGTTTCGAATAAACGTCGGCGAAGGTGATAACTGCCGTGATGTCATCCAGTGTACCTCTTCCGTAAGTACTTACTCAATAATCGCCTCAATACAAAACGTTATAAGCCAGACTATGAATTATTAATTACATCAGATAACAAATAACGCTTTTGTAAGTACAACGCTTTTCGCTTATTCTTTGCGAAAATCCCATCCACATTGTAAATCGATTGAAGAAAATTAAACCGTATCGATCTTTAAGCCTTAATTTTCTGGACACTATATGTCGGAACCAGATTCATATCAGATTTGTATTTGATTCATATTAGATTCGTATTAGATTCGTATTATTAGATTCGTATTATTAGATTCGTATTATTAGATTCGTATTATTAGATTCGTATTATTAGATTCGAGGACAATGAGAAAGAATAGGATGAAACCAGAGAAATAATAAAGATTGCATGCTATAGTATGGCTTCTGAAAATAGGAATTCCACTCAATCATTGCTTTGTCTGCTAATCAATTTCACCAGGTCAGCCGAATTCGAGGGAACTGTTTCTTCTTACTTTCTTTCTGTTTTTAATGACCCCTTTAAGTATATGTTCGTCGCGCATGTTTTTTTTCTTTTGTTGACTTTTTTAAAATGATTTTTGCGTATAGCTTTTGATTATTTAGACTGATTTTGATAATTCCCATTCGGAAGTGAACTGAGTGGTAGTAGCATATAAAAATACACCGTTAAATAAACGATGTTTCCATAAAGGGCACTCACCACAGAATCCATTACAGTCAAGCACTCTGTCTTAAGATATTTAAGTACTCTTCTTTAATATCGTAACTGATTGAATGATAGTCCTGAGTGCTTTTTAAGGCTATCTGCAAATAAAATAAACTGGTCATTACTATGAAAAATGTTTAAAATTTTTAGTTAAAGGGTCACGGCGACGAACCGCCTCTGGAATTTTATTGGTTTTTATCCGGAATATAAGAGATTTATTCAACTGTTTTGCTAGCCTTTGGAAAGGGGGAATACAATTTGGAAATAGTAGAATCTATGGAACTTACAAAAAATATATATTTACATTATTAAATAGGAGATGCCTTTTACACTTTTTAAAATACTATATTTTTTGTAGTTTTAGTTTGGTATTATTGATGTTTCTTTTTTTTTACAAAAATTGTTTAAAGGACGTATCGTGCGAAATGATACTCAAAATATTTATTAGCCGCTTTACTAAAAAGACGAATTTTATAAAGAACGAATTTCTAACTGTTAAATTTTTTACCGAGTTATTTAGAAGTTGAAGCATATTACAGTTACATAATTTAATCGCTAATCCTCCCGCCCGTTTCCAAAAATTTGGGTAGGGTCGTTTATTTATCTATAATTACAATAATGTTCATTAAAAGCACTATCCAATCAAATTTTCGATTTCCTATAATGCCATTTTGCAATCATTACATTGCTGTTTTAATAGAATTTTACCTCAAACTTGTTCGACAAAACGATTTTTCTAATAGCTAAGGATTTTATAGACAATTGAAGAAGATTGAATATTTCCCGTAATAAATCGCAAACCAAAATATCGAATGGAATACTTAAATAGAAATTTCGACACTGAACCATAGAAAAAGTAACCGTAATCTAACTGTAAGATCTTTTGTTACGCATTTACAGAATAACTATAACGTAAAGGGGAGTCTCCTTCCAGTTTATTAAAAATTTTAAGAAGCCGGTTTTGAAAATTTTAAATGTGATGCTTCCAAATTAGGACCAAAATCTATCGAAAAATATTTGACGTAGTTGGATATTCGTATAATGTGAGGATGAAGAAAAAGTACGGCAGTAGTTTCATTCGGTCGGAGAAAGGAATAGAACAATATTTCGTGAAAAATGCTGTTGATTAATGTAATCGAATTTTATGGGTACAGTGGGGTTATTGATTAGGAGATAGGTACTAAATCGCATATAGTAAAGTTTGAAGAGTGGAGGACGATCAATTTTTGAAAACGGATAAAACATAAATGTTTCAAAAACACCGGACTCAAACTCGGACGTCTTTGCTCTTAACAACGGGCTAGAAATGCAAAGCGCCCGCCTTAAAAATAAATTTTTTTTTTTTTTTTTAATTTTGAAATAAGTTTGTGGGTCTCACCGGGCATGTATGCCCGTTCTGTGAGTGCCCGACACTCTTATTATCGTTTATTCGATTTCGGTACAAACTTATACATACTTATTATAACATCGAAATTATATATACCTTAATTAATATATGTCTTAGTAAATATATATATATATATATATAACTTATATATAGGTGAAAAGAAAAAAGAAAAATCATACACATACCTGCATTCACTCTAAAAGTCATATATACATATATATCATGATATCGTAAACAATATCTTCTTTATGAATTACGAACAGTAAGTAATTACACAACAATTTACACGCGTAAAGCGGATGCCAATGCTAATTAGCTAATTATACAAAAAGGGGATGTTAACATCAGCAAACGTTCCCTGGATATTTGAAAAGGCTAGCGAGGAGAAACTCTTTATTAATAAAACTTTAATATAATCATTTAGGACAATGCGATCGTGCCAATACTGGATCTAAAGCCAAACATTTCTTGATGGAAGATTCCCCCTTCTTTTCGGTCCAGCAAGCGAGTATCCATTCTTAATAATTAACTCAAAGGACTTGCTGAGACCCGACGCCGGCGAAATAGGTTTATACGAACTGGCTTGAGAAAATGGTTTCCCGGAGATTGGGAATACTGAAAAGTGCGATCAATCTTCGAAAAATAAACTCTGTCTGAAAAATTTTTATTAAAAATTTTCAGAATAAACTTTTCGATTTTTCATTCAAAGTTGTTCTAATCGGATATGTGACAGTATCATTTGTTTCTATTAGTTAGATCAAAAAAGCTAACAATATAAAAAATAGGTATCCGGGGAATAATAGACAATTGGCAATTATTCAAAAATGGAATCACGAGTGGGATCAGCGTTATTGATAAATTCGCGAAACCGAACATCTACATTATTTTCTTCTTATTCTTCTTCTTCTTCTTCTTCTTGAGCCGTCTTCATTATCGAAGGTTGGCGTCCATGCTTGCCGGTCTCATGCCAGATAGAAAAGTCTTCCTGTCTCAGTAACATCCATCCATTTTTGGTTGTTGAAAATCCATGACGTCCTTCTGCGGCCAATACCACGGACACCTTCTCCTGCGCCCATCAATATTATTTTTGGAATAACTCGTACTTCGAGCCCCACATCAAATGACACAGATAATTCATTTTCCTTAATTTTATTAATCTGATCAGTTCGCGACACTTACTCATCCATTTCATAACTTCTTTATTTGTAATTTTTGCTGTCCATCGTATTGCAAATAATCGTCTATACGGTCATGTCTCAACTGCTTCTAATCGTTTTATTTGTTCTGCCTTTAATGTTCAAGTTTCTGCCGTGTATAATAGCGTGGATAAAACATAGCATTTAACTATTCCCTACCGTAGTTCATGTTCTATATCGTGACTTCGCAGAAAACTGTTTAACTTATGAAAATCGCACCATTTCAATTCTAGATTTCATTTCTAATTCTGACGAGCCTTGTAATCCAGCAACCGAGATACTTAGACTTGTCCACTTTCTATAGTACTCTATTCTCAATTTTAATCTTTATGTGTGGGGGGGGGTGTTTTTTGTCTGCCACCATCACTTTTGTTTCTTGTCACATTAATCGGCAGATTGCATTCTTTGCAGGACAGATTTATATGTTGCAAATCTTCTTGTCGATTTTCTATTAATACCGTATCAGCGACATAACGTTATTTATTAAAACACCATTGATCTTTATGCCTTCTGTCATATTATCTAGCGCTTCTTTAAATACCGTTTCGGAGTGTGTATTATACAGCAATGGAGACAAAATCTTGCCCAACTTCTTTTTTTATCTACATATCATCATCCGTGTAAGTTTCATCCATTTTCACGCGGGCGGTCTGGTTGAAGGCGTTCTATTAGTTGTATAGATTTCAATTCCTGCCTTTACTAAAATTTCCGTAAGTTTAACATAATTTACATCATCAAAAGCCTTTTCGAAATCGATGAAACACAGGAAACCCGGATTTTGTCTGTCTAGATATTTTTCTATCAGGGTTTTGATGCCGAATAAAGCTTCTCTTATGTTAAAACCATTTCTAAATTCGAATTTGACCAATATTTTCTTCAATTTTTGTCCAAACACGCCGATGTATTACTTTTAGAAGTATTTTAAGTACACACGATATCAGGCTAATCATTCTATGATTATTGCACTTCCTCGCGTTGGGTTTCGTTGGCAATGCTATGAATGTTAACTTTAACCGTTCACCTGGTTGTGTTTGAAAATCATAAATTTTATTTAACAGTCTTGCCAAATGCTGCGAGTTATTTTCATTTATTAGCTTTAAACATTCGGTCGCTATACCACCCGGACGTACAGCCTTAAAATTTTTCGCTACATTTAATGCCATCTGAACTTCATCCAGTAAACTCAAGGAGCTGTCCCCAGGTTCATCATATGCTGATATGATTGTATTTGGACGTAGAAACAGCGTCTCGGTATAGTTTTTCCATACTTGTAATTGCGACATTTCCTTGTTTATCAACAACGCTAGTTACTGTTTTTCACTTCAAAACCCTCAATTCTAGCGGCAATCCCATATTCATTCGGACGTTACTAGTATAAAAACGCCCGCGAAACAGAATTTTAATTTTTTAATTTTACAGCCCAAATCACTGGTGGTTACACTAGGATTTTGGAATATTTTATTTTGTCAATAATAGCAAACAAACGGAATCAGTTTTCAAATTTGGAAAAAACAAAATTGCAAGGAAAGGGGCAAACTTTTATATTTCGTCATGTTGGTAAAGTAGAAATAGTAAATGAATATAAATATTTCACTGTCGGTTCAATGCAGGCGAGAATAGAAAATGCGAGGTAAAACTTTTGGTCTTTCAAAATGATGTTGATAAGTAAAATTCATATTAAAAACAAAATTAGATTACTATCGAGTTAACCGAACCTTCTAAATTTCTAAATTAAGCGAAATCTGGCCGATACCATTTATCATAATTATCGATAATGATGATGTAAAGAAGGAAATGGAATTTCACGCAACGGTCTCGTATAATTTTCCGATAACAAAGTAAATTAACATTATCTTTGGATGATCCCGAGTTTCATTATTAGCAAGAGTGAGCGCTTTGATAATAGAAGTTGTTTAAAAAGCGGGGGGATACTCATCAAAGTTCAAATTATGTAGCATTCGTGCACACCACGACGTTATGCTTGAGAAAGTACAATCTAAATTCTCAAGGTACTGTTGTTCGAGCTGGCGGACCTCGACGCACTGATCATTATCATAACCTGCATTCGACTGTTTTTTATTAAATTAATCTCGAAATGGAAAATAGCGTTACCTTGCACCGAATTAAATGTTTACGGGCACTTGCGAACTTTAGGACTATTTGTAAAAGATTAGTCCCACAGCAGTTGGCTGGTTCCTATTGCGCACGGTTAGAAATAGTTTCAAAAAAGTTAATGAAGGAAAATGCTCTTAACGTATGTATACTCATTTTATCTGCAACATTCGCGAAGGCTTTGAAATATAGCAATAGAGTGACGCACCGTATCTCATGAACGTTGAACACAAAAACATCAGAGCTTATTGATAATAAACTGATAAAAACGATACGTAGCAAAGAGGAGAATAATTTTTAGTGTTTGCAGCTCTACAATAATTGAAGGTAAATTCGAAGGAAAATTAGAAAGAACAATAGAGTGAATTAAAATCGATCAGGTGATGAGGAAAATACAAATTACAAAGAATATGGAGAACGCAGGGTCCATTATATGAATGGATAAAATTGATTAGATGCGGCCATAGCGACAAGGCTCTTAATACAATGAATATAGAATCCCCCCCCACACAGATTTAACGGAATAGGTGCCAAGAAAACTCAAAATAAATTTGCTGAAATGATGCTTTTACTTCTTGGAGACGAAAAAAAGTAAAAAGAAAAGAAGTTAAATAAAATAAAATAAACTAGTCATAGATATGTGTTCGTGTGCACGTATTTAATCGATATAATTTTCAGACAGTCTTGCCGGAAAAAATTGTTTTTTAAAAGAAAAAAAGATGTTAATACGAATTAAAAGAAAAAAATATATAACTACTAACGATAAAAAGTAAATCTTCAGGTAAAACCGAGATTCATTTCAAAGACGAAAACTGAAATTAAAACTACCACTTTGAAAGGCTAATTCCGAGTTAACTCGATTTCACTAATTCAGGACCCATTATAATAAACAGAGGCACTATATTAATATATTCCAATTACAAAAATTGATAATTTTTTAATTTCATACCTTCGTTGGGTTTTTCTTTTTAAAAACTGATCAATTTTTAGAGATTTAATGTAAATGATTAAAAAAGTTTTAATGTCTATTTCGCACATTTTAACAATAATACAGTTTTGAGGACACATTCACATCTTCCATTTTTCAGCTTTAATAGCTGAGCGTACAAAATTACGTTCAGAGGAAAGATTGGAACATTCAAACAGCAAGTGGTCACGATCACAAACGAAAGTACAGTCGCTAGAGTGCAAAGGACAATAAGGGGACGAGAAAAGAGCAAAACGATACCGTACAGATGGGAGCAAAGTATGATTGAACCGCAGGCGGCAGATATCAATAATAAAAAAAACGTTTAAGGGTAAGAAAATAATGGAACCAAGAATAGTAAGGGGGTCTAGGCTGAATAGTAAAATGAGTTAGGATTAGAAATGGAGCGAGGACATACATCCGACCAAAGTCTGATATGCATTCTTTTGGAGATGGAAAGTATATTGTGTCCAGGAATAAAAATGATATATATATATATATATATATATATATTTGTGTGAATCGTGCATGTTCGTATAACGAAAAATGTTACAGTAAGTAACTGCATCACATGGATTACTGTTTATTTGTTTATTTAGTATAATAAGGCAGTTTACGGTAAGCGAATGCTTTTGTAATTTACTGATGTTACTTTACTTACGGCCAATGCGCCCTTACATATCTCGTTTTCAAATCAAATTCAGAACTTCTGTTGTCACTTCTATCTTGGTACGTTAAGGTCTTGATCAACTGCTACAGTACACTCCGAATATAACACGCCTTCTTAACAAATTTGCAGATCCGTCATGGGTGATCTTTAACGTCGTCCCCTTCGCTCTTCCAAACTTACTTCATTCCATCTTCCTAGTCTGATCACCTTTCTCCCCGAAAAATTCGCTTTTTCCCTTGTTTCTGGATGTCTCATTTAGTTTTCCCCATTCATTCTTTCGAATGATTCTGTTTCTCAGATTCTATTACAGTCACCGAATTATCTATTCCTCCGCATGCTATATCCTCGCTTGCTTTAGCTATCATCAATGAATCAAATCATGTAATAAATTCTTTTTTTACTTCGACTTCTATGATCTTCACTAATGGGGCCCTAAGAACAGTGAGGCTATTAGAGTTGCGTTTATATCTCCGGCTTTCTCTGTCTCACTTCGAAAACTTTAAACTTCATTCATTTTAACTTTCATGACTAAATCTTATGCGATTCTTCGAGCAATTTTTTTCTTTTCAGCAATATTCCTCGCTTCCTCCGATTTTAGAAGCGTTTTGCTCGCTATTCCTCTTCCGCCACCTTCAACTGACTATATTATTCCGTCCGTAGGCATTCTCCTGTCGTCTACCGAGCTTCATTGATTTTTTTCGGATATCGCAAGTTATTGCGGCATTTCAGGCAATAATACAATTGATTTAGCATGCTCTATTTCTGTGAATGACCGATTTGTTTAATGAAATCTCAGCTCATGATATTCTTATTTCATCATATCATGCTACTTCAAAACACGGTGTCCATACCATTCTTGCTTTCCTAGCCTTCACTCGATTTACCATTAAATTTAACCGTATCCCTTCTTCACGGCCTCGGTTCCTTTCTTCCTCCATCACAGTATCATCCTGCTACTTTCTTTACAATACCTGAATCGCACATCTTCTCTCTTTCTTTTTTCAATTCTCTATTGTTTCTTCTCTATACTGTGTTCTTAATCCTCATACCACAAAACTATGTTTCCGATGTCGACCACATTTTTTTAAGAGGTCCCTTTGTCCTCAAGATTGTCTACTGCAAATTTTTAAAGTCTTCCTATCGCTCACTGTGTATGATATATGCACTTTCGCACTTCCCTCATCAGCTGTCTGTCCTTTTAACCTGTGTTTTTATTTATATTAAAATCTAATCTATTTCTTCATTTTCAACCCTACCACCTTCAGTTTCTCGCGCTTAGTTCGAAATTAGCAAATACTAGAGGGAAATAGACGAATAATATAAGAAATTATGGTAGGAAAGAGTAGAAGAACGATTATTCGGCAAAAGTAATCGACACATTCAAATACTACAATTATTAGGATCAAAAAAAAAGTATGTTGGATGAAAAGGACAAAATGGAGTAGAAGCGAATAAAAAGCCGATAGAATATGATGCAGCAAGAAGACTATGATTAAAGCGAAAGCGATAAATAGCCTAGGTTACGTGGCATTTAACAGAGGGTAAATATCTAGGAAACCACGAATGGGGTTGAAGAGATGGCTGAATAGAGAGTTTGCCCGTTTTTAATAATCGTTTTTTTTTGTTAATTTTACTCCCAATTTTAAATTATTTGTTCTCGTTTCCCTTTGAAATTGTTTCTTTTAATTGTTCGCTATTTTTTTCCGTTTTTACAAGTTTCTTTTCCAGCTGCTATTTTTCATTTCAATCCTTTCGATCATCCGTAGTCTGGATCTGAAAGCGGCCCTTTTCAAGGTTACCTTCATGATAATTTTTTCATTTATCCTGCTTTCCTGTCGCGAAAAATATAGTTCCACTTTTTTCACTGACGCAACCTTAATCGTTCTTAGTACGATATTGTTGGTTATTTTTTTCCGGATTAGTTTTGAATGTTTAACTTAATATCTTAAAGGAGGGATATTGTCATTATTCTTAAACAACATTTTCACAGCTTAATTAGATAAAATTGCCAAACTCAAACAACTGATGTTTTCAAATGTTTGACTATATATATATATATATATATATATATATATATATATATATATATATATATATATATATATATATATATATATATATATATATATATATATAGAAAACGAGTATTTTTTAACTATTGCAATTCGAATTTTACAGATACCTTTGAAGTTTAAATGTCGTTTAATCAAGTGTCCTTATATACATTATACTCTAATACATGTAATTTTTTATGTTTTAAAGAATTTAATGTAAATCTTAAAAGTCGCTATTGTTTTTCTTTTTTAATTTTTTCATTTCACAGTTTGTAGTGTAAATTCGTTTCGTGTGAAAATACCGTCCTAAAATGCTATGGTTTAGGAGTATAATGTTTCGGCCAATAATAAGCTTGGTAATCGCGCTTTGGGTGGTTTCAGTTATCTTTATTCCAGTCTACATTTATATAATTTAAGTCATTCGCGTTCATCGTCTTTTTAGCTTTAAAATTCTTATTTTAATTTAAGAATTCATGTTTTTCCGATATTATGATGGAAAAATATTTTTGTTAATTTTTGTCTGGTTATTAAAATTCAACGTTTATTTTAATAACTATCGAGCATATTCATACTCATCAGTAATAGGGCCACATTACTGGCCGGTACGATTTCTAATATTAATAGCTGATACGAATGAAAATGTACTGGAAAATAAATTTTACCAGGTTTATACAGAAATCGCGAAATGGTTAGAACAATTTAATTTAAATATTAACGAATCTAAGTCAATTTAATAAAAACTTAAAGGATAAAAGATTAAATTTGATGCAATACGGATTAAATATTGATATAGTTAGTCAAACCAAATACTTAGATGTATTAATAGACAATAACTTAAAATTTTGTAATCATTTTCACTATATCACTAAAAAAATAAATCCATTTTTAATTGTATTTAACAAATTACATAATAATAATAATAATAATCAAATCATTTTTATTGCTAACAACAGGTTAATATAATACATTTTCAAAAAAACTTGTGTACCACAAATGCGCAATAACTGCGCGAGCAGTGGGATTATTATTATACAATAAGGCAATAATTGAAAATAAAAATACATCTTATAGATTTAAAGATTTGTAAGTATGCAATAAAGTAAAATGGGTATAGTAAAAAAAAAAAAAAACAAGAACAACGGTAATAACTAAATACATAAAAATAAAACAAAAGCAACGAAAGAAATACAATACAGTGAAACATCATACAATGACCAAACAATTTGTGGCTGCAGTTGTAATTGTTTTTAGTATGCATACCAATTGTATTTGGCAATTGTTTACATAATTCAGTATTATTACGTTCTGTACAAAAAATAGAAAAATAATAACAAAAAGAGTAAAAATAGAACAATAATAAAACCAAAGAGATAAACAAATGCTTGAAGTGATAACTCTGTCAATCATGCTTACATAATTTCAAACACTCACATGCACCAACATGTTAAATTGTATTAACCATATGCATGCAAATGAAATACATAGGTTAAAATTTTACATGCACTTATAGTGACTATCATACTTATGCACAAACATATAGATAGATGCTCGTTAAGACCAATAAATATAGCTGCAACCCAAGATAGGGAAGTGTAGAAGATGAACCACCACAAATTTGCAGCACTTATTCATCAACAACTGCACTTCAGCGGCAAAGTGAATAAACGTATGATAGTAGTAAATATATAAATTTAAAACATTAATTAAAGTATTAATAAAGTTAAAAATAATGAGGTTATAAATTTATAAATGTTTAAACTGAAATATTAAAGAAACAATACTTTTGCTAATCCAACTAGGATACATAATAGAAATTACCATTTGTGATTTAAAATAAGAAATAATAATGATAAAATAAAGAAACCTCAGACTGCATAGCAAGAAAAATAAAAGTGAAGGTGAGTACAGACACTGGAAACTAAACGCTAGTTTTTGGCATTGAGGGGAATGAGCAACACACAAACTACACATTAATATATTTGCTTTTAACATATTTAATTAGATATTTACGGTGATTTTTTCGGATTTTTAATAAATCAATTAATTCAGTGGGAAGTAAATTGTAAAGTATTGCACCCATATACATCGCCTGTATCCTAGTATGATATTTTTTAAAGTTTGGAATGATAGCTTGCTCCTTAGAGGAACTTCTTGTCACACCGTCTTTCAAGGAAATATTGAATATATTTTTGTTTTTAAATACATATTGTAGTAAGTGTACTTCATATAAGGGGCGGACGTTGAGAGGGCCAAAATTTGGTACATAGTCTTTTTTATTGAAGATAGTATACAAAACTTGTTTCTGCAATCCCTGAATTTGTGATAGATGCAAGTTGGCTGCACACCCCCAATGTAAAATTCCATAGGACAATACTGGCTGGTAAAGGGAGAAGTAGAGATGGAGTAGATGCTCACTCGAGAAGAAGTTATTTAAATAGAAAAATATATAGTTCAGTTTTCTTAATTTACTTTGCAGATATACTGTGTGTTTGTTCCAGGCCAATTTATGATCTAATTGTAATCCTAAGTATTTTATATCATATACCCTATTCAGTTGACAGTTATTATTCAATTTAATATTTATTTCATTTTCAAGATTTTGATGTGCATAAGTATAAACAACGAATTTAGTTTTGTTTGTATTGATGATTAATCGGTTTTCCCTGAACCAAGTTTGAATAATATTTACGTCATCCTGGATTAAATTCTGAAGGAGATTTACATCTCGAGAGCATGTTACTATGACGGTATCATCTGCATAACTGAACAATTTACCACTAACATTCAAATTGCATAAGCTGTTGATATATACTAAAAATAAAATGGGTCCATGAATGCTTCCTTGGGGAACCCCCCAGTTTTGGGATATATAGTCACTTAGTACATCATTTATTTTTGTAGCATATTTTCTATTTAATAAATACGATCTTAACCATTCCAAAAAAAATCCACGAAAGCCATATGAGTATAATTTTCCAAGCAAAATTTTATGGTCGACCAAGTCAAACGCTTTGCGCAAATCAAAGTACACTGCAACTGCTGTTTTACCTCTCTCAACATTGTCAGCAATGTAGGATATGTGTTGGAAGAGTGCATCATCTGTACCTCTGCCAGCCACAAAACCAAACTGGTTTACACTGAAAAAATTTGTATGATTTAGGTAGCTTAACATTTTATGTTTTATACATTTTTCAAAAATTTTTCCAATAGTAGGCAGGAGACATATAGGTCTGTAATTACACACTTCTTCTTTACTACCACTTTCATATACTGGTGTAATTATTCCAAGTTTTAGTATATTTGGGAACTTTCCCTTCTTCATAGATTCATTAAATAAGTATGCTAGAGGTTTAGGGAAAAAAGGAAGGTTATCTTTAATGACGGATATAGAGATGCCATCCGACCCAAAAGAGGATTTATTAAGCAAGGATATAATTACATTTCTAACATCCTCCATAATGAAATCTGTGAAGACAAAAGAATTTACTTGTTAACATTCACAGTTAGGAATAGTTCCGTCAAAATCCGAATTGTGAATTAAACTTCTAACTGAGTCTAAGAAATAATTATTAAAATGTGATGCTACTTGCTTTTCATGATCAATAACATTTTGTCTAATTCCATTTATAACTATACCATCAATGATCGGCTTTTTCCTACCTAAAACTTTATTTACAACTGACCAATATTCATTTGGATACTGCGCACACTGTGATAAGAGGTTTGAGTAATAATTTCTTTTGGCTGTTCTAGTCAATCTTCGTACTTGCTTCGATAATAACTTAAACCTGGTCAGCCAATTTTTATTTGAGGGAGACATTTTAGATAATTTATAATATATATTTTTTTCTTGTGATAATGTGATTATTTCAGGTGTTACCCATGGCGATCTCTTCCTTTGTGATTTAATTCTAGGTTTGTGTAGTTTGGAGCAATCTAAAATAGTCTTAATTTTATCTATAAACCACTCAAATTTTATATCAATGTCTAGATCACTCGAATATAACCAGTCCAGGTTAAGGTCATTTAATTTGCGTTGAAATTTTAGGTTTAGTGCAGTTTTTATGCAATAAATCCATCTGCAAAGAAATGCTGACCCCGTAATGATCTAAAAAATTAAGCTGTAATATGTCATATTCAACATCTGAGTTTAGTTTGTTTTCTTCAAAACCTCTTACAAATATATGGTCTAAGCAAGAACTATAATTTATATTCAGTTTTACGAATGTCGGTTCATTTACTAAACTAGCAAAGCCATGTGAATAAAGCAAGTTTAGATAATCAACACATTTATCGTTATTTAATAAATTTATATTTAAATCGCCAGTTATTACCGATGCAGCTGTTGATAACTCTAAAATCATTTTAAGTTCTTCTAAGAAATAATTGTATGATAAGTCGCAAAAACGATAAATACCGGCAATAGTTAGATTAGATCGACCTGGCGATGTAATTTGTAAGCATACTACATTACTGGTATGCATGCACATATTTATCTGTTTACATTCATAGATATCCCTAACATAAATAACCGCACCTCCTGATCGTTTACATTCTCTACATTGTGCAAATGTTATATAACCCGGTACATTATATCTAATTATCTCGTCATCGTACAGCCAAGTCTCTGTTAAAACTATAATGTCATACACAAAATTTTGGCTATCCAACATCAACAAGAATTCATTGAAATGGGCACGCAGGCTGCTTATATTTAGATTTAAAAGCTTAATTGTATTCAACATAATATATTTAAAAAAAAAAAAAAAAAAAAAAAAAAAATTTTAAAAAAGGCAATATAAATATGTAAAATTTAATGTATACCATGTTAGAAAAATGCTAAAGAAGTTTTTATATCATATTTAAAAGAAACCATAAAAATGTAGTTAACTAAGTAAATAACTGCGTTTACACAGGTAAAACTTATATAACTAGTAGAAGTTGATATGATTAGTCCAGTAAATTGTATTTTAATTTCATAAGTGTAACATGAAAATGAAAAATTTACATAATATCTATGTAGAAACATCTAGAAAGAATATAAATTAAATACGTTTATCTTTTTGTGAAAGTAAACTGATTTATAATACTGATACATAATGAAATAATATGTTTAAATTAAACGATGCTTAAAATACGTGATATATTTTTCTGTTTAGCTTATATATATAATACAATTTAAATAAGAAATAGAACCGTAGTAATTAAATTGTACAGAAACACTATTAAGATGTTTATATTGCGTGAACAAAAGAGTTGAGATACTCAGGTAGAGATAATACAAATAAAATAAATGAAACATAGCTAAATGGCAAATTTATGCGAGTACTCTGATCATATATATTTAAAAATTAGTAATGTAATTACGACTATTAAACTGAAATGCAATTTATTTGAAAATACCGCAAATGAAATAGCGGAAATAGTGAAACTAGGTGAATATATATAACGGTAGGTGTTGTTAAACGACATAAACAAACTGGTGAATGATAAAATTAAAGTAAACAGCGTTTGTATGAAGAAGTAAGTTTTAGTGCTGAATAATAATACTAAAAGCCTTTCAAACGAATATATAAAAACTAAGTGAGAGATAGGGTAAACGAACTAATGTTATACAGAAGAGTTTAAAAAAAAAAAAAAAAAAAAAGTACGTATTTTATGTGAAGAAATACATATGGTTTTCATAGATTGTAGAAAAATAAACATATATTACAAATTATATACAGATAAGGTAATAGACGATTTAAAAATATAAAAGGTAAGTTTTAATAACATTTGTTAGTGTTATGCAAAATATTTACCTCTGAAGTATCGTTGAATGAACAAAGCCGTGTTATAGTACAATAAAAAAAAGCAGCAAGTATTTAATTTAAAAGAACTAATCATGTAGGAATAAGTGAAGAAAAACCACTCAATATTAAATAAGGCAATAAAAGCCGTGCGTGCAACAGAAACTACTGCATAATTTATAAAAACAATTATAACTAAAACAATACTACTTAATGTAATGTGCGAAAATAGCGGGTGCTGTAAGTAGCAATTTCCGATAACATGAAGTATAGGAAAATAATAAAACATATTTGTAAAAGTAAACAAATTACTAAAATTTACATTATGAATAATACGGAGTAAATGTATATTAAAAATACTAATATCGTACACATTAACATTAAAATAGCATGAAGACTTACTACTATACAGTCATGTATTGCTACTTACTAATCCATTAATTTGCTCCAAAGATGAGATTCTAATGATTGGGGCAGCTTCATTTTTTCGTGCAAGGATTTTATAATCCCGCATCCACACGAATTTCCAGCCGCTCAATCTTAAACTTTTGACAGCACCGAATAGTCGGGAGTTCTGAGGGGAAAGATGCTCATTTATATAAATGTTTTGGGTTAATGAAGGATCGCCAAAACCAATATCTTGCAATGTTGGACGCTTCTGCCGTGCTTTTTTTAATATTTCTTGTTTTACCGACCTACGACATAATTTGACAACGATACTCGGGTACTGCTGCTTTGGTGATTTAGGCAATCGGTGAGAAATATCGATGTCAGCCTCTGTAACATGAACACCTACTGCAGATGATATTTTTGTGACAAGCTCCGTTGTATTTTCATTTGACGACGGAGGTATATTTGAAATAATCAGGTTATTTATCCTCGTATATTGTTCCAATTTGTCCAGTTTTTGTTGCAGAATGGTATTAGAATCACGTAGTTGACTGTTTTCTTTTAGAACATCATTCAGTTTTTGTTCATTCTGGGCAAAAGCCAGTTGAAGCTGGTTAAAAGAGGTCTGTAGATGCTCCATTTGAGCTCTCAGCCCATTCATGTCTTCTCTAATCGCAATTAGTATTTCCATGGATTCTTTTGAATCCCTTGCTTCTTGTTTGTTTCCTTGACAGAATTTACAGGCATATTTTGCCTTGTTCGGATTGGATTTATTACGCCAAGTCGCGGCTGATATACCGCCACACTCGAAATGTAATTTTCTACTGCACTGGCTGCATGTGACAAAATCTCCATCCCTTGGTAAATCTGCCGAACAACTACTACAGACCGAAGACATATTTAAATACTCTTTGAACAATTCAAAGTACGTACCCAAAAGGAACAGATACCAGAAATCACAGTTATCTAATTATAAAATGTTATTTTAAAACTGATACTATACCGCGCAAAATTTGTTAAGTAAAAATGATCGTAACTATGGAACGGTATAATGGCTTATAAATTTAAACACAGCAGCGAAAACTACTTCAAGAGTATGATTAAAAAAATAAAATTTCAAACCTAAGAAGTTTACATTCACTTTCCAATGTAAGATAAAAAACAGAGCAAGAGTAAACACAACTGACACCACTGATAATAATAATAATAATAATAATAATAATTATAATAATAATAATAACCGATTAAATTACAAGAAAGGAATAACATTGTATAAAAACGTAATATTACCTAATATACTTTATGGTAGTGTAATATATATATAGACAGTATCAACAACCTTACTTCATACACGAACAAAAATCGTTAACGCTTAAACAGTTTAAGAACTTATAATATTAGATAAGTATTATAATAATAAATTTCAGGCACAGTGGGACGAATATAATAACGGTATATATGATATCAGCACTAGCCGATGCACTTTCCAATAAACATTGAATCATTAAAATCAGTCTCAATAATCAAAAGTTATCCCTCAAGAAAACATAAAAAAACATACGCGATGAACATATAATCTCTCAATTTTTCAAAATTTCCAATTATTATTTAAGAACGTCGAAAATTATGTTCGAAGAATATATCGTTCACCTGCTTTTGAAATTTATTTCTAATTATCTGCTAGTCAAGATATTACGGTTTCTTTACTAATTTTAAATTAAATACTTCTAAAAGGCATTATAGCAAACGTCATAAAAATAGCGTTCATGCCATGTTCCATTATTTTGTCATTACTAAGGATACATGAAAAACAGGCTGTTAAATTTAATTTTTCGCTACGGTCCGGGCTGACAAGAATTGGATCTTCTTCTTCTTCTTGGTGTTTTCACGTGCCATGTACTGCCGCTAGGCCAGAGGCACAGGATAAAGCACGAAAGGAGTTAAATTTTACTGTAGAGATTAGTATGTTTTAGGAATTGGAAAAGAGAATTTATTTCAGATAGGTCATCAGAAAGTATTTCGGAGAGAGAGGGAGGGTGGTTGAGGAGTTGGGATCTTTCATTATGGAGGAGTGGACATGACGTAAGGATGTGTGAGATTGTTGTAGGTGAGTTGCAAAAGGAGCACTGGGGAACAGGTTGTTTTGTAAGGAGATGAGAATGGGACAGTGAGGAATGGCCTATGCGGAGACGAGTTAGTACGACTTCTTAGAATTGGATCTTAATTGGATCTCTTTCGGACATAGTATTATACTAATGTGAAAAAGAGAAAAAAGTATTTGCTGCAGTTATATCTGTCCGAAGATAAATTCCAAACGATAGCAGCACGTAACCATGCTAGATGCTTAGAGAATGCTAATTGCTTCACCTGCAATCCGTCTTCATCACACGTTCTATATAGCATGGATTAGAGAGATTAGAATAGTTTTATGATGTTCATTTCAAAATCAGCCGAATTTCATTTTATATTCGTAAGGAATTTACCACTAATTAAACACAGCACGTGAACCAAACAAGATGATAACGTTCCTAATTAATTCATATTTTTAAAGTTCCTCACCAGCAACTAGAAAAATGAAAAACCGAATCACTACTACTGAATTTTAATACAACAAACACAATCAGTGAAACAAAAAATGCGAGAAACCTTATTTTGCTCGCCCTTATTTATTTTATTCTATTGTACAATTTTAAATGCTCGCAACAGATCATCGCCCAATTGCAGCGAAGCATAAATTATATTATCTGGTATAGAGTACAAATAAAATCCAACGCTCTAGATGCTATAAAAATAAAAATGCTGTATGCTATAAAAAATATTAGTTTTATACGAAACAATAATAATAATAATAATAATAATAATAATAATAATGTATGAAAATAGTAGAAAATAATAATAACACGAATACTTCGATTATCGAGCATTTGAGGGTATATCTTGAAATAATCTCTTAAGTTTTATATCGCGAATAACGGGGGGAATAAATAAATTTTTCTAAAATTATATCTGCCAATGAATTAAATTGATTCGTGTGAAACCTATAAAATTAAGACCTCTTTTCGTTACATTTTTCGTTACATATTTCATTACATAAAATTGTGTCATTTTTTAAATCACAATAACAAAAATCCTATAAAATATAACAAACGTTACATAAAATTGGGACATTCTTTTGGGACATTTTGCGTCATACAAAATTGGGGCATTTTTTAGGGCATTTTTTCTAATGGGGGGGAGTAGCCTAAGAATTATGTTGTAATTACTATATATATTTATACATACATATATACATATAGGATAAAGGACTTAAAATATAATAATATAAATATGTAAATTATAGTATGTGTATAAATGTACCTAGTGGATTATGAGCTCAATACACTTAAATATATTACATCTTATGTATAATAATGAACGTAGATATTATTATATATTGTTAGATAATTCTAATGTGATTTTTGTGGTGTAACATTTGTATTACGGACTAAGTAAGTGTTAAACTATACATATTCATAAAAATAATAATCATGGAGATTGATCACTCGCTTTCAAGGTTAGTTTTTCTTTCATTAAGACGTGAAAGCAGAGCAATAGTTTGGAACCATTTGTTTCATCAATATTTAGGGATATATTTGGGCTAATATTAAATTAGTTCCTTAAATGATTGAGAGCATTGCAGGTGAAGATTGTGTGCTGGATGTTATCTACATTATTTGATGCACATAACAGACAATTCGGTGTGTCTGTTATTTTGAATCTGTGGAGATATTCTCTGAAGTTGCCATGACCTGAGAGTAACTGGGTATTGAAAAATGTAAGATCTAAATTTTTAATTTTAAGTTAATTTTTTATGTTAGGGAAAAAGTTGTAGGCAGTCCCATCTTATCTGCCAAATTTTAGTAATTTCATTCGTAATATGTTTTTTTAATAAGTTTATGGGCGGTGAAGGGCCTAATATGTTTTGGATGCAATTATCAGACAGAAATTTCAGAGAAGTAGCTAGATTTAGATTTTTTACAATTCTATATTCTGATAACTCGTCCCACAAGAAATATATAGATCTAGTGGGACGATATTGGCAATAACACATGCAACTGATGATAAAAGATAGGGACGAAATATTTAATATGAACTTTCTTTCTTGTTTGTTGATTTTTATAAGTATTTTTTATTTATATAGGTACTGGAAGCATAGCCATATATTGATTGTATTAAGTCTCTATAAAGTATGGTTCTTTCCTTATATCGGAGGAGGCCGTAATTATTAGGTAGCAGTTTTCGGAGATTTTCATACATGTTGCTGCATTTAGTACTAACTGCTTCAACATGAGAAGTAGAGGTTAATTTATGGTCTATTAAGACCGCAAGGTATTTCATTCTGTTAGATAAACGAATTGGTTGTTCAAAGATTATCCGAAGTTCTTTAACATTATTGGCAATATTATTCTTACCAAATTTTCAAGTGGGAAAGAAAGACCCAAAATTCAATTATTATATTTTCTAGGTTTTTGCAAATGATTTCAATTTTTTTCAAGTTAGTATGCGGATGAATATTGAATAAGATACACAAATCATCTGAATAAGAGATTAGTGTAATATCTAGATTTATTACTTTACAGGTGTGATCCAGATCATTGTGAACCTTAGAGTATAGGATATTCCATAGAGTCGGACCTAGAACCGAACCCTGAGGAACTCTGCAGATAATTTTTTTTTGTGGCAGAGGCATTATTGATTTGTAGTCGTGCTTGTCTTTCATGAAAGTAGTCGATAATGATATTGATGAGATCACCATGTAACACATAGTCTATAATATATATGATCTTTTATAATTTCTATTCGTTATATTAATTTAACGTTTATAATGAGTAATAATGGACCAACATTTAAGATGGGACGCGCATATATAGAACATGTTGCCAAGAAAGTTATGGAAATATTACGAATTTCATATACATTAAGGAAATATGCAACAAATAAAACCTTAAAAATATTTATTATATTCGAGGATCAGATATAAAATTAGGGCATAATGATTAGGAAAGTATACTGCGGAGAAATAAATAAGCTACACATAAAACGCTTGAAATTAACAGCAAATTCTTAAGGGAGAAACTGAAAATGAAATAATTAAAAAAGTAGATGTAATTAGCATAAGAGGAATTTACTTATTGGTAGAGACATACGAGGAATTCGTAACAACAGAAAAGAAAATTGTACTGGAGAAAAAAATTAGAATACGAGTCAAGGAAAAAATTTACCTACAACTGCCGTTAGCAAGTGAATAGATGGGGGAGCGAGCTAACAAATATGTTATAATTCAGATGTTAAATGGAATACCTAAGAGATAATAGAGAAGAACAAAATAGGAGAAAGATAAAAGAAAATATAGGAATGGTTTCAGGAAGAATGAAATATATGTATAAAAAATAATAAACATAACAGTAAAGAAAACTATATAGATTACGAAACAAAAGAAAATAGATTACAGTGATCGATGAGTACTAGATTAAGATGTAGCTAGTAGCCAATACGCGAGGATATGTATAATTTAAATGTTGCGATGTTAGAATATATAAATATAATTCGGTCGACAAGCGTTTTAGCTTGACGAAAATGAAATTAAAAATAAATATAAATATTTTTAAAAAACTCATGTAAACTTATTAATGTAAACGTATTCATATATTAAAGAGTAATTTATTTTGAATGAACCATTTGAATAAAATGCATTTATAACATCTTGTAAAACTTTTTTTAACCGCGGATATGCAACATGCTCCGCGATAAATTTTTAAATCATCGGCATAAAGAAGTTCATTATATTACATATTCCGGAAGGTACATCGTTAATGAAAATCGAGAATAATACAAACCCAGGTAGAACTTCGCGATAACCCAGAAAAGGAAGTGAATGGATAAGAGTCGTAACCGTTATACGATACACGTAATTTTTTTTTTTTTTTTTTTTTTTTTTTTTGTAGGCGCGCCAGTGGCATTGACCCAACAACAAGAAAACTAAGCTAAAAAACTAAATAACTAGGCGGTCCGAAGCGTAATTCTACTAATCCCGAGTTCTTCGGACAAATTTAATATTACATTAAATGTTTCAGTAATTTACATACACACACACACACACACATATATATATATACACGCATATATTTATATCGGAATAATATTCAAAAACCAAAACAGGAACACAGCTGGTTTATTAAAAAGAATCCATGATTTCATTTGTTCTAAATGAATGTAACGTTAAAGAGTAACCATTACCGAGATACCCCTACAGGTAAATAAATCAGAAATCAGCGATTTATTTATCGATAAATAGGGATTTAAATTTAACTAGCCTGCAAACTGGACTATCAAAAAATACCTTGAAAAGTAAAATAATTGAAAAAAAGAAACCTAATTCCCTTCAGATCCATATTGGGCTTCGTGGAATTCCGTATAGTACTTGACAATCCTTATTACGGTTCCATGGGGCTCATTTTTATTTCTTGTTTTTCCTTTTTTTAACATTTCAGTTCGATCTGGTAATTAAAAATTCAGTGAATTTTCAAATTAAAAAACCCACAATTTCTTCTTTATCGTAAATATTTTTGAAACGTAACATTTAACGCTTACCTAATGATCCTCTGGTACCAAATTTTTTCTTGACTTGGAAATATTTTTATTTCGATATGCGTTAATTTTGGTTAGACAGTTAGAAGTTAAACAGGTATATTAGACGATGATACTAATGAAAAACAGATATCAAGTCTGCAATAATGCGATTAATTAAACGAACACTAATGACATATGAAAAACTGATACAGCCATTTACAGTTGCCGTAATATTCTTAGTTATTTAAACATACCGGATTTATTGGTGAGTCAAACAAGCTTATTATAACAGAAAATTACATTTAATATGTACTACTTCTCATATATAACATCCGGTGAGTAATACATTCTCTCGTGTGATGCAATATACACGATACTGGTCGAGATACTAACTAGACAGGAATGTAATTAAGGATCTTCGTAATAATAACCATAATAACCATAATAATAATAATAATAATAATAATAATAATAATAATAACAATGATAATAGCAATGATAATAATAATTTTGAGCGTAAATTTGCTTGTTTAATTTAATAGGGTTTACAAGCCATCCGATGTCCGGCTGGATTGTATTTCGATATTGAAAAGCAGACATGCGATTGGAAAGGAGCGGTGAAAAATTGTAAAATAAAGAATAAAGAAAGAAAAGCAAAACCGTTGTTAGTTACCGACGAACCGCTGTGCCAGGTAAAGTTATTTTTCTAATAATAAACCCAAACGAGAGTTTCGCTAATTCAATTAAAAACTTTTCGCTAACAAAATCAGTTACTATAATTAATTGCACACTTTAGCGTTTTCACCAAGAACATCATCCAACGCGTATGCACTCTGTGCTGACATTCGTAGGCTTGAAGTAACGTAAAATACGTATTATAAAGACACAAAAATAGAATAAAATTAACCCGATTTTCTCTATTTTTTTTTTTTTTTTTAAGTAATTCTTTTACGTTTATACTCGCAAAGTTTGTTGTAAATTATTTAGCGCGATTGATCAATTACATTGATTACTGAAATATATAAGTGTGTATACAAAGGCGTACAAACTTTTTCAAGGAAGAGGGGGATTCTTTTTTGTAAGTTCCATTGTACATTTATACTTGCACTCGGGTTAATTTTAATTTTCTTAAATTTGATATATCTAACGACAGTATTTATAAAGACCTATGTATGCACATATATTTTTATTTATTTATATATCTTGATTTTTTACTTTTTCCATCCAACTTATTCTTTCCATCCTTCGCCAGCACCACATTTCAAAAGCTTGCAGTTTATCTGCATTTCGCTTGTTTATGGTCCAAGTTTCTGCGCCATATAACGAAACCATCATTAAACTCAGTGCTAATGACTTTTGACGCAAAATATTTTGTTTCTTTCTGAAAGCAAGTTTTGCAAATCCAATACGAGCACTGATTTCCTGGTTGCAATACAAATCTTCTGCTATTATATTTGTCCTCAGTATTTGAATTGTTTTTTTTTGTTCCACTGCTTTCCCATCAATTATTACATGAAAAGGGCTTGCTTTTCTACCTAATCGACATTATTTTCGTTTTATTTATATTTATTGCTATTCCGAAATTTTTACCTATCTGATTCAACTGCTGTACCATTTTATTTAAAGCCCTTGCAGATATCATAGCCAAGTTATCTGCGAACTTAATTACTTTTACTCTTGAACCTCCAATATTTATACCGCCATTAGTATTACTTAATGCTTTATTTACTATTAGTTCTATGCATATATGAAATAAGTAGGGAGACAGTAAACATCCTTATCTTGCGGCTTTGTTGACAGCTGCTGGCTCAGTCAACTCGTTGCTTATTTTAACCCTGGCTTCTTGTTGCTCATATAAATTATAAATCAGCTGTACTATCCGTTTCGGAGTCCCTATCTGTCTAATATCGGAAATAACTTATCCCACTGAATACGGTCGAACGCTTTATGGTGATCCACAAAGCAGACATACATATACATCACGGTTTAGGTCCATCATTCTTTCACCAACATTTCGCAATACTGCTATCGCGTCCCGAGTAGCTTTATGTTTCCTGAATCCGAATTGGTTATTATCCAAAAATTGTTCAATATGTCTTTCTAGTCTCACCTGCAGACATACGTATAATAATAATAATCAAGTCAAGTCAAGTTTTCAAGTGTTATTATTATTATTATTATTATTATTATTATTATACATATTCCATTTATGCGCAAGAATTTAATTAGAAGTGTTTAAAGCACGATTATCATGAGAACAATACTATTTAGTAACTTAATAGCGATTTGCTTCTATTAAAACTCCGATTTCGTTATCCTTTATTTCTGTTCATTTCCTTCAATTTTCACCGTATAGATTCTCAAGGTAAGCTTCCTTACTTTTTTTTTCCAGTTCATCCGATTGAACGTCTTTCCTTACCGATCTGTTCTGAATCTGTTTCTCAACATGTCGGCAGAATTGAATTTCTCAATGTTTTAAGCACTCTCTTTCCAGCACATGTCACTATTCAAATGAAGTTGGTTCTGCTTTTTTCTGCCTTTCCTTCGATTAGATTCTCTATCTTTTTAAATTCCCTCCTTTTGTTCTATTTTCTATGCGAAATCTACTGCTATTCTTCCCCCGCTGTTCTCTTTGTTTCTTCATCACCACTTTTCCATAAAGTGCTTATAACCTTTAAAAAATTTTCCTGCAAGCTGTCACATCTCCTCTTTCTTCTACTCCTGTTGATCATGTAACTTCTCATACGCTCTCTCATCCAAGACCCGTTTCCTCCTTTACTCAATCGAGATCAATCTTCTGTAGATTCATGATTATTTAGGCGCTGACGGAAATGAGATATAGTGGATTCATTGGTCCATTCTTCTGTTTCCAATGACTGATTTTTGGATACATTTTCAGCAGATCATAATATTTCTCTTCTTTCCTCAAATGACTTATTTCGAAGTACGGTTCAACTAGTTCTTCATTTTTAAATTCTGGCTATATTTATGTAGGAAGATTAAAAATTCAACCATCTCTTTCTCCGCACCCATCGTTTTCCAGAAATTTTCCCTCTCTTAAGCGCTTTGCAGTCTCGGCTATTTATCGCCTTCGTTTTAATCGCATTCCTTTTTCTAAATTATTTTCTCGGTTTTCAGCTGCATCTACTCCCTTTTGCCCTTTTCACCTCCTTCCACATGCTTTCTTTGTGACCCTGATATTACATTTTTTTAAATGTTCGGACTTTTCTGCAGAACAATCGTCCTTTCATTCTTCTCTATTAAATCCTCTTTAGTACTCCTCCTCCCCATATAATGATTCTTATATTTCCTTTAACTACTGCTATTATTGTCCTCGAATTATTTTTATCCTCTATTTTTAAGTACCTAAGTTCTCCTTCTTGTAATCGCATTTAGGAAAAATAAAAGGAAAAGTAGATTGTAACAATTTGGGTTCTTGATACGCTCGAAAGAAAAAAAATCTTGTCAAAATAACTTTATTTACCAACCGAATACAATAATGAAAAATATACGAAAAATTTAACAACGATCGGAAACAAAATACGATAAGCGATTTCATCTTGAACAAATCTATTTACGCTAGCCAACACATACACACATATACACATATATATGTATATATATATATATATATATTCTAGACTAAAAAAATAAAAAAATAACCGAATAAATGATAAGAAACGCTCACGAGCACCGTGGCGTTAAATTTAAACATGACAAACCCGTTTAATTTTAATTTTACGCAACGAAGAACCGTCGTACCACGACCGAATAAACCTTTTAATCTGCCAACGAGCAAACACCATTTTGTTACAATTAATTTATTTGCAATAGCTTGTGACAACACGAGATTTTATAACAGTCTCGCCGTTCAATACTGCTAGATATATTCGGTGCGAATTCATCGCGGCCACACTGAACAAATGACAATCACGGAAATTAACTGAGTATACAGTATTACCAAAAATTAATTTACAATTCGAAGCGAAAGATGGCGCTAAAAAACCGACTCCGTATCAGAATGGCAGCAGAGTTCTGGAACTTTAAAATTAAAAATCTTAAAAAATTTAATGGATCAGAATCGTGACAATCAAATTGATAAGATTTTATAAAACAATAACATCAATGCGTCTTGTCGCAATTATTAAATACAGAAAATATAAACGCACCCAACGACATTTTCAATAAAAAACAAATTAAAATATGAAGAAGCATTCGACAATAGTACGTACACAAATGAGGAATTTATCGAAACGGCTAAAAGTTCAACAACGACGATACAATTTAAAGAAATCGTGAAGAATCTGTAGAAAAATTTAAACGTCTGTTGTTAAACTCGTAACGGAGACATTATACCGAAAAGATGTATTCACGAATGGAATATATAATTAACGGGAAATTACCATGAAGAGAAAGCGAATATGTTTTTAACAGTTTTGTAGGAAATGGATTGAAATATGGAAATTATGAAATATTAATCTACATATTAACGAATTAATTGTATTTAAAAATTTCAAATACTGGATTTAAATTACTCTTTTTTTTCCTCGGACTCGCCAACTGAGAACATTAATCCGACGCTACAGTTCAAAGAACCAGAGGGAAAAAAACAAACTAGATTTTAATGCGGCTACAAAGTGAGAAACGGGAAGGAGACAATAATAGGAAGTACGATGAATGAAGAGCAAGAGTGCGTTATAAAACGGTAGAAAGAGACGAGTTCAAGAGCTGAAGGTGGAAACATTCAGCGGCGGCAGAGGCGAAACATTAAAAAAAATAGTAATAGCGTCAGAAATTAAATTATTGCCGTCAAGGTGGAATTGACAAAAACGAAGAGGCTATTAGACAAAAACCCGAAAAAGAGATGAGAAGAACGAATTATGGCTAAAAGACGACAAATAGAACACAACGGTCGTGGGACGAAGCTAATTAGAAAAGTGGAAAAATCGGGAATTAGGAAAAGTGAAAGAATAAATATATTGGATAGTGCCAGTTATTAGAAGAAAAAAAAAACGATATTAAAAGGCCGGAAATTTGATAATAAATCATGTACAGCAGAGCGTACCAACAAGTACTCAGCTTGCTCAATGTCATCGATACGACCAGCGACCGCTAGGAAATCAATATAGATAGAACGACGGATAGACAATTTAAAGGTTAAAGATCAAATAAAAAGGATAATTTCAGCATTAGAAATAATGAAAAAAAATTTCGAAATGATTGGAAGTCAAGATATTAAATGGACCAGAAATAAATACACATATACGACAGCCTACTCGCATCGACATTATTAAAAAAAGGAGGGAAATTTAACTAATTCGGAATAATTCAGATAAGGTCGGAATAAATATTGCGCCTAGTCTGTTACGCGAATTATCAGTGAAGACTGTGAGGGAATTAAGGAAGAGAGAACCAAAAAATCCCGGACTTTTGAATTGCCCTCAAACGGTGCTTCATGCTAGCTCAAAAATAATAATAATAATAATAATAATATTTTAAAATAATATCGCGTTCTGTAGATTTTTTCATATAATTTAAATTAAACGTGGCAGGCGTATAATTTCGAAATGTACCGAAAAAATAATTTGTAATCTTCTAAAAAATTTTTACAGGACGGATTTTTAGCTTGCGGTGATGGTAACTGCATTGAAAGGGGACTTTTCTGCAACGGAGAGAAGGACTGTCCAGACGGCTCCGACGAAAACACCTGCGGTAAGTAAATCTTCGTATTTCGCTTTATTTTACAAGACGATAAACTCTTTCCTGTCTTCCTAATGCCTGAGGCGAAAGCTCTTGGAATTTCCGTTTTCTGAAGGGCAATGTGCTAAATAACGACACAAAACCTTATGAGTAAATCCAACGGATCATGTAAGGGAAAAAATGATTTATTTAAATTTATGAAAAATAGTAATTAATTTCAGAGTTACATTGACCGCTTCAGCGAAAATCCATGAAAACAAAAATAAAACATCGCTTTTGTACTTACATAGGCAGAACATCGTGTTTACATGGTACCAAAACAAGCGAGAATGTTTATTAGAGGATATTATATAAACTCTGTCGTGTTATGCTACGCAAAATTCTTTCATCCGTATCAACAAATGATGAAACCTATACAATATATATATATACATATATATACATACACATATAATATATATATATATACACATACATGTATATGTTGCCGTGTTACCGCTGTGTTATATATTCACGCTGTTAATTATTTCCAGCAAGTAATATAGAAAAGTATGTACTGCTTTACAAGCAGAACGGAATGTTTATTTGCTTCAATTACGATATGCCCACCTTTTCTCCTAATTAACCTCGTAAAAATGTACGCACACATTCTTCGCTACCTCTTTCCAGCATAACTGAAAATGTAAACATCGCGACTGGTATTTGCGAAGAAATCAAAAATGAATAAACAAATAAACTCGCAGATTGGAAGACGTTTAGCGAGGAGCCGAGATGAGTGGTCTACAGATAGGAAACGTTCACTAGGTCTTGCACTGTTAACGCTAGATTTGTCTGCGATTCTACGCACGCAAGTTCAGAATCAGAAAATAATCCGGTTGATTCGCCTTCCCAATGGCCTACTCGACGCTCTTCTCGCAAAGAGCATACCAATTCCTCTGAACTATCGTGAATCTGGGAAGATTAGGAATTTGTTCTCTCCTAAATCAGGCATTAAGATGAGAAACATAGACGGATCTGAAGTTTCGCTGCAAAGGTGGTGAACCGTATTATTATACAACGATCGAAATTGAATACCTTAGCTTTTACCCCCCAATTAGGGACAAAAGCATGGTAAAGCAAGGAGACCGCATCAGTAAGAGATTTATAAACAATGTGATGGTAATGACGGCTGTGTCGAAACAGGCCTAATGAAAAACCGTGAGCAGTACGGAGGGGGGCGGGGCGGGGACGTAGCATGATAAACTGGACAATTCATTTTCGAGACCTGTGTGGTGTATATTGCCATCATGGGCACTGGTGCGGAAAATGATGCAATCGCGTAAAACGGGCCATCGGTGAAGGTAGTGAGACGTCTGTAATAGACCATTAAGAGGCTCAAAGCGGACCGAGCAAAGAATCATTCTATTGATGGCAGCAGCATCGTGGGAATGAACACTGCAACAGGCCGACATTCTCACAGGCGACCAGCTTAACCAGTTACTGTCAATTTAACGTTGCGATATACGCGCAGCTCGCCGGCGCGCTGTCCAATTTAAAAAATAAACTGAACAAATTTTATCGCGTCACGAGAATTTGAAGAAGTTCTCAAAAGTGAGCAGCACTCGTTACGCTTTGGGTGCGACTGAAATCGCCTACACAGGTCGCGGTCGCCGCTGAATTGGTCGCTTTTAATAATTTCAACGTTAAAAGTTTAAAGTTCACTGGCGGGCGACCAGCCATTCTTTCGGCTCAATCTGAACTATAATGAAACGGCAATTATGTAACGGTAATAATGAAACCATCAATTTCCAGTTCTCGGGTCATAGTAATTTCCCGATCCGCATACAATACATAGACTGAGTATCGTTTACCCCGTATTTTAACGACCCCGCCCAAAAGAAACCCTTCAACAATCAATAATAACAATAATAATAATTATAATTATAATAATAATAATAATAATAATAATAATAATAATAATAATAATAATAATAATAATAATAATAATAATAATAATTAATAATAATAATAACGTTCGTAATGACAAATGATACCATTTTCCCCTTGAAAATGATTTACAACGTTTTAATTATATCTCGTTCTTTCTCGAAGAATCTTTCGACGGAGTATATCGATTCATAAATTATTGAACGATATCAAGATTTAAACTATTATTACGTATAAAATTTTATATCAAGCATCGGCAATTATACACCTGGGGAGCCTTGTTTTAAAATATTGGTCCATCCAACATCTGCGAATTCTTCCGGCTTGGAAGTGCTCTTTAAAACTACGGAAGACTATTACTGGGTTTTATCAGTATGCGATTATTAATTAATTATTAATGATGCAATCAGTTTTTAAAGATACGATTTTGCGTAAGGCGTTTGTTAATAAAATCATACCGCGAGGAATATCTAAATAATGTATATAAGTATAACCACGAATACTGCCATTGTGGTCGTATATGTTATACAATTAAAAAAAAAAAAAAAAAAAAAAAAAAAGTAAAAACAAAAATGAATTATCAAAAAAAAAAAAAACATTCCCGTTAACATAAATGCACGAGAACGTGATTTAAGGAAAATGCTATATATGAGTCTACTTCAAGTTGAATACTTTATCTCTCTCTCTTCAGTCGTATTGTCCGTTTGCGGACGTCGTGACCAATCATCATAAACCAGTGGATCGAGCGACCACCTGTCGCCATTCTTCTCTGTTGTTGCTTGATTTTATTAGTTCCGACAGCGGCATTTTTGTAGCAGCTGTGAGATGATCTAGGAACCTCATCGGTGGCCGTCCCCGACTCCTTTTTCCTTTCATTTTTCCTTGTATAATATTTCGTTCCAAACCATTCCTTCTCATTATGTGCCCAAAGAACCCTAGACTCTGCCTTATTATCGTGGGCAATAGTCGTTGCGTCGGTGTAATATGTAGCTGTTTTAGAATTGACTGGTTGGTTCTGTGTTCTATCCAGGATATTCTTAGCATGCGCCTATAGCAGGTCATCTCAAAGGCTTCGATTTTCCGACGTGAAGCCGCCGTTATTTTCCAAGATTCTGAACCATACCGGAATATTGAGTGTATCAGCGTTTGCATCAGCCTTTTTTTCACTTGACATGTTATGTGATGATCTTTCCATATTTTTGTAAGTTTACCTAGCGCATTCTTTGCCAGGCCTATTCTTCGTCTTATTTCTACCTCGCAGTTTCCATCGTTGGTTATATAGGCGCCGAGGTATATGGTTCCAGGTTTCGTGTCAATATTGAGCGATGGGGTAAATTTTCCGGATAGTTTATGTGCTCTGTCAACCACTATTATTGTGCATTTTGATCGGTTTAGTGTGAGATTAGCCCTACGGCTGAGATATTCAATCCGGTCCAGTAAATTTGCCAGTTCTCTTTCGCTTTATATGTATTTACATTATTTGCCTTATCTGGTTGCAAAAAAAAATTATAAAATCACCTAAATCTCAAAATTTTCCAAGCCCGAGAAAGCACCTTAATAATTCGAAAAAAAAAAAGATGATGTATCGTTATTAAATTTCGTTCAACTTTTTATCGGAATTAAAAAAATTAAAAAATAAATAAATAAATAAATAAATAAATAAACAAATAAATAATCAAATACAAATTTGTTTCCCGGATAGTCCATAATCGCGGCACGCACGACTAAAGGTAACTGATAAGCAAAATTAGTCGGCCTTTGATTATCTTTTTTGATTTTCAACTGTTGAAGATTCGTACGCATTTGCATCTAATTTCTCGGGGGAAAATTAGTGATCTAAGAGAGCTAAAAGTAACGTTAAATTTTCGTGACTTTTATTATTCCTTCTCCTTCTGTTACCTGAGCGCTTGTTACATCCTTGTTGGATATTTCACGTCGCATAAAAATCTGATTCTCTTTCTTTTCCTTTTCCTAATTCTTAGGTCAATGTCCATGAACCCATTGGAAAAAAAGAAAGAAAAAGAAAAGACTTTTGTTATTCACCATTTGCCTAGTTTGTTCGTTAAGCGAAGAAAAACAACTCCGAAGCGTTAGCGGGGGAAAAACGGTGAATTCCGAACACATCTTCATACTTCAATGGAACGGACCAAAGTTATTTAATATTATCATTTACAAGAAACCAGTGTCAACTTCAACTAAAAACGTTTCTAGAACACTGTATATTTAAAGCGTCCATCGTTCAAAGGGTGAGCTTTTCAAATCACGTCGGATTAGTTTTTCGTTTGGAAGTTTTCCGTGGGTTTTTCTTCTTTTTTTTACGCGCCCCATTGTGCTTTGATTTCGACCCGAATATCAGCATTAAAAACAAAAGGAAAAAAGTATTTCGGACTCTCAACAGTCGATATAAGCGTTTATTTTTAAAAACACGAAAAGATGAACGCTTAATGCAGTGTTGTCGTCTTGTACCGAATACTTTCACAGAGCCGTCGTTGTAGGGAGATGAAGAAATATCAAACCGGTTTCAGCAGCAACAGAGGACACGGACTCTGGATGTGGATATTTAATAAACCCCGAACTTATTATTTTTTGTTTTTCGTTTATATCTTCTCATATTCTTCAATTTAAAAAAATATTAGTAACGAATATTATCTTATTTATACTATTGCTATTAATATTATTATTATCATGGGCGTCGCCAGCGGGGGCAGGGGGAGCCCCCCCCCCCCTTGGAGCCTTGAAACTTTTTAATCAACTGGCCATAATGAGTATTCATAGGCGCGTAATGATGAATAATTTGCCAGAAACGCACGAAAATCATGTTTTAATTAAGATTTTATTCTTGTTTAATAAAATATTAAGCCTTTACAACTTATAAATTTTATTTTTTCTATAACTCATATCCTTTTTCTATCATCTTGCCCCCCTGACCCATCGGCTGGCGACGCCCTTGATTATTATTATTATTATTAGTATTACTATTATTATTTTTATCATTAGTATTAACTGTAAACAAATAAATACGTCTAACATTATAAGTACGAAACATTCTTAAATTTTGATATTTATCTTTGACAGAAGATAGAGGTCTCCTCGAACCGATCCTATTCTGGCCGGTCGTAAAGTTGAACTTAAATATATCAGCGTATGAAAAATGAAAAATATCGAAAGTTATAGAAAGGGTCTAAAACACATTTCTGGTAAAAGGCAGGGAATATTTTCAATATATTACCTTTTTTGGTCATTAATTTTTTTTTTTTTTTTGAATATATACAGTCCGTAAAAAAATTTATACGAGAAATGTTAATTCAAATCCCTGATGGAAAATTCAAAGATGCCATCGTACACAGCGTTTTCATAAATATGATAGTATAATGATAATTTGTATTTTGTTAAAATCGAAATAATCGCACAGCGAATTAAACAGCGGTAGGTAGAAAGAACGAATTAATCAAATATAAAATCCCTGCCGATTAAATCGATTGAACAGGGTGAAAGCTGATTAAAAATTGAACTTTTCATTTCAAACAAAAAAAAGCACCCCCCAAAGAGGTAACTGTACCGAAATTTTCCGCTATTAGGCTGGTTATTTTTTCAATTAAATAATTTAAACATGTTTCACACTAATATGATTGTAATCCATACTATTGTGTTACAGTTGATTGAAGTAAATAAAATCGAACACTAATAGCATAATAATATAATTTAAAAAATATAAAAAATACAAAAACACCGACTGGTTTCGGATACTACAATCCATGTTCATGGTGTGTATAAATAATTGAAATTTTTAAAATTTTATTATTTATACACCATAAAGATGGATTATAGCATCCGAAACTAAACGATGTTTTTATATTTTTTCATACTTTTTAAATAATATTATTGTGTTGTTAGTGTTTATTCTATTTTATTTACTTCAATGTTTCACACTAAGTTGTTATTCTGATATAATTGAAATCCGCGAGGAATAGAAAACTACAATTATTTCGTTCACACAGTTTTATTTAACTAGTTTTCTCTAAGTATTTTGTTTTTTTCTTTTTCCTTGTTTGGGTCTTTCCCTGGGCTAACCAATAATAGACGATAATCACCCATCTACACGTGTAAATAGAAGTAATTAGGAGTTACAAGGACAAAGAACGCTATACACCAAGAATGGAGAAACAATGACAATCAACGTCGATAAATGCCAAACATATGCATCCTGAAAATAGAAGGAACGACACTGTAGAAGATAAGAGCAAAAGGAGTTAGCTGTGTACGGCGAATTTAAACTGTACATATATAGCAATTTTTTTTCAAACGAGGAAACAACAGTTCATTGCTTTCGACTAGGCTTCGAAGGAACAAGAAGCTAATTTACCCGGAAGACTATGATGTCGAAGTTCTTTTTTTCCAGCGATTACACGCGTTATTAGTTCGTCGTAACGACGTCACTGGAGACCGCTGAAATGACTACAGTGTTTTTAGCCTTGTTGCGTTACTTTTTCCATACTGAGAAATACGCCTATCGCGTGTGTCATATATTCGAATATTATTTCCTTTTTTGTTCACTGACAAACGTGTCGGATTTCGGTGTTTTTAAATAATTTCAGGAAACTGGCGATTTGAAAGTTTCTTAAATTTCACAAATCGCGAATTATTTTTACCCAGAAAAAAAATATTTAAGACCACGCAAAAAGCGGAATAAATAAAAAGTTTATTTAATATCAAAAAATGAAAAAAAAAAAAAAAAGAAGGGGGGAAAAAGGAAAAAGGAAAAAAATAAGGATAACGCGCAGTGAGGCTGAAAATACTTAATATGTCTTTCGTCTGCCTAGGCTTGCAACTGATTTGTTATCACCGGTTGTGACTGCAAGAACAAAAAAAAAAAAAAAAAATGTTTAATCGAAACGTCCCCCATGTAGTCAGAAATGTCACTACTCGGAAGATGAATAAAATCTTTCGCAGGGCATTTATTTCATAATCAAATTTAGCGTAGACTTTTTTGTACTTCTCGAGTAAAAATTACGTTTGATTAATAACAAATTCATATCTCGGTCGTTCCAAAATAGTCTGGTATTGAACACTGTATTAGGACGTCATCTGTTTAAAAAGTTTTATCGGTCCGACAACATTATAAGAGGCGCATGTTGAGAAATCAGTATGGCGGACAGCTATTTAGCCGTTTTTAAAGGAAATATATATTAAAAATTTGGTGAAAAACGATTACGTGACCAGCATAAAATTCTCGAACACGGCATTAACTTCGATGAGAGTACCCCCACCCCGCCCCCACCGAACCTAGAGGGGCTAGTTGAATAATATATGGAACGTTAACTGTTCACGGTACACCACTAGACCGCCAGAAGGGATAGTTCCTTAGAGGTCAATAACTTCTTTTTTTTATCGCAGGCTGATCGAAAAATAATGTGGCCTTTTATTATTTCTTTATAATTTCTCCGACCAACAACAAAAATAAATAAATAAATAAATAAATATGTAAAAGAAGAATCTATCGAAATGTCAGTGACGTACGTGCTAGATTTTCCGGTTGATTCTAATACAAGAACATTATTACCCGATGATAAATTATTGAAAAAAACAAAAACAAAGTCATTTAAATAAAATAAATAAATTCAATGTATTCCGCGCAATGTTTTTAGGCGTTATTTTAAGCTTCGCGTGACCATATTTACGTGGACAAACCTAAAAAGTTCATTAGCAGTCAATAATTATTACGCCGAGTTCAGAAAACGTATGTTATTTTGTTCGTGTTTTTGCTGTATGCGATTTCCAAGGCAAAAGATCATACAGAGTACTTTCTATAATCCATTAAAAAATTTCAAAATCGCGCCATTTCCTGCAAGAGAAATAATACCGTATTACTGGCGCGCAGAGTTTCGCTTTGTTTTCTTACATACATACATATATGGATTCGCATTTGACATTAGCGCATCTCCTACCGAAGAATTCGCAGTCCACACTGTCTTACATTCGCACGTCACGATATCCGAGACAACAACCGCCTTCTCCGATTCATCTTTACCCCTGTACACAGGCACTTACAGTAAATTGATGCACCTTTTATTCCAAATAACCGCGTCTTGACCGACTTTAGCAATATCCTTTCTCTTTCCTTGAAAAACCAGTTGTTTTTTTCCGCCTTTTATACCCGGGAATAACTTCTGGACGTTTCCGTCGCGTCCATTCTCGCTTTCGGCCCTCCTCCGTACGATAAAACCGAAAATACGTAACACGCTCAAATTCGAAATTTATCGGCATCTTAAGTGCCCCTGACAATAGGCTTACTGTTGTTAGCCATGTGAAATTTATTACTGACATTTTTATTCGTTTCATCGCTGTTGACTGTATTTGCACGCCGCACTCGCATATATAGAACACTGCGGAGAGTGCCAGTAGCATAACTCTCCCATACACAAGGTTCCACCTAACCTTCCAAAATCAAAAAATTGCCTCTCTAAAATTTTGCACCAGCAACTACAGCAATTAATGGAGTGCCGAGCGTGATGAAACATCTAGGGAACAATTAATGCGAACAGTTCTCGAGTATACAGACAGAGTTGTCAAATAAAGATTAGTAGCTTAAAAATATAGATAAAGAAAAAAAAGAAGAGAAACAATATGAAGGAAAAACAATGAAAATTGAAGGAGAGTCGACAATGAATAGAATGTCGGGTAGAGTTAATATTTTCTTTTAATGAAACGGGTGTAATTTTTTTTCACTAATCGATAATAAAAAAAGTTCAGTGTGATCTACGATGCGCTTAGAGAAATTCTAATCTCGGAAACATACTAATTTCCGAGATATACTAATCTCATAGATATACTAATTTCAGAGATATACTAATCTTAGATATATACTAATCTCAGAGATATACTAATTTCAGAGTTATACTAATCTTAGGGATATACTAATCCCAGAGATATATAATACTAATCTCGGAAATATACTAATTTCCGAGATATACTAATCTCATAGATATACTAATTTCAGAGATATACTAATCTTAGATATATACTAATCTCAGAGATATACTAATTTCAGAGTTATACTAATCTTAGGGATATACTAATCCCAGAGATATATAATACTAATCTCGGAAATATCAAACTAATTTCGAAAATATAATACTAATCTGAGAGGTACACAAAAAATATAAACGAAACGATATGACTTTGTTTTCATTTAAATGCAATGATAAGCTCCGCGCTGATTCAATTTCCTCGGACAACTAACTTTGTACTACAGTCAGTACAAATGTATAAATCTCCGCAAAAAAGAAGAAAAAAAAAAACACATAAATATACACATTAATACTGTTAATTTGCAACTCGGTAAGAAGAGTACGCAGGCTATTTGTAGTTTTTATTTCCTCGTCTAGTGCAGTCGTTGTAGGCGTAGAGACACGCCCGACGTGTATATTAAGAGGTATTTTTATGTAACAGCGCGACTAGTTGCATTTAATTGTTCGTCAGTAAACGACCTTTGAAAAACGCACACCTACAGCAACAGTTCCTCGCCGACTTTCACTTAGAACACAATGGCTCTGCCAGTCCGCGGACGGATGCATGGCGACAGCGAACGAAAATAATCCGTAGTAGTAAGCTGCCAAAGGAGGATGCGCACGAGAAGGACGCGATGAAGATGTGGAGAGGACGGATTTCTACGAAACCGGGAGGGCAAAGGGAAAAAGAGAGTAATGTGTAACTTTCTATAGAGACACCAGTATATATCGAGAGCCGAATTGGCGTGTCGTAACGAATACACGTCGAGAGGAATGTGTCGAACATGGACAACGTGTAATAAGTGTGCGCGAACGATGAAATAGGAGTGAAAAAGCACTGGATGTGTCGAACACGAAAACTCGTCCAATTATTCTGAATAACCGGAAGAAATCGCTTCGGGCGCAAAATGTCTGTCTGCGACCAGTGCTGACCGAGCACTGGAAAGAGACGAGCAAAAAGTAACGGGAAGATATCATCGCCATGCACCTCCCGACAATCCGAATAGTGGGTGCATTAATCCATCGTGTATTGTGCGCAAGTTGCTTATGCTCAGCGGCGCTTCTCCGTTGTCAATCATAACGACGCGTGCGTTACGTCCGGGCCTTGCGCATTTACTCGCCTTTTTCCAGAGCGAGAGAGAGAGAGAGAGAGAGAGAGAGAGGCAGACTGCAGCAATGATAACAGTGAAAGTGTCTTGGTCATCTATCGGTCCGCGTGCCTCTGTACGAATACGCATCGATCGCGATAAGAACGAAATTATACGTTGGCGCAGGAAAAACCGGTGTACGAGAACCGAATCGACTCTGGAAATCGGATTGCATGCGAGCACACACACCTACTGTAATCGAAGAAGATGGCGGAAAACCCCGTCGCGCCTTTTATAATGTACCTAGCCAGCTATTTACATAATTACCGCCGGCAAATGATAATGGGTAACAGCAGTGCGCGCTGTCATTAATCGGATCGGTGTGGTCGAGGGAAAATTGCTAGTTGAAATACGCGCGGCATTTCGACACTTCCAAGTTCAATCGCTTCAAACGGTGATGTAACCAGGCCGAACCCGATCATTAGCCGGCCGAGTAGCGATAGAACGCTTTCCGCGGATTTTCGCATCAACAATAATTACACTACTGCAACACCCCCCCCGCCCACGGTTCATTATGGAAAGCTCGACTTCGCCGCCTGTGATAGCCGTTACCCCGAACGGGCTGCTGAAATCCGTTTACACTTTAGCGAAGCATTTCCGCGTGACGAGTGCATTTCTGCTTCGCGCAAGCCTTCCACACTTTCCCGATGTGCAACCTAGGGTCGTAAAAGATGCCTTGAGTGGTCATTGCGAACACCGTTTTGTCTATTGCACGTGCTAAATGCTTTAAACGGGAGCACACTTTCGGTATTTATACTGGATATGTAAGAAACGCCTGTTCGTTAATACTTATCTGAGTTTAAATTATTCCGCATTTGCATGGTCGTCCGAAATTAGTTCGCTAGTATTTTCCTTTACAAATATCTGCGATCGTCGTAGCAAAATTCGTCTACAGCCGCAGCTACATTTCAGACTGGCAACGGTGTTCCGATTGCTAATGCAGAATTGTCGTTGATGAGTCTAAAAAACAAACAAGTTCAGTCAAGCATGATGTTCCATGCGCTGAGGATTCCCCCCGTACGTTAACTTAAAGATAACCATTATATTTATATTCACGTAATTCGAAATCCGACACAAAGAAACCTGATTTTTCGCGCTGCAAAAGGGGAAATGTCGTTTTTTGTGCTTTTTGAACTTTTCGCCAAGGTCAAAAGTTTTGTTAACGGACATGAAATACGGTTTCGTTCCCGACAAACAACGACCTTCCACCGACATATATATATATATATATATCATATGCCTGAAAAAGAAAATACTTTTTTTTTTAACTTCTCGAGCTTTCGGCGCTCCGAGGAGAGCCTAATTTAAAAGTTGACGAATGTTCAAAACTACAGAAATATTACGCGTATTTTTAACCTTGTTTTAAATTTTTAACTATAACACTCGCGTCACAAGATGTCGTTTTTTGACATCTCCCCGTCGCAACTTATATATCATATGCCTGGGAAAAAAAATGTTTGCAAAAATTCCGAGCTTTCGACGCCTTGGGGTCCTAAATATAAAGTTATAAACTCAGCTATGGTTTCCGTTTAGAGCATGTTTTGGTTTCCTCAACAACTGTTTTACTACTCGGGCCATTGCTTACGTGAACATCCTTTTATTTTCTGTTTTTGGCTCAAAAAAGTTTGTTTTTTTTGGGAGTAGGGGGTTTAATTAATTTTTTCATTGTAATTTTTTTTGATTTTATGAAAAATTTTCTGCGTTTTAATATTTTGAATATCAAACCGGTTATTTCTGGTGGTGAATTATGAATTTGATAAGGGTCATCCATATTATATATTCTGACGGTTTCTTTTAGGAGGGGGGGGGGGGATTTTATATCGATTATCTTACAAGTTATATAGATTGTCATGGACAGAAGTTTAATTGTAATTTACGATCTGCAATTTTGAAGTTTATAAGTTTAAACTGTTCGTGAGTTATTGCACATTTTAACTGAATATTTTTGTCGGTTCTGCTGAACCATTTTGTTAAGATTCTGTACATTATATGTGTGTACGGAATCCTAAAATCAAAACCAGTTACGATTTTGGATAGGTAGAGTTGTTGGGCAGTTTTCTAATCCAACTACCGGTGCAAATGAATAAATTCAAAAAAAAAAAAAAACACTTCATTGTGCGCCGTAACTGATTTAATCACGGTGACATATTTCCTAATGTTAGCTTTGAACGGGAGTCCTTGGGGGTGCGGGAGTAAACCGTTGACTGGCTTGTATTCAAAGATGTGGGTGTGTGCAATGTTAACCTTCTACCATCGGCGTGTTGCGGGTTTCTCTTTTTATTTTGGAATCTTGACTTCTCTACTCTTTCGTAATATTGATGTTTATTCGCAGTTCCGATAGTGTACTTATTTTCCTTTCAGTAGCCGGTTACTCCTCTAGAACTTTCATATTCCAATAGTTCTCATTAATAAGGTTTTTTTTTTTTTATTCAGACGCTTATGTAAGAAATTTGAGATGCGTACAATTTCACAATTCCCAGAAGTACGGCTTAACTTTGAATGTCAAAATTCTATAAACGTACTTGTTTCGAGAATGTAGCGCTGACGGCAATGCATGAATGCGAACGTATACACGTATTTGAACTTATTCGAACATGTACGAAAGCATGATTATGAAAGATTTTACAGTTTCGTACTGATATGTATGCGTGCATAAATATTACGAGGTAACTTATCGGCACACGACTCTATAAACGACTATTTATTTCGCTGCAATATAAATTTAAACGAACAAGAAAAGCGGGAAATCATATAAATAAAAGCCAACCGGCGTTTTTCGCATTCCCCTTCCATTATCACACATCGGCTGGTTTTTATTAATTTTCTTGATTTTCATTTTCTGATTTGCATATTTGTATTTAAGGCCGGTACGGAAATGAATTATTACACGCGTTTTACTAAAGTAAAAGTTACCTTTTCCCGCTTAAAGATGTTTAGGAAAACGAGAACAATACTATGGCCAAGAACAATACTTCCTTGTACGAGTATGTGAAGGGGAGTAAGCCCTGAAATCACAAACATTAAAATTAAACAAGTATTTCAAAGGGTAAATCATAAAATATATAAAGTGTAATAGTTGCAGCCATATAGGGGAAGTACTCCTTCCGTTCAACCGATTCTAACCAAAAAGGGGGAGATGCACAACAAGATACCAACGACAAAGTTTCAACGACTAGCCGTTTTTGAGTTCTGCGTGATAAATACACACACACACACACATACGTACAGACGTGTCACAAAAAAACCATTTCAAATGGATCCAGGGATGGTTAAAATGGATGTTTTTGTTGGAACGTGAGATTCAAAATACTCCACAAATACAGTACTTTTTTTTTATCATCCGTATAAGGAGGGAAGCAATCAGGGATGGTCGAAATATCCGTTGAAATGTGACATTAAACATTTTTCACGATTACAGTTACAAGGAAGTAAAAACCGAAAGGAGGGAAAAAATTACACACAGATATCGTCGAAATTTAAACTCGATTAGACTTTTTAAAAAAGAGAATTTCCTTCGCTATGATTGGTCGGCGATTTTTAGCTAATACGGTCGAATACGTTTTAAGACATCACTTGAACGACGACATGATCGGTTGAGCTCACATTTCGCATCGAATTCTCCGACACGAACGCTAATTTCAAAATTCGCTGCGGGTGACGTCACTGCTATCGAAAGGATCGCAATTTACATCGCATCATCTTGCATATTCCGTTGTGTAGACACGAGTACATCCAATCAATAATGAATGCGAACCGAGAAAGAAGTAACGAGTGAAGAAAGCAGGTGTCTATGGCATTATATTGTTACACCGCAAGACGCGAGGACTGGAACGGTTATCATCAGCAAATTCTTCTGACTGATCGACAAGCGTGTGCTTAATAGTAATAATTGAAAAATAACCTAAACGTATTATGCTAATTAAGACGAGAATATCTGCAACACTAAATTAGTATTAACCTGAATGACGGTAATTTATCCGCGCCTAGCTCTGAAACATTGAACTGACCCAAATTACGCTGTGCCCAGTGTCATAAAACTGAGACGCAGACTGACCAAAGTGTACACGTTAAGTGTAGCGCGATCGAAAAGTTGTTTATCGACGTGTAATTTGTACAGGTGATTTATATAACGTCTTCAGCCGGCTTTTGTAGCTCTTTAAGCGCAGTTATCCATCCCTATATATACATATATATATATATATGTATATACACATCTAGCATATACATGTACGTATCTACAAATGTGGTTTACTTTTTTTAACATAAAACCACATACATGCACATCTAGTTTCTTGAGACTTTGTCAAACACCCTCGTATCTACCTGCGTCATGATATGTAGTAGATTTCTTCATCGATATTAATGCATACCAACGCATATATAAAAACGTGAAATTATGATAAATCATCTCTTGTATTATGCAACAAAATAATAACAGTAATAATAATAATAATAATAATAATAATAATAATAATAATAATAATAATAATACTAACAATAATAATAATAATAACAATAATTATACAGAATAGGACGTTGTGTTGACAACATACGACCACTATCCTCAATCTTGTGTCTTTTATCTATTGCAAATAGACCTTATGCAGATTTTCTCTCAGTGCAATAATAATAAATCTCTTCGCCACTAATTATTATGCAATTGGTAAACTGACGTGTTAAGACACACTTCGCCTCCATTTTATTTTTATCATTTTCTTTTTTTTCACTAATCTTTACGAAATTGACGCCAATTACTGACAACACCATTTAAAGGGGCATTGAAAAGTTGCAGTTTTTTAACATTTAAAACAAACAAATTATCAAAGTTAAGATTAAAATAGCACAATTAAAATCGATTTACAGATTAAACATCGAAAACTTATTAAAAAAATCTTACACGAATAAAATGAAATAATAAAAGAATTTAAAAACTATATATTGTAATGTAGGTGAATACATACTTGTTTGTTAAAACTGTATAATAAAACAAACTTTAACAACAAACAATAAGGGCAAAATAATTTATAAAAATAAATTAGATAATACCCCTTATTTAGAAACGTTTTCGGGCATAACCCATCATCAGCTAAAACTAACTTAGTGGAAACTTAAAACACACTTTTAAGTTTTCACTAAGTTAGTTTTAGCTGATGATGGGTTATGCCCGAAAACGTTTCTAAATAAGGGGTATTTATCTAATTTATTTTTATAAATTATTTTGCCCTTATTGTTTGTTGTTAAAGTTTGTTTTATTATATATATTGTAATATAATGGATTGTGTTATCCGGTTGGTTTATGCTTAAAATTATTAATAAAATCAGCACTATGACAGAACACTTAACAAAGAATAAACATAGAATAACGTTAAACACTTAAAACTTACATGATGGATATAATTAGGAAAACAATTAAACAATTTACACCGTGTGTAAAAAATTAATCTTAAAACTTAAAATCTTAAAAACTTACACTTATCATCTTAAAAGTTAAAATCTTATAAACTTAACGTTTCGGTAAGCTTACACCTACCATCTTAAAATTTAGAATCTTAAAAACTTAACGTTTAAGATTAATGTTCTAAACATGGTGGTATCTTCCGTAAACTGTTTTCGTAATAGAAAAACTTTAAAAAATAGAACGAGATCTAAAAATCTTAAAAATAATCACAAATTATAACTTGTTAAATTTTGCTGAAGCATTAAAAAAAATGAATTAATAATTTTAAACACAAATAAACCGGATAATAATTCATTATTAAGTACTAATATGTAGTTTTTTAAAAAATCTTTTATTATATTTCATTTTATTTATGTAATATTTTTTAATAAGTTTTCAATAGTTAATCTGTAAATCGATTTTAATCTTAATCTGTAATCCGATAATAATTTCTTTGTTTTCGTTGTTTACATTTTTAACTTTTTAACTTTATATTACATAATACTCTGTTCCTATGAATACGGAGCACATTGTTTTCCGAAACACGTGTCGGGATTTTTTTTTTTTTTTTTGGTATTTTTCTGTTCCTTTTTTTAATGTGTTTAATTTTTCATAATTTTAAAAATATTATTTAAAGAAAATTATCAGAAGATGTGTTATAATAAAGTTAAAAAATTAAAAAACGAATTTTAATGGTGTATTTGTTTATTGGAAATAAAAATTGTAAATTTCAACGATATCTAGACTTGCTCGAGTGTGAGCCGGGAATTTATGTAAATTAATCGATTTTTGTTAGTCCGTTATAATTGCCAGTACTTTTTTTTTTTTTTTTACTTTCTCAATTCAGATTTATTGAAATATTACATACGTATGTATAATAATAAAATTATGCGAATATTGTAATGGTATTAATTTAAAGGTTGACACTTGGAACCTTTGACAAAATGGTTTTGTGCTCCGAGTTTAGCAATGAATTTCCCTTGTATTCCGCTATATTCCCACCTTTTCCTTAAGAATTTCCGCGGCATATTTTCTAAGTTTTGTAAATAATTTTATTTCCATACACGATTCTTCAAAAAGTTCTTCAATGATGTTGCGTTTCTTTGTGATATTTTTGAATTTTTTACAAATCTGAACTATATGCATCTTCTGATTCTTTATTCTGTAGAAACTATTGCCAGTGATGTTAAATCTTTTTTTTTTTTTTTTTTCACGTGAACTGCGAAATTTCGTGACCTCTTAAGTATCGTGCTAAAAGGCAGTCGAATATTCAGTTTTTATTTTTTTTCAATATCGTATATTCTTCTTTCCGGGGATTTCGATTGCTTTTCTTTTCTCCTTTTTTACTTATTTCTTTTTTGCTATTTTTGTACGTAATTTATGTATTAGCTCGACTATCTATCTTGAGCTTCTTAATTTGATTAAGCTGCTGCATTTGCAGATCTACATAAGAACTAGACTGGCTATCACGTAAACCTAAAAAATTGAAATTCATAAATGATCTGAATTTGTCCAAATTGATTAATTACTCTTCCAACGAAGTACAATATCATTCAAAATATACTATTGATCGGAAAAACCTTTACATACAAACGACCATCAGCCACAAATAATTTACAACAACCGTTCCCCGGCATCACCTGAAACTTCATCGCCGAGACTCTTGATCGGGATTTCTTTCAGCCGACACCGGGAGCACTACGTACAACAAAATGCTAAAAATGTAATAACTGCCTTTCTAATAACAGCGGCTGAATACCGAAATTAAAACCGACTAGAACGACAAGAGTGCTTAAAGCTACGAGGTGATTAGACAAAAAACGAAAATATATGCCAGTAATATAAGAGGAGAACTTTCCGACTTTTGCAAACTTATCATTATATAACATCGCTCGATCCAGTGACGAATTATATCCGAAACTTAATCTTCATTTCGGATACTAATTCCTTCATCTGATCAACCACGGTCTCAAATACATCAGACAAATAACGAACGGGCTAATAAACCCCGATAAACACCACAGAAAAAACAAAGATAAGTGATATATATATATATATATATATATATATATATATACTAGAAGGAACGTCGATGAAATCATCGGACTACTATTGAACATAGCTGAGAGTTCGCTATCGAATGAACCTAATAAATGCGTAAAAATTACAATGAAAAAAGTCAAACATGCACTACACTGCTCATTCCCCAGGAACTCTACACCTGATGTTATACTTACAAGATCTCACCCGTGATCACATTGTTTACGATCGTGTTTAGTTGAAGCATGATTCCTAATCCTCGCTATGCATAAATCAAATACAAAAATAAAATTTCGGTATCCGCTGTATACTATTTTTTTAACTAGTATACTCTGCAAAAGAATAATAACTGTGAAGAAGTTACCGCCGTCAAACGAGATAGATTCCCGTTATGAAAGAAAGACAAATGCTACATAAATTCCAGTATGATTTCCGTGCTCTGCCGCATAGATTCCGTACAGAAAATGAACAATCTACGGATGCTTTTCGATCTGGAGAGAATTATATTCAATAAAAATATTCGGATACAGGGGAAACTTCGATCGTAATTTTTCCTGGAATTCCTGGTCAAAATAGGTATAACTCTACCCTTCTTCAACCGATCGTCGGTGGAGTAAGTACACGCCAAGCAACTGTGCCAAGTCTAATTTTTTCATACTTATATTAAATTCAATTTCATTTGTCATGAGGTATCCGACGCAACATCTGCTGCATGTATACCGGTGATTTAGTAGTATTTCACTGCGGAAGTCTATACGCAAAACTTCTGCAAAAGATTATGGACGATTTAGATCGGTGCCAAAAACAAAGAATCTCGCTAACTCGGTCGGAAAAGAACGGTATTGCCAACTTTACGACTTTCCATCTGAACTTACATAACCGACCACTTCGGCAGAAGGAAAAAGCCGAATCTATAAGCACTTTATTCCGCTCGCCAATGAGATGACATAAAACATATTATTAATCGATATTTAAAAAAGTGCCATCGACCTATCAATTTCCCAAAAATTCCATAAAATGAAGAAATAATCGCTTCGAATTTGTACTACTTACCTTTAGTGACTTAACGCATTTATTTCTAAAATCACTAAAAAGTAAAATGAACATAGGTGAAAAGTTTGATCGGAGCAATTTACAGAATAAGGCAAATGGCCGCGGACGTGTATTTCAACAAAATCCCAAAAACGAAAAAATTTAGATGCTCATTATTTCACTTTTTAATCATCTTGCGCGGTATTTAGGTCGTTACGTTGATATTATTTGTATTTATTTTAATCAGTTTTCCGAGTTCCAATTTACCTATTAGACCGTAATTGCATTACAAAATTAAAAATCGATGGAAAGCACGTGGCTCTTTGTGTTCATTTTTAGTATAAAGTATTAGTTTTTGTGACAATTCTTACATATGAACGCGGTATTCGTTCAAAATTATGCAATTTTAACAATTTCGCTTTCGGCAAAGTTCCAACCACCATACACAAATTGAGCAATAGTGCGAAATCACGTGGCGGATTTAGGCCTAGGCCCGTGAGGTCTCGTCCTAGCGCGGGAACATTTGAGGGGAGGTCGTTAAAATTTAAAAGGAACCTGAACCCAAACATTTTTTTCTAGCCGTTTAAAAGTCGAAATGAACGAAGTTTTTAATCAACTGTGCGGCTGAATTTTACCAATTTAGGTCTTTCACTGTTAGATTGTGGAAAAATAACTAAAATGTAGAAAAATTCGATTATTCTAATAAAATTTTGTAATTACGTTGCAGTATGTTTTCTACATGTATTTATATATATATATATATATATATATATATATATATGCATATATATTTTTCATTACAAGAAAGGCGGCATGTCAACACGGACCTAGGGCGCCATCGCCATTAAATCCGTCACTGGCGAAATCCCAGTATTTCAATAGAACAATTCATTTGCCGTTGCATTGCGTTACGTTACGTTACACGATTTTTAGGTTGACCCCCCGTCCAAAGACATATACATTTCAAAAAAAACAGAGGTCGATTAATATTTCGAAAAAATAATGTTTCTAAAGGGACGATTATTTTTTATTGAATAAAATATTTCCGGATTCATGGAAAACATTCTTTCCGATAGCGAAAAACATACGAGTACACCGAGATGCAAAAGTAACATCGAGTCCGAAAAAAGACTCGTTACCTACACGATTCGCAGTATAGCGTATAAATATTAATACAGGCCTTCATTTTCATAAAAGGGGCTCTTAATTAGCTTAACTTACAATCAATCCCGAGATGTGTCCATAAAGCACCAAAATTACCCTTATAAACGTAATTATCCATTTTTCCTTTAAACTAATCAGAATGCTTCAAATCAGTGTGAGCAAGCTTGGATTTAGGGTGGTCTAGGGGGGATGCAGCCCCGGGCCCCTCTTATAAAGAGGCCCCCATGAGACACCCACTTCCGACATGTAATAAAAAATTAATCGTATCATTTGTCATATAGGTCTATTTTTTTTTTTAAATAAATAAAATTAACTTTACAGGAGCAAGTGAATTTTTTAATACATTTATTTGTTAATAATTTCGTATCCATTTTTATTTCCTCCTAGAGGAAGAAACTTCGTAATAGTAAAATTTCGAGTTCCATAAAACGTACCAGAAATTTGTTTTAAGGTAGAACGAGTCGGAATCTACGTTTTTAGGGAATGTGTGTATGAATGTGTATGCGTGTGTACACGCACACACACTATCCTTTTATGCAAATATTTGGTTAAAATTTGCCGAAAAATTCATTGTTTAATAATATATATATATATCTATAGACATGTATATATATATAAATTTTTTTGGCATCGAAAATTCTACACATTATCCATATGATATTTAGTTTTGTTTACATTAATAATTATATGTTAATTCGTGAATTCAAAATAATATAATTAAATTAAATTAAAGAAAATTTAGTTATTCTATAAAACTGATAATTTTGTTACTTCCGGAAAGAGTCCCTAATATTTCCATAGCCCCCCGGGCCTATCATAAACTTAATCCAGGCCTGAGTGTGTGGGGGGGGGGGGATGTTGTTTTAGAAGAGCTCCGGTGTAAAGAAAATCTATTTCGCTAAAAATTCGTCATTCGATAATGATTACATCCAAAAAAAAAAAAAAAAAACACGATCGCATTAAATTTGTAATTTGAAAAACGTTAATTGCATATTGAGACTGCGAAAATCCAGCCCTTTTTTCTCTTATATGAATTCTCGTCGCTGCGTTCGCAACGACTAATACATGAAATACCAGCGACACATTTGCGATTTATAATAGGCGACGAATGTGCTAATATATGTTTGTGTTTTTCTGTTGCCACGTGTAGACAATGATAACGACCCGAACAGAGCACCACCTTGCGATCCGGCCATTTGCGTTCTTCCAGACTGTTTCTGTTCCGAAGATGGTACATTGACCCCGAACTATTTGCCGCCGAAAGACGTACCTCAAATGATTACGGTCACATTCGACGACGCGATCAACAACAACAACATCGATTTGTATAAAGAAATTTTTAACGGCAAAAGAAAAAATCCGAACGGATGCGACATCAAGGCTACCTTCTTCGTCTCTCACAAGTACACCAACTATTCCGCCGTACAAGAGATGCATAGAAAAGGACATGAGATCGCTGTTCACTCAATCACGTTCGTTTTTCATTTTATTTCTTTTGTTATTATTTCAACTGTTATCATTGATTATATTTTACCACCTTATCATCATTCGGTGCAGAATAGCCCCTTATCAGGAGTACCGCGTCGGGATCGCTTTTAGATCACTTCGGGCTGCCCGAAGCGTTATAGAATCGGCTTGCATGCCAAAGCAACTTCGTCCTAGCAGCGGCACTTTCTCAGTAGTATACAGACCGGTGTGTGCCCGCTCTCCTTTTCTTTAACCGTAAACAATCTGATTATGAATTTTCCTCCTATCGGCTATGCATGAACAAAAAAAAAATAATAATTACGATTTTTTTCGAGTAAATATTGTAATTATTATTTGCAGAACACGTTATAATTCGCGTATAACTTGCTAATAAACTATCATAATAACGGCTACATGTTTCGGAGTGAAGTTAAAAATTTGTTTACAATTTAGACTCGCCTATTCGAAAAATTATCAGTAGATTTCAATACGATTAGAAATTAAAGCAATCATGAAGGAAACGTTGTCGAGATGTCGGAGGGAAAAGGCTACATGAAAGTACGAGCGCTCAGTGGAAAGACATTCGAAAAAAAGAAATATGATTAACATCGTAGATTGAACTACTGCCAATCATGCAGCTGGAAAGGACAAAATGAAGAAAGAGTTAGGAGAAAAACGAAAAAGAAAAGAGGGAAGTCGATTATGATTAAGGCGAAGATGGCATAGGTGACAGAAATGAAGGAATAAATCGACAGATAGAAAAAGGCTGAGGATTTAGAGGGGGGGAAAGAAGCATAGATAGATCGTTGTAATTTAAGAGTGGCATTTTTTTGAGAGGAAATTTTTGTTCGTGCCCGGGAATAATTTAGTAAAGAATCGATGGTGTTATATGTAGCAGATCGGGCAAGCGCATCAGCCTGCTCACTCGATCCCCGCATGACCAAACCAATAAGCATAGCACGGACGGTTGAGAGATTAAAGTTCGAATAAAGAGAATATCTAGCGATGGTGGAGGGAGAGGAGAAGTAATGGCTAAATACCTTCAGCATCGGGGGTCAGAATTATTAGTGTAACTCTGGAAGAAGAAATATCTGTAGTAGTACGGATAATAACTAGTGATTCGGTGCAGAGAAAATGGAATTTTATCAAAACAATCATAAAAGTTGATTAACCGGAAGTCGACTGAACGTAAATAGTCAAATATAAAAATAATCGAAAAATAAGGTAAAATGCAAAATGGTTGTGCGTCTAAATATAAACGTTTATAATTTTTAATTTATATAATGAAAACAATACGCTTTTATATAATATTTAAAGCTAAATGTATTTATGAATATAGAATGTGCAAAAGCAACATATCAGCAATCTCATAATTAAAGAAATTATAAATATTTCTTTAAATACATATATACTTCCATTCGTCTCATTTTTATTTTATTTTTTATATTTTTGTGATTTACGATATTTCAGATATTTAATCGACTTTTAGCTAATCAACTTTTATGTGTACATTTTTCGACAGTCAATAGCTGTTGTCCCCAGAACGTGCTATAGTGTTTTTATTACCGTTTTCCATACACATGCAAATTGTAATGATTTTTTTCGAATAATTATAAAAAATATAAATAATTAAACAAAAACAAATACATAGCGTTTAACGGAAAATTAAAAAAGAAATGGAAAATGATCATCGTAAAACTAAAAATCGAGAATACCGGAATACATTATTAACTGCACATATCAAACGTTGATAAACACACAAATCAAAAAATTACGCAATATTAATGATTAATAATATTAAACGATGATAGCGATAAATAGAAATCAAATAATTAATGATCCTTCAGAAGATCATCAACTCTGAGTAGAATAAGCGGCTGAGTATCGGTTTAAATTTATATATTGTTATATATTTAAAAAATAAATAAAAAACATATAATAAAGGGCGATGATATTATAGATCTGTTTCGGAAACAGTCAGAAATGCGAAATCAGGATTTTTCTCAACCCACGCATTATGGTAGTTCCCAGCTCTATTCATCGAACAGAGACATCATTTTAATCTGTCGGGTTATTGATAAATTAAATATATCAATAACTTAATCAAATTTCTAAAATGTATTTATTTTCACAAAAAAAATGTTCACACACACACACACCATTCGCCAATGTACGATTTTCATTTAATCGAGCTCACTCGATGCAGCGATTTTTATTTTTAACAAAATTGGGTGTTCAATTCCAAAGTCCTGCATCCTTTGATATTTTACCGCTTTTTTCACGCAATTCGGAAAAATGTTACAACCGTTACGTAATATAATTTTAATCGGTGTTGTGTTGATTTTCCAATGCGCAGGCATAACGATGACGAACAGTTCTGGAGCAACGCGACCGTCGATGACTGGGCCAAAGAAATGGCCGGTATGCGGATCATCGTAGAAAAATACGCCAATCTTACCGATAATTCCGTAGTGGGTGTCAGGGCGCCGTACCTGCGTGTCGGCGGAAACAATCAGTTCACCATGATGGAAGAGCAGTCTTTCTTGTACGACTCAACCATCACCGCGCCGCTATCGAATCCGCCGCTCTGGCCGTACACCATGTACTTCAGAATGCCGCACCGATGTCACGGCAACTTGCAGCACTGTCCGACTAGAAGTCACGCCGTCTGGGAGATGGTCTTGAACGAGCTGGATCGTCGCGAAGACCCGAATTTCGACGAGTACTTGCCCGGATGCGCTATGGTCGATTCGTGCTCGAACATACTGACCGGCGATCAGTTCTACAACTTCCTAAATCACAACTTCGACCGGCACTACGATCAAAATCGCGCCCCCATGGGTCTCTACTTCCACGCGGCCTGGCTAAAGAATAATCCGGAATTCCTGGACGCGTTCCTCTACTGGGTAGACGAAATTCTAGCCAATCACAACGACGTCTACTTCGTGACCATGACTCAAGTGATACAGTGGATACAGAATCCGCGAACTGTCGCCGAGACGAAAAATTTCGACGCCTGGAAGGAGAAATGTGTGGTCGAGGGTCCTCCGGCATGCTGGGTGCCGCATTCTTGTAAGCTGACCAGCAAAGAGGTTCCCGGAGAAACGATCAACTTGCAGACTTGCGTCAGATGTCCGAACAACTACCCATGGCTAAACGACCCTACCGGGGACGGCATTTTCTAAACTGAACGAGCGATCTTCGATCTCTTAAATTATGTTATTATTACTTTTATTATTATTATTATTATTATTATTATTATTATTACTATTACTATTGTTGTTACGATGACTATTACTGTTACTCTATTATTACTAAATTCTACTCTTTAATCAAATGTCATATCTTTGCTTTACCTCGTCCTTAATTTTCTTATTTTTCTTTTATACTTTTTTGCTTACCGTCTATAATTTCCCCCTATCTCTTTTTTTTATTTCCTCTTGTATAATATTCCGCCGTTTGATCACTTATCACGTACGGTTAAAAAATGAATAAATTATAAAGAACATTGTACCAAAAAAATATTCGAATTTATAAGGAATCGAATTCTTCTTGTATAGTGTGATCAAGTGCGAATAATATTCACTTTTTTGTGGGTTAATTTTTTCTTTTTTCTCTATTTAAATGTATTTTGTAATAAATAAACGTACGTCGATAACAAAATTTCTTTCGTTTTTTGTTTGTTTTTCTTTTTCTAGTTTGTATTTAAAGAATAATTTGATGATTATAGTGCCTAAAGCGGGGTGCATTAAATGAAAAGGCAACATACAATTTTAGCCATCTCGAAAAGAACATATTACAATTGGTTGCTCTTCGACAACATAAATGTCTCACGTATTTTTAAGAAATAGACGGAAAGGGCCTATTAGTAATGCTTAAACGTATTTTTTTTTTTTTTTCAAATCTTTCGCCAATAAATATAATTTTCTCAGATCTGCACCGAAACAATTACAAATTAGTCTTTTTTAGTTTTTTTTTCTCAGAGAGTTTTGAACGATAATAATTTAAAAAAAAAAAAAAAAAAAGTAACTGAATTTGACAGGAAATATCCCTGGGGACGTGTCGAATTTTAGAAAAAATTTCGGACATACGGAAAACAGCAGTGGTCGGTATTTTATAATTTAATTAAATATAAATCCCTATCTACGTGTAGGATACGATGGAAAATTACATAACTACTGTATACTATAGGTTGTTCACATTATAAATCAGTAAAAAGTGAGCAAAGCGAGTTAGGAAACGATGGAAAATTATATAATTACTATATACTATAGGTTGTTCAAATTATAAATGTGAACAAGGCTTAACAATTTTAAAAAAAGGTAATAGATAATCATTTGAATGGCAAATGTTTCGATAAAGATCGATTCATTGCCGTTTTTTTTAAATGTACTTAACTAGAAATAAGAACATCTGAAGAATTTAAAAACTTTCATGAAAATGTACACTATGTGTGTTACATTCGGGAATATATTCGAAAATTCGCCATTTTCGATGCTACAAATACAAATAGTATACTATTATTATTATTCCTAAAGAATGAAACATCCTGCAAAGTGAATATCATTATGCCTTTTTTATAATACGGAAGAAGATGGAATTATTTGTTTCGCAGTTTACAAACCAAAAAATGGGCGGACCTATCGTTATACCTTTTATTGGTAAATTTTTCACTAAGATTCGATAAACGGGGAATTTTATAGTGTTGAAATGCGAACGTACCATTTTTATATTTTTACTTAAGTGTATACTCGTATCAATTTCTAACGATGAGAGTCATATGATTTGTAACGTACCACGCACGGTAAAATGCAAAATTACAGTACGTTACATAATCTAAATCTGTTCCTGGGTATTTCGCCGTAATGTTTTTCTCAGTTTGTTTTATTCGGAATTTATTATTATGCCGTTTTAAAGCGGCGAGAGCTTCGCAATATATCGCAGGTGAGATTTGAAAAATACACGTACGTGTATATAATAGCGAAACGCTGAAGGATAATTGTTTGCTGGTTTCGCTTCGTTTTACATTCACATCGCGTGCTATCTGATTACAAATGAAAATTCAACGAATAAATGAAAAATTAGCTGACAGCGCGGAACGCGTGAAAAATAACAGATTTCGCCCAAAATGAATATCGTAGAGATTAAAAAATCAAAATTTTTCAGAACACTCGAATGAAAATCGCTCGAAACTAGGCCAGCGCTTTGTTTTGTTTGAAATTAAGTCTCATCATTCTCTCTCATCAGCGTTGACATTTATTTTCGTTAAAAAAATCTATTTGCAAAGAGACTCCTATCGAAATAATAGGTGATTGTTAAGACAAAATAATTAATAACATCAAAGTGGACAAGTTTTAACACATGAACACCATCTCGATTAAGGGGAAAAAAGTAGAACAATAATCTCGTTTTCCTTTTTTTAATTAAAACGTAAAAAAAAAAAAATCCTTTCTCGAAATTGTGGAAGAACAGCACAGCCTGAATAGATGATGCTTATATTCGAGACGTACTGAGGCAGATTCGTAATCTTTAAATTTTGAGAAAGTCTTTTATTAATTCAAGAAAATACGGAAGAACACAATTTAGTCGTTTCGTGAAAAATAATTATATGATACGGAGTTAAATTTCAATCGAGATATGTCTTGCGACACTGGCCATGGTTAAAAAAATGAAGGAATAAATTTTAATTATAAAAAAAAAAAAAAAAACCGCCTGTTAAAAATTGTTTATAGAGGTGCATGCATAGGCGTGCAATGTGTTCTTGGCATACACGGAATCTAAAAAATTGGATGCAATCGGAAAGTTATCGATATGCAGTCACTTTCTCCCAGGGCTACGGCGTATGATCAACACGTTATTTGTGTAAATCAGAATCAGTTATACAAAGTGTGAAATTGAGGTTATAATTATTTACTATCCCCCCCACCCCCTACTGGTAGCGTCCATGTATCATTTTTAACTGCAATGGTCATTACAGCACATCAGGGTGAAGAGGCCACTTCATAACTTACCTAGTAAGCTGTTGGCTCTAAGAAACACGAGTAGCATTTGTAGGCGCGTTGGGTCATTTGAAATGAGTTGAAAGTGGAACACCGGCAAAAACGCAAGAACAGGCAAACGCTGCACATTGTTGTAACAGCTGTTCCGCCGAATGACACAAAGAGACGGAACAGAAATGGCACGTAGGTGGGGAAAGGGTACCTTCGAGTATATGGTCGTGTGAGAGCGTCGTATGCCCAACCCGCAACCGATTTGAATCAACTGCTAAATGTAACAAAACTAATTTCTATTTGGCCCTCACGTAGATATTTAAAAATTTTTCGCGTATATATGTATATGTCGTTTTTTTTTTTTTTGCTTTCTTTTTTCATACTCTACAAGCACGCGCTTTATCAATTTCTCAAAGAGCATAAATATCGTAAAAAAAATTAACCTTTAAGCTATTTGAAATTCTCATTTAATTATATAAACGGTAAAAAGATAACGTCCATACTCTGTAGGGGAGAGTAGTTGAAGTTGTTTTGTATACATGTTTTTTAAATGATAAAAATATATCAAAATAAAACTGACTAGTGAATAGATGGATATTATTATAGATACTAAATAATGGATTCCCGATTACTTAAGATGTCGCTAATAGTCACATTGTAAGGCAATGGCAAACCACTACGTATACCTCACCATATGCGCGCTAATTGATGTGTAGTGAGGGAGACATAAATATAGCACTGCATTTGTATATCGGTAACAAGCAAGTACAATCAGTTGTAGTCTTTTTCGTGTTTACTTACAGTGCATATAACAATTGTTATGAACATTATACCTATGTACAGTTAGAATATACGAATAGATCGTAGTCGCCGACGCTCATAGGCTGAGTATGGCACAATGATCATGACTTATGATGTTACACGTTCATTCGTGTAATATTTTTCAGCGGATTTTTATTATTCACGCGTATTTACAATTTCGCGTAATTTTCGATTCAATTTTTGCTAAAAGGTAGTTTACTACTTTTATAGTCGTCCAATATTTCAGATAAGTTGCTTGTTTACACAGTGTCCGCGGTATTTCATAGCAACATTTACGATTTTCTATTAATTAAGAACAACATTAGAAAGACACAGTGTTACATTAAATACATGAGATACATTTCGGAAATTTAACTTAACGTTAAAATGAAAAAAGTAAAACAAGAAAAATAAATTATACAAAAATCAGTCGGGATAAATAAATTCAATGATCCAAAAATTTTACATATACATAAACTTGATCCTTTGAACCTCCCCCCGTGAGATCACTTTCCCAAAAGGTCTATAATTCTTACGGAAAATTCGATTTTAATTTTTATGTATGTTTTCAGCAATACCACTCTTCAGTCATCCCGTTCTATTCTTATTGATTTTTTATGGGTCCCCAGTCATTCCGGAATTCATGGGGATGACGCAGCCGATTCTTTTTTGCCTCGTTCTGTTGGTCGCCTTGATTCATTCCTCAACCATTTCCCTTCTTCAGATATCCTTTCCTTATCCACCTTCAATCACGCCAGACCTTAGCCGGATATTTATCCCTCCCTATTTTCTAATCGCCATTCGCATGACCGTTTCATTCAGCCGATTCCTCGTTCTCTGTCTTGGTTCCATTCTATTCCTTTCGGTCGTCGCTCTTCTATTGCCTCTCTAATTCGCCTCCGGATCAACCATTCTCTACTTCTCTATTCCCGCTTTCGATTTGCTCTGTCGCCTTCTCCTTATTGTTCTCTTCACGATTGTGATCCTCCTTGTACATGTGATGCTAATCACATTTTCTTCGAGTGTCCTGCTCTTCGTAACAAATACTCCCTTTTATGCAGTCAGCTCTTGTCATTAGGTCTCCCTACTATGCTCTGTAACGCTTCCTTTATCCTCTCCTTTCCTTTATCTTCTGTGGTGTCCGCACTGTTGTCTTCTTTTGTTGCGTCCATTTCGAACCGCCAGCTATTTAGTTTTTTAGCTTAGTTTTCCCGTTGTTGGATCAATGCCGCTGGTGCGTCCACAAAAAAACAAAAAAAAAACATAAATATGACAGCTCCGGAACACGTTTGTTGTTTAATCAAATTTTTAACTTATTTAATATATTCCTTTTTAATTGATAAATATTTTAATATACAGCACTAGTTCACGTAACTATTAAAAACATTTCAACTTTTGTACTCACGTTTCCTCTTTCTCTAACAATTGTTCTGATTAATCTGTCTGTCCATCCCAATCTTCCTTCCAATTCGTGGTTCTCTTTGTTTCCTTCACTTTGTCGTTCTGTTGTTGTCTCCGTTATTCGCTTGCGTCCTTAAGCCATACTTTATTATCTTCCTCCCGTTTTCATTTTTCATTGATATTTCTACTCCATATTGTCCAGTCAAACGAAGTGCATGTTTGCGATTCCGATCATGTCTTCATTAAGTGTTCATCTCTTTCTGCTGAGTGCTCTGCTTTCTATTCCATTTTATTGATACTCGGTCTTCCTACTCAATATTGCGCCTCTTATGTCTTATCTTTTCCTTCTTCACAGATTGTTCCTATTATCTGTTCCTTTCGTCTAACAACATTTGATATCGTATAAAGATATAATTGATTCTTTCCTATTCTAATTGTTTCTGAGTAAAGATCTCCGGTTGACAGGCTCAAAAAAAAAAAAAAAAAAAAAAACTTTTGTACTTTTCAATTACTACATTTATTCTGCACCACACAACAATTACAAAACTTGGTAACCGCGAAACCGCCCAAATTAATCTAAAATATTAGGTGCTTTTAATAACAGCTGTGGAACACTTGTCGAATAATCAATCGAAAAATTACATCAGAAACGTTAAAAATACCACACACTGCGCCACGCTTTAATAAATGACGCTGGATTATTAAATTCATCCGAAAACACCAACCCCCCTTACACATCAGATAAACACTGGTAACTACAAAAAAATAAATCAAATCTGGAATTAATATTTAATTAATTAATTAGTTAATTTTCGTTTTATTATTCCGAAGGTCGAAAGGGCAAATTTATTTCTCAATACATTTATATTTTAAAATCGAATAGTTGTTTATTATCGTTTTGAAAACTATTCGGTCTGTAAGATTCGGACATGGAACAGTTCTCTCGTATGCATATAAAATTCTTTTTAAAGGTTTTTTTTTTTTTGCCGTAAAAAAATGAAATGATGTTTACCTTCACCGAACGCGTACGGACTTTAATTTTGCACAAAACGAAATGGCATAATGCATCTGTGTGTTCGTACTATTTCGAACTTGCATACAAGATAATCGGGAACTTGAAAAAATCTACAGCGGCCTAAAAGAAATTTTCAATCGCTAACATAAAAATTCGTTAAAATCCGAAAATAAAAAAAAAAATTAAAAACGGAAAAAGGCATTTTCAACCGAGGTAAAATTTAAAAAATTGAAATTTGCCGCAAAACATCTCGCCGGCTACAGAAATACCGATGCATTTTTTAAAAAATATATATGTATATTTTTTTTATACTTATCTACCGATATAAGTAGAATTAAGTGACAAAGTCCCATTACCGGGGTTAATAAGTTCCGCTAAATCTAGCAGCTCGGTTCTTTTTAATTTACGCACTTGGATATCCGCGTCCTTTTTCAATAGGCTAACTGCCATCCAGTTCGTATGATTTTCTAATCTTTATGTTTTGTTGCAGATTTGTTAATCACTTCATTCACATGTCCATATTCAGATCAATATCGTTTTATGATTTACTTAATAATAGCAAATATGAAGTAAAAGGAGAAATTTCGTAATCAATTAATGACGATGATGTTTGATTCGACGAATGAGTGAAACAACGTGGGAGTACGTTTAAAATCAGAAGAAAAGAAATTATAGTCGGCAACCTACTCATTGCGAAATAAATCGAAAGTGGGCTATTTTTCGTAGGAAATTTCTATGTAAAATATTAAGTAATAATACACGTGCATTGACGCTATTCACTGCTTGATGGTCAACACAAATAGAATCAGACTATAGGGTGACAATATTTTGTCTAGAAGATCCATGAAGCCGATCGATCAATACATGCGCGGTTGAATATTTTTAAAAGTATTAAAAGAAGTTACTTTCAGTCTATGCTACATTTGTTTGCGAAATCTGCTTAAACTAGAAAATACTATATCCTCATACCTATTAAGTGAGAACGTCACCTGTATGTAGTGTTTAGTACTACTAACAGTTCACCACAGCCAAAGTATGGTATAAACTAGTTGAACATAAAGCTCTACAACCAGTTACTTCTTTTCCTTTATTCTACCGGACTTATTTATTTATTTATTTATTTATTTATTATTTTAAAAAAAAAACAAAAAACGGCGCTTTCGGCTACTCATTGGGGCAAGACTTGTAAAACCAGGATTACGGCGGTTATAATTTCAAAAACGCACTAAAACGGAACTTGACAATTTTCTTACGAAATCACTTTAAATAATTTCTTCACTTAGGAGCATATCTACAACCAGTTTTAAGGAACATTGCGAACTTATACAGAATACTTTTTTTTTTTTATTATTTTTATTTTGGACTCGTTAACCAAGGAGATCTTTATTCAGAAACAAATAGAAAGGAAAGAAAACGGTTATATTTTAATGCAATCAGAAATCTTTAATAAACAGCAATGAATATAGCAGGAGTAATTAATGGAGAACGAAAAGGCAGGATATAAGAAGTAGCCAAGCGTCAACAAATAGGAACACAAAATAGAAAAGAGATGAACACTCGACATGATCGGCATCGCAAATCATCATCAGGATGGAGAGGACAATGTGGGGAGGAAATCAGGGAAAAGTGAAATCTGGAGAAAGACAGCAGAGAATGGCCACAACGCATACGAACAACGGAAAATCATTAATAGCACAACGAAGATCATACCCTCCAAAAAAAAAAAAAAAAGTTCTATGTAAAGATGATCAAAAATGTAAATCCCGAGTACAAGTATTGATGCAGCCAGAATTTTTTTTTTTTGGAGAGGGTTCTATTTTTTTTTGAGGGGTGGGAGGGAACATAAGTGTGGTTAATTGAAAAATATAAAATAGGCTAATTTTGGTCTCTTGTTATGTAATACCACGTTTCGCTCGTAGGTTGTGAGATCATGCAATCTTTTTAAATCGCGACAATAACGAAACGATAATCAGTTTTCCCTTCACTTAAATCGTAGGAGAATTCTTATAAGTGAAGAGTAAAAAATGGAAATGGTTTGATCTCTACGGTTTCGTAACGAATAAAAATATATTAAAACATATTTAATGTTGTAATTTGGAACAAAATACAGAGACATAACAAAGTTAAAAGTACTAATGTTCGTCCATTAGTCGAAAATCAACCATAATTACACCCTGTCAAGAAAGTATCGGGAATTGTCAATTTAAATCTCCCGGGTAATAGCTAGGCAGATAATTTTTTTTTTTCCAGGTTGGTACAACTGTTTTGTATTATGATGCCTATTTTTAGCGCGATCTGTCAACCAGTGTGTTTACAGCAGCTGTTAAAATCAGTCGACCTTGAAGTGTTTTGTCGAAGTTTTACAATGAGTGAAAATATTGAACAACGTACTTGTGTTAAATTCTGTGTTTCGAACGAAATTTCTTGTGCCGATACACTGAAAATGTTACAGAAGGCTTTTGGTGAATCTGCTTTATCAAAAACGCGGGTTTACGAGTGGTACAGAGCGTTCAAGGATGGTCGGGAGACGGTCGAAGACATGCCTCGCTCTGGACGGCCTTCAACGAGTGTGACCGATGATAACGTCGATAAAATCAAGGAAATCGTTGCTGAAAATTGTCATGTGAGCTTGAGAGAGATGGCTCATGGATTGGGCATGTCACACGAGAGCGTACGTACGATTGTGCACGAAAAATTGGGTATGCAACGCGTTGCGGCTCGGCTTGTTCCGAAAGACCTGAATTTCTTTCAAAAAAAGTACCGAGAACAGGTAGCTGCAGACATGCTGGATCGAGCCAATTTGGATCCTACCTTCTTGGAAAAGATAATTACTGGTGACGAGACATGGGTGTACGAGTACGACACGCTTACGAACCAGCAATCGTCCGAATGGCGGCCAATTGGCGCGCCAAAGCCGAAAAAACCTCGCCAAAGCCGATCGAAAGTGAAGATCATGTTGATTGTTTTCTTCGATATTCGAGGCGTGGTACACTATGAATATGTGCCAGCCGGACAGACAGTCACCAAAGAGTTTTACTTAAGTGTTTTGAGACGTTTGAGAGAGGCTATCCGTCGTAAACGTAACGATTTGTGGGTCGACAATTCTTGGATTCTCCATCACGATAATGCGCCGTCTCACAAAGCCATAATTGTGAATGAGTTTTTGGCCAAACACTCGGTAAATATCATCGAACAACCGCCGTATTCACCAGATTTAGCACCCTGCGACTTCTTCCTATTCTCAAAACTCAAATTTCCGCTACGGGGAATGCGCTTCGAATCGATTGATGACATCAAGACGAATGCGACGCGAGAGCTAAAGGCCATCCCGGAAACCGCCTATCAGAAGTGCTTTGCCGAGTGGAAAAAGCGTTGGAATATGTGCATCGCTTCGAATGGATGTTATTTTGAAGGTGACAAAATAAATTTGGATGAAAATTAAAAATTGTTCGTTTTATTTAACAATTCCCGATACTTTCTTGACAGGGTGTATTATTAAAAATTTAAGGAAAACATACATGAATTTGCGTGTTTCCAAAATTATTTTTTCTACCCTTATACATTCGTTCATTGTATATCTGAGAACATATACTTTTATATGTACTTATGTACAATACAAATTCAGTACCATTATAATTGAATAAAATATTCAATAAAATAACAGTAAGTCACAATTTAAAAATCCTCATTTATTGATGTTAAATGACACCTAAAGACTGGAAAAAAGTCCAATAACGATGATTATTAAGAAAAATTAAAACATTTCAATAAGAACAGATTTATTAGCTATATAGCGATTTCATTTTTCATTTTTTGTATTAATTTTTTATTTAAATAAGAAAAAAAAAAATGTTCCAATTGTTTTTTACTGATAATAGAGCTATTAAAGAAAAAAAGAAAATCGGTTAATAAACAGAGGAGAAAAAGATTCTGAACCGTTTTGGAAACGGAGACTATACTCGCTGACACATACTATAGTGGAGAAGCGAATTCTACGATGAGTCTGGATTTAAATCAACATCAAAATAACTGTAAATATACTGGTCTTAATATACGGGAAGAGGGGGGGGGGGGGTAGCCGAGGGAAGAAATATATTTACCGACTGTTCAGGATTTATGATGGTAGTCGTGTATATTAAATACTCCTTTCACTCAAAAAACTATGAAATATATTTCACAAAGTATACTTTTAACCAACATCTAGATAATGACGGTAATTCATCGAAACCAACCGATGTTTTTAATATTTTTGGTACGATCTGTGTGTTTTTTATATAATTTTATCACACGTTTTATTATTTATGTTCGGCGTAATGTTGTGAATTTATTACTTTATGATTGCATTTAACTTTACAAAATATCAAAAAAATATTTTCCGGAGCGGGCCAGAGGCCCATGGCCCTTTCGAGTATTTTTGTTATTATTCCGATAAAGGCTGCTCCAATTTTAACACGGGGCCAGTTAGAGGTCCCTTGACGGTTTCGATAGCATCGGGGGGTGCACATTACTGAGATTATACACGTCGTTCGGTCGATCACCTTCGCACGAATAGCGCAGACGGAAATGTGCATAAAACTTACCTTTCCTGTTCCGCAATACCGTCTAAACACATTCCGGCCAAATTAAAAACACCGTAGCTCTAGTTCAAATAAAAGAGAACAGCAAATTGACCGACCTTGAAACGAAATTACTCGGAATTCGATAACCTCGAGGTGAAATAAATCGCGACCACGACGGAAGCAACAGAAAACGACCAATCCAAACGCCACTCTGATCGTCGCATAAAAAATAATTATTACCACTGGAAAACGAACGATATTCTCAGGTAACTTTTTTCCCGCTACCTCGTGATATCTCGCGTTTTTTTTTTTTGATTTCGTAAATTATCGCGACATTTTCAGTGTCGAAAGGCTGCCATGCAACGACACTTTTTTAGTCACTTGACCAAAAAAACCTAATTGGAAAATCTACGTTGGAAAATTAACTAGGCAAGTTTACGGAAAATTATAGATGAAATCATTGGAATCTGCAACATATTCATTTTCGTTAAAATGATGATAATGCGAACAATTGACGTGCGTATCGAAATCATAACGCCGCACACATGACCTTATCGAAATAAGATTTTCGATTTTCTCCGAAAGTGGTCACTGTCGTTATTTTAAATTATTTATTTGAAAAAAGAAAAAAAAAAAACACCCGGAGAGAGTTGCCGAATTTCTCCAAAACTGAAACCCCGAATGAATAGTGTGGATAATTCGACAAAAAAAAACCCTCTTTAGTCTTTACATGCTGTTAGAAACGACTTGAAATCGTAAATTGTCTGACTTAATAGACGAAAAGAGAGAAAACGCGGTTATTACCTACACGTGTGGCACAAAATTAAAAAAATAGTCTTATCCATCGCTGGTGGTAATATTACAAACGGCATGATAACTCTTCGACACTGTCGTATTCTTACGGAAGGGTGTAATAAATATAGCTCTAGTTAGTGACGTGCCGAGATGATGATAATCGACATCTAGTTAAATCAAAACCGCATCCAGGAAATAAAAGCGATTCGTGGACGGCCTGTATTTGTGCGTTACACTGTCGATGATGGTGTTCACAATAATTCTGATGATGACCTAATGCGATGATGTAAACGAAACAAATGAAACGTGTTATGTAAGCGTCGAGACGACTGGTCATCTCCCACACAAATGTATAGACAAACGTATAATTTATTTACTTTTGTTCTACGCTAATGTCTTAATCCCCCAATGCGCGTGCCCCATTATGTTTGCTGGTACGTCCTCGTGCACATCTACTCAAAAAAGGCGTTCGTTTTAATTTACCTTCGGCTAGAACCAGCAACCGCCTGTACATCGTGGCGACTAACTATGGGAGCGGCACTGCATTCGCCCAAGCAGTATTGGCCAAATGCTTGACAATGTATAATATTATAGTTAACTTGTTCTGCGTGAGTCGTTACGCATATTGTCTTCGAAAGAACGAGGAGAAAATGATATTAATCGCCTCGGGTTAATGATGTGTTCGCCTCCAGAAACGTAATCAATAAATTAATAAATTAACTGTCGTCTCGCGACACGTTCGCGTCAAGCCTTTAAACGTTACGATTAAAGTAAAATCGCAATCAGTGTTTAAGGGAACTTCCAATAAAAATCTATCGATTAGCGTTGATTTTCTCTCTTTAGGAGTTGATTAAATGCGAAACAAACAAAAGAGGAGACAGAAAAACTTTAAACGTTTGGATTTTTTTTTTTATTGTTTTTTTTTTTGTCCAGTGCGCTACAGGAAGTAAAAATATTTAAATAAAAAGCTTCTTTCGGAGTGGGAAGATGGAATTTCTTTTGAAAATTTTAAAACGAATGTCTATTAGCGGATCTTATTTCCTTGCTAAATGTTTTTCACTCGCGTCCACTACTCCTACTCATTCGTTTCTTAAAAACCGACGTTTCACTCCTAAGCAAGACCTTATCCCCCCTTATTTCTCTCTTGGTCTTGGCTTTTTTTGGCCGTACACAATTTCCTAACTTCGCCGATCTCTACCACCCTGCTACAGTTTTTATTCCATCTTCAAAATTCCTTTCGCGAACCATAATATTAAGCACACGAATTGTGTAACTATCAATTCCCGATTTATTTTTCATGAAACCGTTTTCACCGACGGTTCGAAAAGGCATGCTGGTGTCGGAGTTTATCCTGCTAGATTTAACTTCTCGGAATCTTCCCTTCTTCCTGTTTCATATTCGCAAATAAATTTATCCTCCTGCGACATCCGTTACTATTATTGCTTCTGATTGACTACCTTTCAGTTGATTCTTTCTGACTCGGTGAGCAGCTCTTTTGACTTATTTACGCTCACGCATGCATTCTCCTCTCTTCATTCGATTCGCATTAATTTGCTGTGCATTTCTAGCCATTCGAGGGAAAAATCTCATCCTCTAAAAACGTTTTGTCTCGAATTTCGCAGATATTTATGCTTTTTTCACGGTTGAAGAGGAATTGATGGAGGGAAAAAGGCCGAGAAGTTAGGGCATTTTTGTTTTCGTATCATCGACCGCTTATAACCGACGGACAGGTTCCGGACGTTCGTTTCCCGATAGCCTAGCACGCCCTGGAACCCGTATGAACGACACCCGGGATTCTGGTTATTACTAGAAAGTGCTTCTAATCTGATAACGTTCTAAAGATGCTGAGCAGTGTGTATGTGTGTGTGTGTGTGTGTGTGTGTGTGTGTGTGTGTGACCCCGGTAACATCTCTCGGTGCTTTGCAGTATTGCAGGTAGAACCTGACATATGAGACAAAACGAACGTCACAAAGTCGAATGTTTAACATGTCCATCAGCTGTAGGACGATGACTTACCGTACTGATTTGGCTAGCATCTTTGAGACCAAAACGGTTGCATAATTGTTATTATTTTTAAAGTTCAAGCCGAGGTGTTTTAATTTTCATTCGGCATGCTAGTAGCTAAATTTAATCATTTTTGACCGGTTTGCTTGATTAGGAAGAAGAAAAATTCCTCAAATATCCAAAGATCTGAAACAACCGCTGACTCGAATTATTACACACATAAAAAAATAAGAAAAGAAAACAACAAAATTATGACGAATGACGTTATCCATCTATGCATGAATTTCAGTTACACGACTAACCGCTAACCGACTTTCCTAAAATTTCTAACACTGAGGTCGCTTTATATGCTGACGATGTTGCCCTCTATTGTAGTCCATATAGACCTAGTACCATAAATAACAGACTTCAGAGAGCCTCGACACGCGTTCTAAAATACTTTACCCGATGGCAGATTAATATTAATCCATCAAAGATCCAAGCGATATTCTTCACCCGCCGGCGACCCCAATTGCCAAGAAAACTAATCATTTCTGGAAATGACATTGCCTGGTCTAATCACATCAAATATCTTGGCTTAATATTAGACGGCAAAAATAACTTACAGCAAACATATTGAGTACATCTCGGTTAAAACAAACAGAGCTATCTCGCTAGTATATCCCTTGCTCAATCGCAAATCTTATTTAAGTGCAAATAACAAATTTGTCATCTACAAATCACTTATAAGGCCTATTATCACATATTCTTGTCCAGTGTGGTCTTCTGTTAGTAGGGCACATTATAACAAGCTACAGGTAATCCAAAATCGATGCTTAAGATGTATTCTTGGAGCAAATAGATACACAAGAATAGCATCATAACATTTTAGAGTTACCGCAAATCAGAGATTATGTTTTGAGTGCAACTACTAAGTTCTGTGATAAATGTATAGGGCACGAGAACTCACTTATCAGCTCTATTGGTAACTATGATTCCAGGCAACTACGCACTATGTATACTAAGTACAAACATCGTAGACTTAAGCATAATATATTATTCTGAATTATTTAACGTTAGTACTAGTATTTAGTTTTAGTTTTATTTTAAAATTATTCTATTTGATAATCACTGTATAAATATCTATGTAATGTGGCACTAGCCACCTAGTCCTCCCCTCCTGTAGTAGGTTTTTGGTTCTTTTCCTACTAACTTAAACGTCGCATATCATGTCTTATTTATAGGTATACTCATTAATTTCGTTATGTGGTAAGACTCGTGTCGGTACATATTATTAATAACTATATCATGCAATGTTATTGTTTATGCAAATAAATCTTTCTTTCTTTCTTTCTAACATACGCACATTGTAAAGACTAGTGTAGCGGAAGGTCATTATTTACATATCGCGAATAAATGAGAATTTACAATTACACCCGGTAATGAAAATAGCGATCAGTGTAAATGAATGTCATCTTCAACTATCGCGCACATATTGCTCGCTAAATACAATAAAGTCGTAACTCAAAAAATAGCTTATTTCAGTTATGTCTATAGTTGGAATGCATTTTATGAGTACAATTTTAGAACGCCATATTTTTGTAAGTAAGAAGCTCGACTAAATAAGCATTGCTTTTGGAATACCGTTCAAATTATAGTAAACGTTAATTTGCGTTTTCTGCGAAATAGCGTTTTTTGAGTTATGACGTTATTGCGTATTTAATGAGCGATATAGTGACGTCATTGCCTACTGCGCAGATTAACGAGCTAGGGTATTATTTCCATTTAATACCCGCGGTAATCGTTAAATATGAAATGCTTACGACATCAGTTACACATCTTATCACAAGCTAATTGCGACGACTAATTCATGAATACATGTATCAAGTAATCACTACGGAAAAAGAAATACCAAGTCACACGCTCGTTGATAGCATTCTTGGACAACATACCGAGAAACAAAAAGATTCCCAATACTTCAAAAGGAGAGGATGCTAACAAAAAGAAAACTAATAGACTTTTAAATAAGTATTAAAATCTTTGGCACCTTGAAAGGAAAGCTGAAAAATTTTAATTATATAGGGTGATTTTTTAAGAGTTAAGTTTTTCAGGTTGACAGCACTGGTTGGTATTGGCGTCCAAACGTCATCTGTCAAAGTGAAAAGTTTTCAGTATACTCTGCCATTTCATCATGGAAAGACTTACAGCAACGATTGCAAATTGTTGAAATTTATTATCAAAAACCAGTGCTCTGTGAAAAATGTGCATCGTTTGTATCGACCTGGTGAATCAACAATTGGTGCTGTTATCACCAAATTTCGCACCAAATTTGGTGATAACAGCACGAATTGTTGATTCACCAGGTCGATTATGACGACCAACAAACGATGCACATTTTTCACAGAGCACTGGTTTTTGATAATAAATTTCAACCATATCACAATCGCTGCTCGTTTGTGTAAGTCTTTCCATGATGAAATGGCAGAGTATACTGAAAACTTTTCACTTTGACAAATGACGTTTGGACGCCAATATCAACCAGTGCTGCCAACCTGAAAAACTTAACTCTTTTTTCTTTTTTCTTTTTTTTTGGCTTAGCTTTCGCCATTTAGCCAGTTTTAAAGTTAAAAAATCACCCTATATTTATTCAACAGCCCAATAAATACTGTATAAAAATAAATGAGATGAAAACTCTAGTGTCGATGAGGTACAGAAGTAGAAGGAGATAAATAAGAGTTAAGAATATATGTGTCGTAAACAATACACAAAACGGAAATTAAATTCTATAACCGTTAAAATATTGAAATATTAAAACACTAAAAAACAGCAAAATATTTCGTAGTAACGAACTATCATGACGTATCAAGGAGCAATTTAAATTTAAATAATGGAGAAGTAAAATTAATTTGATATATATATATATATATATATATAAATCGATAAAACGATAAAAGTCGATATTGACATATGAATTAAATAATAAATAGAATAATAACGTAAATTTAATTATATAAAAAATTATAATCTAATTTTTAATACAGGATTATTAGATTTTTAAATATATTTATTTAACGTCGCGCAACCGATATAAGGTTATTTGCGACGCAAGAAATAGATTTACATCAATTTAAGTACACATTTACAATTAAAGATTTACATCGAGAGTATTAAGTACACTAAAAATAATCACTACACTAGATTAATTATATTACAGTCTTACAAGAAGTTGAAAATAGAGTTAGCATTTTCTCCAAGTATCTCTGTCACCTAAGGGTTCCGATCCGAAGTGTGTCTGTACCTTCGATCCGAGTGATTTTTGCATTCCAGTAGGATATGTTGAATTGTGATTTGTATTAGATTGCACGTTATTAGGAATTGTAATATCTTTGTATTTGTTTATGAAATATTATTCAGCGTGATTTTAATATTTTAACGTGTTTTTAGAAAATATAATTTCTGTTTTTATAGTGAATACAGAAGTCGCCGCCATAGTCTAGTTGCTAGAGCGGTTGACTTCCGTTACGGAGGTCAAGGGTTCGATCCCGGGCGACGACAGAGAACTTATTACAAAAGAATTAAATTAAAAAAATACGCGCTAATAATCATATCGAAGGCAGTGGCAAACATGCATACCATCATATAGGCGCGCTAGTTAGTACACAGCAGACACCCACGGGACTGCATTTGTGCAAATCGGTAAAAATCAAACGATTACTAATCAGTTCCGAATGATGTCTCGCGTGTGTGTACACCAGTGTTTTGAATACAGCAATTGCCAAGAACGCTACCTGTTCTGAACAGCTAGATTGTACTGATAGGTAGTCTCGACACTCGTAATCGAGCTAGCGAACGAAGAGAGAAGAGAACAGAAATGGACATTTTAATTTAACTTAGAAAATAAGAACGTAAGTGAAAGGACATAAATATTTTAGTATAAGTGAAATAACAAGGTAGAAATGAACAAATTTTTAGAAGAAAAATGATAAAAAGAAACATATAGTTCGGATTAATTTAGCTTTACAAAATAAGACACGACATCGAGACTGTCTATACTATCTGTTCGAAGTTGACATTGCATTTATCGTATATGGTGTAACTGGACTATTGACGTATTATTGAATCTTCCTATTATTTTCACCTTGTCACACGGGTTGATTGATTTTACCAAAGTCCGAAAAAATAAAAACGCGGATCTGATAATTCTTGAACTATAAAAAATAACCAAATGAACGGAATTAGCATATACCAAAGTCGTTCGATTAAAAGAAGCAGTATTGGCATTAGGACATAAAAGGTATATTAAAACGGTAAAATACCGCGTAAAAAAATTACTACATAAAATCGAAAAAGGGGAAATTGCGAAAGAATTAAAAATATCAACGATGCAACCAGTAGACACGGAAAAGACAGTCGTCACAGTGAATACCGAAATTATAGGGCATCGATGAGTAATATAATTACAACAGTTCTAGAAAGAAAAATAATTGAATAAAATATTTCGAACAGTGATAAGAAATCCTTGGTAGGAGAAATAACAGGAAACTTTTCGAAAACAACAATAAAATAAGGGAACAAGAAGATTTTATAAAGGCATTTGATGAACCAAAGTTAACAGAAATAACGGAAAGAATAAAAAAATGTTTTGAAAATTATCTGCGAAATCGAAAACAGTAATTAAACAAGGTAACAAGATGAGAATGATAGTAAACGTTGCGCACAGAGAAGTAACTTGGCTTCCGTACTATTTATTGTACTTATGTACAAATGGATTTAACATTGAAATGTTGTGGAAGGTTTGCAGATAGAATGTCATAACGGTAGCACACAAAGATTTAAATAGAGTTGAAATCAAAATCCAACATGATCAACAATGGGCAAATGGATACGTGACAATAAACTAATAACAAATATGACCAAAACTAAGGTAATACTTCTAAAGCCTCAGTAAATTATGTGTCGAAAATAAAATGTACACAAGTGCACATTATAGGTTGGATGAAGACGGGAGATGTAGAAAATTGAATTGTGAAATTACATGGGTATTACAAAATTACAAGTATAAGAGAGTTACAAACGTTTAGGACGAAATATTGCTTAAAAAATAAGTACAACGATGCCACCGTTATGAAACTATATGAGCAAAAAAACTTTACAAGAATCAAGAATAAGGTACAAACCACAAGTGTGACAACTAGGAAAATGTTATACAGGAAAATAAATAAATTACAGGCTGAAAATAATGCCAAAGAAAGAAAATAGAACAACAACTGAAACATTAAAAGAAGAGAGATCTAATAATAATAAAAAAATGTATAAATATTTTAAAATATTTAAATTCACTTGGAATATTTACATACAGAAAAAACCGTGAAATAAAACTTAAGCTAAAAAAGAGATTAAAATGCGAGCTACCAATAATACATATATGCAAGGTATATCAGTGGCGAATTTAACCAAAGAAACTGAAAAAGAAAGCTACGTGTACTTCGCTAGCATCGGAGATTAACCTGGCTAAGCAGATAGAAGTCTGAGAAGTCAATGCGAAGAAAAATGACTAATCTATAACACACGCTCATATTAAGTAACAGTTGAATTCGGCTTTGATGCTTCGTTCGCTTTCCTGTTATGTTCGCCAGACACTGTGAGTACTTCTTCGATGTCAGCGAGTCTCTATGAGCGTACTGAGAACTCGCATACAACACAGCGTAATAAACAGCCAATGAAATCGAGCGTTTAACCAATCAAGTACTTCTTCACTTTGGCAGAACGACCCGTACATTTTTCGCTGCGAACTGTGACTACACTATCGCCATTTTACCGTAGAAAAATGACTTTCACGGGCCTAATTTATAAATACGCCCGGCGAAATATACACCGCTAGCAAAAATCTGTCAACTGTAACAAATGAAAAGCGGTACAGATGCGATGGTGCAGTGAACCAAAAAAATTAGATTGGCACTTTAGAAAGGATCGTTAATGTGAGCAGGCCTATTGGTTTCACTTTTAAATAGATTTCTTAATATAGTTTTAATTTTCCTTTAAGTACTACATTTCAGTTTTTGTTTATTTATTTTTTTTTTAAATTAAAAGATGAAGTGCATGCTTTTCACTTTATGGTTTTGAAGTTACAATTTAATAATCCTTTTTATTTATTTATTTATTTTTTAAATTCATTTTGCGTTATTTCTTTTCGTCGTTGTTCACACAAATGATTTCCTTTGTCGAAATTTAAATATCAAGTGTCTTTTACATGTTTTTGAAGTTTTTTTTAAAAAGAGCTTTCTTAATTCGTTTGTATGTATGTAGTAGTGCGGGCGATTGTATGTCGAATTAATTCTATTTCAACATTTTTCTGTCTTAGAGAAGTACCAGGAAAAAAATCCGGATTCGTCATTGATATATACATATATATACATTAACGCAGATACTTAAGAAATTCCTGATGAAATAATAAACAAAGAAAAAAAGAAAGAACAGAAAATAAAAGTGGTAGCGTGGAAAGCGAAAAAAAAATTAAAAAATGAACAGAATTACGAATGAGAAATATAAGTCATGAATATTACAATTGTAAAAAATTTCCTTTTAAATAAATTATAGCTGTAAATATATGTATAATAAATAAATTCATTAATAACAAAAACAAAAACAGGTGTAAATTAAATTTACTTTAATAAATTAAAAGAAATACCTCAATTTAAGCAAACTCACTTCCGAGCACATTCCATCATCAGCTAACAATATAGAGTACACTGAAATAGAACTCACGCAAGTGCGTAGTTTTAGTTCTATTTCAGTGTATTTTGTATTGATAATTAATGATGGATTATGCTCCAAAACATTTCTAAAGTAAGTTATTTCAATTTATTAAAGTAAGTTATTTTATATCCCTTTTTTTTTTTTTTGTTTGTTAATAGGGTTAATTTATTTATTGTATATTTACAAATATTAACAAACAAGCTATGGATTTATCTACGTTTAAGTTATGGTTGTGCCCAGTCTTGGATTTACATCACGGACTTAAATGGGCTCCGGCCCACAGCGGCAAAATTCAAAAGGCGGAAAATTTGAGCGAGATTGAAGTTTTTTTTTTTTTTTAAATATTTAAAATTTCCAAAATATTATTTCATATTATGGCGTTTCAGTCATAGCAGTGTAGGAGAGTTTAAACCGAAACGTGCATTATTATTAGGCAAAACGGTTATATTAGAAGTTAAAGAGAATTCTCGAAGTGTGCACGAGACAATGGCTGGTTGGAATGATAAGAGATCAAACAAGACTGGAAGAAAAACTGAAAATTCACAAGGGTAGTAGCGGTATCTTATTGATACTACAAAATTTAGAAGATATTTCGAAGAATTATTTATATTATTTCTTTCCCTACCAAACGATGAAAGGTGCTCAAAGCAGAGTGACGCAGTGGAAGCGTGCTGGGGTCACAACCTGTTGAAACTATTCTGAATACTGAATCTGATGAATAAACACGCTAACGGCGAAAATAATATATTGTGAATAAATGTACACTTTATTTAATTTGTAATCATTTAACAAAAAAAAGTAAAAACTCGATATAACTGGAAAAACCAACTCTAATAACACTATAAAAACCGCAATAACAATAATGTGATAGCAGGATGGAAAAAAACATAAAGAAAAATTAGCGCTAAATAAAATTTATCGATTACTCGATACATAAAATTTGGTGTGGTATTTTTAAATGAGAATTCAACTTTAATCTCAACAATTTTAAATCAAGAGACATCTGAAGTAAATTTAATTGAATATGCAAAAAACCTCATAAATCCATTAACTTCAGAATGTATTCATTTTCATTCATGCATACGTGATAAACCTCATTTAGTTAAATTTAATTTGAAGAACAAAAATTTAAACGAAAATAGTAAAAAAAGTTGTGTCTGTGTTCAAATAACCCTAAGAGACTGGAAATAATCATAATGATGAAAATATTATTATTCAAATGGGAAATATAATGCGAAGTGAACATTTGCAAAATGTGTTTCCTAATTTAGACATTGCGTTTAGAATTTATCTTTCATTATTTTAAACAAACTGCTCAGCAGAACGTTTCTTTCCTGCGATGACAAAAGAATTAAAGTTTTTTTTTTTTAGATCAACAATGTCTCACCAAAAGTTAAATGATGTATCTATTTTATTTATTGAAGAACAGTTAGTAAAGAATTTAAACTTTGATGATATAATACATGAATTTGCATCTTTGAAATTGCGTCATAAAAAAATGTAAACTTTACTTGATACATGTAAAATTAGTGTGTACGTATAGAATTATAATAAAATTTAGGTATGTTTTAAAAATGTATGAAATTTTTTAAGTGAAAATTAATTTTTAACTTTTATGTCCTTTCTTACTTTAGTTACTCGATTGTGTTTTTTATTACTTAATTTATAAATTATTCTAAGGGCGGCAGAATTTACTAAGCCCACAGTGGCCTTGACTATAATCCGGCCCTGGTTGTGCCCAATAATAAATAAACAAATTTTCATGCCGAAAATATTGTAATCTATCGACAAGCGTGAACCCGATGAAACTTTAATAATTGTAAGATGTAATTTTGAAAACATATATTAATAAATATTTAAAGCTTTCAAAGTAATTACTCATAATAAATAACACATATATTAATGTACGCTTTCACCGGTGTGCAATTGTGGAAAAACTTATTGCTTTATGCCCTCAAAGGAATAACTCAAATAGTGAATTGTTAGCATAACGTTGGTTGATTACATTATCATCTGAAATGCTTCACAATCGGAAGACCAATTAGGAAACTCAATTTCATAAGTGCACAGTAGCAAACGAATTCGATGATTATTATCCTCGTTGTGAATAAAGTTTCAAACTGCTGACCCCATTTTCACCGTCAACTTTAATTGTTCCCTTTTTATTTGCGTAGTGCACGAACAATATAAATTCAACGAAAGAAATTACAACGGGTTTCACGAGATCACTAATGCGGATAATGGAGGAACTAAGAAAATAGTAACTAGTGGAAATGAAAGGATGTGAAAGCAATACTTTGTAAAGAGTATAGGGATAGTGAAATTTTAAAAGCAGTTGCAGGTAAAATTTTTTCTAAAATGTTTAATATTCCTTTCCTTTCAGAGCACGAACACACGAAGAAAATGTATTAAAGAGCATAATACTCCTACGGACATTCGCATCCGAGTTGGTCTTATGCATTTCGTAAACTTTAGGAATGAAGATGAAGGTAAATGAAGTGGAAACATTTTAGGAAGATCAGATGGGAAGGTTTTTCGGATGATTTTAAGAAAATTTTGATTGAAATGCATGGTCTGTGCAGGAATTTGATAATGTGGAGATGGGCGCACAACCATAACCACAGCCAGCACCATACACACCAGAATCCGGTGGCATCCGTAAGGAAGACGACCGGTGGAAAAGGAACGAAGAGGATTAAGCTTGAGAGGACAGAGTTATAGGAGATAGAAAATTTGTGAATTTTGGAAATGAAAGAAGAAAAAGGGAAGGAGAAACTCCCCCGCATTCTCTCAAGATGCTAATGGGAAAGTGGTTTATTTTCGGAGTATCCATTCTCCTAGAACAGTTGCATACCAGTGCTAAAGAGTTTATCCTACCCTTTGCTATTAGGCTGATAGCGGGGCGAGACTTATGGCGGCCTCGGCTCGCCAAGGCATTCGACGGGCAGTGTTGGAGTTTTAGTAGACCAGTCCCTACATGGCCTCTCCACACCCTCCGGCCCTATATATCATGTCGCTACTGAAATCGTCTGCAAATGAAACTTTCCACCAGTAGCCGCTTTTTAGTCCCCGACTGTTTATTTGTCCAGTTGAGCTTTCTGAACTTATTCACAGCTGGCCTCTATATCAAGAGGTCATCCCACAATCCGCAGCCTGTGGACGCGCCCCGTTCCGGTTTGAGCTCCGGCTTCCGGAAGGTACAAAGTACCCCCCCCCCCCCACACACAAGGGGAGGATATATTAATAAAGATAACTAGATGAGGAAAATTAAAACGTAACCGACATAAGGAAGAAATAATGTAGCGCTGAAAGAAAGGAAATTTATAAAACTAAGAGTGAGGTGAAAGAAAGAATAGAAAAATAAAAGGAAATTTGATTAGGAAAAAAGGAAGGATATGCGAGAAGTATCACTGAAAAAGTACGAAGATAAGGGAGTAATCTGTAGAAGAAAAATGAGCTGGTGATGAGAGAAGCAGTTTAAACAGTCGGTTTGACTTAAGAAAAGAGTTTAATCGTTATTTCTCTTTGTTCGAATTATTAATTTCAAAATAGAAAATAAAATAATATTCGGAAAATAATAACACATATTGGCCGACTAAAATTTTTAAATTAATTACTAAATGTAATATTTTGCAAATTAGTAAAAACTGCATTCCAGTTCTCAAAAACGTTTTCCTTTTCACGGGATTATTAGAGGTACGACTTTTTCCCCCGCGTCATACTTTTTTTTACAATTTTATGATTGGATATTTAGAAAATTCGGTCCATGACTGCTGGTGGTGTATCGCGAATCTTTCACACTTACAATACGGAAACAAAGACATTTTCAAAGCAAATTAATCCAAATTAAAAAAGTTCTAAGTTGTATATCTTTTCATTTTTTCGACCATCACTGCTATATATGATGTACAAAAATATTTTGCAACAAGTGGGGATGATGAAAAAGACATTTATCAGATATTAAATTGTACAAGTATGTATGTAACAATTGCGAGCAAGTAAAACAAAATATACTCGCAAACGTGGTTTACCTCAGAATGCTAATAAAATTCAAGGAATAAAGCAAATTAGAATGATCAGTGATTATAAAAGGATAGCGATTGTTTGTTTTTTAAAGTGTTTCTTTTTTTATTTCAAAAAAAATAAGTCGCTACTAGCGGAAGAAAAAAGTGCTACTATATATTTTTTTTCGTACATTTATTTTGCTGCGGCATTAGAATTAGGCCACCGTTTTACATGCTTCTTCCTACCTTTTCGTTTTTATAACCTTATAGTCCTAGAACACGAGATCGATACGATTAGAGAAGGAGGAGATTATTTAATTGAAGAGAAATTATGAGAGGCGTTGAATATTGTTTACTTGAAAAGTTAGCTATTGGTTAAGAATTTCTCTATTTGTACTATGAACAGATAAGAAGAGAATAGAAAAACGATTACTAAAGAGGTGTAAGATAAGAATATGCGACCTAGCTAGACAATAATCAGCCCTTTACGATCTTAGGAAAGAACCCTATTTAAAGAGCCGATAGAATGGAGCATGTCAGAAATATCAACCATTGCAAATTCCGAATTATATTTCCAAAAAATTTGAATGCAATCTCTTCCAAGTCCATGGTCGTATTTAATCGGCTATGGTACCGGTAGCTACTGGGATACCTTCTTTAGCGGTAATATCGGCAAAATATTAAGACAATTACGAACATAACGGCGGGTCTATTTCTCTAGGACAGGAGAATGTTGACGCCACGATTTTAAAAGTTTAGAAATTATAAATAACAAAAAAATAAAAAATTGAATACTATAATTCGGAAAATTTTTAATAAATTTCTTAATTAAGAGCATCGTAAACTGCAAATTATACTTTGATTGTCGTATCTCGCATGTATTTAAAGCAAATTAGGCATATTTTCGTTTTATTACCGCCCCATAAAACCATTCCAATGGTCCTTCCGTGAAGGTTGGTTAGAATTGAAGTTTTCCCGAGGGAAGCCGGTAAGGAAGCTGGCAGAGAAGAGCATCAGATTAATCCGCCCTCCAAAATAATGTTTCCACTATATTAATCCATGTTTAATCTTAAAATATTCGCTACAGTGTTTATAATTTAATTTTTTTTTTTTTTTTAATTGTTTACTAATTATTTATTAATATTAAATGCTCTAAATAATCTAGTGCTGAAAATAAGAAATTCCCCTGAAAAGAGTTTCTATAGTATATTAATTTGTTCTCAATCTTTAGATGTTCATTATATAGTGTTTAAAATTTTACTTTTTATTAAAATTTGTTTATCGGATGTTACTTAACATTAAATTCTCTAAGCGGTATACAAATCTCGAGTATACTTATTAACAGGAAAAAAAAAAAAAAAAAAAATCAAATAACGAAATAAATATATAAATTAAATAAAATAAAGTTGAAAAAAATCATTTTTATGGAATTAAACCCCATTGCTGCGATACTGTGAGTTCTTTTCTGTACTCATCCAAGGGACGTAGATAAAGTGGCTGATGCGGATCTCTTAGAATGTTCCTATTTTACTTCGTACACTTTTGATTTCCATCGAGCGTTATTATTACTGAATATCCCCCATGCGTCTATATAATATATGAATTATATTCTTCCACTACCGATTGCATATCACACAATCTACGATTCTGTAAAAAGAAGTAGAATAATAGTCGTAGCATAACAGACAATTGAGATTATAAACGGACGATGCGAATTTGTTTTTAAAGCACAAAAAAAAAAAAAGAAAAAAAGAATCAAGCAAGCAGAAAATTAAAGATCTTATTAAGCATGAAAAAAAAAAAAAGTAAAATAGTCTCAACTACAGCCACGCATATTTCGAAATGAAAAGTATCGCTTAACTATGCCATGGAAGGACACGCAGGGTCGTAGGAAATTTATAGACAACCGAAAACTTAAAGCAGTGAACGAATACGCAGCCGCAGAATAGATAAACTTAAACTGAAGGCATAAAACAACGAAGAGTATGAGATGATAAGCGAAAAACCACTTTCATCGATTAGACGGTCCCAGAAGTAGAAAATGTTTCACTGCTCAACGCATCAGAAAGTAGAAGAATAGTAGGTAAAACGCGTAATTTAACTTACACCTGTGTAAAAACGTAACATCTAGCAATTTAAGACAAATTTTAATTAAACCCGTTAAAATTTTATAAAGTAACTCGCCCATAAAAGGGCAAAAATGCATAACTCATTGTACTCATAAAACCCGATGACGGATACTGGTAAAAAATCTTTCATTCGGATTAACGGGTAATCTGATAATTTGTAATTTTGAAACTTTAAACCGTTTTTATCAGCAAGACACACCAATATTCGAGTGTCGAATAATATCCGCCACTCAAGAAGAATGCAGAAAACGTAAATGAACAGGAAATTCAGAATAACGAATAAAAGTGTAATAATAGCGACAGAATTCTGGCAGACAAAACAGCCAAAGAGGCAGCCATTATCCAGCCCTATCCTTTGATTCCTATATCTGAATCTGATGCAATCACTTTCATCAAATACAGAACAAATGAATCCTTTTGCGACCTGTGGAATGCAATCCCTACGACTAATCACCTTAGAGCTATCCGCTCTTATCCCATTCCTTGGAGATCTTTTACGCACAGTAGAAAATAACAGGTAGTTCTGTCTCGTCCCCGTATTGGTCATACTACACTGACTCATAGTTATATTATAAATAAAACAGATCCACCATTGTGTTCTCGCTGCGTCCAGACATCCTTAACACTCCGACACCTATTCTTTGAATGCCCACAATACTCCATATATCGACCTCAAAAATTTAGTTGCAATTCATTGAAACAAGTTTTATCTGATGATCCAATTGCAGTAGAAACAGTCCTTCATTTTCTCCGAAATATAAATATGATCAACTCCATATAACATGCAATAACTACTTTCGGGTGCTTCTGGCCATAGCAGCAGTACATGGTACCCGACAAAAAAAAAAAAATTTATTGACAATCAGTTTGATTAAATTTGAAAATGTTTTTCTTTTTTTTCACGTAACATATTTATATGCTAATTACAATGTTTCCATAACGGTTGACACTCATATGTTCAAATCTAAATTAACACATTGATCCTATTTTACATTATTACATTAGAAATTATTCTTATCTATTTAAAGTATATACTTAATACTTTCATTATAAATGTATACGATTTTTCCGATTAACTACAAAAATTTATTAAATTCCTCAAAAAGTTTGTTTGTAAGTCAGAAAAATGTTAAAGTAAACAAAATGGAATAACTAAAATTTCCATCAATTAAAGATAAATTCAATAACGGATGCTATACATCGAACTAAATATAACACGCACTCTATATCGGGGGGACGCGGGAATTTTCTCGAATTTACCTCAAAAGGTTTCGGGAAGCTAAAAATTGTATCAGATGTAACGAACAGGATAATAAAGAGCAAATGTTGAGCGTTTGTGTAATGTACTAAATACAGTGGTAACGGACAATTAGCTGATGGTGGAGAAAATGAGTGTGTACGTTTAATCGCCAGGGAGTAATTGGAACAACCTATATATCAAGGGTAAATTATATAAATGCTAAAAAATATTGCACAATAGAGTAGAATCCAGAAGTCAATATTAGACAGTTTCCACGGTACTCCGTGTTAACGTAAAAATGAAGCAATTAAATAAATATACGATCCTATCTCCGTGGATTATTAAAAGCGGAAAAATCCGGTAACGAAAGTGAAAAACACCGCTTAATTCCGTTCATTCTCGGTTGTCATTTAGACATCAACCGCTGTGAACGCTCATACTCAGAAGTTTATCGAATTTATGCGTGAGCATGGGCGTCGCCAAGGGAGGGCATGGGAGGGCCGTTGCTGGAGCTTTGGAACTTTTTAATCAACTGGCCATGATATGAGTATTCATAGGCGCGTAATCATGGACAATTTGACTTTTACAAGAAAGTAGTAGAACAATTTGCCAGAAACCCACGAAAATTATGTTTTAATTAAGATTTTATTCTCGTTTAATAAAATATTAAGCCTTTACAAATTATAAATTTTAATGTAAACTTTTAAAAATTTAAATAACTTTACAGTTACACACTGTTATGTATTTTATTACACGAACAAATTAATCACATTTACATGAAATACATGACGTTGTTTATATTAGATTTGCGTTAAAACATAAAATAATAAAATAAAATTCACAATATATATAAAATAGTCCGACCGGTTTTGTCTGTTTTAGACATATTCATGGACTGAATTTGTTATATTATTTATTTACATTTTTCAGTCATTATTGAAGTTATAGATCGATATATTATAATGCGAAACCGGTCGGACTATTTTATATATATTGTGAATTTTATTTTATTATTTTATGTTTTAACGAAAAAATTTAATATAAATAATGCTATGTATTTTATGTAAATGTGAATACTTAATTTGTTTCGACTAATAAAATACATAACAGTGTAACGGAACTTTAAGGTTAGCTAAATTTTTAAAAGTTTACATTCAAATAGGCGGTTACGGAGGAAGTCACATATAATTATAAATTTTATTTTTCCTATAACTCGTATCCTCTTTCTATCATCTTGCCCACCCCTCTGGCTCATCGGCTAGCGATGCCCTTGTGGACATTCAATTTATTTACGGTTCTTTATCCGCCAACGGCCCAGGTCAAAGGGGTACCACCACCCGAGTGGAAGATTCATCAAGAGCAAGTGAACTGAAGACGGAAATGGCCGGAATTCCCGGTACGTTAAAGAGGGGATACGTTAATCGATGAACAATCGTAATGGGAAAGTTACGCACTGCACTGGTGGTAACGGGAAAAAATCTGCCTTTAAGGAGACAGCGATAGGAGTGGTCTGCACCTAAAACAAGGACTCATTATGTAACGCAATTTTATTTTTAACCAAAATACATTGTCCGGTACCGTAAGAATCCTGAGGAGCAGTGTACGCAATCAATTCCGGTCAACTGAAAGAGAGCTAAATGATATTCAGCTGAACAAGAAAAATTTCCAGAGCATAAAGTACAAAACGGATCATTCGAGATGGATAAAATCTTACATCTACTTTGTGGAAACAACATAATCTTTTTCCCCGAAAGGCGAAATGAGTTAATAAACAAAATAAAATATCGGCAGGCGCCGGACTAGAAAAATAAGAAAATAGGAGGCCAAATTAACTTTGGAAAAAATGCCGCGTCAAAAGTGATTTTTGCTAATCATCAGAATTTTTAAATGGAATTTATGATAAACAAAAATTAGAGAAAAAATCCGCTCGCTGTATGTCCCCAGTCGTAGTCTAGACAACTGAATAAGCCAATTGTTTCACAGCGAAATTTTAATTTACTTTTTTTTCGCTAATTCGACAAAGTTCCGATTAAATAAATAAAATTTAAATCCGTTTCGAAACCAATCGGGTAAAATTGAAGCGGAAAAAGTTTCTCTGAAAGATCTACACTCAGATCTACGCCGCACCGTGCATCCTTTATTCTCGTCTTTTCTTCGCTGTCAGTTATTCCTGCTATTGTTAAACTTTTGCTTTTAGTGCGCCACCGTATTTAACTAATCCTCTTCTTATCTTAGTATTCTTACTCCTGCACTGCCTTAGTGCTTGGATGGTAGCCATAGTAATACTGGGTGTCAAAGTGGTGTGTGTACCAACTCTGTAATCCTTCGGCGATCATGCTGGTCTCCTTTGATCGTTGCTCTTCTTCTTATCCTTAATATATTGCAAGCTTGCCGTCTGCAGTTTCCGTTTGAGAATGCTGAATAAACAATCATTTTGGTATAAACATAATGCGAAATGGCGATTTCTTCTTTCTCGTTTCTTTCATCGGACACTGGCTTTGCAGTCGCGGCCATATTGTCGGATGGGGGGATTTTTTATGGACGCTGTTCAGCAATCACAGCCGTGGATAGAGACTTCTTCTTTTTTTATGCCGGCTACACGTCGCATACAGTTTTATATACATATGGTGTCTATTAGAAATAGGCAAAACGGCTGGCTGGACATGAGAGCTTTTCTTTCCTCTAGGGCTTTTCTTCTATTTTTCTTCCTTGCATTTATTTTTCCCTTTGGATTAATTGTACGGGTTCCGATATCGACTTTTTTTGACTTTCTTGTGTCATTTTCTCTTAATAGTTCCTTCTTCCCCGAATAACTTCCCTTGCGACCTTTTTTAGTTCTGCGGTTTTCCCTTTCGAACACACGATTAAGAAGAAAAAAAAAAAGGAAAAAATTTTCCTTAACGGTACAAAGAAATCCTAAACTTTCGCCGCAGAAACTCTAATTCCCTGCCGAAGGAGTAAGCGGCCAAGAAAGCAACTACACAAAAACTAACATTTCGAACCTTTGCTCGATATAAGGTACGGCGAATTAGAAGGGTTCTCTATGAACCGAATATTGTTGATATTTGCGTTTTTGTGTACTTTTCATGCAACCGGTAAAGGTGATGCAGTTGCAACCGAATTTCGATCATCGCGTAAGAACTAGAATAGCGCGGCGAGCCAACTGTTATGTAAATTTCGCAGTAACTAGATGCAATAGTGAAAGGTAAAACGGTAACGACGAACAATTGATAATAATTTCGGAGAATATTCGTCAGCTTTTTAAACAGGATTGAGAACGGTTGCTAACCTTGAAACGTCTTCATCACCGGTACAGAGATAGAGTAATATTTTGGCTCACTCGCACGGATTCCTCGATTCCATCGATTCCATCGATTCCACGATAACCGGATTCTCTTGTAATTATACGTAATCGTTCGAAATTGCACACTAAAATACGAAGTCTCCGTTCGTGTCTGGTCGATATTATTAACGTCGAATTGGAATTTTATTTTAAACTTCTCGGAATTCGATTTATTTGCTTCGCAGTAATGACGTCACATAAATAAACAACCTGCGCGAAATAATCATTGACAATATTACACCTTCGTGTTCAACTGTATCCAGAGTTAAATGTCGTTGCGCGGCCTTTAATACCTCTCCTCGTATGTTTGCCATTTACGGTAATTTACTTGTAAAAAATATCGCACCTAAATTCAGAAATCGATTCTTTTTTTTTTTTAAATCCGCTTATTTTCAACCTTTCCGAAAATATTGAACATTTTGCCTTTGAAGATTTTAAGAATAACACTCTGTCTTCGATAATAAAGCATCTACTACGGAAGTACGAAAACGAAATAATATATCCAGTTGAAGAAAAGATTTTAGTTCCTCCGTAACGATAATATCGATGATTAAATTTAACAGACGTAATTGTTGTTATACTCTCTCGTTTTAATTCGAAAACAAGTCTACACCGATAGGACGTTCACTGCGAACAGTTCCGCAAAAATCAAAAAGTAACCTAAAATAACTTTATAAATTTTTCTACAGTCTAATAGTTTTGAAAAAAGGAATACTAATAGCTTCTTCTGATTAGTGTGGATCAGCAAAAAAATCAATATATATATATATATATATATATATATATATATATATATATATATATATATATATATATATATATATAAACTCGGCCATTTTGGCCTCGCAAGGGGCTGTGCCCCTTGACCCCTCTTGCTTTCATTTATGTCTCTATCTCTTCTATACTTTGTATAAAATGATCAAAATTTACAACGTAATTCTTACTGGCATCAACACAAAAAGAGAAACAAAACATAGTCACAAAAATCCTATCCTAACATTTAACTTTCACTATATAAAATTAAGACATTTTTTCGTTACATTTTTCATTACATTTTCGTTACATATTTCGTTACATAAAATTGTGAAATTTGTAAAATAACAAACGTTACATAAAATTGGGACATTTTTTCGCGTAAGAATTACGTTGTCATTAATATATATATATATATATATATATATATATTTATATATATACAACAACTCGGCCATTTTGGCCTCGCAAGGGACTGTGCCCCTTGACCGCTCTTGTTTTCATTTTTGTCTCTTTTTCTTCTATACTTTGTATAAAATGATCAAAATTTACAATGTAATTAATGTGCTAGCAAAGATTTTAAAAAACAACGTATGATCATTTTACGCGATATTTCCATAAATTTTCAGAACATCGCCATGATGCCAGCGAGTTTTTAAAAATGTTGATAATTCAACCGCTATTTTCAAAATGTCCTTGACGCAGTCGACTATGAATATAAAATACAATTAAGATTTTTTATCTGCATGAAATTAATAAGTTTTAAAAAATTCGAAGTTTAACCTAAATGTTTAATATAAATGCCCTCAAAAGTAGAAAATTATAAGACAACTTAGAGTAACACTTATCGGGGCCGTATCTTGGGTCAACCCCCTCCCCCGAAATGTCTGCGAAATCATAACTGCTTGAATTAAATGAACTGAAATTCAGAATAAATTTATTTCTTTTCGAATTTTTGCCGTACAATTTCATGCGTTTTTTAATTATCACTGCAAATTAAATTTGTTGCTCGAGAATAGTCATAATGTGCCGCCTTTTTGAAGTATATATATTACTCTGAATTATCTTGCATGTTTTGCTTTTCAGAGCGTGTTTATTAAAAATTTTTAAAGTAAATCTTGAAGTTGGTGTTTTTGTTTATCCAAAAAAAAAAAAAAAAAAAAATGATTTCACAATTTTTATTATTAATATTTTGCTTTCTGTATCCTATAATTAGTCCAAGAGTATGTAATGTTAAGATATAATATTTCCGTAATTGTGTAAATCGTGCTATGTAGCTTTCACATTATCTTCATTCAAATCTACGTTCTCAATATATATCTGTTTATTTCACTAATTGTTTATGTTTATTGTATAGTAAGTAATTTTTTTACACCAATTTAAACAATATTGTTTAAATTGGTGTAAAAAAAATTACTTACTATACAAATCTAAAGAGTTCATCGTTTCTTTAATTTCAATATTTTGAGAGTTTATATTTTTTCCCAATATTTTTATGAAAATTTACTAGTTAATCAATCCACCGTCTCGTTATATTAATTAATAAAAGTTCATCTCCCCAAGGAAACTTGTTTTTTTAAAGCAATTTTTATTTATTTATTTATTTAATTATTTAAATATTGGTATGCTCCATACAGGCGTTAGCCCAATTACATGGAGCATATATTACCCAGAAGTAACATATCACATTATTAATAAAATATCTATAACAATAACGGTTCTTAATATTAACGGAAATATTCTCGCATGCACAGAGTGCTTAAAGAATATATTCATCCTCCGTGACCACCAATTACAAATCTTCTGGGTGTAAATATGAATAAGTTTACCTCCATTATGTTTGATGTTGAAAATAGCATTTAAACTAATTGCAAGTACTTAATTTTGTTATCGAAGTGTATATCAATTTCTGGATATTCAGTGAGTAATGTAACAGATGGACTACAGACCGAATTGGAGAACTCGACGCAATTTTTATTCGTGCCTGAGTTTCAACAAACAAACGATTCTTCTTGCTAGTGTCAATCTTGGTACTTTGAAAAGTATTTTCGACAATAGATACTCATATTCGTGCGTTGCTATGTCTCAACTCATATTCTTCTTCGTAATTCTAGTTACATTTGATCTCTTTATTCAACCATCTCTTCAATCCCATTCATGTTTTTCTAGATATTTACCCTGCCCTAAAAATGCTTAATCTCGGATCATTTGTCGCCTTCACTTTCATCATAGTCTCCTTCCTGCACCATTTTCTCTGTTTTCATCTGCTTCTACTCTATTTTATTCTTTTTATCCCTTCCACATATATGTACATTCCTTATGACCACCTTGATGTCATCTTTTTTATCTGAATGTTCGACCTTTTCTGCTGAACAATCGTGCCCTACCCTCCTCTACTAAAACTCGGTATACTATCCTTATCGGTACTTCCTATATTCTCTCATTTTCTTCTCCGTCTATTATTCCTATCCTTGAACTATTTTTATCCCTTATTCTTAAACATTTAAGAATAGAACTATATCTTCTCCTTCTTCCTATTTCTTGGGTTAATGTTGACAAACTCGTAAAAAAAAATCGGTATAGACATAACCTTTTATCTTTCAAGATGGTTAGAATTATATTTTTTATATAGATTATATTCTTCTTTCGTGGTTGGGTTAGGCAGTGGCGTCTCGTTCGGGTAACTTGTAAAAATTTCACTTATGCTAGGTCAATGTCCCCGTGAGTGACGTTCCAGAAAAGAAAAAAAAAACCTACCTTCTTTGCAGCGTCATACTCAGTTTTTTGAGCTTAGGTGACTCTACCCATATTCGTATGTTCTAACTGCACAGGTGTTCGTGGAAATTTTTGATATTCAACACGAGTATACACACGCGAGACTGCACTTGGGGGAGGAGAACTGATTGTAAATGTTTGATTTTTATCGATATACAAATGCCATCCTGTGGATGTGTCTGCCTATTACACATCAACCAGCACGCATATTACGCATGTTTGCCATTCCACACGATTCTATTAGTGATTATTTTAATTATAAATACTTTGTAATAATTTCTGTCGTCACCTGAGTTTAAACCCAACAGTTCCGTGACGGAAGGCAAGTGCCCCCGGCAACTAGAGGCTATCACGATAGATTATGTAGCCGCTGTAAATTACTTGGTCGATTTTACTAGGCAATGTTTCGTTGACATTAGAAATTCAGTCGGTGACATAATAGTTTCTGGATTGAAACAAAAGTCTTAATTTCTCTGCTTCAATTTGAACCTTTTAAAAGATCATTTCAGCTTAACAATGGTCAATGTGTAAATCTGCAAATCGTTCTTGAAAATATGACACATTTCAGTACGACCTTTAATGTAAGTTACGTCCTTGGTAAGGTATCGTGGATTGTGAAGTTGCGATTTCCATAATGCTTCTAAGCCTAGCAGCACTATTTAATGATTGAATGCAAACATGGTTAATTTTCAAGCTAATTCAAATAATTGCAGTCGAAAGGATATGCCGTTCAATTATTAATTCATTGTAAAATTATTCAGTTCCTTCGCGATATACGTAAAATAATTTGTACGATCGACGGCAAAGTTCTGCAACATTGAATAGAAATAAGTAACCGGCATGTTCCGGTATTGTGATCCGGAGGGGGGAAAAACGGAAGATTTCGCTGTTCTAATTTCGATAATTAGAACTAACAAGGATTCTCACAAAACTGATCTACCGATCTATCCTGCATATGTATTTTTGTTTTGCTTACTTTTTATATAATAAAGAGAGAAATAGAGCGATAGAGCGGGGGGAAATAATAATCGAAACGCGTTCGATACCGCGCGATACCATAAATTAAAAATGTAAACGTTCATCTCCGGGGCAGTACAACAGTAAAACTACTATAGTGTACTACTAATAACGAAGAAAATACAATTTTTTTTCACGAGGTTTTTAAAGCCACAATTTATTCCGCACGGCCATGAAAATTTTTAAAAATTTAATAAACAGAAACTTTCTATTACTAATACTGTCCAAATTTTGCCGATCAATGTAATAGCGTCGATATGCTAGAAGGTCGTTCGGAATAAAATTTAAACCTCGCTTGTTCTTTTATGGCATCTACCGTCGAAACTTATTCTCGATTTGTTTTTCAAACATGAACACATCAGTTAGTGCTAGTACATTGAAGAATCAGCCGGAAGGAAGAAATAACTATTGAATATTTATATTTGCGCTGAAAGTAAGAAAATTTGAGCAGACCAGGAAATGTTTCTAAATGTTCCTTCGTACGGCTGGCAATAGAAATATGTATTCGCAACGATTTTCGCCTGCGTCATTTTGAATAAGATCATCAAGCTGAATTATAAGTTTTGGCAAACATCAATTTTAATTCGGGGAAAATTTTAAAAACCGGATTATCTCTGGTTTGCCTGCCTTTGGTAAAAAAAATTTTGAAAAATTTACTCAGTCGAAAAGACAATAGATTCAATTTTTAGTTTTATTACTACTCATATTTACAGGGGGGAAAAGAAAAAGAAAAAAGCTACACGTTTATTCTATTCATAATGGGTTTATATACTTATAATAGGACAGTTGACCACTATTCGAAGTGTCTCGAGTCGGCTAAATTTAGATGATGCTCGTTGGCTACATTAATGTTGACGCGGCTACGATTAGAGGAACATATTACAAAAATTATACAGTTTCGTAATACAATCGGGTGCAATTTTCTTTGAAGAATATCCGGATTGAATCCATCTTTGATTTTCTCTTAACGCTGTTGAATACAAAATCAAATGTTATACAGGGTGCGGCAGCATAACTTCCTTTTTTTTAAAATGCGCCACTTTTTTTCTACTAAATTTTGTTTAGAGAGAAATAATAACAGAAAATCGAAATACATACTCTAGATCCCCCATTGGGGCAATTTGTATGCATCTTCCCTTCTGGCGGTTTTATTTCGATTTTCTGTTATTATTTCTCTCTAAACAAAATTTAGTAGAAAAAAAGGTGGCGCATTTTAAAAAAAAAGGAAGTTATGCTGCCGCACCCTGTACTTTCGACAGACTTAAATAAAGTGTTGCCTAAATCTAGAAAAATTTGCAAGTAAAAATAAAGAACGCTTAAATTAAAAACGGCGAAACATTTCAGAGAATATATTTGGTCCAGTTACTGGCATCCGACATCATATGAGAAATTCTCTAGAGGAAGACGCAGTCGATTGGCTGACAAGTGTTCATTTATAAATAAACGGTATAATATCGGTTTCAGATGGTATTTCATCTGTTTTGTATTTTTATCCTAAATTCTACTTTGTAATTTGTTCCTGTTTAGTATTCCGTATTATAATTGCGTGATCGATACGATAATGATAATCATATCAGAAAAATACATACATATATGTATGATAATTGCAAATAACTGCCACAGTGATGTTATTCTCAAAATATAAATTAAATTTTGGTCACCCTTTTTTCTTTTTTTTTTTGACATGAATATGTCTTATGGCTGGGGGTCATTCCAAAAATTTGTCCGTCCCATAAAACGTCCTAAAAAATTTCCCACGAAATTTTAAAATAAAATGTTACCATGAAAACGCAAAAAAAAAAAAAAAATAGTATTATTTATACATTTATCGGATGATGATACAGGCTGTCTTTCGTATCAGGAACTCGCAAAAGATGACGGCCCTCTAATAAGTGGAAACATTGAACGCGTTTCGCGCAACGTTCGCAAATGTTCATATCGTTTTCCTCATCGAATGCAGTATGATCGGATCCGCTCTCTCTCTGGACAGATAAATTATCGACACTCGAACACATCATGCATGATCATGGGTGTCCGTTCGCGGGTATGGACATGGCGTTTACCAGTGACCTCCGTCAACTACCGGCCGTTTGCCAGACACGCAGATTTACAAGCGATCGAGTAAAAAGTTCTGCTGCGAAATTGTCTGGTACATTACTAGCCCCGCTCGTGCAAGTGATGCGGCAAGCTGATGTCGCCTTCTCATCTGTACTAACCAAGATTGGTGATGGTCAGGTCCCTTACTTACATCTCATCTGTACTAACCAAGATCGGTAATGGTCAGTCCTTACTTACATCTCATCTGTACTAACCAAGATCGGTGATGGTCAGTCCTTACTTACATCTCATCAGTATTAACCAAGTTTGGTGACAGTCAGTCCTTACTTACATCTCATCTGTACTAACCAAGATCGGTAATGGTCACTCCTTACTTACATCTCATCTGTACTAACCAAGATCGGTGATGGTCAGTCCTTACTTACATCTCATCAGTATTAACCAAGATTGGTGACAGTCAGTCCTTACTTCCATCTCATCTGTACTAACCAAGATTGGTGACAGTCAGTCCTTACTTCCATCTCATCTGTACTAACCAAGATTGGTGACAGTCAGTCCTTACTTCCATCTCATCTGTACTAACCAAGATCGGTGACGGTCAGTCCTTACTTCCAGAGGAGAAAGCGATGATCGAGTTTCGCTTCTTGGATTGTGAATTCGTCGGCTGCGAGTTTTCTCAGGCTATACGCCTCTTTCGCAACATAGACGTCGATTAGTTTAACGTAGATTCCGTACAAGGCGTTGAAATGGTCGAAGTTTTCGATGGTGATCTTAACTTGGATTTACGTCGCACGGTCCCTCATTCATAGAGTTTACAGGCGCAGAACTCGGACACAAACTGAAGAATTAATCAACCATTTCGACATCGAAAAATTTCACATGCATAGATGCCGTCTTTTTACACGTCGACTGAAGCGCGTCACTATCGTCCTCTCCTTTCGATAACATACCTCCAATGTCAGTGTTGTAAATGGTGCAAATAATTTAACTGTTGTCAATGATACCAATAATGTAAACAATGTTAATAATGTTTGCGAATATTGTCGACGATGTAAATGTAAATACCATATCTGATTCTAGAGAATCACTTTCTGTACAGTAAAAATCATGAACATGTTGGCTTTCACACTGGTTGCAACCCATAAGATATAAAGGCTACAATGACGGTTCGAAAAAATAACCTAGATAAAATTCCTATGTCGAGTGAAAGAATATGAAGGAAAGATGGAGTTAGCCATGAGAGGATATATTCACGTATATTAAATGTACCTGCGTGAAACGTAGACACTCTCGTTAAATTTTTCACAGACGCATTGCCCATGCATTAAATTTATTAAACGCCCCGAGGAAATTGAATTTTCGGTTCGAATTTTTTAGTTTTTCAAAAAATAATAAGAGCGACAGTTGACGAAATTTTTTTAGTTTGCTTCAGTTAAAAATATTTTCAAACGGTACCGCAATTTGTATCGATATATTCTTCGCAATGAATGGTACAGTTTATGAAAAAATTTTCCTCAACTCGGCATTTCGATTTATCTTTGCGTTTTTAAATACTGTTTTTTTTTTGGGGGGGGGGTTATTTGTTAAGCAATTAAAACTAACTAAATAACAGGCGAATAATGTACTCACTTTTATATTAGCGGGAAAAAGTTGAGCAGCTCTCTGAATAGAGCTGTTTCAGTGCTGAGATAGAAAAGCGAGATTAATTACCAGGAGGAACGAGAAAGCAGAGAAAAGAAAAGAGCAAATGACCGAGGAAAATGAATAATAGAGAGATACGTGATAATCGGAAATTAAACTGAAAAATTGGAACGAATGATGATCAAAACGCAACGCAAACGTTTAAATCTCTCAGTGAAAATAGACACTTCCCCGGACCAAAGTTAAGTGCAGTCGCGCGATTACAAAAAAAGCAATCTTCGTCCATTTTTCGCATTAGCGTTTATTATTGACAACGTCGTCTTGGTGCAACAGTGATGTGAAACGAAAAATCGTTACACGAAATATGTAACCCCGACAATTATAATATGTAACAGTGTTCATGGCACACAAATGAAGAAAAAGAAGAAAATGCCTTCGCAAACGTGATTGATTACTCTATACGTTTTTTAAGAATGTCGTAGATCGCGTTGAAATGTACTCGTCTCTGTGTTATAAAAGAATCATCGCGCGCGGTGATCATCCAAAGAATGTTCCTCCCATAAAAAAGCTTTTTTTTTTCTTTTTTTCGAGTACGCTAACGAAGAGCAGCAGCCCAATCATCAAGCAAGGAATCTAAATAATAGCTCAAAAAGAACTTGACATATCAGATTTTAGTCTGGTGCGAAATAGAATGAACGAAAGAAGGTAGAATAGTAATAAAGGATTCGCAAGAAAACGAAAGAAATAACAAAGTTCGAAAGATCTCGTATACTAATGATGAAAAAAAGATTAATGAAATGTGTAACTAAAGTTTTATTAGAAATTAGTACGTAAACGGTAAATAATTTTTTTTTTTTTTTTTTTTAGAATGCCGTGATCAATTAAAAACTCTTCCGTAAGTATTGCCGAAGAACTTTCATCTGGGGGGGGGTCCGGAAGGTGTCTCCCCTCCCGTGGCAAGTTGGACCGAATTTACGCCATTTTTACGCGGTGGTTAGTAAGAAACGAAACGAGTGTAACTATAATTTTCAATTGGGATTTCATTCTTGCCGTCGAATAAAGAAGTATGTTTTGAATATCTTAAATTTGACATATAAGCGTGTTTAATACGTATTCAAATATGCAAATAATCACGAGTTGATATAACCATTTCACACAGTTCACAAGCAATCTCATGATGAAGTTCAAATTTATTAGCATCGAAAATCAAAATACAACGTAAAAACGTGTAACATTTAAAAAAAAAAAAAAGAAACATGCAAATTTATGTAAAATTATTAATTACAAAGTTCGTCCCTCACAGATGGAATGGGAAATGTGTTATATCGAACGGAAGATGTTTTTATTTAAAACGACTATGTACACAGGTTTTCTCAGAAATTACAGTGAAATATATACACATATATATATATATTAATCGTAGAAATAAAATTTAACGCATTTCCACCGCATCGAGTTACTACCATATTTGGGAATAATTTGAATTTTTAGTATTCCCTAGATTTATGTTTGCAAAACCGTTAGTTCTTCTTTCGACAAAAAAGAAAAAATTATCAGCATTCTGGGAAATCATTTTTTAAGGAACAACGCTGTTCACTGAATTATATCGCGCATGTAATTCATTTTTTGGATAGTAATTAATAAACTGCAACAAATCTCCCAAGACAAAAAAAAACAAAAAACAAAAAAAAAACATTCAAAACCGGATAATTTCGTTATTTATCGCCTGTCAACTAATATTAAAATTTATCTCGAAGCAATTGAATGCCACGTAAAAATATTCATTATAATTTATTTTTGTCAAACCCCATCATGCTCGCGTATGACTTATATAGCATGATAATATTATATAATCTACTTGTAATATAAAAAATGTACAAAAAAATTGTGATATACTATAACATTATTCGTATAACAACTTTTATATGTTACCATGGGCGTAGCTAGAATTTTTTCCTGAGGGGGGGGGGCAGACCAGCTGAATATATCATCCATATACATATATATATATATATATATATATATATATATATATATCAAAATAAGATACAGTTTATTATAATATACTTCACTGATCTATAAATTTCTTATCTAAGTTTCAATTTTCTGTGTTTTTCGCTGAACCGATTCAAGGCTGAGTCAGAAGTTATGGTGTTTTTGACTATTTCATTTTCTATATGCAAAAAAAACATATATGAAAATATATTTTGGAGCATAGTTGTTCTTGACCACGTTTTTATTTGCCTCATTGCAGAGAAACTTGTTTCGTAACTGGCGGAGCTCGCTGGAAGCGCTAACGCTGCTTGGAGCAGTTTGTACAAGTTATTAGGACAAAATTCTTTTTTATGATGATTTTTTAAACTTTCTGCATTTATTCCAGAATTTTTAAACGGAGTTTCATTATTGTAGCTTCCGTATTTGGTGCCACAGGATCAATTTTTAAAATTGTCTTGTAATTATTAATAAAATCATCCGCTTTCTCCATATCTAATTTAAGAAATGTGTCTATTACCTTTTCTAGTGGTAGGTTTTCAAACCGCAAGTGTTGGCATTTATGTTGTCTATAATCTGGTTATAAGGTATTTATTTTCCAGTAGTCCTTGGGTTGCGTGTCGGACGGCCTGCATGCGTATAGGAAATTATTGTAATAATCACGGTATCAGAAATACATTGTACTCTTACAATTTTCAAATTTTTCTCCGTGTGACATTCAGACGATTCTTCTAGAGGGGGCAACGAGTTTCATAAGGTGTCCATCCTTGCCGGGGTCTAACTACGCCCATGTATATTACGTGAAATAGTATAAAAGAAGGTGATAGATAATAGTGTATAAGTGTTCTAAATTCTTCCAAATGTATCCGAATTTTTAACAAGCGTTCTGACATTAATTCGGATAATTTTATCAAAGCCAATTATTCTGCATCGCTAATTTTTCGATTTAAACCGCGTGGATAAATATAATATTTTTCGATTTCCGGTCCTTAAAATCTATTTATGCAAGTTAAAAATTTCAAATTCAAATTCAAATTATATATAAGTTATGTAATCTCTCTCTACACGGTCTTCGTCGAATAATCTTGTTTAATGCATAATTTCCCTTTTTATTCCCGTCTTTTGTACATTCCATTCTTAACTTTTGTCGTACACTCTATACCGGAGAAAATGTAATAGACCTAGCGATAGCATCTCAATTACAAAAATAGAGTAACAGAAATCAATGTAGTTGAAAACACACACTTCTCCCACCCACCATCGATACACTTTACATATGAAATATACACGCTAACTGGTCCGTCAATTTCTTATTAATGTAATAAACTGTGATAAAATTAAGAATTACTTCGGGAACCCTTTAAAGTTGCTGCAACAAATTTAATAACTGTAATGATAAAGAATTCGAACGAAAATTCAAGAATTCTATGCAAACTTGTTTAAATTTGCAACTGATAGAAGCTAAAATAATTAACCGCAGCGAACAGAGTGGACCTTGAAAAACTGGAATCCTATAAACAACTAAATTAAAAAGATGAAAAGAAAATCTCCACGACCTATATAGGAAAAAGATTAAAGGCGGCACAATATCAGGGTCGCATTAGGAACCGTTAAAGAAGAATATAAAACTAAATTATTACATGGAAAAAATCGAAAGCGTCGAAAAAAATTTACAGTAAAAACAAGTGTCTGGCGGAGACCCTTATCAAACGACTACGAATAAAAAAGCAGCACATTCCAAAGAATAAAGAATAAAGATAAAGTCGAAATATCTGATCTTAATGGCGAAATACTAAATCTAATTCGGAGAACGAAAGCGGATGATAACATTGGTAAGTATGAATCAAAGACGGCTAAAATTCGTGTGAATTTCGGAAGAATAACCAAATTTTTGACAAAATAATTAATGAACTTAAAACTAAAAAAGCTAAACAATTATTAATCTTATCTTAAAATACCGTAATATTAATATAAATTGATATTGGATTTCCTATTTTTGAATTCATTTTTGGCCGATTTATTAAAAATATTCATTTTTTCCCGTACCAATTCATCACAGTCTTCCGCTATCTGTATATTTAGAATTTTGCATCCATTTAGGATATGCTGTACACTGTCCTACTTGTTGCATCTATCGCAATTTTTAGTTTCCACTATATTAAACCTTTTTTGAAATTTCCATGTCCTCATATAAATTGTACATTGTAAAAGTTTGGAGTATATATTTAGCCTCTCCTTAATTATTGAAAAAAAAACGTTTCGTTATATTTTTATATGTAAAAATAAAATAATAATAAAAAAAAAAAAAAATGGGACGCTTAAAAAAATTATAAAAAAAAAAAAGCTAAAAAATCTAACGACCTAAACAAAACACAGATTAATAAAATTAACGTATGAAATAAATCCGAAGCTGAAAATATATCAGGCGCCTATGAATAATTTAACATATTTTTCGAAGTTTGAAAAGGTAACAAACTCGTACTATTCAACAAAACAGAAGAAAACTCAAAGGACCAATTACTCTTTCGGCCGCAATGGGAAAGGTTCTTGAAAAACTAACAATTCGCTATATTTAAACCATGGTAAATACGTAAAATATGTATAATATACCATGAAAATCAATTTACACCTATAGGAACGGCTACTGAATAGAAGGAGCAATTTTAAAAAAGGCAGCGCGGTAACCTAGTAGTTAAAACGCTTGGCTACTAAACCAGAGGATACGGGTTCGAGACCTGTCTCGTTCCAGATCCGAATCGCCCTCAGGATTACCCAGCATGAAATTATTGGGTACCAGAGAATTATCCGGGAAAAAGTAAAGCCGGATCCCATGAAAAAGGAACTGGCCCCGGTATCCTTATCAGACCTATTAGGCTTAGTACCATTATGGAAAAAGCTTAACTTTACAATACACGATACCTTATCAAGGATATGGGATTTTACTGTTTACTAATTGTAAAAAACGATAATATCTTGAAAAAGTTTAAAATACAATTTTTTTCCATTACTCGGTGTGACGTCTCCAACGGCACTTTCGACATGATAAAGTGATCTGCGATTCTAGCGGAAGTGAAAGAAAATAAAATTAACGATTCTCTAATGCGGCTGATTGCTGCTTATTTTAAGAATAGGAATATATATGACTGGAAAAAAAAAAAACAAAAAAAAAAACTGTTCCTTATAAAACCCACAGTACCCCGGACGAACTACCTGGGCCCATTCTATCTAATATTTCTTTCTTCAAAATACATAAAATCCTACCCACAATATTAAAACTGTATATGTTAGCCTGATGATGTTTGCTGTAAGATTAAATACAATAAATCGCCTTGAATTGGCGAATAAATATACATAGGGAAGTAAAGATCAATGAATTTAGGACTACCGGTTTACTGGAAAAAAGGTAAATCTCTTTGAACGTAAAATTTAACAGGAGGAAAATCAAAGTTAATAATAAATAAATTGAAAAATATGTTAAAAAATCGCGGTGCAATAATAGTCGAAACCGTAAATTTTAGTAAACATTTAAAGTATTTATGTAACAATATTACCATAAAAGATGAACATATTAATCAATGTATTAACCATTTCTGCACTATATATATATATTAAATAACAGTAGTAGTAAACATGAGAGAAATTACACTTATTTATAAAAATGAAATAACACCGACACGTTTCTTGGTACTAACTAAACTACATATAGTCAGTACCGCGAAACATGTAGGTGTTATTTTATTTTTATAAATATTAAAGTGTAATTTCTCTCATGTTTATTACTATTGTTATTTAATATATTACTAAAAGATATAATTGCTTTTGGCAACACCTATTCTATAAAGAAATATTTGAATTACATATATTAATTACCCCGTTCATTGGCGCATGATAAACATCTAAATAAGATTCGAACGACTAAAATTTTAATTTTCTAAAGTCCTAAACCGAAAGGATAATGCGTGAGCTCTGCTTTTATATTTTCAAAATAATCTAGAATAAACGGGAAAAAAAGCCATCACGATATATGACAAGTGTTTTAGCGAACAAATGCGTAATCAGTACCAATAATCAACACTAGTTTTTTAGATTTAGTACATTTTGTTATTTTCCGATGTATGTATTAAAAAGGTTAGTTTGAATTTCACATTGTAAGCGTGTGAAATTTTTAATTTCGCCACACTTTTTTAATTGAACATTGTACATTTACAAAATTTCTGTATTTTGAAAAAATTTTATCTCGATGCATATAAAAAAAAAAAAAAAATTGCTTTTCATCGAGATCTTCATCGAGGTTTTTAATAATCTTAATTACATCGGATGATATTTTAACGAAGTTTTTTAATTAAGCCCCACAGGTAAAACAAATAAAAAACGCAATAGTCTGAATAATTAAATACGCACGTGTCAGCCGATAAGGAGTGAAAAAACAAAGATAGCGGCCAGATGGACCGTGCGAATTCACCATTTAAGGGGATGTCCCGGGAGAGATATTTTATCGTTTTCATTCAAGACTGTTCTGCACGTTTCAGTGAGGTAAAATTTAAATATTTTGCTAATTTCTACATAACTACCCCCCCCCCCCCCCGCGCAAATTTATATACTCTATACAATATTCTAGACATTATGTAGCTTTTATTGCAATATAAATTTATTTTTATAATTCTTATATAGCGCTTAATACAAAATTATAAATAAACTCGTAAAAATTGTTTAAAATTCAACGGTACAAATAACAAACTACGTACGGCAACACATTCAATTTACCAGCAACGTCAACATCAAAACAAGTAGACACAAGTTACTAGAGTAGGCGTGCGTCCGTAATGGAAATCGTTCGTATGATCAACGACATCGCATGAACTATAAAGTTGAGCTGCAGGTCAATCAACTGTTTGAAAGTCATTGTTCATTATACGCGAACTGAATAAATAGAGGCGAGAAGAAGAAATGTCCACCAGCGAATCTTCCATTCTGTAGCCTCAGCAACAATGACGGAGTTTTCTCTTCCAGTAATTACGCCTATTATTATTATTCGAACGTCTTAACCGACAATTTCCAATGCAGAAAATGGCAAACTTTCGCGCCGCCGAATCTGTTTCGAATTTTTTTCTTTTTCAATACGATATCGCTTTCGCAGAAAACCATTGAAAAAAACTTAATTTATTAAATCGCCCGCTCCCACTTCTCCGTTCCTTCTCCTCAAATGTTTATCGAATCCGAACGTCCTATAAAATGCCAGCCCGTTTTGCTCATTAACTTTCGTTTAACCCCCGGAGCAAGTCATTCGCGAAATTTCTTCATTTTAATCTATTCCATTTTTCGGATCCGATATCATTGTTTCGAACTACCTCCTTCTTAAATATTTCTTCTCGATCTGAAATTTAACGGATCTTAGAAAAACACTTTACCAGTCCGACTCGTTATTCTTTGCGAAATTATTTTACATTAATCTAACGTGCTTGGCTGCTAAAGCTGTAGGTGTCATAGGTTATCGAGACTTATCTCATTCCGGATCCAATCGCTGTCCCAGTGATTAATCCGAAGTTGAATATCGGTTATACCAGAGAATTATCTGGCGCAAAGTAAAGGCGAATAATTCAAAAGTAGAAAGAAACTGGCCTAGTATTCTCCTCTACCCTTAAGTACCATTATGAAAAGCTTAATTCCACAATCCATGATAGCATATATTACGGATATATGGGACTAGCTTTATCTTTAATCATGGTTACGTTCAGAGTCACAAATAAATTATTCGCCGATAACAAATTCCGGCACTGGTACAGCTTCCTAATAGTCGATATTACACACTGACACTGATATAAATATTTACGATATCACTAGTGTGAACCGGGATAATACTTGTTCGTGTATTTTTCATTTTAACAGCAAAACCTAAACTAAAATATTACCTTTTACGGTTTTCGATTTTAAGCACGAATTTCATAAACCGAGATAAGCGAGAGAACCACTTCCCGGTACAGAGGTGGGAACAAAAAAGAAAGGGGGAAAGTTATAGCGGAGAATTGATTGATAAAGAAATCGAAAGTGTGAACAGACTATATATCCCACAAAGAATAAGAGAAGTGATATTCCGGAAAGTAATACGAGGAAATATGACGGCTGGAGGAAGTTAAGAATGGAAGCGAAAACAGACGATGATGAAGAAAGTCACTAAAGATAAAGGTGATGAAACGAAAAGCAGGGCAGACTGGAAAAGAGAAAAAAATGATCCAAGACTTAATGAAAGAAATGACAATAAATGAACAATAGTAAATAAGTTCGGTCCATAATTACTAAATTATCTCGCCTCCGTTTCTCGCATAGTCTCCTTCCTTCTTCACTAAATCGCTTTTCTTTGGCTGCATCTCCTTTTTGTCCATTGGATCCTGAAGGTTCCCAGTATGTTTGTGATGCTAATCACGTGCTCTTCGAGTGCTCCGGTTTATCTCGCGAGCATGAGTTACTTTATTATCATCTTTTAAAGCTTTCTTTGGTAGCAAACCCCGGTGGGGGGGGGGTAAAAAAAAAAAAAAAGTAACACGAAGTATTGAAGGAATAATGTAATTTCGGAAGGAATAATAAACAGACAATTCCCCCCGATTACCCGTTGTGTATGTATACAGACGTAATAAACTCAGTTGAACGGCACTTTTCCGTAGCTTTTTACAATAAAACGTTTAATATTAAAAGTTACAATCCCTTCGTTATATTCCAGTTCATGCATAGCTGAAATGTTACTAGCAATCTAGAAAGCTGTATCATGAAAAATTAAAGCGAGAGATGCAAAAATAACAAACAGGATAATTATTGAACATCGTGAAGAACTGCGGTAGATTCCAAATAAGAACAATAACAGAGTGGAAGTGAAAATAAATCAGAGCTACAATAAATCAAAATATCACGAAAAAAGAGGAATAGAGAAAAGACAAAAAAAAAGAAAGAAAGCAAAATATAAAAATATAAATAAAGATAAATAAATAAATAATAAAATAATAAAAAGTAAAATGATGTATATATAATACACTGAATCAAAGCGAAATAAAAAGTAGTTCGTATAAATATGTGGAAAACGAGAGTAAAAATAAATAAATAAATAAATAAAATAGCATTCGAGGCAAATATATGAATAATATGAATTAAATAAAAATAAAACTATCGCAAAACACTGAATCTAGCGGAAAATAAATCTATATATCAAATTTAAAAGTTATATATGTAATCTTTCACCCACCCAGCTCACGCATTCTTACAAAGTTTCAGCTCTAACATGCACTACAGTTGTAATAACCAAAATAAAAATAGAATTAAACTAATAACTCTAATGGACATAATATTTAGTGCATGGTTAGTAATATTACTTATTACAACCAAATTCAGAGGAAAAATGAAAAAATAGAAATAAGAATAAAAATAAATAAACAAATAAACAAAACAAAACAAGATAAAATAAATAAATGAAATAGCAACCCTATTGTGACCAATAAGTAGCACATATTAAAGTTGGTACCTAAATAATAACGCATTATAATTTATTAATATTAAATAATATATTCTCATTTTTCAAAAACACCTAACTAAACTTTATCAGAAAAACTTACACCAAAATCACAATAATAATAATAATAATAATAAAAGAATGACAATGACGAAACTGGGTAAAAATCAATAAAACCATTTGTATCGCACCGCAATGCAGATGACATTAAATCGGGTATCGCAGCTGCTCCACTCAAAATTAAAGTCCGCAATATACGACAATAAATATATGACCGGTAAGCTGCAGGCTTAAAAGGCTTTCGATACTTACGGTGAACGGGAAAGAGGCAGCATAAATAATGAAACTGAGAAAATTAGTAAAGGCGAGATCATTTTACAAGTCTAGATGGTAGCATTTTTTTTTTTTTTTTTTTTTTTTTGAGAAAGAAATAAAAATTCTGGCTAAAGTTTAGAACCGAGAGTGATTCATAAGGAACAGAACAGTATGAATTCTTAAATTTAAAAATAACAAAATCCGTTTAAAAAATCGTTTAAGGCGAAATTTAAACGTTGCAGTCCGTTCCGATATTCTCAACATTTACTCATATCCAACCGGTTATAAACGCTTTTCATTACAGCCTCCCTTTCAGACTCTTCTTTTACCTGTATTTTACCGACTGTAATGTGTTTTTTACGGAATTATTGTCGCTTTATAATATGTTGTAGTAGTAAAAAGGTCTTTTTTCATTAAATTCTTCTCGTATATCGTTACTTTCTTTTGAAAAGCATTCTTGTCATTCCGCACCATTTCCATGCCGACTTCAATTTATTTATTTCCCGCGTTGTTAAAGAGCAATTACTGAAGCACATTCCAAGCGCATGTTTCAGCAGACTTTTGAACTAATTGTTTTTCTATTTGTTAATATTGTTTTCTTGTCATTAAATAAGTCTGTCCTATTCTTAACATCGTTATCGCACTTCCTAAATGATATGTTTCTATTTGTGCTTGGTTACCAAATTAGAACTCGCGGGTTCGAGACTTGCCTCGTTCTGGATCCAAGTCGCTGTCTCAGTGATATATATACCTAATCTGAAATTGAATATTGGTTATACCAGAGAATTATCTGGCGCAAAGTAAAGGCGGATAATCCGAAAGTAGAAAGGAGCGGGCCCCAGTATTCTCTTCAGATCCCCATTCTCTACCCTTAAGTACCATTATGAAAAGCTTAATTTCACAATCCATGATGATACCTTATCAAGGATATAATATGGGATTTATTTTACTTTTTTACTCGGTCTCAATGAGCATTATCTATTTTCACAGTTATCTTCTATTTTTGTACTTTTACTAATCCGCTTGTTTATTTTCTTTTAATCATATTTATTTCTCGTTTAATTAACTCTTTTGACAGAACTGCTAACATTTCATTCGTGTTCTTTTCCGAATGGCATCCGCAAAATGTAAACGTCGAATTTGTTTCGCATTTATTTTTATTTATTTTTTTCGTTCGTTTGACGGGTTCTTCTATATGTATATTGAATAGATATGGCAAAGTACTCCCTATTTTAGCTTCGAGCTTAACATCTGTTATTATTACTTGCGATAATTAATAGGCTTTTAATACTAACTTTTTATCTCTTCGGCCTACATTCTTTTCTTTTAGCGCCTTAAATCATAGTTTCCAACCGGTGCTATGAAAGGCTTTTCCTACATTTATAACAGTTTTCCATCTAATCTTCTTTGCACAGTAGGAGTTTCAGAGCCAATATAACTGTAAGAGTACATATATTGTGACATTTAAGAGGCTTTCCATAAAAACAAAAAAAATGAACCATTGCAATGAGTATAAAATTTGAACAATTCGTATTTCTGAAGTACCCGTAATTAAACTCAAAGACCGAAATAGTCTCTGAATATATCAACCAAATATATCTGTATATACATATATGTATACGTACATTAATAAGCACTTTATTTTACGACACGGGTAGTATGGAAATTCGTGTAACGTTTTAGGTAACGTTTAATTTGTGACAATTTTTTTTTTTTATCACGCTTATAAAGACAATTATTTTATTCCGTGAAAAATGACGTAGAAATCCGACTCTTCAATATGGATTATAGAAGACGTCACAGCAGCCGGCCGAAATAAATTAGAAAATATATTCTGAAACAAATCTGAAAGCCGAAATGAAGCTGGTTCGATAGAACCTGAAATATTTTTAAAAACCTGTCTTTACATCATTTAGCCTTAATATTCACCGCAGAATAATTGATGTAATTATTAAATATGTCTCCTATTCGTCATTAAGTATACAATTACAGAAAAATTACTGATTTTAAACAATTGTAAAAGTTGCCTAATATCTCTTCAAAATCGATCATTTAACGACAGGGCATCTCCCCTTACAATTTAAGGTATTTCACGAAAAAAGGCTGTTAATACTAAACTGGTAAATCTGTCCATATGGGTATTTTGGTAATGAGATGATAGTTGACAGAGTTGCAGAAGCGAAGCAGAGGGAGTTTTCTCATCCATTTAACCAAAATTGCTGGCAGAGATCTTTTGCATTTTATAAAGCTCGCCCACAAAGAAAATTCCCTTTGGCATGATGTTTCCAAGTGTTGACGCTTTATAAGTCGGTACAACTAATATTTCCAATTTACATGCCTCTATTTGAATTAATATTCGTAAACATATATATATTTATTTTCCTTCAACAAATTATGTCTTCCTTTTAATAGCACCTTCCTACGAAAGAGGTATATATCAGCAGATTATGACTATTTTTTATTTTTAAATACAGTCAATGAGAAATATCATATAATTCACTGGTTTAACTTGGACGTCTGTTCCCATATAATATAAGATTTCTTTTTTAATCCTCGAATAATGTCCCCATATTTTGGGTATACGTTTACGCTACCGTCAAACATTGATATTTAGTCTCCCTACATTATAATAACGGACAAGTGGACTCAAACAGAAGCCTCACAAAAAAAAAAAAAAAAAAAAGACTATACTTGGAGGTTTAGAACGACTGAAAGATTGATTTTTTAAATTTCTTCATCCTTATTACACCTACTAAATCTTGTCTTTCCCTTTTCTTTCCACGGGAGTAAGGCAACGACACGGGGATTAAATATTTTTATGACTTCTTTATCCTTATTGCACCTCTTAAATCTTAACTTAATCGTCCGTTGCTGACAAGCCCAGGGAAAACCCAAACAAGAGAAAAAAAAATAAATAAAATTTCTTTTCTTTCCATTGCCCTTGCCATATTAGTTTTTTTACAAAGTTAGTTTAACCGACGACTAAGTCCCCTTTTTTCGTTTTTTTGGTTCCTGATTCATGTATTCAAAAAAAAGAAAAAAAAAGAAAAATTCCGCTGTATTTTTTTAAGCAATTATAAATATTTAAAACTGCAACACCAGATTTATAATACTATTCCGAATCTTTATAGTTATAATATTGTTTAAATTTTCGTTATACATCTTACATTTATACCTAAATATTACTAGGCTACTCAGTCATCAACAATACGTACTAACGCTTCCTCACGGCTAATTTATTTATTTAACCGCTGCATAACTGATGAACCCGGAATATAAATTAAAATACATATTTGCACGTATTCCTTTAACAGTAAATTCCGAGGAAGGGAAAAATATCATTCCCTATTTCGAATACAAAACAAAAAATCAAATTACAATAATCACAATAATCGAACGAGAGATAATTAATAATCCGGAATTTGAAATTTTAAAAACTTTGAAAAAGAACATCACTTTGCAAAAATTCGAAATATTTTACACATCGTTCAAATGAAAACTAAACGAAAAAAATAACAAAAAACAAAATTCGGCCATATTAAAATGTTGTTTATTTCCAAATAACCCTCCATTCACACAGACGCACCAAAAAAAGAAAAATAAAAGCAGGAAACTTTTTAAAAGGCTATATGTAGTATAACAAAAAGGGCGTAAGAATTGCGTGCATTTTTACAATGGAACTGAATAGGTTGTTCGCGTGTTTCATCCAATGACCACCCCCCAACGTTGCCAACGAACTTTTTTTTAAATTCACTATAACAGAAAATGAGGAAAACGTATTTTTGTCTGCATTCGCAAACAATACAGCGTGCAAAACTTGTTAAAAGTTATTTATATAAAAAAAGGTACACATATATATATCTATGTATATGTATATATAAAACTTTAATTAAGATAAAAATTATGAAATTAAGTGATCATCGCACTTTCTTTCTTTTTAACGGCTTCCAAAAAGGGAGGAGGTTATACGTTCGTGGCTGTATCTTTTTTTTGTTTGTTCGCGTATAACTTGTACTCATGCGGACCATTTTAATCATATCTTTTGTTCATTCTAATGTGCACCATTCAGCGATGGTACCAGGCAAGTATACCGTTGAGTATTGGTAAACACAAATACTCCGCAGTCATCAAAAAACGTGAAAAAAACCGACCCCTTTGGACGTAATTTTTATTATTAATATCGCGATTGACTTACAAATATTATCAATATTGCGCATGGTAATTTGACAAAATAAAAGTATTATCGACGCTAATTAAACAGATTTAGAATGAAGAAAATGAATTTTAAACCGTCATTGCGAATCATTTACAAGCCTGCCACTTTTAAAAAAGTCGATTTTTAACAAGTACACTAAAAATTGTGAAATAAAATGTTGTTTTTTTTTTAAAAAAAAAAGACCGAATTCAAGATTTACTATAAAAATTTAATAAAAATAAAACGTAAAAAATAATTATGCGACAATAAAAGTTTAATAAAAATGCCCTAAAATGTAAAAAATATATGCATGGGTGGGAGGCCGTTGGCCTATAGTCGACGAAATAAGGGATTATTTATTTTATTCGATAATGAAAATTGAATCAAAATGCACTAAAAAGTATCAATAAAAAGATATTATAGTGAAATACAGCTTAGGATTACGATAATTCTTGTACAACTTTAGTACTTGGTACAGTCGGAACGGAAATGACAAACTACAATAATAATTAAAAACCGCATTAAATGTTCATTAAATTATTTTGAAATAGTGTAATTTTAATTTGGCGCCTGTTTCAAAAAGTTAATGTTATATAATAATCATCATAATATCACCTTTCTTTTTCTTTCATTCTTGTTATTATTTATTGATTTTCCAACAAAGATATTAGCCCAAGAAAGGGGAAAAAAGGATGAAAATAAAATTTTTATTTTCAATCATTTAAAAATACAGGGAATGAAAATAATTCAACGGCAAAAATAACAGAAACAGAAAGAAATGAAAGAATGTAAGAAACACTATAAGGAGTATAAGAATACCGAGTTTTAGTAGAGAAGAGTAGAAGGACGATTGTCCATTAGGAAAGGCCGGACACATTCAAATAAAACATGATATCAAGGTTACAAGGAAATTAATTAGAAGAAGGATGAATAGCAGCACAAAATGGAATAGAAGTAGATATAAGTAATGCCGGAAGGGAAAGAGACAAATAGCCAAGATTGTGGAGCGCTTAGGAAAGGGGAAGTCTAAGAACCATGAGCGAGGAGGAAGAAGCAGCTACACAGAGAGGTAAAAGGAGACAGGATTAGAAAATGAAGAAGAATAGGAGTTGACCCATAGTCTGGAACGAATCATTTAAGAGAAAAAGAAGAATATTAGGAGCGGAAACGGTGCCTAAAAATCTGCTACTGGAAACGGACGAACCGGCTAAGGAATCCACCACCTCATTACCCTTAATGCCCAAATGACCGGGAATCCACGAAAGATGAATCTCGATCGAATGAAGAAGGAAAAGATTATGAATGAGAGAACATATGGAATGTATTATATGATCGGAAGAGGGAGCAGGAAAGTTAGTTGTGATAGCCTGTAAAGCACTTTTAGAATCCGAGATTATGAGCATTTTATGGAAAATTCAAACAGCGCGCAGAACAGCGATAGATTGCGCACAGAAAACTGAGCAAAAAGAAGAAAGTTTCAAAGATTCAAAATAAGTTAAGGCAGGACAAAAAAAGGTAGAACCAACCCCATTTGACCCTTTGGAACCATCATTATAGATGGGGTGTATCGCTCTAAAGTATATTATTTTTTACTGAATAATAAATTTTTTGCCTTTAATGTATTTTTAAAAAGTTTTTATAGTAAATCTTGGAGTCGATTTTTTTTTTTTTTGTTTAATTTTTAAAAAATAAATGCAATTCTCACCGGGTAATCCTTGATTAAAAATACTGTTGAACCCTTGTGAGGTATTTTTTTACTTTTTACTATATTGAATGAGTGGTGTTCAATGTCAAATCGAAAAAAAAAAAAAATGTATATCAAAAAACATAATTTTTTTCTTTCTATTGATCAGTTCAGAAATAAATAATATCCTATAAAATAGTTCTTTTAAAAAATGTAGATTCGTACGAGCGCAAATAATGTGGAGCGTATATAAATAAGTAAAATGCAAAAAAAGATGCTTGATATAGTTATTTTAGGATGTACGAGAATGTAAATAACAGTGATAAACGACGGGAAAATAACAAGGGACTTGGTAGATTACTAGAAATGTAAGCTGACTTAGCTCTATGAAAAAAGAGATATGAAGTAAAACAAAAAAATGAACTTGGAATTTCTAAAGCTGAACGGTTGTTATATTATAGTCGGCCAAATATAGTATGAATTCTCAGTAAATGATGAGAATATGACTCGCATTAATCTTTTTATGGTGCCACTGGAGAGCTCACATTTTGTTTGTTCGACTATAATACAAAATTCGATAACGCAAACGGCAAGCAGCCATTAATAAAGGGCAGTGCCCGAGATGTCTGAGACTACATTAACACTAGGAAGAAACTAGACCGGTGCAAGACGGAGATTATAAAACATCGAATGGGGTAAATTGGTGCTAAGACTAACAGAACGACAAACTCACAAACACACTTCTTTATTGTTGTAAACTGTAATTCGGAATCATACGCGCGCGTACACAGTGAATTTATCTGCGTAATGACCTTAGTTGAATATAAGATATAAATTCAATTTTAGCCGTCTGGTATTTGTAATTTTTTTCTTTTTCTTTTAAATTTACACGCTAAGTGATGTGGCGGCGGACATGCGCAGTGCTTATTTACGTTGCGGAGGAGACTTCAATTGTTACTTTCAAAAGATACAGAAAAAATGTATATTAATTTTAACCATACTTCAAATGTTCTCCTCCGACCTTTCGTTATTTCATTTCAGTCATTTAAAAATCGAATACACGAACCGAGTTCATATCGTAGGCTATACATCGCTAACTGAAATAGCGATCCCCTAAACATTGTTTTAAGACACGGGCTCGTTTGCCGCGTGTTAACCATTAAGACGAACACTGGAAAAAACTTCTAGAGAGTGTCTGTTATCGAAAAGTTCAGTATCGTCGCATTATCCGATAGAGAGTATACCCAAAACTAGTGCTACAAGGCATACGCGATAAATATCGCACACACTGCATCAAATGATTAACATCACTTTAGCCCAGCTAACAATGTCCATAGTCAACAAACCCAAATAAAATAATAATAATAATAATAATCAAATCAAATAATTTACTACTATTATCATTACTACAAAACTTTCCATCTATGCACACAAATTGCGCGAGCGATATTGTACAGACGTATAATCTTAAATTAAAGAAGGTGAAGAAATTAGATGAAATACGAGACGTATAAGAAAAATGAACAATAAAAATTTCTTAAGAAAACTCAAAAATAATATAATATAGCACAATCTAATAATAATAATAATGATAATTATTTTAAAAATGTTGATAAAAATTCGCAGGTTTGTCTGTATGGTATAATATGCAGATGATATAATCGTATATGCCGCTGCAGCTTCGATTAATGTAGCCATTAAAAAAATTCAGCAGGCAATTAACAAAGAAGAATATTTATTAAACAACTTAGAATTAAAAGTTAATACCGAAAAAACTTGTGTTATAGTTTTTAAGAAGAACTACCGAGACCTTTAATTAAAATAAACGATAGGTCCATAAAATTTCAATCCTCGTGCAAATATTTTGGAGTAGTTTTTGATTCAAAAATAAATTGATCTGGAGAGACAAAATTTTTAATAAAAAAAAAGTGGAAAATGTTTAAATATACTGCGGGCTATCTCCGGAACTAAATGGGGCGTGCATCCTAGTTCACACTTAATAATTTATAGAACTATGATACGACCACATATGGATTATGTTGACCCATTCGTCAACTTTAACAAAACCAGCAATAAAAAGCTAATGTCTAGCTACTATGAGGTCCGCCCCGGTGCATAAGTAGCAGAAGCGGCAGACCATCTATAAATTTACACCTACAATACATCGCGGATAAACTCTTTTCATTAAAATCAAAGAACAGAGATTTCATTCCATCATGAAATTAATTCAAAAATTAAATAATGTGAGACATAGCAAATTTTGAGTAAATACAAAGTCGGTTCCAATAATGAATAGTTTTCAACAGTTTTCCCATTTAAAAATCACATCAAATCCCCGGCTCCCTCAACTTCCTAAATTTAATTGGATCGGAAGAGCTATTGACTTCATTCAATATTGATATAAAAAGAGACTAAATCAAGATAATGGATAATGAGTCAAGTAATGTTCAACTTAACAGTATAATTAATTCTCAGTTTAAAGATCGTGAAATAATATACACGGACGAGTTACTGGATAGATCACAGGGGAAGACATTCGGGGCAGCGTTTCGTTATATGAGCAAAAATATGTATATCTCGAGCTTACCAAATAGCATACGCCGGTTCCTCTTATACAATGGAGTTTATACAATTTCTGTGGAAATAGAGTATATATTAGGAGAAAAAAGATAAAAAGTTTTTAATTCTTATAATATAACTCGAGAAAGCCAACGTTTGGAAAATGCACAATGTAGAGGTCAAAATGAAAAAAGTAATTTATAAATTAAAGGAACAAAACACTTCGGTCACGCTCAAGTAGGTAGCGGCACATGTGGGAATTTGCGAAAAGGCCGATGCATTAACGAGATCTACCTCCAGAATAGCGAATTATATAAAATTAAATTGGGAGAAATATATTAAGAGCAATTTACTTATCTAGTGGAATGAAGATTTCTGATATACTAGTCAGCAGAAGGGGAAGGTATTACATTAACAAAAACCACTGATCACAGCACTCGGTTCCATATGGAAGGAAATGACTAGAGACTACACAGTAGTAATGAGCAGATTCGCTCACAGAATGGGTATAGTGGATGGTGTGGATCATGTTCGAAATGTGATATGGAAGGAACTATAGAGCACACTGTGTGACGGCGTGACGGTTACAAGAAAAAGAAATTTTTATCGATAATATTTTAAACAAAATTGGCACGCTGCCAGCGTCAATTTCACAAATAGTAATAGACCCATGTTCTGATGAGGCTAAACATTTACATAATTACTTAAGATCTTGCAAATTGTGGAGGTGTAGTTAAAGAGGTGAGACGAAACAAGTATTAGGTGATAAACGGGGGTAAACTGGCCAAATGGCAAAAGCTGGGGCCAAGAAAACAAAAAAGCTTACAAGCTGATATCTTTTGCTCTGAGAACGGTGGTAAGATTTAGTATTCGGAAAACTTAATTTCAACAGCTCCATTTTTTAATCTCGAATTATTCGCAAATTTAAACCAAACACATATACCTCACTTTCACGCGCGCTTTTTTCTCTGTTTCTACAAGAAAAAATATCCATTCTTTCTTAATTCGCTTTATTTTAAGAAAAAAATTACGACGTCATAAATGGACAGAGAATAAACGTTATCTGACGTAATGGGCCATCAAAGCCGGTCAAGAAAATAGATAGCGCGATATTTTTACTAGTTAGTAAACTTGTATGCTGCGCATGAGATGGAAGCGTACAACATGAAGCCCTCTTGCATGTAATATATCGTAATCAATTTATCATTTTCCGGCGATGTTCACCGAGAAATATGGTACTATTGTTGATCGATGTGACCTCGTATTTCCATTGTTTGATGAATAAGAGAATGAAAAAATAACAACCGGCCCATGCAGAAACACCTCTTAACGATGTCACACCATTATTCGAATATTACACGAATTTCAGTTCATCGCAAACTAAAATACAGCTATAAAATTTATCGGCCTCCTTACATAATCTTTCTAGATGACGACACATCCTCTGCAATGACGAAATTAACGCGTGTATTTTATGAGGAAAAAGTTGTAATTCAAAGTTACTAGGAGATAAAAAACAAAACGGTTGATGAAATAATAAAGACACCTAACGAAATTTTTTTGTGGCTTTTCACCAAGAATAGAAATTTTTTTTTCTAAATATATAATATATATATATATATATATATATATATATATATATATACTAGCTGACCCGGCGAACTTCGTACCGCACAGAAACAATAAATTTTGTGTTAACTTAGTTGAATTAAATTAAATTTTTTATTAAGAAAAAATTAATACTCAAAATGAATTAAGTTCAATAAATGTGCAAAAACCAAAAAGATAAATATTTTAATTACATTGAAATGAATGTAATTCACGTGGCAGCCAGATTCACCTTAATAACAAAAATCAGTATAAATTTATATTAAAAATTTAAAGTAAATTACTTTGGAAACATGTTTTTTCGGACTATATCATCAGCTAACAACACAGAGCACACACTCAATTTATAATATACTTTTTAATAAAGTGTGTACTCTATGCAATTAGCTGATGACGGGCTATACACGAAAAAACGTTTTTCTAATGATCTCTAATTTCTTAAAGTAAATTTATACCGGTTTTTAAGATTCCGTACACACTATAAAATACGGAATCCCAATAAGATAGTTCGGAAACAGTTTGACTTATCGCAATTGGATCATAAATTACAATTAAACTTCTATCCGTGGCAATTTACAACTTTAAACTGAGCGATTAGCCTGGGTGGCAAAAAACCGTCTAGAATACATAATATGGAATTTAGAACGACCTCAAAAATCACTTTTAAAAATTCATAACTCATCACCCGATGACCCTTTAAAAGCAAAATTCAAAATATAAAACAAAACACAGGAGCCCTTTCATGAAATTCAAAAATTACGGATAAAAAATTATTTAAACCCTCCTTTTGGACCAAAAACGGCAAAAAAATATGAATTATCTTCATAAATTCGTAAAAGCATTTTGTAGTGGACCGAATTGTGAATCTAAACCATTCTCGAATCCACTTGAACACACAAAAAATTTCATCAAAATCGGTCCAGCCGTTTAGGAGTTCAGTCACATGCACACGCACAGAAGAATTATATACATAAAGATGTAGATATATATATATATATATATTGACAACGTTATTTTTTACCAGCATAGATGAAAAAAATTTATGAAAGAGTGTTACCAAAAACCGTTGGAGATAATTGAAGTTACAAATTTTCTACGTAAACCGCAGATTACAGCTTTTTTTTTTTATTGACCTGAACAAATACGGTTCATTTGGCCAGAGATTACAGCTTGTTCTTAAGAATTACCTAGGCGATTCAAAGTTACGCTTCTATAAACATTATTAAATATTAAAGAACTATAACCTAGCTGTTCAGCAGGTATCCTCACCTAATGTCTCTTCAAATATCTCCTTCAACAATTCCTGCTAATATTTATAATAAGATTTGACTCGGTTACTATCGCAGAAAAAGGCATCAGTATAAACCTGCTGGCTAATGTAGATTAATAATTACGATTCGGACTTAATCGATTACCATATGTATAAGCAGGATCTTAATTTGTCTTATTTTTTCTACTATCTCCCTGTGGTAGATGTTCATTAGCAGATTTTTACCTTTTTTTTTTTTTCGACGCACCAATTATAGGCATTGGCCAACGCAAGTGAAATCTTTGCTAATGTTCGGTAGCGAGGTTCGAACCGGGACCTGCCTGAACTAAACAGCACCGCCTAACTAACTACGGTAGTCGACTGCACTCGTTATTTTTGAATACAGCTAATATAGAGATCGGCCGGAAGTATTACATAATTTACTATTCAACTCGGACTACGTATTTCCCATTTACATTTATAGTTAGTCTCTTACCGTTAAAATGGACGCTGCGTGTTTTGAATAAAAGCTCCACAAAGAAAAAAAAAAAAAGACTACGTCTACTGGTTGAAAGGGTATGATGCCAAGGACCGAAGAATCGAATTTCCCTTCTGGATCCGTGCTATATTAGTGTTCCTCCGTGTTGTCAATATCTGTCATAATCAAAGTTTAACTGACGACTTTGTCTTCTTTTTCTAGTTTGTTTTATGTTCATGTACCAAAAAAAAATAAATAAATAAATAAAACGCCATATTTACAAATATTACAATTCCGAATCTTTATAATCGTTTCAAATCGTTGAGGCATTTTTTTGACAAAGGCGTAATAAAGTTACTTCAATATTGTGTCACACTCTCAAAGATTAAAAATTATTATTGCTCAGCAATAACGATGATAATTTGTTTTTTTACTTATCTCCGACAGCGTGTTCTGCAAAATAAGGCAGGGAAACGGATAGTTACGGATTTCATCATCATCATCATCTTCAGGTATTTTCAATCCCCTGCTGGATGTAGCTCTCTCGAAGTTCCTTCCGTTTTTTCTTGTCTGCCGCTTTGCTCGTCCAGTCCTTTTGAAACTTATTTATGTCGTCCACTCAACGTGTTAACGGTCTGCCTCTTTTACGTGTTCCGTTTGGCACCCACATTGTCATTCGCAAGGAGTTCTGGATGTCTTGCGAGGTGACCAGCCCATCTCCATTTTGATTCATTTATCGTTTGTACTACATCTTTTATTCCTGAAGTTTCCCTGATCCATTTATTTTCTTTTTTATCCTTTAGAGTTGTGCCAATCATTTTTTCTCTCAATCCTCCTCTGTGCCACTCTTAATCTTTCTTCTATTGCTGCTGTGGTGTTCCACGTTTCACACTCATAAGTCATCACTGGCAGTACACCGTGATTAAATGTTTTCCTTTTAAGACTTATAGGAATCTTTTTATTTTGTAAGATGTTCTTTAATTTACCACATACCCTAGCATAGCCATTTGTATTCTTCTTGTTATTTCCTCCTATAATCTATTGTCACCTTTTGTAATTTGTCCTAAATAATTTTCCGTAGTAATACAGTTTTGGTTGTGTTGATTTTCAGACCTATTTCCTTGATTTTTATATTAAGTTCTTGTACCATTTATTTTAGTTTACCTATATCTTCGCGTAGAAATAATATGTCAACCCATATTATTTAGGTGGCTGATATATGTTTGTCCAATTTTTAACCCCTTACTGTTCAGTTTAATTTCTCAAATACCGATTGCAATAATGAATAGTTTTGGTGACATCGATCTCCTTGTCTAATGCCCCTGTATAGGTTAATTTCTGTTTCCACTCGACCAACCTGTATACGGTGGCCTTCGCGTTCCTATATATATATATGTATATATATATATATGTATATGCTGTATAATTGAAACATATTCATTATTTACCCCGGCTATTTCTTTAAGGACGCTCTGTGTTGAAATAGAATCGAATACTTTCTCGTAGTCTGTCTATTAATAGCATGTATAACGGACGTCGAAATTCGTTTTGTTTTTCTAATATTTGTTTCATAGTATGCATTATGATGCCGATGCCTTTTCGGAAGCCTACTTGCTCTTTCGGCTGAAATCTGATTGTTAATTTATCCTTCCTGTAATGATTTTTGTTAACAGTTTATAGAGATTTGAAAGAAGGCTAATGGGTCTATAATTTTTTATTACTTTCTTATCTGTTTTTTATGTATCCAGGCTTCCGGTATCGTCTGTTTCTGTATCTAAAAAGGTTGAAAAGGTTCGCTAGTAGGCTCGAAATCTCTTCTGTTGCTATTTTCAGTATTTCTCCTTGAATTCCGTCTGATGCTGCACATTTACCATTCTTTATACTTTTAATTGTAGCCATTACTTCTTCTTTTGATTATCTATTGGTTTGTTGTTAATGTTGTATTGGATATCGTTATCCGGCATGTTTATCGTTTCATCATTATATAATTCTTGGTAATACTCCCGGATTATTTCCGCAATCTCTGTTCTAGTTCTACGCTCAGTGCTATTTTTGTCTTTTAGGCCTATTATTTTATTATTCCCAATTTTTGTAAGTTTTTTCTTAATATTTTCATACTTCCGTTGTTCTCTATTGTCCCTTCTGCCCTTTTGTTATTGTGAATTCTGATATCATATCGCATACTTTTCCGTAAAGTTTTACATATTTCATTCAATCCTGTCTGTATCCTATTCCATTTTCATCTGTTTTCTCTTTTGCATCAGATCTTTAGTGTTTTGTGATATTTTGCTTGATTTCGCTTGTTTTCGTATCTTGACTTCCAATATTTCTGTTTCCCGAGTACTCAACTCGTCTCCATCTCGTGTCTCTTTTTGAAGACGAGTAATATTTTACTCTATTTTGTCTTTTAATTTCAATTTTGTTCTCCTCCCAATTTTGTATTCGGTCCTTTGCCTCTTCCGATTGCTTTAACACGTTCCCATCTTTTATTGATGGTTATTCTTGCCCTCAGTAATCTATGGTCACTTGTCGCATTAAATGATACTATTGTTCCCACATGCTTTTCTGTCTCTTTATTTTTTTCCAAAATAAAATCTATTTCTTTTTTTTGTGGTCCAATTTGAACTGCGCCAGGTCCATCTGATTTTCTCTGGTTCTTTAAAATAAGTATTCATGATATAGAGTTTATTTTCTTTTGCGACTCTTAACAATCTCTCTCCTCGTTTATTTCTGGTTCCCAATCCATGATTTCCTACAAAAACCTCATTATTTGGTTTACCTATTTTCGCATTCCAATCTAACTGAACGTTCTACTGTATTTTCTAGGTATTCGTAGAAATCTTCTACCATTTCTTCTTCCGAATGTTTTGTTGGAACATATATCTGCACGATTTTGAATTTTTCTTTCTTGTTAAACTGTATCATTAATTCCGCAATTCTGTCATTGACAGCTCTGCACCGTCAGCTATATCCTTGTTTATTAGGAATCCAACTCCGTTTTTATTTCCTCTTTCCCCGAAATTATAAAGAACATTACCACTCTTTAGATGTATTCTTCTTTGTCTCGTTTGGTTTCACACAATCCTACTATGTCCCGTTTTATCTTTAAAAGTTCGTGATCTATACAATCTTCAGATGAAAGCGTTTTACAGTTGTACTTAGTATTAACTTTAGGTTACCACTGTTCAGTTTTCTCTTATTATTTTTTCCACAATCGGTAGTTGCGATTACCCCTAATTTATTTTTGATATTAGGCCGAAGAGGTAATCGATGTTTATTCTTGATTTGCCCATTTGGCCTTACCAGTACGTCCTTCCGTTTTCTTACTATCATCTTCGAGGATTTTGGTCTAATCTCCCAAGCTGATCAGGCTGATTGGGAGATGCATTTTACCCTTGCTTCCAGGTTGAAGTTTTTAAAATTTTGTTTTATTAAATTTATTTGTACTATTTTTTATTTCCGATTGCGTATGTTTTTTCTGGTGTTATTATTTCTTTATCACCCGGTTAGAATATTGCTTTCTAATTGTTTTGTGAACAAAATTTATTGCAAGAATGAGTGCGCTATAACTGTATTTTACCATTACCCTCCTCCCTCGTTAGTCGCCTACAAGCATATGCTTCTCGGCTTAACCGGGGTCATCATGTGAGGGTAAGAGTAGGAGTTGGGCCGCAGAGACTAATGTCCCCAACACTTCAGTTGGCCTATATGACGTATATAGCCTCTTTTGACCCCCCCCCCCCCCAGTTACGGATTTAAATATGAGAAAATAAGTTACAGATGTAAGAAAAGCCAAAAATTTGAAAAAAATTCTAACCTCGCGATGGAAAGTTTTTTATAATAAAGACATTCTAATAGGATACATTTAGCCGTAAATCAAAAAGACGCTGTAGTGTAGAGTAAAAGATCGTTTCAAAAGGAAAATACGAGAAATCATCATATGACCAGCGAATAGACTAAAGTGTCTTGCATTCAGAATCATGACAATTCGAATCTTCGCTGGCACTGCTCTTAATTCAATTTAAGAACATTAATTAAATAATTCTCAGTCCTATTGGCCAACGTGTCTAATAATAAATTCGAATAATCTAATATGGTAGTAGATAGTCATCCTCTTATAATCCATCGTGTTATCATCCGATAGATTGTACGAATAAAAAAACCACAAAAAAGCACACCTACTTAACATAACGCACGGTGGCGTAGTCAGCTAAACAGCGGTGAGTGGAACTGTAGCTCCGCTTATTAAAAAATAAAATAAAAAACGGAATATTTTATCATTGCGCTGGGTTATTTGGATGTATATATTTGACGAGCCAAATGAATTTAAAACAAAAGAAGAAGTATATTATAGCAAAGCATGCGAAAAAGAAAAAATTGGAACGCTCTGATGCAGAAGACCTAGAACAGTAGAGAACAGGTTATTTTTAAAGGATGTCAAAACATAAATTAATATAATGTTTTATACGCATCACGCCCTATCACCCATCGGAAATTAAACATTCACGACGCGTTTCACGCTATTGCGCGTTTTCTCAATTTTCAAACAACCATTCCTAAGAGAACGCCACTTTTTTTTTCCGAAAATTCGGCGAAGAAGAATTTTGTGAAGTCAATATGTCGAGAAAAAAACGACTAGAGTCGACAATTCGCGGATCTCGTAAGCGTCCGCAGAAGTTTCATTTTTAGGATTTTTTGGGGAAAATCGAATCAGAAGAAACGGCGACCGATAAACGACAGCGACGAAGCAATTATGAAAGTAACAGTTGACGACCTAGTGGAGATCTCTCGAGTCGGAGAAAGATGTACACCGTTCGTTTAATGGACGCTTCCTATTTTCCCCTTCCTAAATTCCTCTTCGCGCTTGTCTGTAGTTCGACTTTCAACGTCGCATTGCCATCACTTATTTTTTCCAACATTTTGTAAAAATGGGCCCGGTAATTTCTAAGGGAGAAATGTAATTCAAATAGCACCATCAATTTACAGGAACATGAAAAAAACATAAGGATCAGACCACCGGTAATGAAGGAAAGAAATACCAGCAGGTTGCTAAGCCGAGTGAATGTTTAGTACTTTTTACGACCGATCCGAAAATACATGTTTACACATCGATGAACATTTTCCCGCTAAAATTCAGTTTTTGATTACAAACAGCATTCGCGCTGTTTTTAATAAGATACCAAACTCATTACCTTATATGAGTTACCTATGGGAGATAACAAAAACTGGTTTTCATCCTAAATAAATGCTACAACAACCCTCCTCTAAACTTTTCTTTTTATGGGTTCGTCAGCATGGACATTGATCCACGAACTGGAAAAGAGAAGAGAGAATCATATTTTCATAAGATGTGAGATAGCCAACAAAAATGTATCAAGCGCTTGGATGACAGAAGGAAAAAGATAGGAAAGAATAAATAAAGCGCTGTAGAGAGTCGAAACATTGTTAGATAAAAGAAAGGAGTAAAAAGAAGATCATTCGATTGAAAGCGAAGAGCATTCAAACATTATGTGATCAGGGTCACATACAAAGACACACTGTTGGAGGGATGTAGAAGGCAATATGGAGATTGCACGAGAGATAGACGGAAAAGCGAGGAAGGGAGAAAACTGTGCTCAAAGCGCAGGCAGCATATCGCAGAGATATTAGAGCGGCGCATTTAAGGAAAGTCGGAACCCAGTGATGGAAAGAAAGGGAAGGCTGAATGGACAAGTAAAAAGAATCTGGGTTAGGGCATGAGGAGTAAGAGTTGGACCACAATTTGTAATGTGCTACAGAAGACAAAAGAATAATATTGATGGATGGAAATGTAGAAAGAACCCTGCTGGAAGAAGAAGATAGCCGAGCTAATGAGTCAGCTAACTATTTTCCTTTAGAACCGCTATCTCGTCGGGTAGTGTTTTTATGCGTGTTTAGGTTGCCCGGTGTACGGTTTGTGATGTATACAAGGGGTGATTGAAAAGGAACCGAACTTCTTGCATTGTATGCCAAGTCACCTACGCGAATTAGCAAACCGGTTTTCATCTTAAATGCAAGCTACAGCTGTGGCAGAAATGTACAATTAAAAAAAGAAGAATATTTCTAAGGGAACTTCGATATTTTTGAAGTAATTTTTTCTTTAATAAAATGCATTGTAAACATACGATATGTCTGCGTTCAGGTGAGCATGATTTGAAGACCACTAAACGCTAGAAATTCGGCGTATAATTTTTGAAAAGACAAAGGTTATTTAAGATGAAAATGAGGTCACTAGCTTACACCAGCGACTGGTAATGCAAAAAGTTCGTCTTCTTCTTAATAACCCCGTGTACTACCGTTAGTTCGGTGTTTTTCACTAAAATTAAGTATGTATTTCGAGATTTCTGTGCTCGGCTAACAAACCAGAGGTGTCATAGGTTTTCGGAACTTGTCTCGTTTCGGATACAAGTCGCTCTCAGGTTTACGCAGCCTAAAATAATTGCGTACCAGAGAAATCTGGAAAAGGAAGATTCCAAGTGGAAAGGAACTAGCCCCATTTTTCTCATCAAATTCATTACGCTTAGTACATCATGAAAAGCTTAATTACGCAATCCATGATACCTTATCAAGGATATAGAGGACTTACTTTAGTTTACTTTTTATTCCTCGTATATTTATTAAAAATATGAACTTTTTCCAAAGACTCCGTTTACCTTGCCCGAGAGGGTCCGTTTAGGTCTTTTTTAAATCTATGCGGTATTTTTACTATTAAATATCAAAAAAATAGATTAAGGAAAAAAATAAAAGGAAATCTCGAAAACGACCAATTCGGTTTTAGATTCGGAATTGGGACAAGAGAAGCCATACTTGCTTTAAGGATATTGACGGAAAGGAGACTAAACATGAATAGGGACACTTATATAGCTTTCATCGATCTAGAAAAAGCTTTCGATAAAGTAGATTGGTCTATTTTAATGCCGGTAATGGAAAAAGTCAATTTGGACTGGGGAGACAGACAAATTATGGCACGACTATACAGAGAACAGGAAGCAATAATCAGAATCAGGGAACACAGGTGCATCGCTAAAATCCGTAAAGGAGTGAGGCAAGGTTGTGCACTGTCACCATTTTTGTTTAACTTGTTCATAGAAGAAGCGATTAAGGACTTGAAGACAAAAACTAAAGGAGTAAAAACGAATGGGCAAGTAATCCACTGCATTCGATTTGCGGACGACATCGCCCTAATAGCTGAGTCAGAAAAAGAAATGCAAACATCCTTATCGAAATTCAATCAAATTCTTAAACAACAGCGTATGAATATAAACATTAAAAAAAAAAACAAGAATTATGATAGTAAGCAAAAAGGAAACAGTGCCGTCTGTAAATATTAAAATAGACAATCAAATAATGGAGCAAGTACAACAATAAAAATATCTTTTGGTTGCATACTAACCAGTGATAGCAGCTGTTCGACAGAAATCAGACACAGAATAAATATGGCGAAGGTAGCATTTGCCCAGAAAAGGAATCTGCTGACAAATAAGAACCTCAAATTAAATATAAGAGTAAAATTTGCCCGCACTTATGTGTGGAGTCTATTATTATATGGCTGCGAAACATGGGTTATGACCAAACAAGATAAAAGGAAACTGGAAGCAATGGAAATGTGGATCTGGAGAAGAATATTGCGCATTAGCTGGACGGAAAAAAAGAGAAACTCGGAAGTGCGCGAAAAAATAGGAATGAAGAAAATAATTTTAAACTCGATTAAAATAAGAAGTGGAAAAATGTTTGGTCATCTAATAAGAAATAATTCACTCATAACAAACATAATCGAAGGAAAAATTAATGGCAAGAAAGGAAAAGGTCGACCAAGGAAGACGATTATTGGACAAATGATAGAAATGGCTGGTTGCAACAAGTACTCAGGTAATGAAGAAGATAGCAATGGAAAGAGGAGAATGGAAGTTAAAATTCGCACCGACAAGGCTAAGCCTTTAGAACAAAGAAGAGGAGCGGTATTTTTCTGCAGAATTTGATCTTTATCATTTTCTACAGCAATACGTCAATTTTTCATAACATACAACATGAATTTTAGTTGCGACTGCTCTATTTCAGGTACAAACATTTTGCGTTCATTTTTACTTCTTCGGTTTTTGAAAATTCTACTCCCGCTTCAGATATTCCGATAATTATTAATAAGAAAATTAAATCTCTGTCACCTTACCAAGGTACTTTTTCTACCTTCATTTTTTAAATTCGTCCCCCAAATTGTAATTCACTCTTTCCCTCACATGTAAACATTTTCACAGATGGCTCTACAGAGCCTAATGGTGTTAGTGCTTCTTTTATCCTCCCAGATTTTAACTTTTCAGAATAATTTCGCCTTCCTTCCTTTTGTTCCATCTTTACAGTCGAACTGATGACTATCCTCCGCTCCATTCTTTTTATTTCGTATTTAATTATTTATGACTCCATGGGTGCCCTCCAGGCGATCTGCTCCCCCATTCCGATTCATTTGTACGATTTTTTCATTCTACTCATCTTTCTTCGCATTTGTTGTGGATGCCCAGCCATGTACGTATCGAGGGTAATGAGGCGGCGGATTCTCTGGCTCGAGCTGCTAACTTCTCCTCCTCTTTTTTCAACAAAATCCCATCCTCTAATCTCCTGTCGCTATGTAAAAAATTCCATCTTAGATCAGACATTTACACTTCGTCTATTCTGTTTCATGGTTCTTCGCGTTTCCGTCACTCGCCCGTTCTGTTGTTGTTTCTATAGTTCGCTTACGTTTGAATCATTCTCTTTTACCATCCTCCCGTTACCGTCTCTTTTTAATTTCTTCTCCATATTTCCCTTTTCATCCGAACGAGTCAGCGGTTTGCGATGCTAATCACGTTCTCTTTGAATACCCATTCCTTTCTTCCGAACGTTGTGTGTTCTATATTTTGGTCTGTTGAAGCTCGGTCTTCTTACTTCTTATTATGCGTCTTACATCCTGTCTTTTCCTTCTTTTTCCATCATCGCAGCTATTAGTTTCTTTCTGTTGTCTGCATCTGATCGAATAAAAATTTAATTGACGACTTTTTTCCTTTTCCTTGTTTCCGGGTAAAGGTTCTTGGTTGACGCCCCCCTCTAAAAAAAAATAAATAAAAAGTAAACCAATAACAATTTTTTATTATTTATAATTCTAAAGGGAAAAAAAAAGTATGATTAAAAGGACTATATTTCATTTTCAATATGCTTTTTTCTTTTTTTTTTCCTAGAAATTCTCAAATAAACGTTATTAAAACGTATTTCATTTAATAATCAGTTTAAACGCATTTGTTAATTTACAATTTGTATTGTTCTTATTGACTAATTAATAAGAAGAGTTCCAGAAGACCCGATGAAATGATCGTAAACGTGTTATCAGAATAAGCATGGACAAAAGTGAATTTCATAAATTCACTGAGCATAAATATGACGTAGTTATAACAGATTTGGTATTCAGGATAAGTGAGTTAGCAATATTTATTTACAGGATTCTTATTAGCGCCCAAGACTATTAAAATCCCCTGCCAAAATAAGCGGGCCGATTGAAGATATTGCGGTTGAGTTGTTTTCTATTTCGAAGATTAGGCTGAGTTTAAGTTATTTTATCGGGATTTTAATGAAAATAATCGCTGCAAGGGTCTAAAAATTCCGTGTAAATTGAACTCTTTTTAAAACGAGTGTCCGATCGAAAAGGCCATCTATTGCATGTTCTGCAATTTTCTAGATTCGAATTATCAAATTTTGGCTCAGTAGAGACGATCGTTTCTTACACTGAATGGTCAACATTTTTAATTTCAGAAAATGCCTTGTTAAGCAATTTCGGAGAGAAATTATAATTCCATTTGAAACGTAAAGCTATTACATCTCCGGAAAACGGCTAAATAGACGAATGTTTTCTAAAAAGAGATTGATTTTATTAGATTTTAAAGGTAATAAGAATAAATTACCCACTTCTTGATATCGAATAAGAGTTGGTAACAACTTTTTTTAATCGTAACACCAACTCTGGAAATAGATTATTGCTTCCCGAGAAAGGAAACCTCGTCGAAACAAATATGAATATCTAACAGTGGATACATTTCCCTCGGGAAAACCGATAAGAAAATTGCAGAAGTTGGTAATGAATAATTTTAAATGTAAAAGGAGAACATTTTTTTTTTAAATTGCTTAATTATAATACATTATTTTTCCTTTTTATTTAATTAAAAAGAAAAAAGCAGAAAACATTTTCACTTATCAGATATGTTTGTCGCAGAGGCCAGTTGATCACTTTGTTTCACCTTAAATACTCTAAATTTTTGAAATACATAATTATAAACTCAATTTTTCAGACTTCGTCATCAAGAAACTCCCTGGATTTCCAGAAGTTATTTTTTTATGGAAATATTATTATTATTATTATATTGTTGGCTTCTGTATATATTACAGGTTGCCACTGACATATTATTACATCTATTTATTGGACAATTAAATAATTAATAATTGGTTAATTAGGTATTCATCGTCGTCAGTCTGCGTCGTCCTCTTGGAGCCTTGCCAACTATTTTTCCGTGTACAACCGTCTGAAATAGTTTGTCGTGTTTCATCTTACGCTCCAAGAAAATCTTTTTTCCTTCTAATATTATTGATAGTAGGATTTTTTCCCGGAGCCCGGTTCGTCGGAGCACCTCGTCGTTGGCAATCTTGTCTATCCATTTGATACGATGCATACGCCGATAGCACCACATTTCGAAACCGTGTATTTTATCTTTTACGTATTTCTAGAATTGAAATACAAATTTCGTATAACCGTGGCCTAAAAATGTTTCAGATTTCGTTTCAGAATTTTCTTGTACCCCAGCACCAAAATGGCACAATCATTATATATATATATATGTATATATATATATATTGTCATGAGCTTACCATAGAGTAACGTAAATAAAATACTAATTTTGTGATTGAAATTCTGGTTTCACTATGCTGTAGATTTTATATTTTTATTTTATTTCTTATAGATCAACACAAAGCATAGCATTTCTTATATATATATATATTTCTCGAGTAATGTTCGAACCGGGTAAAGTAACATAGTTGATTAGATAGTTCGAACGGTTGGGAAGTTGGAATCTAATTCCGATGCCGCACCAACACAATTATAGTAACGTAAATTAACAAAGGCTAGACGTACTGCCCGACTAATGTAATTTTTCCAAAATTACGCGTTTGATAAGTATAATGTGTCGGTGCGACTGGTCGAAAAAATTTAACCGTCTTATGGACCATTTTTTCAAACGCTTCTCAAAACCGATGCCAGATAGGCAAAAAGTGTAAATATGCCCAATATAGAATTCCTCTTTAAGATTCTGAAAAGAGTTTTTTTTTTTTTTTTAATACGTTTATTTATTGCCGCTCAGCAACTCTGGCTATTTGCGACGAATACATAAAGTTTACATCTGAGTACAAAGCGGTTGATTTTAAATATTTCATACGATTTTACAACAAATTTAAATTTAAGTTAATTTATATCTTATATTATAGAGTACAAAGAGGTTGACTTTAAATATTTCATGAGATTTTTACAAACCAATTCATCGTCGCTCAAAATGTCGCAGAGCGATTTCCCCTCGAGGTTGCAGTTTTTTCTATGTTCCACATACTTTTTACATTCGCACAGTAGATGTTGTACGGTAATGATTTCGTTGCAAGTATGGCATTGAGGAATTTGTGTTTTTTCCAAGATGTATTTATGCGTTATCGAACAATGACCAATTCGGAGACGTACTAGAACGATTTCTTCTTGTCGATTGGTTCGATACGATGTTTCCCAATGTTGCAGTTCCTTTTTGATGAGAAATAATTTATTTGAACTTTGGGTTTGTTGCCATTCGGTTTGCCACTTTTTCTGAATGATTTTCCTAATTGATTTGGTTAACAACTTGTCCTCTTTTTTCGCCTTTTTGATGCAAGAATTAGCAAGTTGAAAGGTAGTATACCATGGAGGTCGATCTGGTGCGTAGATGGTATAAATAGGTTGAGTGTAATTCAATTCTGCAATTAATCCCATACACGGTATCGGAAATGGCTTTTGGATTCTGGATTTTTTATCATACTGTTGTACAAAGTTTGGAAACATGTTCTTTTGGTTGGAAGGGTTTGCGGTGTTAGCTGTTAATTTGACGAAGTGTTTTAGCGACAAGAGACGTCTTCTGAGTTTTAAGGGTAAAATATTACTCTCAGCGTGTAGACTAGCGATAGGACTGGTATGAAATGCACCTGTAATGAGGCGTAGAGCGGTGTTTTGTACTGGATTTAATTTTTCGAGATGATTTGTCTTCGCGCTATTATATATGACTGATCCATAATCCAGCTTGGATAAAGTCAATGCCGTATATAGGTTTTTTAATGTTTTCCTGTCTCCACCCCATTTTGTGTGTGCAACCATTTTTAGTACATTTAGGGATTTATAAGTTTTTATTTTCAAGTTTTGTAAATGATGTTTCCAAGACAACTTGCGGTCAAATGTCATTCCAAAGATTTTTATGGACCCGCAGCTTGATATGGGAATATTGTTTAGCTCGATGTTACATTCGGGAGGAGCAGAAATCGCTTTGGTTTTGCTTGTTGAGAAGGATAGCCCATTAGTTATTGCCAATACGTTTGTTAGTTTTCGAGTTGTTGCGTCCTAAAGAGCACGAGTTGAGTACTGAAAGAAAAAAAAAGTGAAAAAAAAGTTGTTGATTTTAAACGTTTATAAATAATTCATACAAAAAGTACATAACGTCTACTACAAAAATGAGTAAATTTGATATTTTTTACGAATATCAAAACATTTGGGAACGAAAAAAATGAATAAAATTACAAGTAAGGCTCGTGTTGCGCTCCTTGCCTCATGTTTGAGTGTTGGTACCGCCGCAAATACGAATATATATATATATATATATATATATATATATATATATATATATATATTGCTTTTCAGTATTTTAAATATTTTCTTAAATACATAGCAAAATTATCATCCCGTGAAAGATTTTATCCATATAATGAATATTAATATAAAACGAAATATAAGCACTAACAGACGGGAATTTATTTAAAATGATGAAATATAATAAACACCGACTAGCTTCAGATCAACATACACCGTGAGTAATAAATTCCTACGAGCGTTCGTATTTATTTCATATCGTATTTTTTATTTATCCTCAATTCTTCTTTGGACTACCTTTACTACACGAGTATTAATTCAGTCGTTTATTTCACTTTTTATTTCCGCAATTTTTCTTCTTTTATTTATTTTTTAAGTCGTTTTTTTTTGAGTTCCAATTGAGGGCATTAACTCAACGCTATAGTTCAAGGTACAGGAAGAGAGAAAACAAATGGTTGCAAGAATAAAGGATACATTATAGGGTATAGGAAGTAGCAAGTCTATTCGGAGAGAGTGAAACATTCAAAAAGAATGCGATTGGTGTCGCAAATTAAACTGCTGCTGCCGTTAGAATGAAATTGACAAAAAGCAGAGATTATTAGGGAAAACCCATCAGATTCCTCTACTACATCGGATCCGGTAATTCTTGGTACTCGAATGAAGGAATAGACTTAGGGCTAATATTATTTTGTCTTCCGTGGAAGCAAAATCTGGCTAATAATCATCTCTTCCTGTAATGCGCTTCTATATATAAGACGAAACTGCTGTTGTTCCAATCGTTCGGTACATTGTACGTCTCACAGTCGCTTTTTTCGCAGGTGGAAGATTCGGCACGGATATTCTGCGGCCCCGATGCACTTGGAAAACTCCTTGGTTACCGAGATGCACAAATAGAACATTAAAAAGCAAAAGTATCGAAAATGTATTATTGCACAATCTCCCCGACGAGCATTCTACTGTAAATGGTGTGCACACAACATGAAGATAGAACGTGTTTAGTCAGATGCAAATAAATAATCGTAATCAAAAGATAATCATTTCCTCATTCTACGAACCGGCAACGGAGCTGCGTGTGGCTAGTTCTCTGCTCGGGATGTGATTAGAAGAAATGTAGACGGAATAAGAAATTTCAGAAATGTCAAGGATCGCAGTGCAATACAGAAAGCTTTAATAGCAGTGAACAAGGAACAGATGACATAAATCAGAGAGGAGCCTACAACGAAGCCCAGACAACGTCTATTTATAAAAAACAACGTTGATTTTATTTTATTCAAGGCCAACTACTGCTTTTATAGACATATACATAATATATACATATATGTATGTATATACATACATGCATATATATATATATACATGTGTATACACATATAATTATATATATATATATATATATACATGTGTATACACATATAATTATATATATATATATATATATATATATATATATATATATATATATATATATATATATATATATATAATTATATGTATGTATGTATGTATAGCGCGAAGTAAAGATTATCCTCGACTCTATTGGTAATACCGAGAAATTATTACTCTAAATATGTAAACTGATTTGATCGGAGCCCGCAATGGGAGAAAGAGGGTAATGAGTAGAAATCATAATTTATGAAATTTTTCGAATACGAATCAAGGTGTACAACAGCATCAGCAGGCGTCGGTGACGGTTCACGACATCAATACGGACATTAGTTTCTTGAAATTATAACAGTAATGAGTAATCGATATAAATTAAGTGTCCTCGATATCAGGTTGGTTTTTTGACATGAATAAGAAATTAAAATTAAAAAAATTTCATCTTTCCACATTTCATTAGAATATACATTTTACATATTATTTCTCTAAGCTGTGGATCATAGGAGAATCCGTTATTGGACGTATTTTATTCGTGTTTTTCACACTGAACCAACGCTCTCCACAGTTGGGAATAAAAAGAAATTTTAAGGAAATCGTTAGGCTTTTATTAAAATTATATAATTTCTTTATAATAATCGAATATTTCAAAAATTTTAGAAAAACTTTTCATTTTTTTCATAATTTGTCGCATTAAAAAATGCTATTCTTAAATACGAGAAATACGGTCTGAAATCAAAAATTCGTGCCAATAAAGAAAATAAGCAAAGTGAACGGGTACAGTATAAAATTTGTTCTGGAAACGTAGTTGATTCCGTTACAATTTATGCGACATTTTTAATTCTTTCTTCATGAGCAGAAAACGAACTGATGGTAAGTGTAATTGAAACTAAAGCGGAAAAAGGAGAAAATGATAAACTAGCCATGAAGATAGATGAAAAACCACCGGATCGGGAAGCTTCGGCTGCGTAAATGGGTGCCTGAAGCTTAGAAAACAAAGAATTTGGAAACTTTTCTACAACTTTCAACAGGATTTCCGGTTATTGATATTATAGGGTGAATTTTTTCCGAGTAATCAGGTATTCTCAGGGGCAGATCGAGCCAATAAATCAACTAATTCGTTGCCCACACACCCCATATGATTCGGCAGTCACAGAAATTTAAATAAGTCACAAATGAAATAACTTGCAAACTGAGATATGCAAAGAATAATGCTATCTTTAGAGAATGAAGGAGGGGAAGAAGAAAGGGGCTTAGAGTGCAATTTGAGGATCGGAGGCAATGAGGAAATGTAATATTAATTTCGCCTTTAAAGTATAAAGAATAGCGCGCAAAATAAATATAGATATAGCGGCGAATAAAATAAAGATATAGTTTGTTTTCTTTTTTCATAGCCAGAGAGGTTATAGGGAGAAGAAAAACGTGGCGCCAACTCCCCGAGGCTCTTTGAAACCGTCAAAAGATTTAAGCGATCGTCATAATTAAGGATGAATTTGAAAAATTTTTATTAAAAGATGATATTCCCTGGCGAGTAAAAATGCCGGAACAGACTGAAATTTTAAGAGCAACGAAGCGTCAATTATTATTCAGAAATACGTGATGATGAACATTGCAAGAAAATATTCCGGAATTGTTTTATCCAAAAACGACGCTTATAAGCAGAAGAGAACCTTGTTAGTTTCTGAAAGGACTACAGAGGTAGGAGAAGACTAGATAGAAAGACGAACGCGGAGATAGAGCTTTTCTATATCTAATGGAATCTGAAGAGTTCAAAACACTTGCCAGCAAAATTGTGCCATTTGATTACTTTAGAAAGAATAATTGATTTACAAAGGATAATATTGAACGGATATGTGACCTTTTAAATTATGCGAATAATTAATATGTTCGTGAAAAGATTAAGGAAGATCCCGAGGTAAAGGGGAACGAGTTAAGATGGAGCAATTGTTTAAAAACTGTTTAAGAACCGAAAGATTATACGGGGACACCGAATAGAAAAAATCATGAAGATTTGGAAGACATGGATGACATTGGAAAGGAAAGTTTTGAGGGTACTACTTCGAGAGTTTCTTAATTCCTAGTTTGGATCCCGGGATATTACGATGAGATGCCATCAAACAAAGGGGATTTTAGACGAAAGGAAGCAATATTTTTTTACGTAATAATAATGAAAGCAGGAACCTCCCTGAAAAAAAAAAATGTTCTCAAGAGGTTTTATAAAGGACAGGATAGAAGTCTAGAAGAGACTGATAATGAAGTGGAAAAACATATCGAGCGCACTATATTTTTAAATGCAAAAAGACGGACATTAGCGGATGCGCTGGAGAAACCGGAGAAAGCAACGATGAAACTTTTATTTATGAAATATTTTTAGATGTCCGCTGGAGAAAAACTAATTAAACGGGAAAGCCCAATAATGCGTGTGTGTGTGTGGGGTGGGGTGAGAAGGTCAAACGTGTCATTGGAAAAAAGTACGCTGTGTCCAATTTAACGTGTCTTCGAACACATTCTGAGACGAAAATCAAAAAGCAAATGGAACGAAAGGAAAAAGAAGAGGGGCATAGATAATGGAAGAAATTGGAAATATTAGGAAGATTTTGTAAGAATAAAAATAGAAATTGCATCGGTACCGGGTAAGGAACTGGAACATACGCTTAAGGAAACGTGGAAGGAAAATTGTTAATGACGCGTCCTAGGGAGATCGAAAAGAAGACGATTCAATCTGGTCAAAAAGTATCGTGATGGAAACGGTATTATCTTCTGAAGTGTTTGTATGTGAAGGTTGTCCGAAAAGAGTAGGTGCTTTTAAAAGTTCTTGCCATTTTTCAGGTGTGCGATAAGCGAATTCAACGGAAAAATGAGGAACTACAATTTTCTGTCGGGAGTTTCTTTTGCAGACTTGGACCGTAACAGTTACGCGAATAACTTTATTAACGCATAATAAACCGCTCGCGGACGAATTCAGTTAAATTCAGTTAATAAATCGTGTGAAGAAATACACGTGCATGTTAGTCATATTTTGACAATATTTTCGTAAAGAAATAGTTTCCGACATTATTTTAAATCATAAAATTTCTCTCTAATTACGAAAATGGTGTAGAGCCACAAAACTGTGATTTTGTTGGAAAACGTTAACAAAATACCACAAATTAACAACCCAAACCACATCGTATCGATGATTAATTTAATTTATAGTGAAGAGAGTGCGCTACACTTTAATTCTGAAAGAAAAATATAACAAACGGCAAACCTAATTTTATCATCTTGGAGATCTAAGTAATAAAGGCGGCACTGATTATGAGTGGCAGACGAAGACCGGCGAACTATCACGCTGTTCGTTCATTACCGACTGCTTGAACGTAATATGCCTAAAACCTTACCTTCGATTAACAAAGAAACCGACAGCGCCTATCGAAATAAATAATATATTATTCGGAAGGGTCGATGTTGACGAAGTAATATCGATGGAACAACTATTGGAAAACATTATTCCGAAGGACACTCGAGCGAAAAGTAAACACTAAACTTATGAAAGAGTAAAATAAAGCCGGGTCAATCGTATAATGAACTTCAAATCAGGCATCTTACAATTCCTAGTTCATTTCACTTTGAAATTGATTCTTTTTTTTTTCTTTTTCGAATGTTCTTCTGTTTGACAATATATATTCGACCGTCTTCGGAATACGGTCTGATACGAGTTTTAAACGGTAGCATATTTTCGTATTCGTCTTGCCTTAGTGTTTGTATTTTTAATTATTTTTATTATTATTTTTATACATACTAGTTGGTCGCAGCTTCGCACGCTCATTAATAAAATTAAAATACAGACTAATTCATTAAAAATTGAATAGGAAAAAAGATTTTATATTTATATATTTTGCACAAAGTACATCAAAGTCATGCCACTTTCAGCGTCTTTTATATTATATATATGTGTTGTAATATGTTAAGTTGTTTCGGTAGTTCATTAAAATTTATAATTGGAACATTTTTTCGTAATAAAATCTAGCACGGGGGGGGGGGCTAAGAAGTACGGTGTAAATTTTGATAATTTTATACAAAATATAGAAGATAAAAAAGACGGAAATGCAAGCAGGAGGGGTCAAGAGGCACAGCCCCTTGCGAGGCCAAAATAGCCGAGTTTATATCAAATCAAATCAAATTTTATATTTACAAAAAAATGATCGCAAATGCGCAATCATGCGCGAACTATGATTATAACAGATAAGTGCACGAAAAAAGTGTAACAAAACGAAACATGCCTATATAACAACAAAGTATGTTTATCATAAGACTACAAATTAAAATTTAGCTGCTATAATATAAAATAGACAAAAATATAAATAAGATAAATCATTCAGAACTGAAATAAAATGAATTATTCATTCAGGTGAATTACAATTAAAACTAAATCAATAAGTACCAAATATAAAACAAAACATCTACACATGTAAACCATATATACATATCTGCCTTTTTACTATCCGTCACTCATTCACTCACTCATTCCCTTACCCGCAAGCGGACACGCAACCCACATACGTCTGTATATACATACATGCACCTCTAAAACTTGCGCAAATACCTGAACATATTCTAATAGAACACTGAGTTCCCTTACGCACAACCCGCTCAAAATATACACGCAAACGTATAAGAAGGTACCAACATACATTCACCCATATATCTATACTGCAATGCACGTATAAAACAGAGCAAACAAATATACAATACAAAAATCTCTTCGCAGTTATGTTTCATTGGTGATTAAACAATAAAAATAAACCTATAAAATACGCAGAGAAAATATAATCATATATGTTCCTAGTTATTAAACAAAATAAAATAAATTCAAAATAAACATTAAAACTAAATAACATTGTTAATATAATTAATTAAAAATTTACGCCTTTTTTTACATAGGTGAATTTTTATGTGTTCAGGCAGTTTGTTATACAATTTTAGACCCAAATAAAAGGCTTGAATTCTAATGTGATATTTATTTACACACGGCACTCTAGTCCTCATAGTACTCGCATTTCTTGTTATCCCCCGCTCACCTACTTTCGGAATTTGAAAATAATTATAATTTTTAAGAATCACACTGTAACAGCTGAACTTCGTAAAAATTGTTAATGTCTAATAACTTATTTCCGTAAAGCTCCCCCGTATCCTTCGTTATAATCATAAAAATATATATTTCTGTAACTAACCTAGCTGCTTGATTTGATAAGAGAGCGCGGCCAAAGAATTATTCCCTAGAATAGTAGCGGTTTATAAAGAGATGAGTAATATTCATTGAAAAATTGCCTTAAATAATAAAACAGGTAATTTAACCTTCGAAATTTAGTTGTTATGTAGGTCATATGCTTGCACCAAGAAAGTTTGCAGTCTAAATAAAGACCCAGATACCGCGAATCTCATAAACTCGATGTAAACGTGTACTATCTTGCTACTTGATTTCCAAATTATTCCAATAAGACTGAAGGAGTAAACTGAATATCATACATTTTTTGATTTTTTTAAATTTAAGATTAATTTATTTGCCTCAACCCAACTGGAAACCTTCGATACATTATTTTGCATCATTAGCTTTAATAACAATACATTTCCGGAACTTAAACCATAACTAAACATCATCAGCATAACAATATATTTTCCGTCTACACTTAGATTACACAAATTGTTTTATACATATTAAAAACACAGTGGGCTCCCACCGCTCTGCTGAATAACAACGCTACTAAGAATACCATTGATTTTGCTAGTATATCTTCTATTCGATAAGTATGTTTATATTATATACCTATATATAAATAAATGAACTGAACAAGTTTCAATCTCATTTTCATATATGTGACGGCGAATAAGAAAAGGGACCTAGTGACCAGAACAGAATTTTTCGGTAGAGCAGTTTAAAGACTGATAGCTGTTCAGTTCAAAATCTCTTCTGTTAGGTATGTCAAAAGTCTGAAAGGGCCGTTCAAAAGCGCTGTAACAAATTGGGACTTGTTCCATTCGATTCTTCAGCCTTTTTTCATCATACAATCCACAAAACATTGATACTTTATTGGCATATTTATAATCAAAGATTGTGTATTTTCACGAAGGTGGAATCCGTAAAAACTTAGATGTAACATCCAAACGTTAAAGCTTGAAAAGATGACTTTTGGAAATAGCTAGAAACTTCAGACTTTTTTCATTGGATTCCTCGGCAAATTCTTTGTAAGGTACCATTTTAAACTCAAAATTCATTTTTTGGTCGCTAGGTCCCTATTCTTTTTCGCCGTCACACAAGGGCGTCGCCAGCCGATGAGCCAGAGGGGAGCAAGATGCTAGAAAGAGGATATGAGTTATAGGAAAAATAAAATTTATAAGTTGTAAAGGCTTAATTAATTTTATTAAACAAGAATAACATCTTAATTAAAACATAATTTTCGTGGGTTTCTGGCAAATTGTTCTACTACTTTATTATAAAAGTCTTCCAAATTGTCCATGATTACGCATCTATGAATACTCATCATGGCCAGTTGATTAAAAAGTTTCAAGGCTCCAGGGGGGGACAGCTGCCCTCCCCTGACCCCCGCTGACGACGCCCATGCCGTCACATTTACTGACATGCAAGAATTGAAATGAATGAATGAATTTAAAAGATAGATCATTATTAAAATCTGTCGCAATTTGCATAGCTTGTAAGCTTAATTATTAGTATTTTTACTCGGCATAGTTCGCGGCAGGTATGTGTCGTTATTTGTATTTGTTCAAATACTTCTCCATCGCAGGAATCAATAGTCCCCACTACGACACAAAGCACCATCGCCTGTGTCTCCACATGACGTTTTCAATTTCACACTACAGATTTCTCTACACTAGACAACTCCAAAGCGCGTATATTAAATAATCCTCTGTTTTTAAACGCAAAATTATAAAAGTTGTACTTTATGTTAACATCTAACGGAGTATTTTTGTCTTTAAGAACTTTAATAAAAATGCTATTTTGCCTTTTTTTTGACACAAAATGATTTCAAATGGCACTCTACTGCAGCGTAATGCAATATAAGATAAAACTGATCGATGTAAAAGATGCGTACGGATTTCTGAAAATTAACCTTGATTTTCGTTTTTTATCTAATACAGCGGATGTTCATGAAAAGATAAAAAGACGACAAAGCCGCGGGAGCTGTCAACGCAGAGATAGTGTGCAAGCAGCAATGGATGTGGCACAAAAATATTACACGAGATGATGATGTATCAAAAGATCTCTGGGAATGCGAAGAGTGTCCAGAGCATCGAATAAAAAATCTCTATTATGGCCATTCACAAGGAAGAATCAAGAGAAATCTGTGAAAACCATTTCGCTAATATCTCACGCTGGTAAGTCTTAATACAGATCATCTTAAACGTTATTTAATACCATAGACAGCGATGAAACAAACCGGTTTTAAATATCGGACTGAGAAAAGCTTTATGAACATAACATAGCGGCGGTATTGCTAGGCAACAATAACTCTTTTGACAACGTGCAAACAAACTATGATGGAACATTTTAGTACATTTAGGACGCCGAAACATTCGGAAACCATACGATATAGCAATATTGTTAAAATAAATAATTATATATTGGATAAATTTAGAAGTGAAACGGTATATGGTGAGTGCATTATTAGGCACAGGTCAGTAGAAGGTAAAAAATTTTTCAACTCCCGATGCGGATGACATAACCCTTATGGCGAGTAAGTTTGCTTTACAAAATCGAAAAAATCAGCTCTTCGTCGACGGTTCTTCAAGATGTTAAACAGAGTAAACTGCTCACTTCTGAAGTAATACTTTCTAGCGATATCTAAATTTAAGTAAGAACATTTATCTAGAAACGACAATAACAAACACCGGAATTAGAAATGGCCATTCTTAGGTAAACTAATGAAAATAGGAAAAAATCATATAATACCTGTAGATGTTCTAAATTGGAAATACTTCAAACTATGATATTTCCTATGATCGTATTTTGAAACACGGATTATTAACCGTGAATCCCGAAGGAGAATTAAAAATTTCCAGAATACCATGAACAAGGAATACGATGAATTTTGGTCACGCTAGCCGAAGAAATGATATACATATATATAAAAAGTAGTAATTCAAGTTAAAATTTAAAAAAGAGGACGGCCGCCAACGAACAAATATGTCCATCAACTGGCAACGAACAAAGAAAAAAAGTGAATGTCCGTAATCATTTACATCTAAATTCGGTCCTACATTAAAATCTCGTATATCCAAGCAGATATCACACTAATTTCCGAAACCTTCACCGAACTAAGTCGCGAGTTTACTTTTTAGTTCGATTTTATAGCTCGACGACTATTTTTTTTAAAACTGATGAATCACACCGACATCTTCCTACACTAAATGTGTCGTAAGAAATATTTGAATTGCGCCAGTTATTAACGGTGTAGCTCTGAAGATTTTTTTATTTACCCATTTTTACGTAGATTTGGAAAAAAATAAGACTTCGCAGTATGCTGTTCGCACTCTAAAATTTTGATAGATAACGTAACTTGCTTTCTATACGAATAAATTATTTAAAAACCATTAAATATTGTCTCCCGGGAAATCGTGAGAATATAATCTGAATAATAGAATATTATGATCCGCCAGGTGTCAAATGATTTGCGTAAATCGAAAATGATCTGCCAGTCCGTGACTTTTCGAAACCGATTAAGAACTCTATTTATGACAACATTTTTATTTTCATACATTTTTTTTTTTTTTTTGGATATATTTACCGGAAATCATCGGGGTACATCTGTAATTAGACAGATCCGTTTGTCCGTGTTTTCGTGCAATTTTTCGTAAACCGGTACAATGGAAGTCCGACTTTTTAAAAGTTTCTAGAAATTTCCCTTCATCATTATTCGTTAAACCGTAACGGATTTACGTACACGTTTTAATTTAATACCGACAGGCAACCCCTCTGAGGTAAGTGAATCAGTTAAATCGTTAGCTCACCCACGGGGTACTCCCCAACGGTTATAAATTCCATTTCTGTCCCAATATGTATCTAAACATTTTCGATTTTAAATTGAAGTACTTACCTCTCGCTTTATTGCATTCCTAATTCTACGTATCATTTTATTTAGCCCCTTTATCTTTTCTTGCCCTTTGATTTTAAGCGCGTTTCCTTCTCCTTGTCGGTTACCCTGATCGTACGTCGCTTCCGGACATCGCCTTTTCCTCTCATCTATTCTCTCTTTTCATATTCTCTTCGCGGTGCTCTCTGCGTTTTAACAATTCTTTCTTAATCAACTTGACGCCAATCATCATGGTTTTCTTCGAATACGGGTTTTCTTTCTTTTCTTTCTTTATGTTTTTGACATTAATTATTTTTTATATTTGAGTTATAAATGTTTATGTCCATTTTCTGTATTATCACTTTATTAAAAATTTATCAAAACATGAATTGCAGAAAATTGTACTTTGAAAATATTAAAATAAAACCGACAAAGTTACGTACTCCATGGACTCATGGCAATTACTTATTAATGTCGATATTTCCAAAGGTCCATTTGCTCTTTAATCACCACAATTATCTGTTTTTTGTTCCTTCTTTACCGTTACATCATTGACTTAGTCTAAAGACTGCAGAGCCATATCTAAACCAAAATTTCGGGGGGGGGGGGCGAAAATGTTTTTATAATTTTACATATATATATGTGTGTGTGTATGTGTATTATCATGAAATATATTTATTTATAAATGGTACACTAAAGCCCTGTAGTCAATTATTGTATATGCAATATTTGAACTCTACAATAAAAACAAATAAAAAATAGTCGTTTCCATAGAATTCATAAAAATTTAGGTTTTCTTTTCTTTTGTCAAAAATTGAATAGAAATAAATTTATTCCGAATTTCGGTCCATTTAATTCAAGCACTTATTATTTCGCAGACATTTCGGGGGGAGGGGTTTGAACCCGGAAGCCACCGCCCTCCTCAAATAGGGCCCTGAAAGACTGTGTCTATTTTTTCATTGTCAATAATTTTTATTTATCTCTATATTCTTTAAATTAACAAATTTACGTACACAATAATTAAAACATTTAAATATTCGAATATTACAAACGAAAAAGTTGGTTAACCATCTGGCTTTACTTTTCTCTTACGTGCTTGGTAATTTAATTAAACATTACTTACCGCTCTGAAAATCCCTAAATAAGAATGTTTGTCTTTTAATGAACCAACAATATCCTTTACAGCAGCGGGCTAATCATTAAAACCAGCACTGGCTGCTAGCCTTTTATCATAACCTGACAAATCATGAACTAACCTCCCTTCAACAGAAATAACCTTATTTAATTGCGAAAACTGCATCCAAATCCTTCCAGTAGTTTTCAAAATAGGGCAGACAGATATATTTTCGGATTTTCATATATATATATATATATATATATATATTAATTACAACGTAATTATTAGGCTACCCCCCATTAGAAAAAATGTCCCAAAAAATGGTCCAATCTTATGTAACGAGAAATGTTCCAAAAAAACGTCCCAAAAAATGTCCCAACTTTATGTAACGTTTGTTATATTTTAAATTAGATTTTGTAACGAAAAAATGTCCTAATTTTATGTAATGAAAGTTAAATGTTAGGATAGGTTTATTATTATTATGTTATTTTTTTTTGTGTCGATGCCAGTAAGAATTACTTTGTAAATTTTGATAATTTTATACAAAGTATGGAAAAGAAAGAGACAGAAATGTAAGCGGCGGGGTCAAGGGACACAGCCCGTTGCGAGGCCAAAATGGCCGAGTTATATATATGTATATGGAAAATACCGCTAAAAAAATAATTAACAAACAAGATGTAAAAGTACATTTATATTATATAACTATATAAAGAACTTTACAGCGTAAAATTCTGTTGCCGATTGCTGCCGTTTTAGATTGCATTGGCGAGAGAAGTAGTACAAATTGGTGTAAATCTTCCGAAATCTGTAAAATCAAAATTGTTCATTATCGCCATATTTCGTCTGAAAGCGAGACGCGATCTATAAAGGTCAAAATAATCCATGTTACTGAGTGAGATTTGATCGAAAATTTTAAAGAAATTGAATTTATATCGGAGTGAATAGTTGAATAGCTATTATGCTCCGAATAAAATGAGCTGCCCGATCAGAGAGTTTCTCCCGTATAATTCTTCAATAACACCGGTTGATTCTCGAACACTATATAGCTTTCAACTAGCCTGCGATTCGATATCGAATCTTTTTCCAGATTATCCAATCAATAGGGAACGCGAAAAAAAGCGAAAAAAACCAACCTCGCGTGAGATCATTACTCAAACAGTTCCTCATTTCACCCCCATCAACTGGTTGTAACTCAGCCAATCACGCTAGCCTTCGGAATATCCAACGATCACGCAGTCGCTTTGTCGCGACACCGAACTAGCACAGTCGGACGGCCACCGCTGAACAACGTGCGGACAACGCAGTGAAGAGCTACATAATAATACACAATAGTGAAAGTGAATGTGAAACATTGCCTTCGTCCGCCTGAGGACAAGAATCAACAGCCATGCTGGACAGCGCATGCGTACAGGCCAGAATCACGTTAAAATCTGGCAAGATTACCGTCACAAGAAGTCGGACCTCTTCGCGAATATGCTGTTATTGACTTAACTGTCCAGGCCGTGTTATACAAGTTGTTATTATCGTCGTTCTTCTAATTTCATTCCGTGGCTGTTGCTAGTATGATGGATAACGTTAACGTGAAAACGTACTGTCGCCTTTTCGTATTCTCCGCATTATTTGGTAAGTGTGCCCGTTTCGTCATCTCCGGCAATTATTTTTTATAAAATAACGAATTATTCTCACTCGACGCGCCTAATAACAATACTATTATTATCTCGTCATTTGTTTTTGGTTTTTTTTTGGGTTTTTTTGGGGGGGGGGGGGGGGGTAATATTTAAATTGAAGCATTTAATGCGACGTAATAATGTTCCAAAACGGATTGCGAAAATCTCACGCATTTTCACGAAAAATCCGTTAAAATATGTGGCAAAAGGTAAGCTCTCAAAAAGTACGTACCCCCATCTAACGAGATGCTGTCAGTACGTCCTTTTTTTGCCGGTCTAGCTCCGAATCAAAAATTACGCAGAAACAAAGCGAATAACCTGAATTCTGGTCGGGCGTTCGCGGAATGTTCTCAAAGTGTATTATACGAGAGAATCGCAATATTCATCGAAATTTTTCACAGCATCTAGAAAAGGGATTTATAGGGCACTTCTTAAAACAAATAATTAGGTATTGAAACTTACATGTAGACTCTTAAATAAACGAACATCTTAAGATCGAATGTTTAAATTGAACATATGTACCAGTAAATACCTGCTAGTAGTTAGTGCTAGGGAAGACTAAAGAAAAACGGGTATAAAAATACAAATATATATATATATATATATATATATATAGTACGTATTATCTGAGTATCCGAAGAAAAGCTGCACCATCGTGTGTGGCAGACGATAATTCAGCAGCTCCACTTCAGACATTCAGCTACAAATATATCTTAATATTAGTACTAATACGTGACCCTTAAACAATATTACCAGCATTTATTTCCAGATAATATTTATCCTTAAAGCGTTTTTTTCCTTTTTTTGTTTATTATTATTATTTTTACGGACATGTAATCTACATAAGAAGGAAGCATTGAGAAGCAAATTACGGAAATTCCGATGTCGACGTCATTTGTGGTCAGCTTTGGAGCCTGTTCAGTTTAGGAATGAAATAGGCACTTTAGAAAAAATTACCTCGTAAGAAAACACGTCGCTAATTTTCTCAAATAAGTAACAGACTTAAGCTCCGGAGCATGTATTACAAAGACACACGTTTTTGGAAATCCCTTTTTTTTTTTTCTACAAAAAGTAAATAGTCACGGTCTTGCCTAAAGAGTCGATTCACAAACAAGGGCTACACTCTGAAAGTTTTATTTCCATCTCCAACTATAATTCCTGTACTTCGATCTTTCCTAAGCTCTATTTCTAATCGTCTCTCTATTTAACCCTTTCCATAATTTCTGTAGCTGTTGGGTCAAAGCCACTGGCGCTCCCAAAAGATAATATATAAAACAATATTATTGTTATTTTATATTTCAAAAAAAAAAAAAAAAGTTTTAGACTCCTTTCGCCTTTTTCCATCTTCTATGTGGAGTCTGTTGCGATATTGCGAACCATTCTTTCCGTATACTCCAAATAACAATAAATTTCTAATCATTATTTTAAAAGTTTTTTTCACGTAATCTCATCTTCATTTCCCCTATTCTTCCTGTGACCCCCTATTTAATCGTTCGGTTATCTATTTCAACAAAGTCACACAACATTCAGATTGACTTTGTTTCTATTCCAAGCTATGCTGATGTAAACAGGAAGAGTTGACCGCGTGATGCAACTCTTAATAGATTTTCCATTGACAAGTACACTGTCAATAAAACTTACTTCTAATGTCCAAGAAGTTCCATTTTAACATATCCTTTCTCCTTTTCTAACCTACTTTCCTTTTATCTATTTAACCTTTTTTTCTACCTTATTCTCGGTTTCGTAAGTTTCCTCGCTCGCGGTGCTACATTATTTCTTTCTTATGCCGATTGCGTTTTAATTATAGCCTCCTTCCCGTATTTTTCTACCGTTGTTCACTTACAGACACTATCTTTATTTTCCTTTGCATCTTCCCCAGTGATATCGGCAATATAATTCTAATCCCATAATGTTCCACTATGTCCTCTAGACTCTTCTACACTCATATCCCTTAGAATTCCTAGACTCTAAACATTTCTACTTCTTGTAGATTCGACCTTTCATTTCTATCGCTCTTTGTTGTTCGCCCCTTCGGTTCTTACCTTGTCCCCCTATTGCTGTTCGTATACGAATAATCGAAGTAATCAATCGTTATTTTTTATCGAGCGTGGATCAATGTAGCGAGCCCCCTCTAAAAAAAAAAAAAAAAAAAAAATTCACATGTCATAGATCTACTAAGTTGCATTTTTGTAAATTAATTTTCAGAGACATTAAGGGGGGAAATAGGTGTGTAGAACGGCGTTTTTGCAGTGATTTTCATGAATTTTTTTTAACACATGCAGAATTTATATAATTTATTTTGATATGGTGAGTTCACTTTATAGGTGCATATATTTAAGACTATATATTCTGAAATTTTCAAAAATTTTCCTCGAAAATTAACGGAGATATCAGCTGCCGCACATTGTAGGTCACCATCATCCGTCTGAACAGTTTGTGTACATCTTGGAGGTCACAATTTTTATCCGAAATCAATTGCACAAAGAATAGACTTTTTTTAAATGTATCTCTTCTACGTGAACTTACTCCCCTCAAAAAAATTGAAAAATAGTAATTTTTAGAGGAGTGTAAACATAAAGCATGACCATTTTTTACCATTTTTTCGTACCTTTTTTTTTACAATAAAAAAATATTTTAAATAAAGATATTGTTTAAGGTTCTAATAGAGCTTCGTATTTATATAAAGAAACGAGATGCCCAATAGTAAATATTAATTGATTAAAAACTTTTTAAGCTAGAGTGTACACAAATTCGAAAAAAGTCGTTCCGAGAAAACCGCGTATTCTCAATGCCACGCGCTCCGACCCTTTGTTACAACTCACTTAATCGGTTATACCAATTTTAGAATGAATTTAAATTTTGTTTTGAAATTTTGAGAGTATATTTTTGAATAGTTTTACTAGCAATTTATGAAAAGAAAAAAAAATTGAATTTTTTGAAGCTTCTATACCTATTTCCCTCCTTAAGCGAACTGAATAATATATACATATATATAGAATATAGAATATATACATATGCATGCACATAAATGCGCCCGCACACACGAACACGCGTTTATATATATACATGTGTGTATATATATAAAACTCTCTGCCCTTCGGACCTCGCAAGGGAGCAAAATCCATTGACCGCTAATATTTTTTGTTCTAAAACACTTTTAGAAAAATCGTTTTCAATCGACTACGTCATTCTTTCTCACCTTTATTTTAGAAAAAAATCTTTATCTTTCAATTATATTATAAAAAGTAACGGGACATTATACCCCGGGCTAATAATGATAGTTAATATAATTATATATATATATATATATATACACGGTATATTATTAATCAGTCAGCTTAACGCCTGTGAAAATTAAATTACAAAAACATCTAAAATCGATTACAGTTTTATAAGATGATATAATTGAAAACAAGTTTAACTTAGATAACAATAGCCCCCTTGTCTTTGAATGATTTTAGGCAATACTAAGCCAGTATATCGTTTTGTAAAATGAAAAGTCGTTAAAAATATTTCTTCGTAATACATTCTCCGGGCTTAAGCCTTTTTATATATTTAAAGAATTTTTTTTTTTTTTTTGGGCTCGTCAACTTAGGACCTTATAGAAACGATAGAAAGAAGAGTCGACTAATTAATACTTGCTGAAATAAAGAAAACAACGGCAAAGAGATTTCTTTTTCTTTTCTTGTATTTAATATAAGATAACAATAATATTATTTTATATATTTTTTTTTTGGGCGCTCCAGCGACTTTGGCCCAACAACTATAGAAATTATAGAAAGGGTTAAATAGAGAAACCAATAGAAATAGAGCTTAGGAAAGATCGAAGTACAGGAATTATAGTTGGAGATGGGAAGGAAAGGACAAAGGAAGAATTATAAGAAGCAGGAAGACCAAGTGCTAAATTTCGGTGTATTCGTTTTTCTTTTTATACATCAATCAGAAAAACGGAAAGAAAAAACGATTTACAACGCCGCTGCCTATTTTTCCGTAACCCATTTTTACGATCACGTTCATCGGGATTTGATAATATCTGAAATGAGTGAGACCTTCGAAAAAACCGCGTGTGTAATATTCCAGTATAAGATAGTAAACGAATTACGGAAAAAAGCTGCGATAGAGTTTTGCCTAAATTATGCAATAACGTCATTGTACACCTGAAATCCTATTAACGCCAAACCAGTATTTAAATCAACTAGACCCGCTCGGGAAATATGAAATTGTCATTAGCAGTATAGAAAGATGTTCTGGCAATCGAAAATTACTCGTGCCCCGCGACGTCACAAGGGCCACCCATCCCGCTGACGCCGAAAATAACATTGCATCCATCTCACATTGGAACGGTCGGAAAAATTTATCAATAATAGTCAATATGAAGTTCACCTACGATATCGATTCGACCCCATCACGAAATTGTTTTCCCCATACTTCGGGCGCGATCGATTTGGCGCCGTCGAGCAGCTGGTTTCATTCAAACCCTTTTACAAATAACCCTTCGATACTTTTCAGACTTTATCGGCTAATTATTTCTACATCACTGAAAAATGTTCCTTTAATCTGATCAATAATTATTACGTGCAAAAAATATCGTTCACCGTTATCGATTTATTCATATATATATATATATATATATATATATATATATATATATATATATATACACACAAAGGCGTCGCCAGCAGATGAGCCAGGGGGGAGATGATAGAAAGAGGATATGAGTTATAGGAAAAATAAAATTTACAAGTTGTAAAGGTTTTACATTTTACTAAACAAGAATAAAATCTTAATTAAAACATAATTTTCGTGGGTTTCTGGCAAATTGTTCTATTACTTTATTATAAAAGTCTTCCAAATTGTCCATAATTACGCCCCTATGAATACTCACACGGCTAGTTGATTAAAAAGTTTCAAGGCTCCAGGGGAGGCAGCTGCCCCTCCCTGCCCCCCGCTGGCGACGCCCATGTACATATATATAAATATATATGTATATATAAATATATATATACATATGAGTGTACATAAATATAAGACATTTTTTACATTATTTTATTAGATTATTAATTTTTTTCAAATATTTTTAACTACAATTTTTTTATTACTTTTTTTAAACTAATTTGAACTTGTCTACAAGGATCATTAAATCAAAGCAAAGGAAAACTTCAATGTTTTCAGTAGTGAGATTCGAACCGAGTTCCACTTGAAGGAAACATCACTATCTAAATATCGCAGCTGGCCGACGTATTTTCATAAATATTGCAAAGAATATCACACACACAAGAATGGCACTGGAACTCTACACTTGTTCAATTGGTAAAGAAAGAGCTAGCAGAAAATTAAGCAAAGTCCTTGCGCTACATCTGGCTATTCTTTTTTTTTTTAAATTGTTTTTAAATCAAGAAAGATCATAAAAAAAAAGATCCACTCTATAACGGAGTAATATCCATAAATCGGAACGCCTTGCGCGCCATTTTATTATTATTCCTATTTTACTGCGCAGTATACATTTTATATACTTTTGCTATAAAACTTCAATGATTAATGAACTTTGGCAAAGTTCTATTAGAAAAAATAAATAAATAAATATACAGGAAGCTTTATATAAACGCGTGATGGTCGCGGAAAATTACACAAGCGTACGAGATGCATTTTTATGCTATGATATTTTTTTGGAAAAATTTAACAGAATTATTTTTCGGGAATATTGTAGATAAAATTCGGATATTAAAAATACTCTAAAATAATATGAAAGGGTAACTTTAAAAGTAGATCTGTGTTGTGTATTACGTTTCTCTCGTGAACGTAGATCATAAGACGCTGATCACGTTAGTAATGAAATCAAGATCAATTTTGCCCCTGCTCATTATCGGACAGAATTCGTTTAAAGATGATACTTCGAAGCCCGACGATTGCAGTTCATTTCTACTTCTGAACGAAATGTGTACATTAAAATGTGTTTAATGTTAATCTACACATTTAAGAAATTTAGTAAATTTCTTTCGACCGAATTTCTACATTTTCGATTATTTAACAGCAAAGTAAACTAAAGTAAGTCCCATATATCCTTGATATAAGGTATAACGGATATTATGAAGTTAAGCTTTTCATAATGGTGTACTTAAGATTTTAATGGATCCGATGAGGAAATATTAGGGCCAGTTCCTTTCTACTTTTGTGATTATCCGCCTTTACTTTCCTCCAGATAATCCTCTAGTATGGCCAATATTCAATTTCAGATTAGGTATAAACTCGGGAATGGCTTCGATTCGGAACGGGACAAGTCTCGATAACCTATAACACCTCAGGTTTGGTAGCCAAACGCCTTAACCACTAGGCTACCGCGCTACCTTTAACAGCAAAAACGATTAAAATTTTACAACGTATGAACATGACAATCATTAAATTACCCGTTACCTGCCGCTGAACGGCGTGAACGCGATGGTAACAAGCAAATTCGCTGCTACAGAAATTCGTATTAATGATCACGTAATAAAATTGCCAAATAACGCCAGCAGTACATCACTGTCATTGCATTATCTTCTTTTTGTTTTTTTATATTCATTTCACCGCGGATTCTTCGGCTCAGGTATCTCTTTCTCCTTCCGCTTTCTTTCTTAAGAAAAATCCCATCCTCCAATCTTTTTTCATTGTGTAAAAGTTTTCATCTCAGATTATTATTCCTCTTTTTCTAATAATTATTCATTTTTTATCTGGTCAACCTAGTCTTCCTGCTAATCTGTGGCTTCTTTTGTTTCCCTATATCGCCGTTCTGTTATCATCTCCATTATTCGCCTACATTCTCGATATTTTACAACATTCCTAATATTTTCGGTTTTTCATTGGTTTAACGTCCCCGCCACTCAAACGAAACTCGTTTTGGTGACGCTGATCTTCATCAAGTGGTTGACGAGCTCGAGAAAAGTAAAAAAAAAAAAAAAAAAAACAAATCAGATTATAGAATAAACCGTAGATGCCTAGTCCTCTTCTAATCTTCTTCTTCTCGTGCCACCCAATTCGGGTATTGCTTAATCATCTGATATGGATTGGATTATCTGCTGAAATTGATTACTATTCTAACTAAATCTTCTGTTCAGTTAATTCCGGTCCATTTTTTGGATGTTACCTAGCCAAGAGGTCTTTCTTCGATTAATACGTTTACCGCGAAAAGGACCTTCCGTTTAATTTTTCAGCGGTTGCCCAAATCTCTTTGATCTTTCGGCTAGTTTCGCCACTGTTCCGAGATCTACCGATGGTGTGATCCGAAGGGTCGACTTACACACTATATAGTTCAACTTTAATAAATAGCTATCCCTCTGAAATTTTTCTTTCGCGCAGTTGTTGTCGTTCTCGTTTACACTGTTTGCTCGGAAGTTCATTAAATTCCCTTCGCAACCGAATCCGTTTGTTTTTTAATTAGTTTTCGACGTCACCGCCTTCCGTTTCATGCGACATAAATGTCTCTTTCGACTTGGTCCGCAGTACAAACTGCTCTTCGGGGAATGAATGAAAAACGTTTTCGCTTAATTTTTTTCTCATTATTTATAAAAATTTATTTTTCCAAAGTTGCTGAATTAATAACACGACACCAGATTTTGTCAGCGGACATCAGCTAATCTACTAAAGAAGTACGAGAAACAATAGAAGGTTCCTCTTTCCCTTCTGCGCCGAGGTACACTTTCATAAATGTGATACAAAACTCATATTAAAAGTTTCCAACAGTTCGTCTGAAGCATTTCAATCGTGCGGCAAATTCGTTCTGCTTTGACTGTAATCCTTGACTTGGAGCAAAGTTTTAGACTACCGATTTATTCCACAACATTCTCGCACACACTTTGCCGAGGTTTATAAAGTCGCAATTTTTCGACGGTTTTGTAGTAGTACGGTAATTTTGGAATTCACCCGTTTCGTTTTAATATTCTTCTAGCGTCGCGAAACCCAAAAATTCTTTCCACCTCATCAGGTTAGTAAAGGTATCATATAGTCGTCAGATTTAGCGTAAAAATGAAGCGACCACGCACGCGCTGGCACTAATGGGACTATGAAAAATATCTTTTCAATGGTCCGCTAATTTAAACTTGTTTTTAACGTTATTCAGGCTGGCGCCAAAAGTGTGGGGTGTCCCCATCTTTCCAAATAATTTTTTCGGTCGTTTTTTTTTTTTGTTTTAGAAAATATTCAAACGCGCGCTTAGTTTACGATCAAAGTTTTGGATCCGATTTCGTTTGGCTTGCGTATCACAATTTCGGTTTCGACCAAAAAATTCTAAAATTTCGGTTTTAATTTCGGTTAAAAAATTATAGCGTTCTCTCCAATCAACATAGAGAAACAATCTTGGTCGCGTTTGAAAGAGGAAGAAAGAAAAAATTTGAATATGTGTGGCCCTCTTTTCTGCTGAGCAATCGTCCTTCTATTCTTCGCTGTTGAAACTTGATACCCTATTCCCCTATCCGTGATTCTTACATTCTCTCATTTCCTTCTGCTTCGGTTATTTCTGCCCTCGAATTATTTCTTGTTCCCTGTATCTTTAAACGTTTAAGAATATAACGTTATAATAATAATTTATTTATTTAAAGTAGCTCGGCAGCTAAGGCCATTTGCGACGCCGAGAAGTTACATCTTATGCGTATAGATTAATAAATGAAAAGAACAAAAACGAGAAGTTACATCTTATAAGTATAGTTTAATAAATAAAAAAAAAACAAAAAAAGATATCAAAATAAACAATAGAAAGAGAAAAAAGAAAGAAAGGAAAAGAAAGGAAAGGAAAGGAAAGGAAGAGAAACGAGGTAAGCGCTGCTGAATAATAAACTATATAAAAGGAAAAAGTCGGGTAAGCTTTAAACATTTGAAGATGTTTCCGCAGGCCTTTTCATTGTCCGCCAGAATTTCGGCAAGACCGGCAGGTGGCTCTCTCTTGCCGAAATTTGCGGCACGAGATGAGGAGATGTTCCACCGTAACCGGCACTCCACAAATTTCACATATATATAACGTTGTATTTTCCTTCTTACCCATTTTTTGGGCTAATGTTTTTGCTGACAAACCCAGGTAAAATAAAATAAAAAAATTAAAAAAAAGTTTGTTTTTTTTCATTTAATAACGAATCAATACAAGGGCGTCGACAGGGCAAGATGATAGAAAAAGGATATGAGTTATAGGAAAAATAAAATTTATAAGTTGTGTAAAGGCTTAATATTTTATTAAACAAGAATAAAATCTTAATTAAAACATAATTTTCGTGGGTTTCTGGCAAATTGTTCGTGATTACGCGCCTATGAATACTCATCATGGCCAGTTCATTAAAAAGTTTCAAGGCTCCAGGGAGGCAGCTGGCGACCCCCATGCATCAACATAGGAGTGACTCTCCGGTCATCACGCATACGTGGTTAAGCAGCTTTTTTTTGTAATAACGAGCCATACGTGGTTACGGTTTCGCATTTATGCTTAAAAACCTGTGCTCACTGAGGAAGCTTCACGTTTATGGGTCATTTCCTCCGAACGTTCTACTCTGTATTCTAGTCTTCTGCGCCTTGGCCTTCCTACTCCTTATAGTGCCCACTCCATTCTTGCACTCCCCTCTCTCAATATAGTTCCTTTGTTAGCCTTCTTTATCTCCTCAATTTCTAATCTTTTCCTTATATAATGTACAATTCCTTGCGTTGGGTAAGTTCCACTGTTGACGTGCCCAAAAAAAAAAAAAAAAAAGTTTATGGGTCAAAAACTTCAGAGAAACTGGCTCAGTGTGTGAAGTTAAATTGCTAGGTCTTCCTAATCATGGAGTGTCATCGATTCTGGTATGTTTTTGATGGCACCGTTAACGGGGGGCGAGCGATATAAACAGCTGTTAAATCAGTGCGACAAAGAGGAAGCTATACACGGTTTCAACAAAATTGATGCAACGCGCCATGCCGAAAATGAAACGATGACTTGTTTGAGACCCCGTGGCCGTCTCGTGTTCACCAGATCTCTCGGTCTGGGATTTTTTCTTTAGGGGGATATTTAAAGTCGAAAGTGTGCATGAAAGCAAAAGAAGTTGTCGAATTAAATAAATACGTCAAACAAAACCTTCTTTTCTTATCTTTAATTTAGTTAAAAAAAAAAAAAAATTCTAGCACTTCTTGTTGTTCCGCTATAATTTTCATTGGTCTCTGTCTCGCTCTGTACAAAAAAAACCAGAAAAAAACCGTTGTAATAGTGAGCATTAGTCAAATTTAACAAAAATTCAATATTTTTAGTCGGTGTTTGCAAATTCGACAGGCTTTCCTCCAAAATATAATCACCGCTTGAAACACTTTCGGTGCTATCCTAAGAACGGGGACGTACTGGAAACGATTTTTTCGATTGTAACTTTTTTTTTTTTTTTCGAAATACCAGTTCGATTTGAAAAATGCAAATTTTTCAGTTAAACAAATTTATCTACATATGCTGGAGCTACTGGTTTAAAATTCTTTACTTCCATATTCTGACGCTGTATAGCGATCAAAGATGGTGTTTCGGAATATTTACAAAAGTCTTAAAGTCTAATTTTTTTCGATTAATTTCTCGTTAGTAACATTTTATAACCGTCCCGCGCGTATGAAGTAAATGAAAATTTTAACGGAACACAAATAAAAATATATAAGAACACCGACACACTGGCGTTCGAAAGTAATTGTAGTAGGCGCTTTTAAAATTTTTATTTACGTTCTATTAAAAATTTTCCGGTGATTATTGTTTTTTTCATTTGTTCTATACTCTAATTTCTCTTGCTATCCGCCTTTCCTGTCGCGTAATTCTATTGACAGTTTATTCGCTTGTTTCATTTTCGATACGAAAGATTGAAGTATACATAATAGTGTAGAGAAGTACCTAATATATGTTTTTTTTTATTTTATTTAATTTTTTTTTTTGCGTGAGTGTCCGACATTCTTGTTTATTCAACTCGAAATAAATTACAAACAATTTATGCTTATTATATAAATCAAAACGAAATTAATTTATGTCTAAGTTTAAATAAAAACGTGTGCACTCATTATAACTACGCATCTATACTAAGAGATACGAGCAAGAAATTAACCGAAAAGGGGAAGAATATCCAAAGAAAAAGAAAAAAAAAGGACGAAAAAAAAACAAAGAAGAAAATATACAAACAAATAAATACATTAATTAATCAATATGAAATAGAAAGATTCGGAATGCAACTTGGTTTTTTTAATCTTTGCACCATTCTTTCAGCCATCTACTTCCTTTTTCCACATCCCAATTCGTTTTTGTTTTTTTTCATTTTATGATTGCGGATAGTATTCATTAATTCAATTAAAACTACACCATCTCTGTGTTATCAATTCGTTGATTTGCTCTTCTAGGATATAAATTTAATTCTTCGCGAGCAATTAATATATACTTATTATATATTTTTTTTTATTTTAGAATATGTTTTTTTACTTTTTATAAATTAATCGGCTTTGCCCCCTATTCGCTTCACTAGCTCAGACCGTTAACCATTATATTTATATACCCGAAGAAAACTCGTAATTTGATGGACGTCACAATTACAGAAGCGCCCATTTAAAATAAAAGCTAAATTTATTTCACTATGATTAATCACTGTGAAAGTTTTAAACGTTTCAAAACTAAATTTAGTTTCGTATATGTTAATACATTTCAAATATAGCCGGGAGGGGGGATAAATTGAAATCGACAATTTAACCGGCATATGGAACACCGAAAAAAATTTGTTAATTAATAATAAAAATAAAAATCCAACCGATTAGTTCATCAGTTTTTAGCAAATCGCGTTATTTTTAAAATCGTTATACAAAGGACTTTGAAACTTTTCTTATAGTGTATAATAGAGAGATGATATTAAAATTTTATAAAAAATCTGTTACTCATCAAATGATAAACAAAAATAATTATTAAACAATATGATTAATTAATTATTTCGAAATATAAATAAAACGCAGTTTATTATACCGAATAGAAATGAGGGTATAGTATTATCAAAGAGATGAGATATAAACTTCAGATACGTAACTGCACGCTTTTAAATTTTTATATAACTCTCGCCGTCCATTATTTCATCCATTAGTAGTTCCCTTATATCGTTCGTATCTGACCGAATCAAAATTTAACTGACGGCGTTCTTTTCTTTTTTGCTGTTTCTGGATGTAGGTCCTTACACGGCGTGCCCAAAGGGGGGTTTGCAATATTCAAAGAATCATGTTCATCAGAAAAATTATATATAGGAATTTCGTATGGTAAATAATTTTTTTTTTCTCCTTGTGCATGCCAGCTAAGGACCTACACCCAGAACCAACAAGAAAGAAAAGAGCCGTCAATAAGATTTTGATACGGTCAGATATAGACAGTATAAAGAAACCAATGGATGAAATTATGGATGGCGAGGGGAAGGACAAAATATAAGATGCACAATAAGGAGTAGGTTGAGTTTCAGCAGACAAGAATATAGAATACAACGTTCGACAGAAAGAAATGAACATTCAAAAAAGATGTGATTGGCGTCACAAATCACTGCTTCGTTATGGTGGAGAGGACAATTTCGAAAGGAGACAAGGGAATAGCGAAAACGAGAGGAAGGGAGAGCAGAATGGCCATAACGCAAGCGAATCATAGAAGTGACAACAGAACGGGGAAGTTGAAGTAACTCCCAAGAACACCAGGTATTAGAAGAAAGATTAGGTTGTACAGACAGACAAAAGGATTGATCATTACACAAGGAGGAGGGGTAAATATCTGACCAAAGTTTGAAATGGAACTTAAAACATAAAGAATTCAAGTTAGAGGATGGAATTTTTCTTAAAAAAAGGAACGAGAGAAAGCAGCAACCCGGGCCGAAAAATCAGCCATTTCATTACCTTTAAAGCCCATATTTCTGGGAACCCACAGCAAATCAACACAGAGATGGAGTAGCGAGAAGAAAGGAAATGGATAAGACAGCGTATGCGAAGAATGATGAAATCAGAAGAGTGATCAGAAAACGGGGAACTGATCGCTTGAAGAACACTCGTGGAGTCTGAAATAATCAAATAATTAGAAAACAAACGACTGGAAAAAATGAAGACAATGGAGCGCAGGATAGCCATCGAGTAATAATCTCCCTTTTTTCTCCTTTAGCTTTGCCGATCTGTGCCATGCCCCTAAAGTTTCTTTTTTACCTTCACTTTCCAAATCCATTCCTCAAGCGATAATTCAAAAAAAATTCAACAGCATTATCAATTCCCAATTCCCATCGCATGTAACCATCTTTACGGATGGTTCCAGGAGGGGACTTCATGATGTTGGAGCTTCTTTTATCCTTCCGGATTTCAACTTATCTGAATCATTTCGTCTTCCTTCTTTCTGTTCCATCTTTACAGTCGAGTCGATGGTAAATACTTGTAAATACCGCTGTAAAGAATCTTCTATTAAACATGAAAAACAGAATTTATTAATTTTGCAGCACATGTATTTTTTAACTATAATTCAGACACCGTTTATTGAAACTAAAATAATTCCGTATCGGAAATGATGCAATTTTCGGTAGTTCATCGTACATTTCTCTTTCTAATCGATTCAAATTCTACGGCTGATACTGTACAGTATGATTTGTCTTCTACAGATAGGTAGCGTATCTTTTTTGATTCTATATAACAAGATTTCACTTTTGCTCATGAGTTTGAATAGTCTTTCAGCCGTTCGTGAAGATGACGGAAACACACTGTAATTATTTCTTTTTTAACTCTGCTAAAATCGAGTTCTTTTCTGAAAAGCTTCTACTTTATTTAACAAACAAAAGCGTAATAAAAGGAAATGAAATTGTCAAATAAATAGGCGGTTTCGGTTTCGGTCTCAACAATTTCGTTTAAAATGCGCATATTATTTACTTAATAAATACCTCAGTTTCCACTCTCGAAATTCGAGTAATCGTTTCGGAATACTGCTCGTGGAAGCCGTTCTTCGACTGCGACGATAAATGTTTTTCCGTAAGACACGCGCCTCTTTTTAAAAATAGCCAATTTTGTTCCCGATGAAGTGGAAGAAATCAGAGAGAGCTGCTATTAAATCTGGATAAGAGCTTTTTTTCTATTCGTCGAAATCGACGGGCACACACATGTATCCGTTAAGACGAAAACGTGTTTTGAACCTAAAACACGCCTAACCAGTATGTAAATATTACATTCGTTCTCTCTTTCAACGCGATGGCGCGTATACATTATATAAACTCGATCCTTCAGACGTTGTCGCCATAAGGACAAGACCCGCAGATAATAGTTTTTCCATGGTAGTTACTGAAGAGTAAATTTCAAATGAATACACATCATTTTTTTCAAAAAGAAAACAAGAATAATTTACAGTCTGCCTAGCAATTTTTAATTAAAACGTTAATATCTCATAACGTTTTTTTTTTTTCATAACCTTCGGCGCAAGAATGCCGCTCTAATTAATATACAAATACTATATTATATATAATACGTTATCGGTTCAGTGTTGCAATATTAAAATTTTATGTGAATTAAAAAGTATAACCTCAGTAATTAGAAAACAAATACTAGAATAGATTTAACAAAAGGAAAAATAGTTTAGTCAGCATAAAAAAGCCAATTTTCAAATTAAAATAATAAAAACAGCAATATTTTAATCATTTTTAGAAATTTCAATGTTTAATTTTTAATGTATAACTTAATAAAAATGTTGTATATATATATATAGATAAAAACTCGGCCATCTCTTGATCCCTCTTGCTTTCATTTCTGTCCCTTTCTCTTCTATACTTTGTATAAAATGATCAAAATTTACAACGTAATTCTTACTGGCATCAATACAAAAAAATAGCATAATCACAAAAATCCTATCTTAACATTTAGCTTTCGTTATATAAAATTAAGACATTGTTTCGTTACATATTTCGTTACATAAAATTGTGAACAATAATCCTATAAAATATAACAAACGTTACATAAAATTGGGACATTGTTTTAGGACATTTTTTCTAATGGGGGGTAGCCTAAGAATTACGTTGTAATTAATATATATATATATATATATATATGTATGTGTGTGTGAATCGTGAATTTCAGTTCGTATAACGTAAGGAACCATCTCCAGGTTTATTCTAATGTTCAAATAAACGAATTTCAGACAAGCAGTTCCACAAGCAACAAAGTTAGAGGACAAAACTATATTGTGATAAGAAAGCAAATCCATAATTGCTGCTGATAGATTATCGATGGCAGGAAGAGTAGCAAAATAGTAGAGGTGGTATGGGAGTTGTCACAGCAAGAACCAGAAGCAGAAGTATTTAGGTTAGGGCAACCGGAGGTGTTGTTTTTAGTAACTGAATGGTTAAAAGCCCAGCCGTTGGAGGGGTTGGAAGTTTACTGGAAGGAAGAGGGGGAAAGTGAAGAAGAGGTTTATATGTTTAGTTTTGTTGGGCTTGTGGAAAGCAGTAGACTTAAGAGGGGCATTTGATACTAAAGAAGAAGTATTAGGAGGAACCGTAGTGGTAAAGGAGGGAATGGAAGCGCGGTTGGCGTATGAAAATGCCTGAGTTGCATAGGAATTGTTTTTTTATAGATGAGGCTTCGTGGAATGTTTTCGTATGTCATGATTTTTTTGATAGTGTTTGGTGTAATTCCGGTTACTGACATTATAAGTGCTATCACTGTGACCTTTTTTTTGTTTCCATATCTTTTTTATTTCAGTGGCTAAGCTACTGTATTTACTTATTTTTTCTTCATATTTCTGGATAATATTACTGTCATTAGGGACAGATATGTATCTATTAAAAATGTATTCTTTGATGGTTTGTGAATCAAGATAATGTCAGGTCTATTAGCACATATTTTACGATCTGTAAGAATATTTCTATCCCGGTACAATTTTACCCCAACCATATCCTTTTTGAATGCCCTGCTCTTTTTCCTGAGCGCTCTCATCTATACGCCGAACTTTTGGCGTTGGATCTTCCCACCCCTTTCAATGCTTCTTTTATCCTTCCCTTCCCATCTCTAGCCGTTATTCCCCTCCTTCTTTCCTTTATACTCTCTATCTGCGATCGCCTCCGAATCTGAGTAGGTGATCTAAGCTCATGTAGTTGGGTCAGTGTTGACACCGAGCCCATTTAATAAAAAATAAAAAATAAAAATAAAAAAATAAAAAAATTTTAGTTTCATTTTCTAACACTGATTCAGATTTATACACTGGTAATATGGTGTTGTCTTGTTTTTTATTATTCCATATTTGCGTACTATTTCTTGATGTATTTGATAGCATTTACGTCACAAATCATTGGCTGTATCTTGATCTTTTATTATATATGTATAAGATTTAAGGAACGCAAAAAAGATTTAATAAAGAATCTTTTTCCATTCTCAGTTCTGCATTTTTGGTAATATAAAAGAGATTTAACTGCATAGTTAGAGATGGCAAATATACGCTTATGCAAAAATATTATTTAATTTAATAATAAAACCTAAGAACTTTTAATTACAACCACATTTGCGGCGCTTGTAATTTTAATATATTTAATAAAATTAAAAGCGTTCTATAATACTTGTTATTTTTATATATTATTAGCATTATTACAAAAGGGGTGATACAAAATAATTAACTCGCTGACTCTTAATAAATATCGCGTACTTGAATTAAAAAATTTAATATGAGAACGTTATAAAATACATTAGGGTAAACCAACACAATTAGTTCCTACACGGTGCCCTCTTTTTTTTTTGATCTTTTGTATTTTCCTTTCATTTCCTTCGATCACCATTGTTCTGTCGCCTACGTGCGCTTGGCTAGCTTGTTCGCGTGTTATACCGCGGTTATTCATACACCGCAACACACACACACAAATTGAGCAATATTTAAAATCTCGAGCAAACAGTCTCTTCTAGTAGCAAAGGGGGAAAAAAACGAAAACCAACAGAAAATAACGGGGGCGGGGGGTAGAAATTTGTGGGAGAGGCGAGGTCAACGGTTCTGCGTAATAGGTCGAGAGTTCGGAACGCCGCGGAGATGGAACTTTATAATTTTTTTCTTTTTATTGTGACATTTTTTTGAGTTGCGAATACTTTTTTGCATTTTCTCTAAAGAACGGCCATATTCTATTGCAGCGGCGATGCGAGAAAAATGAGCAGGGTCCGCGATAAAGCTGAAGTAATGTACACGCGATCCCGGTCTAACTGGAATGTTATATAAACGCGGCAATCAAGTAACGGAGTATCGCAATCGTAAGAACGTTTAACGGTAGCTGTGTGGAAAGCGTCCGAGGACCGCGACGGTCCTACTCCGTTACGTTACTTTCGAATAAAATCGTATCTAAATGTAAATGCAAAGAAAGTAGTCCATCGGCCTGCTGTTCGCGGTGAAATGGTAATCGACGAACAATGGACACGTTTGGAAGAAAGTGAATTCCCCCAGCTGTCCCCGGGCGAGCCCCGTTCGCGTGCCTATACCAAATCAGGTCATAAACCGCTGCTGAATACCAGGCCACAGTCACTCGGACCGAATTAATGAGAAGACCCACATATCGGTAATTCGTGACTCCGAAGACTCGGAAAATCTAATTAAAGTCGCCGCGCCGTCATTAATAGTGAGCGATGGTCACTTCGACTGGTTCGAATTTTAACCCCTCATTGGCCAATTTTATTACAAATAAATCGAGCTACCGCAGTATATTTCTTCGCAATTATCTTGTTCTTTAAATCGTTCCGATACACGCCGTCGTGTATTAGCAGCCGCGTACTCACTACTTTACTTCGTTTCCTGTTCCACAGAGATACCACTTCTTTCTCTTTTTCCTCATTTTTAAGCAATCTGGCTCAATAAATGCCCCCCAAACTTCAAATTCTACTTGTGCAACATTCTCTTTTTTTTGGCGGACAGTCGTGTTTCATCAGCCTTTATTATTATTGTTGTTTTTATTTTTTTCGATAATTTTTCTAGATCAATACGACTGCTTAATTGGAAAAAGAAAGCAACCTGAAAAAGAAAAGAACTAAAACAAACCATATTGTAGGCGTATTTTCATTAAAAGTGTCGGATGAGCGTTATTAACGATAGATATCGATATCGTACAACATCTCTCGGCTCAAAAACTAAATGGGGAGAATTTTTCAAAAAAATAAAAAAATTAAAACCAACATTTCAACTTGAGACAGATGTCATACATGACAAATTATCGAAATAGACGAATTAAAACCAATTGCACGAACAGCGATAAAATATTTTTAAAACAATTAGAGAAGAAATAATAAATTCAGCTTGCGTCAAATATTTATATATATATATATATATATATATATATATATATATACTTTTTCTTCTTCATCTTATTCCCCAAGGGGCTTGTCAACAACGGACGATTATCAACATGTGCAAACAGTAGCAACTAGGAACCACAAGGAATGAAACCTAACTAAGAACACTATACGGAGGATGGGAAGATAATGACAGTCGTTAAATGTCGAACATATGCATCCTGAAAAGAGAAGAAACGACGATACCGAAAGGAAGATCAGAAGAAATTTGCTAACCAATACCATGGCCACATCTGCCTCTTGTCGAAAAAAGAAAAACCAATCCAAAATCTAAAAAACAGGAATACAACAGGTGAAGACACAACGTGAATTCAGATTTTGAAAACTACTAACCTTGTTGGAAAGAAGAACATTATATATGGAAATTGCGCAATGTCTTTCGGAAAACCGGGAAGTGGTCGAGTAACTAGACACATTCAGTTTTTATTCCATAGCACAAAAAAAAAAAAAAAAATCAACGAGGAAATGCTCACATTGTAGAATAATAGCGAAAACTTCGTACGTTCGGTAGAAGAGCATAGACACACTTGTGACATTCAGTTACTGAGTACTAACGTTGACAAGTTAAATATGACCTCATTCTTCATTCCACTTGCAAATGTTTCTCAAATAGAAGAAATAATTAACGATCTAAAAACTCACAAAGCACCAGGATGGGACGAGATTAGGGTGAAAGACATTAAACAAAACTCAAAGTTGTTAACTCCTATTTTAACCTGTATGGTCAATCGCTCAATTAAGGAAGCGTGCATCCCTGATGGGCTCAAAAGAGGTATTATTAGACCGATATATAAGAAGGGGGCTCAAAACCAAACCGAAAACTATCGCCCAATAACAATAATGCCTGTAATAGCTAAAATTCTAGAACAGTATATCGGCAAACATTTAAGGAATTACGTGGAAAAAAACAATCTGCTCTGTGAAAACCAACACGGATTTAGAGAAAAAAGATCCACCGTTACTTTACTAAGAACGTTTGTAAATGAGATAAACACAGGATTATCGAGGGGGAACCAATTTATAATTACCTTTATAGACTTAGCTAAAGCTTTTGATCTAGTTGACCATGATCTGCTTATTAAAGATTTAGAAGATATGGGCATTGTAAATAATCAATTATTGTGGTTTAAGAATTATTTGCAAAACAGGAGAAGCGTAGTAAAAATTGCAGGTAATATTAGTAATGAAAAGGTGAATCGATATGGAGTAGGTCAGGGTACAATACTGGCTCCTATTCTATTTCTTATATACACGAACTCATTATATAAGCACATCAAAAATGCAAAGGTTTATGTATTTGCCGATGACATCGCATTATTAATGGAACATAAAAATCTAGAGATGGCGAAAAAATTACTGCAGCAGGATGTCGATAATCTCAGTAAATGGGCGCATGACAGGAGGTTATGTATAAATGTAAATAAATCAAAACTACTCCATATTCGTAATATCTCTAAACATATGAGTCACCACCCGCGAATCAGTATACATAATAATGAATGCTTACATGAACGGTACGGGAATAAAATCACTCACCCATGTTCATGTCCACCTCTAGTGAATGTAACAGATTTTAAATATCTAGGAATATATATCGATAAATCATTGAACTGGAAAAAGCACATACAAAACTTAAATTCGAAAATAAGACAGTCAATTCCAGCGTTATATAAACTGAAGACGGTTCTTTCATATGGAACATTACGGATATACTTTAATGCATTAATAATGTCTAGAATTTTATATGGGATCCAAATATGGGGTGAGGCTAAAAAAACGGAAATCAATAAAATAGGCAAAATTCAGAAAAGGGGTTTGAAACTTATACTACCTCATTGGAAACGGAGTGATACTACATCAACCTGGTGGAAGGAAAATAATGAAATGTCTCCCAAAATGCATTATTATTATTACAGATTACTTGAATTTAAATGCAATAACGTAAAGTTACCTTCCAGACCAAAAACTCGACTAACAAGGAATCAAAATAATACCTGTTACATTCATCCTAGAGGGGTAAATCTACGAATCGACAATACAGATGATTCGGTTTTAATTAAATTAATGAGTACTATGCCCAGTCACATAATAAACGAAAAACAAATTGGTGTATGGAAGAGGGAAGTAAGGAAGTGGTTGAAAGAATGGTGCAAAGATTAAGGAATTTTGCTGCATCCTCCTTTCCATTTATTTTTTATTGCTGCATTTTTGGGGCTCTTTTAGACCATCTATTTACCAGTTTCCCTTCTTTTTCTTTCCTGTATATTAATGTAATATGTAAGCGGTCCCTATGTACGGGTGTATTGTTGTGCTATTTATGTATATAATTGCGTTGATTGATATATTTTATTTATTTTTATTTTTTTTTTATTTTTTTTGGTTTAATACGTTCGATCTAAGTAGTAAGAATGATCAATTGTAATTTTATTTACTAGAATAAACGATAATAAGAGTGTTGGGCACTCACGCAACGGGCATACTTGCCCAGTGAGACCCACAACTTATTTATTTAAATAAAAAAAAAAAAAAAAAAAAAAATATCGCAGTAAAGACGTCCTGGGAGTTTTTAATAACATAGTGAAACACTTCCTGCATAGGCAGATTTCGCCAGAGCAGAATGGTAAAGAAACAAGGGAAAACAAATTCTTGCAACTAATGATCGAGAAATCGAGAATAACACATACTGGAGTTCTTCATCTGTTTTCTGAGTGCTGAATGGCAGTAGGGTGTTTGATTGCGTGATATGGAATAGGCCGTTTGATATTCCGATAGGCGCGTCCCCATCACCATCCGGAGAGTTCCCGATTAAAAATTTATACAAGAACAGTTCAGCAGTAGTAAAGGTAAACGGTACGAAATCTCGTAATTGCATAGTTGGACGAGGAGAGTCAGACAGGGTTGCATAATTTCAGCCTTGTTATTCAGGTGAACATATTATGAGCACTATAATCAGAGTTGGTGGTCATCAGAAATCTCAGATATGTTGACAACACGACCCTCATAGTCGCAAATGAAGAATAATTGATAACCCTTCCGGAAAGGATAGAAAATGAGAGCGAAAAATACGACCTATATTTGAACAGAAATAAAACTACGGTCATAGCCGTAGTAATAGAAATCATAATGATTTCGATAATTCTTACATTATGAGAATTGGGACGATGCAATCAACTACTTCGCATCAGTGATCTGTAATAACAGACTGCGTGAGCCAGAAATACGCAGAAAAACGCAACGAACCAAGCAGGCCTCGATGAGAGCAGAATTCGGAAGAATCGTGGCATTACGAATTGAATAAGAATAGAACCGGTGCGTAACTGCACACCTGTTCATTTTATATTGTGCAAAAACATGGGCAATATGGAAGGCTTATAAAAAACATATTAACACGCTGGAGATGTATGGTGCAGGATGCTACGCATGGACGACAAAGCGGATTAGTGCCACTGTGTTAATGAAGATTATTGGTGTGAGTGAAAGACTTGCTGGTACTTGCAGAAGACGGCTGTTCCACTTAATGGGATGCGAAGATGATAGTTCGGAAAAAATAGTAATCGAAGAAGAGGTTTGAGGTAGAAAAGCCGGAAGAACCGAAAAATGGACTGATCAAGTCCGCGAAATGTGTAAAACTTATATCGCTTTAAGGGAAAGCAGTACCGTAGCGACTAGAAAAAATGTACCGCTCATTGGTGTAACTATGGCGTTGCTGTCGGCACGCCATAACGCCGATGACAACAAAAAACATCGACAGAGAATTTAGCCATTTTAGTCGATTTAGCATTTGATTTCTAGTGACTGCACCTGTTTGATGTGCAAGCCTTCCTAATAAAGCGTATTCCGGAGGAGATTTTCATCGATCAAACGAATAATCCCATCTATTGTCTGAATTAGAATTTGTTTTTTTCTATTATAATTTTTAACACAATCGAAAAAAATAAACGCCAATTTTTTTCTTAATCTCCTCCAAATAAGACAACAAAATGCACCCTAATCGATACAATAATAAAAATAAATAGGATATTATGACCAATATTCAATTTCAGATTAGGTTTAAACTCGGGAATGACTTCGATGTTTTGGAACGGGACAAGTCTCCATAACTTTTGACACCTCAGGTTTGGTAGGCAAGTACCGTAACCACTAGACTACCGCGTTCATCCTTGTCTTTTCTTATGTACCAAATTAAATATATTCATTCGTTCACGTTTAAAGACGGCAGTGCCTAATCGACAACGCTACTTTGTATGGATATAGTGATAGAGCACAATATTCTGCAAACGATGGTGTACGCAAGACTATACAGAAAAACTGATGGTAAACATTTGATTTATACAAGTGTAATCTGAACATGTTTTTTAACTCCTTTCGATGTTCGTAAAAGACAGTATTTCCATTACCTTCCGCGCGACCATTTGTTTCGTTTTTAATTATTTTTACTCATTGCGGCTAGTTTTTGAATTCATGAGCCCAATAATGTGCAATAGTGATGAGCAGGTCCAGAAGGATACGGATACTCCACAACGGAGTTATGTAATTCCGACTAGAGTTCCGGGGGCATACATCTATAACACCGACTCTGCAAATACCGAGACTGAATCAATGATGCTATGCAGATGTTTACAAAAATATACACCTCGAACAGAGAAAAATAGCCTGTCTGCCCGTATCTGCATTTTTCATGTGAAATGAATATCTGAGCAAAAATGTTTGGCACATTTCAGCTAGAAAAGTGAAAAACGATGACAACATTAGGATAATGAGAAAGAAACTTTATCGGTTTTTCTGTAGACAAAACAATTCTCTGTATGATTATACTTCTACACATTAGTTATCTTATACAATTTCCATTTCTCTGTCTAACCCTCCTTAATTTAACCTAACACTGTTATAACACTGCGTCGACAATCGGGGCAAGCTATTTCCAATTATTTAATGAATACTTAAACACCGGGGATAATCCGTATGAGTCTGATATGGGTATCCGGGATGCAGGAACCTGCCATTCAGTTCCAGAGTATCTGAAGCACGAACGAACTTACCCATCACTAAAGCTGGTAATGCGATCATTCAAGCAACTTGGTCATTGTGACACCTTGAATTAAATAAACACGGAAAAACAATCAATATAATATAATTAAACAACTGAATAAAAAAAATATAAAGCTTTTTTAATTTATTTTTTCCTGGTTTTGACCATTTTTAACTGTTTCATATTTTTCCGCTGACGAAAATTAAAACAAACATTTCCATTCGTATAAAGAAGGCTAGACCACTTGTAACGCTGTCAGAGGTATTGCACATAACTTGGTAATATGGGCTTAATGAAAACACACCTTTCACCTTTCATGTTCGTCGCACTGCTACACCATGTACTCCAGATTACCAATTTCCTCGCAATTAATCCACTGTCTATGATACCTAATTGAAACAATTCACCTGAGATTCGATAATGGTCCATTTTATATAATTCTTTTTTTACACGGTTGTCAAGAAAGTCGCCTCTTCACGGGGACTTTTTCAAGACAGCGTTACATCGACACTCTGGCCTATCTTTGTAAGAATAGAGAAATGTTTGTATGTAGAAACAATCAGAGTAAAAATGGCCAAAAGGTGCAAGCTAGGCCGTGAAAAACGATCGAAAAAGTTTTATATATTTTTTATCCAATTGTTTAATTGTAATGTATTGGTTGCTTTTTTTATTTAATTCAAGGTGTCAGATAGCCAAACGATCGGACCACCACCGATAATACATTATTGAACTTACGAATTCAAAAACCTTTTCTTTATACACTGCTTCGCCGTAAAAACAAAAAGCTCGAAGCTAATCAGTGTTTTTGTGTATTTCGTATTGTTTAATTATTTAAGTACGGCTACGAGCAAACAATTCAAAATGGCCAGTGTCATTATGTATGTTTATGTTTTAATTGTTTAACTGCACTGTGAATAAATAGTTTAAAACTTTCAAGTTTTTTTTTATGCTTTTTATTTTTTTTATTATTTAATTGTAATAGATTTTGCGATTATTTTTCGATTTTATTTAATTTGTTTAATTTTTCCGAAAGAAAAACTATTAATATATATAACACGTTAAATTTTAGCCGTTATATGCGCAAATGCTGCCAGAAATAGAAGACAAAGCGGCGAAGATACCCCGGATGATCCGTCGATCGATGAATTATGCAAAAATCGACCGCCAGATGAATATTTTAGATTGACAACCGAAGGAGACTGCAGAGACGTCGTTCGGTAATACTGTTGAACACTAACCGCTCGAACTAACCGATATTTTTACTCGATTTATTCACTTATGTTAAAAATACGTTCTATGAATTATCTTAATTTTTAGTCGACAGAGAGAGCTATCTGTAGGTACTATTCGGAACAACGGGTTCCTTTATAAGAGCACGTAGTTTATGCTAACTTTAAAATGAAGATGGCAGAATATGCGCGCTTGAAGTAATTCTCAATTTAAATATGCAATAAAAGAAAAAAAGCGAGAAAAAAAAATTTTAAAAATACATACCACAAAAACGACAGGAAAAATCGATGAAGAACAAACAGATGAATAGATAAATATTCAGCTTTACATCACATCCCTAATATTTACCGTTGTATGTGCCGAAGTATTAAAGGTGCTGAAAATGAACTTCCCTATCGATTTAATCATTTTGTTATATATACATATATATATATATATGCACATAGAAAAAAAAATCAAAAATAAATCGATATATATACGCTATTAATAAAAACGATGTTTATTTTTATCTAAAAACAAAAACAAAAAAAAAAGAACCTTATTATAAAAAAAATGTATGTACGTATATATGATAGGTGTGACCAAGCAGGTGAAAATGGTATTGTTCGCCTAGCAGGTGTTAGATGCCCTAATGGATTAGCTTTTGATATTGATCGCCAAACGTGCGACTGGAAAACACGTGTGAAAAATTGTGATAGACTCGAGAGTAAGTACTGCGTATCGATGGCTGGACTGGGGAAGAGTGATTCTTTGTCGTTGCGATAAAAAATCTCTATCACTATCAACTCTTTTATATACACCCTGTCAAGAAAGTATCGGGAATTGTCAATTTAAATCTCCCGGCTAATAGCTAGGCAGATAATTTTTTTTTTCCAGGTTGGTACAACTGTTTTGTATTATGATGCCTATTTTTAGCGCGATCTGTCAACCAGTGTGTTTACAGCAGCTGTTAAAATCAGTCGACCTTGAAGGTTTTGTCGAAGTTTTACAATGAGTGAAAATATTGAACAACGTACTTGTGTTAAATTCTGTGTTTCGAACGAAATTTCTTGTGCCGATACACTGAAAATGTTACAGAAGGCTTTTGGTGAATCTGCTTTATCAAAAACGCGGGTTTACGAGTGGTACAGAGCGTTCAAGGATGGTCGGGAGACGGTCGAAGACATGCCTCAATCAAGGAAATCGTTGCTGAAAATTGTCATGTGAGCTTGAGAGAGATGGCTCATGGATTGGGCATGTCACACGAGAGCGTACGTACGATTGTGCACGAAAAATTGGGTATGCAACGCGTTGCGGCTCGGCTTGTTCCGAAAGACCTGAATTTCTTTCAAAAAAAGTACCGAGAACAGGTAGCTGCAGACATGCTGGATCGAGCCAATTTGGATCCTACCTTCTTGGAAAAGATAATTACTGGTGACGAGACATGGGTGTACGAGTACGACACGCTTACGAACCAGCAATCGTCCGAATGGCGGCCAATTGGCGCGCCAAAGCCGAAAAAAACTCGCCAAAGCCGATCGAAAGTGAAGATCATGTTGATTGTTTTCTTCGATATTCGAGGCGTGGTACACTATGAATATGTGCCAGCCGGACAGACAGTCACCAAAGAGTTTTACTTAAGTGTTTTGAGACGTTTGAGAGAGGCTATCCGTCGTAAACGTAACGATTTGTGGGTCGACAATTCTTGGATTCTCCATCACGATAATGCGCCGTCTCACAAAGCCATAATTGTGAATGAGTTTTTGGCCAAACACTCGGTAAATATCATCGAACAACCGCCGTATTCACCAGATTTAGCACCCTGCGACTTCTTCCTATTCTCAAAACTCAAATTTCCGCTACGGGGAATGCGCTTCGAATCGATTGATGACATCAAGACGAATGCGACGCGAGAGCTAAAGGCCATCCCGGAAACCGCCTATCAGAAGTGCTTTGCCGAGTGGAAAAAGCGTTGGCATATGTGCATCGCTTCGAATGGATGTTATTTTGAAGGTGTCAAAATAAATTTGGATGAAAATTAAAAATTGTTCGTTTTATTTAACAATTCCCGATACTTTCTTGACAGGGTGTATCTATTTCTTAACGGATGACGATGATACGTTTACATTACATGTTTTTTTTTTTTTGTTTCCTTTTGGGTGGCTCTTTTTTCGGCCGAACTTTGACCGAGAAATGCCAAAGAATTTAGTATAAAGTAAAAAAGAAAAAAAGTAAAAAAGTAAAAAAGGACTCTCAATCCTATAGTTTTATTAAGAAACACCGAGGCATGTTTGTTAAAAAAAAAACTATGTAGTAAATGACTGTTTTTAAAAAGACATCGAAGTTGTCGTTCGTTATAAATTTCACAGGAAAAATAACTGTTCTCAGTGTTCGTCATACACTCTTCTGGCAATAATATCGCTTTCGGAGTAACTGTAGTCAGACATTTTTGGACCAATACACAATTTTCGTTTTGCACGCTTTGTTTTTTAACCGTAATAATTTTAAAACGACAACAAACGGTAACAGATCGTAGTGTATGAGGGCTTTAATCACATCTAAAAAAGGTGTCCTTACCGATCTTAAAAGTTACCATATTGCTACGAACACGTGTCCGTCTCCTTTCCACCATTACACCTTGATTCGAGAAGAAAATCTTTCTCCCAGAAGGAAAACTGTTCGTCGCGCTAATTCAATGACAAAATTCGGTAATCTTATACTCGGTATTTCCGATATTCATACCTACGTGAATATTTATGCACGTAAAACTCACTATATGGGACCCTGTTTTACGAATATTTTTATTTAATTCCGCTGCGTACACTTCTATCAGTCAAATCCTGCGATTAAAATTGAGCAATGTCTAGATATAAGGCTAATTTTTTTTTTTTTTTTTTTTTTTCTATTAATTCGTCCATCGTGACAATGCAAGAATGTACAATTCTTTTTTTTTTTTTATTTCGATAAATAAATATTAATCCATTTTAATCGTTTCTTTTTAAATATCGATATTCAGAGAATTTACACCGATAAAAATAGAATTTGGTAGAAGAAAATAAAAAGGAAGCATAAGCCGGAAAGAATTCATTTTTACATGAGATAATACTAAAACAAAGAAAATAAATATAACTATTAAAAAACGCTTTTACTTAACGCTTGCAATTACGAAAAAAAAACAAAAAAAAAACAAAAAAAAACAAAACATTTAAAAAAATGATCGTTTTAAAGGCACTTTGAAGTAAAAAATCGGTAATTTTTCTTAAATAATAATTCATAAAAACCCCGGTCACTAGCGTATTATGGTGCTAAGGCGTTTAGCACATTTCTTGAATATTCGGACAAAAATTACCGATTTTTTAACTTTTAGGCCATTAAAAACGTGCATTTCTTTAAAATACTTTCATGTAAATTATGATGATATTTTTATTAATTACTAAGAAATAGCGAAATTTACACTTAAGTGATTGTAAATGTTAAATAAAGCGGGTTTTTCTGAGAGAAAAAAATGTTATTTATTTTACTCGACTTGTTTCACCTATTTTTACTCCCTCCGCCGTATTCACTTTGGTGCAATGTACAATCGTTTTAGATTATTTGTGTCAGTTAGTAAAAAAGATAGCCAAGTTGTTTTGAGCCCCTTCCTCTCAGGGCTCCCCGTATTTTCTAATTCTTTCGATCCGCTTTTTTTCCCCTATCTTCCGCTCCCACTTACGAGAAGCTAAAAACGAGAATATTTCGGCTAGACCTTTTTTTCTTTCATTTCTCTAGCGATGAAAAGTAAGTAAGTCATTCCGAATAGAGGACACCATAGAGTCGTATATTTGAATTTTTTAACCATCAAATAATACTGTTCGTTTAAAACCGGATTAAAGATGGTCTCCGTCCGTGTAGCTCTATAGCCACTAGTGATGATTTGGTCGTCCGGAAGGATACGTAACCGCGTGTAACTTCAACTACAGTTCCGGAAACTCCGACTCAGCAAATACGAAATCGATGGACGTTATACAGATCAAACAGGATTCCGCTATTGAAGCTTAAAATGGAGACACCTTGAACAAAGAAGAACAGACCGTCGTCTGTACGGGGATGAATATCTGAGCAGAAATCTATCAGATTAGTCAGAAAAATGAAAAACGATGATAACATTAGAGATAATTAGAAAAGAAACGTTCTCTATCGTTTTACAAACTCTCTGTATAATTTTGCCAAATTTCCTTCTCTCTTTTTAATACATCTAATCTAACCTAACAAGTACACTGCATCGACAACCAGGCAAAAACTATTTCCAATTTTTGAACGAATACGTAAACAACACCGGATGATCCGTATGAGTCCGACATGGATACGTATCAGAATTAACCTGTGATTCAGTTCCAAATCCATATCTAAAGAAATAACAAACTTACCTATAACTACTAGCCAAACTTGAGGTGAGCAGTTTAAGTGTATGAAACGTTACCGATCCAAGACAAAGTTGTTACATAATTTTCGTTTCATTTCTTCTTAAACAAAATACCAAAAAAAAAAAAAAAAAAAAAAAAAACTATTTGGTCGTTCTGTAATGTAAACGTATCACACGTAATAATCGTTAATAATTCTTTATATTACTTACGTGTTTGGTGGAAACTCTTACCTCCGCGTCTATTCTCTATTATATTGTTTGTCGCGTAACATTTAACAAATGCGGCTCTGAAAATCACTATAAAGCTCTTCTCGCGACGATTAACCGTAGCATCCGTCGGTTTTCTTTGTGTTTTCACTGTTTCAGGAATGATAATCCGCTTGTCGTCTTTAACATATTTTTTATCTAATTTACGTTCTTAACCCGTATTAATAATTTTAAAACATCCCCATTATAAAATGACGATGTTTTATAAAGGAGTTTATCTCCTACCTTTACTAACACCCGGAAAAAATAAAAAAAAACAAAAAAACATAAAGAAACAGAAAAAAACCAAAGGTATATGCCGACATACATACGGTTGAAAAAATTTGTCATTAACGTATATTCATAAAGAAATCATTGCATTATTCTTAGGTGCACTAAAGCAGGCATTAAACAGATCAGTTGCCCGTCAGGTTTGGCATTTGATATTGATAAGCAAACTTGCGATTGGAAGAGTAAAGTGACAAACTGTGATCGTTTAGACAGTAAGTCAACAAATTAACAAAAAACCGGGAAAAAAAGCGACACAAAGCAAACGAAACTACAACAAACAAAAGACGCCACATGTACAGTTACTAGCGCACACCTTGTAGTTGCATAAAAATGCTCTAGCAAATAAGGAAGGTACACAAGTTGGCAACGTAGCGGTCAGTAATATTACCCGGTTCAGGATAAATTGATTGTAGTTAGATTAAAAATGTACATTACGCGCAGTTTTTTTTTTTTTGTTTTTTTGTTTTTTGTATTGTATATATTTGAAAAAAAAGAAAAAAACAGAACATAATCTCTTACAATCTTTTTGCTTCCAAACCAAGGCCAACCGAATGAAGCTTCGGCCGTGATTAACAAGAATTCGCGTACTCCTTAGTAACATTTACTACCAATTTCAGTCGAGTTTTTCTCTTCACCTATGCCGAGATAGATGCATTCTGAACACGCGGTTACGGACTAACAAAACTAATCAAAGGTTTGGTCATATGCGCAAAGGGTTATTTTAATACTGAATTTATACTCAGTATGCACGCGACGGGTTTTGTTACTAACGTATCGCTTTCCACTTATTCACGCTGATTTGCTTGCGATTCACTTAAATTGCCGCTTCTTCTGTACGATAAAATTCGTTAGAATTAATCATTTCGTGTAAATAATAATGATAATGATAATGATAATAATAATAATAATAATAATAATAATAATAATAATAATAATAATAATAATAATAATAACAATAATAATAATAATAATAATAATAATAATAATAATAATAATAATAATAACAATAATAATAATAATAATAATAATAATAATAATAATAATAATAATAATAATAATAATAATAATAATAATAATAGTGAAAATTCGTCGCGATGAATGTTACGAAAAGAATGAAACATCTCGATTTTAATATTTTCGGAGCTAACAATGATGTTGTTTCTACTCGTTCCTCGTGAAATTTGTAATACATATCTGTTTTTTTAAAACCGATTCGCAATTGGAATTTTTGAGTGCACAATGAAACTAACTCAAATTTTATAATTCGTATCGCTTATTTCGAACTTTTTACATTTCAAAGAGGAAAAATACGCGTTCATTTCATCGCGTTATTCACAGTTGTTATCAATATGTCGCAATTCAAATCAAATCAAATCAAAATTTATTTTGTAATTTTTACAATGTAACTTACAATAATTAAAAGAAAGAAGAAAAAAAAGGAACCTAATAAAAAATTCAGAAATTAGGATAATAAAATCGAACGGAATAACGAGCTCGAAGTAATTTTTGGTATGATTAAAAAAAAAACAGCTGCAACTATTAGTTAAAATTCCACTTACAAAGAGACTCTTCTTCTATCGATCGACTCAATCAGATTGTTGCACCATCGAGAGAAATTGTCGATGATGTTGCAATGGCTCAAATTCTTCGTAACAATGTTACCGTTCTCCACTCTCATCTTATTATTACCATCGAAATCTAGTTAGATAAGGTAATTTAAAAAGAAAAACAATGTCAGTTAATAAATATAATAACGGCGCCGAAAATAAAAACAAACATCTTCTTTCTTTTTTTTTTTTTCCTTACTCTATCATCTTATACAAGTTAGAATGTTGAATGCTGTCCGTAGCAGTAAGTCAACTCGTTTCAGATGTAGTCCCGACGAAAGATTAAAATACCGCATCCGTCTTAGACGAAATTCAAACGAGAATTCGGTCACATTGCAGGTGATGATAATGAAAACGAATTAGTAGACGGGCATCAGTGATTCGATCGCATCACTGTTAATCGCCATTAAAAAAGCAATCAAATAAAAAAGTAATACAATATGAACATTCACTACCCGATTATTTCTGAATCGGTGATGAAAGTAAATTTTAACATTCTCAACTAACTTAATTTTTGATATTCAATTCTACATCAATATTCCTCCAACTATTTATTTATTGCCGCAAGTATCTGATCGAATCAAGAAAAAAAAAACGTTCTCACTATATATATATATATTTATATTTACATATTATATATATATATGTATGTATATATATATATTTATATTTACATATATATATATATATATTTAACAAATCTCGGCGGCGCCATATTGATATATTTCTTTATAGCGCTTCATTTTTTCATCCAATGATCCGTCGATAAATCTATTGGCTCGTAATCTCTTTGTAATCTCATTGCAGTTGTTGTTGTCTCGTTGAAGCGATTATGATTAGCTTCACTATTATTTAAATTGGATTTCCATAACGTCGGTATTTTTAACGATATCTAAATTTTGAACTGCATAAGATACTAGCGGTGAATTCTTATAGTGGAAATTGTCTTTTGACTGCAAGCACATATCTCACCGTTAATTAATTATTACGACCGCGCAACAGGCTTATTTATAACTCGTCAGACTATTAACAGATAGCAAGATATCTTTGCAACTTAGTAAGATAATTTTAACAATCTCGACTAAAAGGCAATGTTGGCGCGCCGCTATGTTAACCCACACAGTCTTAATCGAATTGTTTCTAATTTTCCGATATCGATTACATTGTTCTTTTCATGAACGTTAATGAAAACGAAACAAGTAACGTTTTTTACGCATTAAATAAAACATATTATCAATAATAACGTCGTCGCGATAAGGATGAAATTTCGCGTTTTTATCTCTTTACGTAATGCAAAACTGATAACATCTAGGAATCACTTTCGGAAATCATGTTTTTAACAAATTAAGTCGTACATATTTACAAATGTAAAAAGAAGAATTAAACGGTAGAATATAATTTAAGAAAGGTAATTTTAAAAAGAGATAGAACGCGTGTTCCAAGTAGCGGCTAAATATTAACCGATCATAAGCGCGGAATAAAGAAAAAAATTAATAAATAAACGTAATCGATCATTTAAAGCTAGGATCAACAGACCGCGGAAGTGAATTAAAAGAAGAAAGTATGTATCAAAAAGAAAAAGAAGAAGAAGAAAAAGAAAATAAAAAGATATTCGCTCTATTTCATTTTGATTAATATTCCGCTTTCACATCGAACTCTCTAGAGACCGGTTAAGTTAATAATATTTCCAATTGCCAGTTATAGATCGGAGCCTTGTGCATATTGCTCTCGTCATCTAAAACGTGCTGGACACGAAAAACACTTGAATTCCCTACGCACACATCGCGTAGGAACCTCCTCCTCGAATATGGAAATTTTTTGCTTTCGACAATGTGTCTGAAAAAAAAAAAAAATAAATAATAATTTAAATTCTTCAAACCGATCGAAAACTATAACGGGAAATTCGGAAGAGAAAAGCAAACAGTGGACGCGCGAAGTTGCTCCATTAAATCGAATTGCTAACTGGCTTTTCGAGACAGGTAACAAAAAGGGTGACGACGACCCATTTTATGACAAAAATAACGCAAAATCATAACGACAAGTTTATAATAAACTAAATAATTACTTAAAACCCTTGATTTCCCATCAATGTACGTGTAAAGTGAACGTAAATAATCCTCAACAGTACAACACGTACGGCTTTTATTATTTCATTACATCCGAAAGTAAAAAATCAACGCGATTTCTTGGCGGGAAGCAATATAATCACACAGCGAGATGCGACGTCGCAATCGTCAGCCTTTTATTTTAGTACCTCTTCAATATTGTATTACGAAAAATTCACAGTCGACCATTAACTAAATTTCAAATTCGAATTTGCGGCAATGTAAAAGGCAAATTTCATTTTTAAAGAGTCTCTTCTGTTAACAATATGGTGAAGTGCCGTTAATTTTTTTTTGTGTGAAAATTTTTTTTTGGGGGGGATACAAAATGAAGGGCAAACCGGCTGGGATCGTAAATAAATTTTCGACTCTACGGACCCAAAAATATCGATTTTTGCCTTTTGTATGTTTTTTCTCACGTTCGAATGATTAAAAAAATCTGAAAAAATTCACGAGTATACTTTTCAACTAATAACTTTTAGGTGGAAATTTATTTAGAATGATCAAAACATGACCTAAAAAAAAATGATTTAATATTTAAAATGCGATTTTGCCCACGTTCCGATGTTGCAACGGTCGGTATTGTTTTATTTTCTTGTAAAACGGGAAAAAATACATCGAAAATGTATTTTTCCAGATTTTTCTGAATGGTAGTGGACCATGTCGAAAAATCCAAAAAACCGTTAAATCGTCTACTTGCAACATGAAAAATCATCGCCTTTCAAGTGATTATTTTTTTCCAGCGTTCTAGTGCTCATAATTTTTAACAAAAAATTCACAAATACACTCGACTACATTTGACTTATAATTTTTTTTTGTCACTTTAAATCACTTAGGAAAAATACTGCGCACATGTAAACATAAGACAATTTGGATATAATATTATAATGGTACAAAGTAATTTAACAAAAAATGTTTCCTTCAAATATAAATTATCTAAATATTTAAAACCATTCTTTAAAATAAGTAATTAAGTATAACAATACTTTTTATTCACCTACCAAAATTATAAAACTCGTAAGATATTTTTAGAATTTTAAGTTTTTTCACGAACTATTTTAAATTTGTGTCAGTCTGGTTATTATTGTCTCTTGAAAACGCTTATATACTGCTTACTTAATTATAAAAGTATTGAATATACACTTCGATAATATATTTTATTTTACTTTATTATAGTTTACAAAAAAAAAAGCCATTAGCTTTGTACTAAACCAATGCACTTTGGGCGAGCATAGGTATTATTCTTTCTGTTTCAAATTCATTATTTTCTACCATTTATTATTATAATAATATAAGAAACGTTGGATTATAAAAAAAAAACAAAAAACTGTGGTAAAATCAAATTCTCATAAAAATATACGTATTTATTAAAATTATTATTTTAATTTTTAACATTATTTATGCTACATTAATTTTTTTTGGTCAATTAAAATCGATGTGAATCTTCGTATACTTTTTTAAAATTGACTAAAAGAAATGTAAGTAAAGATCATATTTGGACACATTCCCAAAAAATCTGTCTTGAGATCTTAATATGAGATTTCAATTGACATAATATGTAATATCTCTGGTGAAATTTTTTAGCAGAGAGGAATGTGTCTAAATATGATCTTTAATTACATTTCTTTTAGTCAATTTTAAAAAAGTATACGAAGATTCACATCGATTTTAATTGACCAAAAAAAATTAATGTAGCATAAATAATGTTAAAAATTAAAATAATAATTTTAATAAATACGTATATTTTTATGAGAATTTGATTTTACCACAATTTTATGATTTTTTATAATCCAACGAAGAATGATTTTCAATTTATATTTGAAGGAAACATTTTTTGTTAAATTATTATGCACCGTTATAATATATCCAAATTGTTTTACACTTATATTTTACATGTGCGCAGTATTTTCCTTAATTGATTTAAAGTGAAAACAAAATTATAAGTCAAATGTAGTCGAGTGTATTTGTGAATTTTTTGTATTACGAGCACCAGAACGCTGGAAAAAAATAATCATTTGAAAGGCGATGCTTTTTCGTTTTCTTTTTTTTGTGTGTGTGTGTGGGGGGGGGGGTGAAAATTCAATCCAGCTTTTTCATGTTGAAAGTAGACGATTTAACGGTTTTTTGGATTTTTCGACATGGTCCACTACCATTCAGAAAAATCTGGAAAAATACATTTTCGATGTATTTTTTCCCGTTTTACAAGAAAATAAAACAATACCGACCGTTGCAACATCGGAACGTGGGCAAAATCGCATTTTAAATATTAAATCATTTCTTTTTAGGTCATGTTTTGATCATTCTAAATAAATTTCCACCTAAAAGTTATTAGTTGAAAAGTATACTCGTGAATTTTTTCAGATTTTTTTAATCATTCGAACGTGAGAAAAAACATACAAAAGGCAAAAATCGATATTTTTGGGTCCGTAGAGTCGAAAATTTATTTACGATCCCAGCCGGTTTGCCCTTCATTTTGTGTCCCAACAAATATTTTTTCACGCAAAAAAAAAAAATCAAGGGCATTTCACTATTGTTAATGGAGAATTTCAATTAAATTCCTTCAATATACCGTCGTCCGTACATACCGCACCGTAATTATTCGTGATTGAAAAGTGCAATAATCTTTATGATCGCAAAAAACAAAAACAAAAAATAAATAAATAACCAAAAAGCGCAACTATCTTAAAATTAGCGACACATTTTTCCGGCGCCGTTAAATATTTTTCAAAGTTTTATCGTATTTTCCTCAATGACCATCGTAATAACGTGGCTCAATTATCGAAAATTCTAGAAAATTTAGAAATGTAAATTGTTCGCTCCGGTGATGTGTGTTTTAACTGTTCAATCAATTAAAACAATCTGCGCAATTCGAGCGACATTAGGAAAGCTCGCGATTTATTTCCTAAGCTTGAAGGAGTTTTTTTTTTTTTAAATTTTAAAGATCACTCCGATATACGCATAATTATATAGATTGTACAGATATTAAACTATTGCTAGATATTAATTTAATGCGGTGTAAATTGAAATAGAACCACGGAAAGTGATGCCAATACTTAAAACGGACGAGCCAATCTGTCCAGAAAAGCAATTAGCTTGCGGAAACGGTGAGTGCATAGGCAAAGAACTATTCTGCAACGATAAACCGGACTGCAAAGATGAATCCGACGAAAACGCATGCAGTAAGTATCTCGTCACTTCCCAACGATAACGTCAGCTAAAATTCGATTGTCCTTTGTAATCAACGTCACTAGTAGCTCCTAAGTCGTACTCTGCTCGATTCCGAGCGCCGTGACTACCTATTTGTAACATGATGCCTAGAGTTCTCATGACGCAACGCTCTAGTGACTGCATTGAGAACTGATTGTAAATGTGTTTGATTTTTATCGATATACAAATGCAACCTCAACTCTGTGTGTGTGTCTGCTGTGTATTAACCAGCGCACATATGATGGTACGCTTGTTTGCCATCATTGCGCCCTCCGCGTAATTATTAGCGGTCATTTAAATTTCCGCAATAAATCATTACTGTATAATCCCGAAAACAAATTATAACGCAATCACAACACCCGTAATTTAAATGCAAGCAACGATTTAAAGGAAATCTTGAGAACTGCAACAGACAACGGCAGATTCGTTATCGATTTTTCCGGTAGCTTTTAAAAATCGACCTATCATCGACAGCTATAAAATTTCCCCCTGCTCGCAAACACCGGTTTTCTTCTTCGTCGAACGCGATTCCTGCAGTCTCCCGAGAAAATTTATCTGCAGATTATAACACTCGTTTCCTCTTCTCCGTTCATATTTCTTGACACACGTCGGCCGCCGATATCATTTATTTTCATACGCGCATCTCGCGTCTTTCCTGCCAGTTGCTTACTATCTTCGCAGATATGTCTAATATTTTATTAAATATTACTATTAAAGATAATGTGTGTAAATTTAAAAAAATAACAATCACTTAATAATCAGCGAAATTAAATACTAAAGGAACTAATGAAATTCGTTTCGCTTTCTGTGTTCGCTAATCTTATTTTTTTTTCTTAAGCATATCTTAAGCATATCTGTTGAGATGTATGTCAGGGCTTCCCGATGTTCAACTGTCAAAGAAGTGCGTTATTTATTTTTAATAGTAAACCGCATTTTTGAAAGAAGAAAAAAAAAAGAGCACAATTCCTAAACATATACAGAGGTTAAAAAATATTCTAAACTTTTTGCTGTGTTAACTTTTAACAATTTTAAAGAGTTGTAAAAATTTTCTATTAAAACTCGATGACGTTTTAGTTTTTTACGCGCAGAAGCAAAAAAAAAAAAAAAAAAGAAGCAATCCATAGAATCACGAAAATGATACAGAGTAGCAGGACGCGGATTGACCAGGTCCGCTCTATCATTTGTATCCCCCCCCCCCCCCCCTATGTATATCGTCTTCTTTCTCACCGCAACCTTATCGGTTGGTGGGCAACCTATTCGTACATTGTAACTGTACAGATGTAGTATACTAGGCAATTATTTATATGCAGTGCGAACGTGTACACATACGCGAGACTACACATTCGGAACTGATATTGTGATTGATTTTTATCGATGTACAAATGCAGTCCCCCGTGTGTGTCTGCAGTTGTTCACCTAGCGTGCATATGATGTAGAATGGTTTGCCATTGTCTTCCACGTGAAATACGAGTATTTTAATTTAATTTTCGTAATAACTTCTGTCGTCGTCGGGGATCGAACCCGAGACGGCCCGTAACGGAAGCCAAGCGCTCTAGCGCAACTAGGCTATCGCGACGACCTCGTGTATGTAAAAACCTAAATTCCGGAAGCCCTATTCCCACAAATTTACTGTCCTATCTCTGAAATTTTTGTCCACTTCAAGATAGTTTTTTTTGTTTATATCGGATTTTTTTTCCTTTTCCCAACTTTTGCTCGGCATTTATTCAATTTATTATACTGATCGCCGCCCCTGCATCTAACTGCAACCGGTGAAATGATCTTACATGTTTTTTTTTTTTTCTTTATAGCCAAATCTATTTTCAACAAGTTTTCCCGTTTGCCATTTATCTGATTTCCTATAGTGCTGCGGACAACTTATTCACTAATTCACCTACTACCGTTAGTCTATACTTCTGAATGGTATTTCGTCCGCAAGGTCATCTACCAAATAATATCAGCTTTTCGCTAGAGTTTACGCGTGCTTTTCCGCTAAAAATGTCCTTTCCGTATAATATCCGCGCAATTATTGATTAAAAATTTTCCAAAATTCGTCTCGTAACAAATTGCAAAACTTAAGCGCTCTTGTAGCAAAACAAAATGTCCACCGGCGAACTTGAATATGACAGGTGAATTCGATACCGACCGTCATTACCGGCTACACATCATTTTGCGACAGATTTCCATGTCACAACTGCACCGTGTTAGAATTACAAAACGACGTCACGCTATACTATTCTGCTAAAAAAGTAGAAATTCGTTTAAATTATATTCTCCTTTTACCGCGCTCCCGAATTACGTTCAAAACGATGAAATGGTGATATACGCAGTCTCTTACACTGAAATAAATCGTTAATTTACACAGCTGTCGAACTGGATCCGAACCGAGCACCAGATTGCGATCCAACTCAGTGCGATATCCCGGATTGTTTTTGTTCAGCGGACGGAACCAGAATTCCTAAAGAAATTGAACCGAGCCAGGTAATCTTTTGAACAATTTATTCGCAAAAAATTTATTTTATTCTATTATTTAAAAAAAAAGAAGAAAAAAAAAGAAACCGCAATTTCGTTTTATTCCTAACTTAAATAATTATCGCAAATGTGAATTTTTCAGTAGAAATACTTGACAATAAAAATAAAACAAGAACACTTCTCTCAGGTCAACGTTCCGAAAGAAAGTGCTTTTTTCTCGTAAATTATTCACGTCGTGAAAAAAAAATCATTTTTATCGACTTACATTCTTGGACAGTTTTCAGGACGAGTTTGGAGATACTTCTCAGCGATTCTTCCCACTTTTCACATATTGACGTAACCGGGAAAAATGTACCGAACGCAAAAACACTTTATGCGAGTAATCTTTTCGAGAACAAAATAAATTAAAAAGAAGAAACAAAAAAAAACCATAATTTTCACGCTTTTATATTATTTTTCACCGATGTATTAATATTCTAGACACAGCATTATAAGTTTTCCAGAAGAAGAAATAGACTCCGTCATGAAGTGCTAAAACATAAATGATCGCAATAGGCGCAGAACATTTTTAAGCATTGCCGATTGAGATATCCAATAGAAATACAAACTTATTTTGATTGAGATATAGAAAGTGTTTAAAAGATCATAACACAAAAGGATACATAAAAATAAAAACGAATAATCGCATAAAAATTGATCACATATATGTATATATATATATATATATATATATATATACGTGTGTGTGTGCAAAAAGCTCCAAAAAGAAAAAATCATGCATATGTACAGTTGAAAAACTTTTTAAATACAATTGCATTTACAGACGCGGCTTATACTTATATAATTATAGTTCGCATTTAAAAAAATTGCCGCTCTCTTCGGCTGCGTAATCGTTTTTAATTGTTTGATTTTTTAATTTTTTTTTTTAAATTCATAAACGTATTCTGAAATTATAAGACAAACCGCAAAGAAGTTATCAATAAAAATATGGTATACGCGCGGTTACTGCTTGTTACGCGGCATATGTGTCGAAAAATATGTTTAATGCTGTAATTGCATAAAGCATGTATTTTTCGCAGGTTCCGCAAATGATTACGATCACATTTAACGGCGCCGTCAACGTCGATAACATCGATTTGTACGATGAAATATTCAACGGCCAACGACAGAACCCGAACACTTGTCAAATTAAAGGAACCTTCTTCGTATCGCACAAGTACAGCAACTACGCGGCTATACAAGAATTGCACCGCAAAGGTCACGAAATTTCCATTTTCTCGCTAACGCACAAAGACGACCCGAAATACTGGACTGGCGGCTCTTACGATGACTGGCTAGCTGAAATGGCCGGAGCTAGACTGATAGTCGAACGATTTGCCAACATATCGGACGGATCGGTGGTCGGCGTACGAGCTCCGTACCTGCGAGTCGGCGGTAACAAACAGTTCGAAATGATGAGCGATCAATTTTTCGTCTACGACGCTTCGATCACTGCGCCGCTAGGTCGAGTGCCGATCTGGCCATACACGCTATACTTCAGAATGCCGCACAAGTGTAACGGAAACGCTCAAAATTGCCCCAGTCGTAGCCACCCGATATGGGAAATGGTAATGAACGAGCTGGACAGACGAGACGACCCGACTTTCGACGAATCGTTGCCCGGCTGTCACATGGTCGACTCGTGTTCGAACATTCAAACCGGCGAACAATTTGCCCGACTACTGAGGCACAATTTCAACCGGCATTTCAGCACCAACCGGGCTCCGCTTGGATTACACTTCCACGCGTCTTGGTTAAAAAGTAAAAAGGAATTTAAGGAAGAACTAATCAAGTTTATCGACGAAATGAACGAACGCAGCGATGTCTACTTCGTCACGATGCTACAGGTAAAAATACGCAATGGCAAACACACACATATATATGTTGTGAAATTAAGCTTTCCAAAATGTAAAGTGGAGTAAGTCCCACATTGATAACGTATCATGGACTGTGAAGTTAAAGTTCATAGTATACTATAAGCCCAACGGCATTAATTACAGTAAGGAGGCCAGTTTCTTTCCCGGCCGCCTTTTTCTCTGGTACGCAATCATTTAAAGCCTGGTAAACCTGAGGGCGACCTGGATCCGGAACGAGGCAAGTATCGAAAAGCTCTGACACCTCTGATTAGGTAGCCAGGCATATTAAATGCTACTACGCCTAATGGATCTGAAGAAAATATTGGGACTAGTTCCTTTCCCGTGGGATCCGCCTTTACTTTTCCAGATTTCTCTGATGTAATATTCAATTTCAGAACAAGTCTTGATATCCTATTAACCGAGCACATATGCATATATATATATATATATCATATATACATTTTGCATGTCACGTTTATTTCTAGTTAATGTAATTGTATTACAGGTGACATGTTTTGAATAATTAGGCTAATGCCTGTTCGAAACATGTCCGAATTATTGTAAATTAATAAATCAATAAATAAATATATATATATTACAGCTAAAAGCAACGGTCTTATATGTAAAATACAGCAGTTTCCCGACAATAATTTAAAAGATTTGTAGCGGAATCGAAATTTAGAGGACAAATCTGCTCTTAAGACAATTTAATCGTTTTTAAATATAACGCGTCGGTAATCAGCCGTTAAAAATTACTTCCTATCGGGAAAAAACCAGTTTAAAAATCCGGTCGCAATTATAAACTTTTACGAGTAGTACCGGGAAAATAGCGGGTTATTAATTTTAACCGAGGAAAAATTCCAACACGGTCGTAGAATAGCCTAGCTGGTTTGCACGCTTAACTGCCAAGATGTCTAGTGTAATAAATTACGAATGACGGCAATTTTTAACTTCATAGCCCGTAAATTTTAATTAAGTCTCAATTTAAAAACGATAACGATATAAGCTAATCGATCTGCGCACTTTAGAAATAAAGCGTTATAACGTATCGTGCTTTAAGAGCTGGCGTTGCACAAAAAGCTAGATTTGAATCGTAATATCGATTTTTCGAAAAATACCGTATTAACTCGTACAGGAATCAAGCGAGCATTTTAACGACAAAAATAGGAAATTTAGCGCGGCTAACGATTCAGAGTACGCTGTTTATCATTAGATACGTATGTAAGAAGGGTTGATTCTTCGAATTTCCGAATCGTTCAGTTTTATCCTAATTTTTCAGTTGAATGCGTCATTTGCGAAATGGTGAGATTAACTTTAACATAACTATTATAAGAAACTACTTGCTTCGGTCAATCTTTACGATTTCGGTGTAATCGTAATGATGTAATTAAATTTTAATTTATTAAAAAACGCAACAGATAATAATAATCCGCGCTAAAACTATCTCACGAGTAACGAGAGAAAAAAGGAAAAAGATCCGACAAAAATGCGCGTCCCATCGCAAATTGTGCACCGGTTAAAATCGAGCTCGCAGAAAAACATAATTTAAACGAGGCATTATATTACACCAGATGATACATTTCAAAGCATTTTACAGTAGTAAAATTGAAACTTTATTTAAAAAACGTTAACAGCAAATTTCTGCCGATCATTCGGTGAATCGTACACCGGCTCGCAAAATTATATCTATACATAAGTCGTCAGAGCTAGAGAAACAATAGACGAAAGGGAGAGATCGAATTTCCTTCTTCTTAAAATCCTCTTTTAACCCCTTTAAATTATTTTATTAGCCTTCGTATTTTTGGGAATTCCGAATAGTTCATATATTGTGTAATAAAAAAATAGGTCCCAGCCTTGAATTTAGCACGGAAACAATCGGCACCGAAAACAGCGCCGAATCACCCTTTACAAAACCGAAACATTGCTCACAAAGTGTTTGTAACATTAAAAAAAAAAAAATAAACTAACTGTGTAACGTGAAATTGCAAATGAAAATATATGGACACTTTTCCCCGTTCAAGAACAAGACACCATCGTCAAATCTTTCACGTACAAAAATCGCATCAGGTCGCCGATAGAATTTCAAAGAGGACAGCGACATACGTGAAACTTTATCGACCGTAATTTTAATTTTGCATTAGTACTGCTCTATTTAATAGTAAAAATTTTAACGAGAATCATTAAAAATACACGTGTAGCTGCTAATAAGGTAAAAAAATAATGAAACTAATGGCAAATACGAGTATCGCGACCGAAACAATATTTTAAATTTCACATTAAAAATAAAATAACCTAGCTCAATGAAAAAATGAAAGCGAATATTCAATTATATTTATTTGCGCATTAAATATGTACTACATTAAATTTTACAAAAATGTTTAACATCTTATAACGAAATAATATGTCAAAATTTAACATCGTGTGGTAGATTCTGAAGAATACGTCAATATTTTTAATTTCTTTTTTTTTTTTTAATTCTCCTGAAACAAACAGATATTACACTGAGTTTATCATTCATTTCTGGTACAATTTTCATAATGAAAACGAGTGCAGTTCATAAATTTTCTTTAACGTTTCATCGACAGAAAATACACGTATTCTATATGAAAATAATTAGAAATTAGGATAAAAAAAATGGTTAAATTCACACACCTGCTCATAAATAACGTCGCAAACTGCAAAACCGAAACAAATTGATTAGCATCGAATTGTTCGTAAGCGTGTTATATTTAAGAAATGACATATTTATTACGCGATAACACTTGACGATCGGGAGTAAGTCATCTCTACCGTCGGTGACATTGAGCGACCGAAAGTTTATTGCACATTAAGGCCTACATTTAGAACGCTGTCACTTCGACGGTCAAATGAAAGACCTCCACCAACAGCACTAACGAAGTACTGAGAATTCAAAAATAAAAAAAAAAAAAAATCTTAGTCAAAGAAGTTTGACCGAGAATGAACACGATCGCGTAAGAACGAAGCAATAAGCCAAACTTTAGCGGACTACGTATGTAGAGAAATATATTAAAAAAAAAAAAAACAAAAAATAGAGATATAAAAAATTCATTTGAAAAAACCTTTATAATACTACAGAGTTTGCGGAAAATTGTGAGAAATTACGTAATAGACGAATATAATGAAAATGCGTAAAACAGCAAAAGTTAAAATTTTAGTAATTTTTCATTCAGCACACGTTACTGAGTTGCGTGAGTTGAAAGGAAATATACATTTTCGTTAACGAATAATGCCTATCGGCAGACTCGTGTTTTTGATGGAAATAAAAAATAGTTTCGTAAGCTATTTCATATAAAAAAATAAATTTATATTAAAAAAAAAAAAAAACACAAAAAAATAACGGGAAATAAAAAATTATATACTACCGAAAAATTTCGTAAAAAGACTTGCACGCAAACAAAGCAACACCTTCAATCGTACGTCCAGGAAGTAAAGAAAAATTTTAGGTAATAGCGAGTAATTAATATTCGTCTACCAAATTTCATAAAACCATTTCCCACATATAGAGTTGAAATATCAAAGTTCGCAATCAGCGTGAGATTTCTAAAAAAAACAAAAAAAGCAATAGACGAAAAATGTAATTTTAGACAACAATAAAGCTTATTGAACTTCGAAAACCGAATTAAATAGAATTTTTAACACGATACAACCTCCTTCCACCGTTGATAAATTAAATGCGCACGATAAACTTGAACCGTTAAAATATACAAAGTGTAAATAAAATATTAAGTACACCTGAGAATGACTTTCAGCTCAATTCTGAAAATAAAGTTCGCTTTCAATTGCCTTTCTTTGAGAAACGACGATATTAATCGAAATCGGATATATTACAATCTTAAGCATTCCGAATTCTCATATGCTTATTAGTGCGGGATCAAAAACCTCACAGTTCACTTGTAACTTGAAAAATCTTGATTTATTTCTTAAAAACGTGCTTCTTTTTTTATTACAAATATATATCATCGTATGTATTAAGTATAGAGTAGCATACTTAATTGTGTACTCGGTAAATTATAGTGCCGGTTAAAGATTAGTTTAAAAATATCCCCAATGCGTACTTTACAATAGCCCCCGCCAAAAGCTAATGTAAACATTATAAAATTATATATCTCTACCGAAACTTAGCGTTCATTGGTTCACATCCGGTGCAAGTCATTCTCGTATAAATTACGTACTTTATATTCTGTTAATTTTGTTGTTCGTTTTTTTTTTCTTTTGTTTACTTACAGGTAATACAATGGATGCAAAATCCAACAGAACTAGCCGGTTTAAGAGATTTCGCTGATTGGAAAGAGAAATGCGACGTAAAAGGTCAACCGTACTGTTCACTACCCAATCCGTGTCCACTAACAACTCGCGAACTACCCGGAGAAACTATTCGTTTATTTACGTGCATGGAATGCCCTAATAACTACCCGTGGATATTAGACCCGACCGGAGACGGATTTTCTTCAGCCAACCAGTAGTGAAAACGCGATGAATCTGTTCCGAATTCATTAATACATTTTCGCGATAAATCTCAAGACTTTTCTAATCCTTACATATAGAGTTAACTGAGGAGAATGAAAAGCGAAAATGTTTCTAAACGCTGTAAATAATAGCGTATTCTATAAGTTTTTCTCATTATTAGTATTTAATATTTCCTTAGTAAGTAGTGTGTACGTACTATTTAAATATTTCGTTTTTTTTAGTTTCTTTTACGCATTTGCAATATTACAATAGAAGAAAAAAAAAAAAAAAAAAAAAAACATGTAATGTTAATCATTCTTAATTCACGTTAGAAGAACATACATATTCTTTTTTTAATTTATTTTTTAAATCAGTTACAATTTTTTTCGCAATCAAACCACACAAGTGGAGGATAGCTGGACTTTTACAAATGCGTGCAGAATAAAAATCTGTGTCGTATTTGTCGTTATCGAACCGAATATTGTTTAAAAATATACGATTATGCTTTCTAGTTATTTACGTTTTATTGAAAAATGCATATCGCGAAATACGTATCATTTTTAGAAAATAAATATTAAATAGAGACAACTATTTCCGGTCGTTAAAACGTCATAATTAAAGTAAATCCCATATATCTTTAATGAAGTATCGTAGATTGTGGAATTAAGCTTTTTTCATAATTTACTAAGCCTAATGGATCTAAACAGAATGCCGAGACCAGTTGCTTTCTACTTAGGATTCATCTTTAATTTCTTCCCGATAATTCTCTGGTACAACCAATATTCAATTTCAGTTTAGGTATATAGCTGGGAGCCAAGGCCGTGTCCACGAGTAGTAGAGGAGGTTTAAACCCCCCCCCCCTATTAGAACTGAAATAGTTATTATAAATATACAAAAAAAACTGGAAAAAAATCAAAAATTTAAAATAAATATTCATGATTTTTTAGGGTGCTCTTATACACCTTTATAAGAAAAAAGAAAAAATATGCTCCATATTTTTAATTACTTTATTAATATCTTAAGGAAAAACTTTTTATTGCGAGTATAATCAATAACATATGTAATTTTTATTAATGTTCATATACGGGGGGTAATTAATTTACGTAAATTATTAATGCATATAAGTCAAAATGATCGGAATTATTAATAGTATGAATATTAGTGAAAAATGTATTGTTATTTATAAAATAAATATGCGAAGAAAATTGTCATCTCCTCCCAGCTCCTTCAAAATTCTAGGCACGACACAGCCGGGAGCAGCTTGGATCCGGAACGAGACAAGTCTCGATAACCTCTATAATACCTCCGATTTAATCAGCTGGAGAGGCGCCTTTAAAAGCAAATAATAAAAGCAAGCAGGGAAAAATGCTGAGAGTTAACGTTACAGGTGGAATAGAAATTTTCTGTCAAACATAAAATCTAGAATTTCGTGACACATTTAAAAACATAGAAATTAACGATACATAAGATGTTCAAGTTCTATAATAAAAATTCAAACAATTTATGAACAAACATTTCTTCGCGAATTACCCCCTATTTAACTTTGCCGGTATTTTATTGAATATACTTTAGTTCATAAAGCGGCTAAAAATACAATTCCTCTAAAAGATCAGTAGAATTTTATTAAATCGAGCGACCGTCGACTGAATTAATTTATTCGAAATAAACACGCTCCCAATAATAATGGCAATTTCCGGATGCTTACATCGCACAGAATTATAGTAGGCATAATAAATCTGAAGAAAATCTTTTATTTACATCAAGTTTCGTTGATCAATGATTACAATTTAAAAACTTTCCATTAAAACTTGGAAAAAACAAGTAAAAACGGCTACATCTACCGTAATTAGAACACAATAACGTTTGTATAGTTTTCACATATTTTAAAACGTTACCATAAATAAACGCATCATTCACATTATTCTTATATACAGCGCGGTTTATTTGCTATATGAGATCGACATTTTTACTATAACATTTAAATTAAAAATATGTAACAAACGTGTATATAAATAAGACGCACTGTACATAAATCGGATTCGAATATTTCTCACAAAGTAACAGCGAAAATTACGCGGAAATCGAAATACCGCGCAGAAAGTAACCGCATAAATTAACTTTGCTACATTTGTCGAATGCTGTGATATGATCAAACAAAAATATTTCAAATTTTTGAGAATTAACATTTAGTAACTTCGGATAAATTTCAACGTAAAATAAATAATAGCTAATCACAACTGTCATAAATGCGACGAATCAATTAAAAGCCTTTTCTAGAATTTAAACGTATTTTTAACCGCAAGTTCATAACGAATTCATTCGTTAAAATATCAATGAGAATAATCCGAAAATAGAGAACAATTTAATATCATTGCGGTATGAATTAATTTCACTATTTACAACTAGTCTCGTAAAAATAATACTCAATGTACTATTTATAGTTATTATACAATAAAAAGCAATAAAGAAAGCCCAAATAAAAAACAATTCACTTACATGAGTATTTTTAATATATATGTATATATATATATATAAAATACATTAATATATACGAATATATTTTATCTATATATAAGAATATTAATATATAACTACAAAATTAAAATAATGACATTTCAGAATTTTCTAATAATAGAAACAAATTTCTGTCTTAATTAAAAGGTAACTATAATAAAGTACCACGATTTATTTACTACCATAAATATGGGAATAAAAATAATATTATACAGTATCACAGAACAGGTTACGATGATAAACACATTGAAAGTTTTAGTGCAGAGATCCGTTTGTAACATTATCTCCATTTTTAATAACTTTCCGGTATTTTAAATTGTCGCATTTCCATAAACCTAAATACAATTTTTATTTCTAATAAATTCATGTACATGAACAGAGTGGAAATTACATTTTAATATAGAGTAAAACTTCTCCTGTGATTGTTTATCGAGGCAAATTCAATATCAATTATTACGAAAAATAAAAACAAATAAACGATAAGCGTTTACTTAATACTTCGATAAGAATCGGACAAAACAGAACCTCTTTTAGTTATTGATTTAAATTTCATAAAACTTTCATCGTTAGCCGTACGTAAAAATTCCAGATTTTCTATTTCCAACATTAATTACACTTCGACTAGGATCGTGTGACAGCAGGAATGGAAAATAAACAACGAATCGGTTAAATAAACTATTCTTTTTTCTATTGCAAATACGTATATCTGTCTCATTCAACTCTAGAACAAACTACGAATTTTAAATCAACTGAAAATGGCATTCTTTGCTTTTCTCATATATATCGCAAAGTCAAATGAGAAAAATTTTAATTTAATAAATCAATTAAGGTCAATTCTTGCACCCGCACACAACGTTAAAATATACAACTTTTATAAAGATGTGTCTATTCATAACTTCTTTATAATAGTATTTTATTAAGTTATAATTCGCATTATCTAGTTTTTGTAGATTTATCAACGAAGAATTACGAAAGGGTACTTTTTAAACGCTTTACTCGGTTAATTACAAACGCTCTAAAAAAAGAAAAAAAAAAAACGAACAGTACGGACAACTTAAAATTACCTATCTTACCAACAGAAATTAATTCCGTTTAAAATTTATTAAACCAATATATATATATAAGTATGTGTTTGTGTGTGTATGTGTGTGGGTGTATGTGATATATATATATATTACTGAAACAATGAATACAATGATTAGATTAATGCAATAGAAGTGAAATATACTCTACCAGAGATCGGAAATAAATCTGTCTCCTGTCCCACGCATTTAATTGGTGATTTGCCATTAGATTGCCTCGAAGAAGTCTAAAATTAACATTAAAATGTATACAGTGTAATTCGTTTCTTCTAAAAGACTATCGATATTCACTTTTGACGTTTATTTCGTTAACATATGTGTAAACTTTTTATGTCATACTTAATTCATCCGCTGTAATTCACTTATGTTTCATCAAAGTTTATTTCGCTCTTTATCAATTTTAGATATTTTTCATATTTTAAACGAGATTTATTTAAATTTAAACTCATTACCGAAATGTAACGAAAAGAAAAACTATCATTATGAAACCACGACCAAACGAAATATCATTTAAAACTCAAAAACTGCATATACTTTGCATTACGTATACTTACAACCGCAAAATATCGCTGCCATAACACGCAGCCGTAAACGCATAGCACCGAAAACAGCAACATAATCAACACCCACAGAACTATGTTTAAAGCTTGCGTCTGACCGAATAATGTTTTACCATTCTTTATACATAATAAAGACTCCGTTAACATAATAGCCCCATACACCCAACACTGTGTCCCTAGACGTTTACATCTGGTGTCCGTTACAAAGCTATAATACTGTCTGCAAAGAAAACAAATAAAATTCGCGCATCGAGCAATTATCCGCATTTTTAACCATCATCTTGTATGCCTTATCGACATTAATTATTTAAATCCGACTATAAACAAAATGTCTAACGTCTATCATTTCCGTTTCCTTCCATTTATCACTATTTCATATAAGTACGGCGCATGAATAATTTACACCGTGAATTTTGAATCATTAATTAATACATTGAAAATTGCGAAGTTTATTTCGGGTTCGTTGATTTCAATTAATCAACAATACAACTTAAAACAATAAACCGCATTACAAGACGTATGTTTCGAAATTTTTGAAGTACAATTACCTCGCTGAAGGAGCCACCATGATGCCTAAAAACAGAAGTCGTCCAACGACTAGCGGATGAGATGGAGGCATTTCAAAAATATGCTTCAAGAAAAACGTATTTAATTCGGAAATTTGCCAAAATATAACCATCTGACAGACAGCAAAAAATCTCATGTATGTACAAGTTGGATCCAACCACCTAACCGGCGTCCAACTAACGGGAGTAAACTGTAAGAAAGCTCGCTTCAGTTTTCCAGTGGTAGTATGAATATCCCTAGAATAGTTTTCGAAATTTTAAATCAAAAAATTTGAATTATGATAATACAAAATAAAATAAAAATGCATCAATTTCGATAACGTACAAACCTGCGGAACAACAGAATGTAGGTTACGCGATGTAAAAAATATGAAAAAAACAGCCATTAAAAATACGGCAGAAGCAGAAAAGAAGCAATATTAAACACTGCTTTGAATATCTGTTTTCTTGCATTTTTTAAAGATAAAAAATAGCTTTATCTTTATTATACACGATATGAACCAAACGTTATTTCACTTTTCGGTATATATTATATACATTTCTATTCTTATAATGTAGAATTAAATTAACAGAATACAAAAATCTTCAGATATCAAAATATTGAAAAGTTCATATAATTTCATGTCAGGCCCCTTTTCAAATAAAAATTACAGTTGAAAGCACGGACAAATTAATTATAGTTTGTTAATTATGTAATAAGGTGAAGCGGAAATAATCATTTAACCCGGCGTCATTGTGGCGGCCAAACAGAACACGGCCGTTGCGGCCGGGTATCTAATACCCATGTACATCATTGTACACTGAATCCAATCTTATGTCAATATTAGTTTTCTATATTAGGGAATATTAGGTAGCTCTATATACATCAATTAATGGAAATTAAACATTTATTTATTATAAAATGAGCATATAATCATCGAAAATTGAAAAAACTAAACATTTTTCTCACCTGAGATCAATTTTTTAGAACCTAACTTTGAATGTATCTTCAAAAACAAAAAATAATAATAAAACTTTAGGTACAAAACATAAAATGGTTGTTTTGTAACACTTAAACATCAAATTATCAATTATGTAAAACAAAACTTATTTATTACTTATATATACTATAAGTTAATCGCTTTCAAGATCAACGCAAATTTAGCATACTGGGATAATGTGTTGCATACAAATAGGTTTGTCACATTTATTACAATTACGCCTTGTTTTTTTGTCTTTGGCAGAAGGACAGTCTATACACCTCGTATATGTTTTCGATCTTCCATTCGGAGGGTAGGTCATAGTTTTCCCTACTTGTTCGTGAATACGTGTATACGTAAGCCTCTCGGTAAGTTCTCCATATTCTTCCTCATTCGTCGTCTGAACTGAACTGTTCACTGTCACTGGCACAAGCTTGTTCAAACAAGGCTAGAAGTCGACTTTGTTCATTTTTGTATGGCATCGTTCGTAAAACTGTGAAAAAGGATATGCAATTCATTAATAAACAATAAATAACGCGCGTATTTTGTTTTAAAGTTATTAGGGTTTTAAAAACCGTCGGGTATTAGATATCCGGCACAATGACGCCGGGTTAAAGGTTTCGAATACGTCATTGGCTTTACGAGGGGAAAAAAAACGATTTATATAAACCCAAAATCACTGCGATAATTTTGACCAAATTTATTTTCAACATCAGCTTATCATTCCACGGCTGCGGTGCAAAAACTAATGCACAAGAAATTTAACGGAAGAATAATTGCCAGAAGTGTGACTAGCCATTTCAATCAGCAAAATTTCATCTTTTGTACATAGATTTTTTCTTTCGAGGGTGCTAAGAGTCATATTTTTTAAAGTGAGAAATCAAATTAGGATGCCTTCGAAGAGACTAATCCAAATCCAATTTATTTAACAGTCATAAAAAGCAATATTAAATTATTTCTATTTTATTCCGATATATTATATATATATATATGTGTGTGTGTGTGTGTGTAGTAATCAAAGTGTGTGTAAGTGGTTAAAATAATATAATAATAATTATGGTAATTATTGGGCTATTCGACCCGCTAGAAGCTATGATCATACTACTTTTGGAGGTTTTGATAAAGACAAGTATAGCATTATAATTAATCGTCGATACAGTGGGTATTGTTTTTAAAGAATAGTGTGACGTAAGATAGGAACTTTGTTTCATTATGCTGCATGTTGTAAAATTTAAATAATAAGTGTAAATGCGGAATTGGCGGATCTCTTATAAATCAAATAAATGAACCCATCATATAGTCAAACTCATTCGTGGAAACAGAAAATAAGATTTACATCAGAAGAAATCGGAATTCATCAACTTCGAAGTAATGATACACTAAGGGCTACTTAATTAGAAATGGTATAGATCGGAATTTTAAGATCAAATCGGAAACCGCAGAGGCGCGCCGTGTATAGATATGTTTGTTCTGTGTTTATTTAATTATGTGACTACAACATCCATATACACTGATCACATTTTACGACCATAAACTTTATTATGAATTATCTGAGTGAGTGTAAGAAAAAATTATTCGTTTTCATATTATACGCGATTCGTATATATTGTTTATTGTTGTCCGCTGTACTAAGTCCAAAATAAGATAACAGTGTTAATTGTAATGAAATAAAAAATCATTTTTTGTAACCAAATATATGTTGTTATCTATCCTGGTGTCCAATTTGTTTCGATCGTCGGAAACAAAAAAAAAATAAATTATGTATGGTACTCTAAATAAAAATAAAACGAAAAAAAAAAAAACATTAAAATTATGACAATCAGTAACTAAGTATTAAATTTTAATGTGACAAGCGTATTGACGATATAAAAACGTAATTTTATTTAATAAACATTTATCTACCGAAAGATTACATCAACAATTCCCAACATTAATACAAAAAATAAATATATTGTGTTAAATATACATACATACACAAGAGCCTCTTTAACTAAAGATTTCTTTTTTTTTTTTGAAGGGTAATTTCATTACATAGAAATTCGAAAATACGCTCTAAACTCGCAAAGGGAACGTATCAGAATCGGGGAAGGAAAAAAATATAATAAATAAATGAAATAGGCAACCGTGGTTTTCTTTTGAATTAGTAAATATATTAGAACGAAGAGAAATGAGTTACGCTCGTATACAGCACACATCATTTCATTATTTCGTGTAAGAGTTTGTATTAAAAATGAAAATTATGCATTAAACCCCTCCTCGGGAACCAATCCATCCACCGATGAAAGCCAGGTTACTGATATTAGCGCGCACAGATAAACAGGCAAACAAAAATAACGACAAAAATACATACAACAGATTTATATGGCTCAGTCGTTTTCAATAAAATATTCTTATTCATGCAATTTTACAACCTTTTCACCTTCATTTTTTTTACTTTGTTTTAGCATTAGAGCATCTACTTCTACTTTATTTTGTCACGTACGCACTGTGCCTGTACACGTGTATATTTACGTAATTCAAAACGCATTATTTTGGCATCTTTTTTTATTAAAAAGAAACAAGGATTTTTTCTTTGAATAATTATTTTATAGATGAGAGAATAAATCAAATACATCTGCAAAACCGCTAATCAAAATTTTTTGAATCAGTTAGTTGAAAATTTCTTTCATCAGAACTTTTGTGTGCGCATTTTTTACTTTAACGCAAAAACAGCTACGTAAAATTCTTACTAACCGTATGCTAACCCATTTGTATTCCCGCATTTCCAACATTTTACATATTTTCAAACCAACCCAAATTCCAATACCATTGCATAAAATTATATCCAATATTAAAGCATCCCACCAACACTCAATAAAATTCGGTAATAGATGAGCAAATGCGACCTAAAATTATTCACACATCTGTACAATCATGCGTCGTTACATAGTAGTGCAGTAATTAAAAAGTGCGTATTTGATTAATAGTTACCATTAGAATTAAAAACGGTGGATTTTTAAATTTTTAAATTTCGAAATTTCTCATTCTTATTAACGAGAATATTATTAAATAATAAACTTAAAAAAAATACGAAACTATGTACCTCTGTGACTTCCCACATAATGCTCATTGCCCATAAAATACCGCAATGTCGTACTAAAACGGCTTTAAATGCCCAACCGAGAAAATGACCAACGGCAAAGACGTCAACATGACTCCAGAGTCTTTCAACAGTAATATCCGAACAGTTTACACCATATTCCTAAATTAAACGATTTGTATTTTTGAATAAATACAGGGTGTCATGAATAATATCACTTTTACGTGTTTAATGTGATAAAATTTAACAGAAAAAGTTACAAAATAAATCGATATTACGGCAATCTATCGTGCCAAATCAACTAAACAAACAGCTTGAATTCTGAACGAACATACTTAAAATTGGCAGTGTATCACAGAAACATTCCGTTATTTAATTAATCAAATAAGCATCCGGCCGTAACACTCACTTTATCCATATCAATACGGAATTCTTGTAATTTTGGATCCAACCACAATATTATACTCCTGGTTGTTCTGTAATCTTGAAATAAAAGAAATAACAACGCTAAAAGATACAAAGTACTCAGCCCGAAAACCATACGCCATATCGCCGGATGCGGTCTCGTAAATGGTCCGTTTGGAAACGCAAGTGTAGATATGATCATATAAAAAAAGATAACCCATAACAGTCCAGCCCACAAATTATCATCTACATTTGATTCATCCCTAAAAGAATAAAGCAACAGCGTAAAACAAAAATAGCCAAAAACATAAATACTAATTCGCTAGCAATAAAGCTTACCTGATAAAAGAGGAACATATAATGGCAACAATAGATATGGCTAAAACGGTAATAGTTCGGGGCCGATAAAACAGTTCTAACGATATATTATCCACCGGTCTTTCATTTATAACTACGAAATTATCCGTTAGCGTTTTACTTTGAATTTTCTCCTCCATCGTGATATATTATTCTCGCTTTTCGGTTAAAACAATAAACCAAAATAGAAAACAAATATGGCAACTAAAGGTGTTTCCGTTCGGAATAACATCACATTTTTATTCACCATTCGCGCTATTCTGTTAAACAATAATTTACTTTGGCAATAAGTTCTGAGCTACTAATTCGTTACGATCTAATATATAAATTTTCACTTTCATTTCTACGTCAAATTTCAACTGAATATTCTATTAAACCAACTCGCTTAAAATAAAGTAAAAATCAATGACAAAATTTTTTTAATAATAAAGCAATTCTTGGGGTTTTTATATATCGTACTATGATTAAAACACACAGAAGCAAAAGGGAACGTGCAATTGCAATTTAATTTTTTGATATGAAAATATAAATTGTGTTCTTTTTTAAATATATACATAAAAAATATACACATATAAATAAATTTTAGTAATTAATATTTTTATTCTTTAAAAATCATCGATCAATAATTTTATATGGAAAACAAAGTAAAATTTTTCACACTACCTTATAGTAATTTTTGCACTAATTATTTCTGCCATTTTTTTTATTTTGAGCTCATATTATTTGAAGTAGTAGTTATTTAGTCGAAAAACTTAATATTACTTTTTTTGTTGAATTCAGTTTCAATGGACAGTACTTAAAATTTTTTGTCGGCAATACTGGCTAATACTATATTCTGATAACTGACAATAAAGCCAAACAAATTTTATTTTTATGAGCAAAAAATGGTTTTAATAAAAATTAAAACTGAAACGTAATATAACGATGTTGTCGGTAATAAGTAAATCAACCGGTCGAGCTGTTTACATTCTATTTAAATGTAACGTAAACATTAAAACGATTTGCAAATGTAATCAAAAACAAGCGTTATTTTACTCGAATTATTCCGCTTCAAAAACATTCGGCGTTAAAGAATTTGACGAAAATATAACCGAAAAACTATCTTATGTAGAAGCAGATGATTTTGAAATAGTCAGGGAAGATAATTTTAGTCATGCTGAGCCAGATAAGATAAATTCCGAAAATCAGCTAAAGATACCAACAAACAACGAAGCAAGTGTAATTGCGGAAAATTCAGAATTTAAGGAACTCGATATTAACGACGATAATCAATTTTTCAATGAAAATTATAGTGGTAAAAATGTATTAACACCTGGTCTCGAAGATGTTTCCCATATTGCTCCTATAGTACGGCCTAGTTTTAACTTTGCCGCTTATGCCGATAAGTCAGAAGTACTCCAAAAATTACTAGCATTAGGTGTTGATTTTTATAAACTAGAGCATTTAAAGTCTATTCCATCGTATCTTGTACTATTAAATTACAAAAACGATATTGAACCATATATAAGGTAAAATAATGTTTTAATTTTGAATTTTAAATATATGTATAAGAGAAAAGCGAAATTTACCTTTTTACCATTGCGTTTAATTTCAAAACAGAAAAAGAAGTTATTTCGTACAAGTACGGGAATATACTTTTAATATCATCCGCTCATATGATTCTTTTAATAATCTCGACCATTTAGAAAGTAATTAACAATGGTAGACAATATTTCACTTATGAATGCGTAGAAAATTAATTACGATATTTTTAATTGTTTTCGTTACTTTAATCAGTCAATAAAAGTGCACACTTATAAACAAGTTTAAATTTTTATAAGTTTAGTATAGTTATCAAGTACGTAATGAATAATACATTTAAAAATAAAAACAACTTACATTTTAACGAAAGTCTATTATAAAATAGTAGGCATTTCTAAAAAACATTTGTGTAGATTGTAATGTTGAACCAATTAAATACTTCGAGAGAAAACTAATAGTTTTGTATCTATTAACGGATATTGCTTAATTTTTCATTATAAAAAAACATTCGAAAATGTATTTTTGTAAATCTTACTGTGACATATTAGTATTTACATAAAAGTTCAGTTGAAATTTCTGTAATCGTTTTTTTTTTTTCTTTTTCATTTATACAGATTTCTGTTAAAAGTCGGTGTTGAGAGTGATAAACTAGGAAGATTTATTACCCTAAATCCGAACCTATTTAAAGAACACTTGGATGATTTGCAAGTACGGATTAATTATTTAGAATCGAAGAATTTTAAACCGGAAGTTATTGCTAGAATAGTCAGTGTAAATCCTCGTTGGCTGAGCTACAAGTAAATCTTCTTACGTTTATTAACTGTAAATCGGCAGAGGTAGTTGCTGTGATTTTTAACATTTTTTTTTTTATGCTTATCTGTATAATTCGATTGTTACTTTTCAATAATTTTAAACAGAGTCGCTGATATTGATAGTGCGCTAGGCTATTTTCAAAATGAATTTCGATTATCAGGTGAAGAAGTACGTTTGGTCGCCGCAAAAAATCCAAAATTGATTACTCGGAATAGAAATCATTTAATCGTAAGTATTAATAAACTTATTACACTTCCTTTTTTAAGTAGCGCGTTAAATTCCCAAAAAGGATAATGCAAAAATTGTGGTAAAGCTAAAAAGAATCGCATGATAATGTTAAGAGTGAATATACATAATAGTGAAACAATTTTTTTTTAATTAATATATTGTTCTATATAACGGAATTTGTAAAAACTATATTAATAATACTGCGTGAATATAAACTATATTTTATGAGGAATGTTAATAAATTCAAAATTTTAGTAAGGTGTTGTTGAATAGTAGGTGAGCAATTAAATAAATGTTTTACTGTACTTTGAGTATTTATGATAAATAAAAATCTATCATTTTCCTGCACATAAAAATGAATATGATTCGTATTATTTTAAATAAAATTTAAATATAAAATACGTAAGATATTTTAAATGTCAAATCAAATTTTATATAAAATTAAATAATTGGAAAACGAAAAACAAATGTTGAAAACATTGTATTCAGTAATGAACAAGGAAACAAAATTCAGAATCAATGGAATAAGAATTAAAGAAATGAAAACAGTAAAAATATATATAGTAAAGGAAAAATTATAAACCCAATTAATCAGACATTAAAAGAAGAAAAAATATCAAATGGATTAAAAATAACGAAAACGAGACCATTATATAAAAATGGTGAACATGGTAAATATGAAAATTATAGGTCAGTTGCTGTAAGTAACGTGATTGCAACAATATTAGTAAAACGTGTAGCAAATAATTTAACGAAGTATTCGCAAGAAAATAGGATAATTAACAAAATACAATACGGTTTTCAAAAGGGAAAATCTACATCGAAAGCAATCGGTGAGCTTACTGAAAAAATAAGAAGCAGTTTTGAAGAGGGAACGAAGGTATTGATAATCTTTTTGGATCTTACTAGAGCTTTTGAAAAAATCGGTCATAAAATATTCATAAATACATTCGAGGAAATAGGAATAACGAATAGTTTTAAAAAAATGGCTTCAAAATTATTTAAATCAAAGGAAAACAAGTATAAATATATTAAATGTACAACGCGTAATAAAACAGAAGATGAATGTAGGAGTAACGCAAGGAAGCAGTTTGACGGCGATATCGTTTGCTATATTTAAAAATGGTCTATGTAGGGAATTCAATTATAGTGATATAGTCTCATTCGTGGATGATGTAGCGATATTAAAGAGGCAGAAAAAAGAATACAAAAAGATTTAATAACAATAAATAAATGGACACGTAATACAATTGCAAGAATTAATGTAAAAAAGACTAAAGCAATGATATTACGAAAAAAAGAGGTAGATGAGAGTGTATAAATGTAAGATATGCGACATTCGTAAAGAATTGCAACGAATCCTGAACCAACAATAAAAAATTTAACGCTTGAATATGAATAAAGTACTTAGCACATTCTAAATCGCTTAGCAGTTGAATACTCAATTAATATTACGGTCAGTATTTTAATTATTATAAAAATGTATTGTACACATACGCTGTAAGCGGAATTCAAAGTTTACCCGAGTTTTTCTCAGTCGGATCTGTGTAATTCGTATTCACACCGTTTTAAAAATTTGCAAATAAATGTAAATACAAAATTACAGTTTCGCCTTTATGGTGAAAGCCATAGACAAAAAAAGAAAAGAAAGTCAGAATCAATAGGCTAAAGAATAACCTGCTGCCTTCTCTGCATGAAAAACAGTAACTTCTGGAAGTAATTAACCAAAAAAGTTTTTCTCATATTCTCTCAAGATTTTCTTCAACTCAGTTCAGTTCGTATTCCACCTTTCATGCAATTTTTTTGTTAAAGTAACTCTATGACACGTACGCCACTTATAGAGAAGCCACTCTTGAATTCTGCCTTATATGTAGGTTCATTATCCGGACAAAATTTAAATGATGGCATCATTTCTCACTTTTTCATGCTCTAATTTAAATTGTGTTCTTTAATGTCTCAATGTACATCTCACTAGTCATATTGCCTTAACGAATACTGATAAACTTATACCATTTTTTACGAAACACGTCCATACCATGAAACTATCCGCTTCTTTTTGTGGACGCAGTTATATTTTTAAGGTCTAATTTTGAATTTCTGTCTGCGTCACACTCCCTGCTTGCCTTCATTCCAAAAAATATTAAATTCGGGTTCGTCGCTAAAAATTACGCTTTACCAGAATTTTTCTTCATTGAACTGATACTACTTTCCAAAATCGAGGCGTTTTTCCGGTTAACAGAACTTATATATATATATATATCATGTCTAGCATTCGTGAACTGAACTCCGTATTTCTATACTCCTGTGTATTACCTTCTACTAAAATTTCTTCACCTTACCTTACACACAATGCCATAGTTAATATTGATTCTCTTATTTTATCATATTATGTTAACTTTTGCGATTGCCAAATTTGCTAGATGAGATGAATTTAGTTCTCAACAAACGGTGAACATTATATATATATATATATATATGCGACAGTTCTTGCCATATTAAATAATTCTAAAATTTTATCTCTTATTAAACTTTTTCTGCGATTACTACTAAATGCATTTCAAATACTACACTGGCTTATGCATCATTTTAAATACAAATATACCTACAATTTTTATTTAATCAATATAAAATTAATAGTTCATATGGGGAAAACGTTTAATATGAGACTGACTGTGTATGAATATCATGGCATAGCAAGCCAGAGGACGTCAAGCTACCGTCATCAATGGAATATACATTCTTGAAGGCATGCGAAAACCAACGGAAAACTGATGGACTGCTGCTGCAACATTCTTAAAAATGAATCCACCGGGCGGAACATCCTGATACGACTTCAAGATTCTCAGCCGGCTACGAATCGGCCACATCGCTATCTCCCATAAACATATAAGCGACAAAACGCCGCCTCCGGTTATGCACCTCTTGTGCGCCTAAACAAGCGTACTGACAGTTTCTCACATACTCCATAAGTTTCCTGTGTTACGAAAACAACATGCCCTACCGAGAGACATTTGAGGAGATTCCCTTAAATGAGAGGCAATTTCCGTCACCAGAGTTATGTGGCTTTCGTTTGAATGAACGGCTTAAACCGGCATATTTAAATGATCTCCGCCTGTATGTAGTTACACATGGCACATACAATTTAAAAAGGGAAAGAAAGAGTTATGAATGCGAAAGTAACAGCACTTGAAGGCTTGGTGGCACTGATGTTTCATTGCAATATCGTTATTTTGAAGTTATTACTATACTGTATACTTGATAAATCTTTCTTTTATTTATTTACTTTGTGGCGCTCGGTGTAGAGTGTAGCAAGGCCGGTTGAGGAGGCATGTGTTATTGATGTAGGTATGGAACTGCACAGTAGTGGCAGTGAGAAGGTCTCTCTGGGGCTCAAAGTTGGCCAGGAGAACGAATTGACTATAAAGCCAATATGAAAGTTGATTTTTTCGACATATCAATATTTTTAATTACTCTGCATTTTCTAAACATTTATATAATCTTGTAGTTCAAAATGAACTGAATGGATGCATTTATAATTTAAAATAAGCCAGAAGAAGCTTCGTACAGTTCATTTAGTTCAAATAAACTAGACCAAAAATGAACTGTATTGGAATTAGTGCAGATGCACTAATGCTACCCTCCCCTCATATATATATATATATATAAAAACGATTCGCTTAAATAATAATTATTGTTCAAACAGTTAATATGAAATATGAATTCAGTCTGAAATTAAATCAGTACGTTTATATAAGTATTTTGTTCTAATAATACAACAAACGTAAATGGAAAAATTTTGTTTCATACTAAAATTTACCATTTTGACGAACAAAAAAGGAATTTAAATTTTTCATGAAATCTCACTGATAACCTAGGAATTTTGTTGATTAAACGAATACCCCTTAACGCTGACAACAGTATTATGACTTTGGTCGTTTTAATCGACACAACAGAATTGGGCGATAAGTGTGCAAGAAATCACTGAAATTGACGACAGTGACGAAGCTGATGAAACGTACAAACAAAAGAATAACAATTTATAAATGCCAAACGTTATTGAACCTTTTTTTAAATTACCAAAGATCCGTTGATTTTTTTAATGCCAACTCGGACGTTGAAATTCTTAAAAACAATTTTGGCAAGTTAAAATAATTTGTAGAAAATAAGTTAGTACAGAACATAGTATAAACGGGAATAATCTTTCTTTTAAAAATTGAACATAAGTCCTCCAGTTATGCAATTAATTGTAATACATATATTTGAAGGTCTCTTATTACTACACTAATAGTACAACATATCTTAATATAATGAAATCAAAATAATAATCCTTTACATACGAGTATATTCGTAATAAATAAATAAAAAATATCGCTTATCTTTTTATTTAGAGAGCAACGTTTACGATAAGAGAGGAAATGGGATTTTCCTACAATGAAGTAAAACAACTTATGCTAACAGTGCCTAAAATATGGCACATAAGTAAGTACTATGATTTTTATATGTTAAATTGTTATTAACCATAAATTTTTCTTATAGAATTTAAATATTAGTTATAAGCGGATCAATTTTGATATCATAATTTTGTTTAAAGTGAAATTTAGTTCCAATGCACACATAAAAATCGTTTAAATTTAAGAAAAAGCCGTTAATTCACATGTCGTAATCATTAGCTCGAAGTTGACTTATAGAAACTAAATATTCCGGGTAGGAACATCTTTTTTGGTGTATGTTTGTTCTTCTTATAATTCCTTCAAAAACAAATACATATCAGGATAGTGTTTACTAACGAACAGTCGGAACCGATTTTGCCAGCGTTACTTGTTTCATATTAGTTCTGAAGCGAGAATGGGTACTGTGGAAGAACAACCGCTCAATATCTTCTCCTCTTCTACTCACATATGCCAGTTCAAGGTAGTTCATTATCGAAAGGAGATTTTTCGGATTGCCATCTCACAATAATTCAAAAATAGTACGAATGTCATTCTCCAATGCATATGCAAGTACGAGAAGCCTATGTATATGTATTAATTACAACGTAATTCTTAGGCTACCCCCCATTTCAAAAAATGTCCCAATTTTATGTACCGTCTGTTATATTTTATAGGATTTTTGTTATTGTTATTTAAAAAATGTCACAATTTGACGGAACGAAAAAATATCTTACTTTTATATAATGAAAGTTAAATGTTAGAATAGAATTTTTGTATTGATGCCAGTAAGAATTACGTTGTAAATTTTGATAATTTTATACAAAGTATAGAAGAGAAAGAGACAGAAATGAAAGTAAGAGGGGTCAAGGGGCACAGCCCCTTGCGAGGCCAAAATGGCCGAGTTTATATATATATATATATGTATACACTTTTTAATGATTCGGTCCTCAAGATCATTACATGATTCTTGAAAACTTTTCGCTTAAATTCTGCGATGTAATGATTGGCCGCGATAGAAGAAGCTGGAAAGTTACGTATGGGAACATCTGCTGGGCTGAATTGATAATACTGTTTTCAGAGTCTGGTCCGATAGTAGGTTCTACAGTTTGCTACACTTTCGTAAATTAGAAGTCAAGTTCTATCAACATTTTTTTCTCCTGGCTTTCTCCAGCGTCCTTCGCTCCGGCAGTTGACTTCCCGCGACTGAATGACACTCCTTACAATTCGGTCGTCTTTCCGGAGATGTTCCTCAGACTTTCTCTTCAGTCATGTGTAAGTAATTCAGTGATGTATTCTTCTTGATTCGATGAATGGTTGTGTGACGACTCCACTAGACGATATTTTCTGTGGTTAGAAAGTCGTTCATTGACACTCGTCCTTACCGCACACTTTACAACAATGCCAATAGATCGTCCCCGCTTGTAATTCGGTGATCGGTAGTAAATCTACCCTTCTGCAAACAATTTTTTATTTATTATTTATTCCATTTTGGACAGTAATGATCGATCTTCATTTCAATAAAGTGTCTAGCAGTTCTTTAAATTTCACGAAACATACTTTAAAATTGTTGCCGACAAATGTATATTTGAAAAAATGGAGCCGGGAAAAAATCTAAAAACTGTGCTTTTTTGGGAAAATTGTTAATCAAAAAATTTGCTTCATTGTTCGGGAATCGATATATCTTGTAGTAATCGATTTCACTGCTATCTCGCTGAGTATGTTACTCTCCTCGGCATTTTGGTAGTTTTCTCGTATTGCGCATTGATGTTTTTTAGATACTTTCAGCCGACTAAAACATTCGAAATATATGTCGACCATCTGTGTTTCAAACCCGTTTTTTCCTTCCCCTCGTAAGATTAAGCGCATTACGTTTTATACAGTTGTTTCAAAAAAACTATCAAAATTATTTTGCTCCATCGTGCATTTTTAATTATTTTACTGAAAATTCGGTAATACAACATCCTTTGTATTATTATTTCTAACTGCACTTCGATTTGCAACGTGACAATCATAAACGCGTTTTGTCCGAAGAATATGCTGTGGCTCCGATTTTCTAAAACGCCTATTATTTTATTCCTTATAAAAATAATTTATCATATGCATTATATAATATTAACTTAAAATAGCGAAATATAATATTAAATAATTTATTTACGCAATATTAAAGTGTCAATAGAACTGCTTCACGTAACCGGCTATAAGAAATCATCTTCGATATCAAGAACTAGTTCTCTGGGATCCACCAACGATGTAAACGTCAAAGTTGCTCTTTTTCCTATCTTATCTATTTCGATCCTGCCGCTGTTCTGAGTAAACTCTTGTTGGCACTTCATCTTCCATTGTTCGCCTCTTCAGTTTTACAAATATTTCTCAGTATTCCATTATAAAATCGAAGCCGAATAAATTTTCCTTCCTTAAGGGTTTTAGATTTTGCATATAATGCATTTATTTTTCTTGCAAACTAACACTTTAATGTTCGCTTCCAGCCGTTTCAAGGGTTGTAAATTCGAAATACTTTAATTTAAAATGCGTATGAATGCATATTTTGAACGTTTTATGCATACTTTGCATACTTTAGTTTTTTTTTTCCCCCTATTTTTAATAATTTCATATAAAGAAAACACACCCGCATACAATTACATATTTGGAATTTTCAGAAAGCCCGGAGAAAATATTATATTAAATTGATCTACCTGTAGCAAAAATACATTCGAAATCATATTTTAATTTTTGTGTACGTCTACTGTTGGTGAAAGCCTTTTTCAGCATATTCACTAAGCAGTAAGAAAAAAAAAAGCAGTTATTTTGTTTTGTTAGAATGTATGCATTTATATATCGGTCATGTATTTTTTTTTATTTTTTTAAGGTATTCAAAAACATCCTGTGAGACAACTAACGTAAAAAAAATATTCTTCCTTGTCTATATCCTGCAGCCATTATTTTGTTTTTATCTTAATGGAATGTCTTCAAATTTTTAAAAACACCCTTGATACCTTTTTTTTCCTTTTTTTTTAATATAAATGAATTAGAACAAAATATTTACTTCCCAAGCTATAAGTTCTATAGACCTCAATATATTTATTTCTACTGTCAATTACCACAATTGAATAGCAGTACCCGAAATAAATATCATGGACCGACCTTTTTAACACTAGTGTATGATGGTCTGCTATATAATAATACTATACATTATATTGTCGAAGTAAGAAACAAGCCTTTAAACCATGTATCGTATGTGTATGTACATGCATATTTCAACTTGTGATACAAATTCGAGCTAGATATGTAATCTCCAATATCTAGCAAATCATTTTATTTGTGGTTCTGATTCAAACTCGTTTAGTTTACATAATGGTGCTCTACGTTTTATATTTTGTTTTTATTTTTTTTTACCGCGTTCTTAAAATGCTGAAAGATAAAACAGGTTTTAGAGAATTATTCCAAGTATCAAATAAGACTAAAATCCCTTATATTTCGCCTGAATTTAAATATTTATTAATTGTTTTCTACGATGTGGAGAGGTCGTTTTCTATATTGAAAGCTATTTTAACAGACACTAAACGTACTATTCGCATTAAAAATTTAGAAAAAGTTCTTATTGTTCAATATTTATAATATTGTTAATCTAAATTAAAGTGAAAACAATATTTTATTTTTTACTTTTTTAATATACATTATCTATTATGACATTTTTAGTGCATATTTTCGTGCGTTTTTCGAGGTTTATGATGCATATAAATCCAAACCCTGTTGATCACCTTCCAATCTCGAACTGCTGTCATTATTATCTTCTTTGACATTTTTGATCCAATAGGCGGTACATTTATCCTACGATAGAATCTTTATCTCTCACACCCTTCTCATCCTCGAAAATAATTCGACGATACGATGTATGATTCTTAATCTCTTGCTTTACATTGCAAATCCCTTTTTCCTATCTGTGGTAAAATTATTTTTTCATTTGAGAACGTTTTATCACAACTCTGCCACACTCTTTAATCCTTTTATGCGCTTTAAAGAAGTCGCGTACCGGTATTTTTTCTACATATTTCGATTCTTTCTATTTAACTTTACTTTTGTTTTTGCGCACTTTTCGTTTATTCTAAAATTTCACCTTTCGCTTATTTATTCTTTTCGGTGAACTTGTACTAAATCATTCTTCATTCAGCGTAACAACCGCCTTGCTATATTTTTCCATTCGCCTTTAATGGTTACTTTGCACGTTAATATTTATAGTAAAACTCCAGTTGTTCGTGAATTGCTTCCACACCTTTGCGTATGCCAATTTTATCTCAACTATCTTTTAATCCGTAGAAAACCAAAATAACTTGAAATCCCGCGAATTTATAACGATATAATTTAATAAAAAATAAAATCGATTGTTTACTTCATTACAGGGAATTATAGATTATTTGGAACATTTGATGTCTTACATAATGAAATGGGCGTCCCACATGCACAGATTGTTGAAGATCCAAAAGCACTGTTGATGCGTACATTCAAAATAAAAGAAAGACACGAGTTTTTGAAAAGTCTGAATAAAGCTCAGTACAACCCTGAAAAACAGATGTATATTTCGCTTACAAAACTCGTTACCGGTAGTGACGTTGATTTTTGCAGCAATGTAGCTAAAGTACCGATTGATTTATACAATGACTTCTTAAAAACATTGTAACCTGTAACTTTAAATATCGTATAATAATATCATTTATTTCTAATGACAATTGTATCATTATAAAAAAGAAATGAATAAATACTACATTATTAATTATTTATATTACTCGCTTGTGTATCTAGAAGGTTGTATGTTACACCAAAAATCGGCTCTATCTTTTCATGTAAGTAAAACAAAATTCTTGAGTTTTGTATGTTTATATGTTAAAGGATATATGATAAATGTGTACAGCAAACTTCTAATACTCACATCTAACCATAACACATTAAATAAATTTCTTACCCCCTCCCTTAGTTAAAAGATTGAAATACTTCTTTCGTTACTCAGATATTTCAAATACGTGCAATAATTTATGTTACAGGCAATTATATCTGGTAGAGAAATTATGTTTTATATGCGAATTTATTTAAATAAAAAAATCAACTTCTGTTTTATAATGTGTTTTTTTTTTGTTTTTTTTTTTTTATGAAGACAAACAATGATAATATCTTTCATTAATATACATATTTTGTGCATTGTCTTAATTTCACTATAGTTTATTCGATGTAAAAACAATTTTTATACTCATTAATTATGTACATTATTTATATATAGACAGACCGCTTTACCTGATAATAAATGTACATATATGTCCGACAATTAATAAGACTGATTTTTTTCCCGCATGTAGGGTAACACTGATCATTAGTTCTTCAGTTGTATTGTTTTAAGTCTGTGAATGTGCTGCTTGTTACGATTATGCAGCGACTTAATTACACAGCGCTGTCCGATAAAGTTTTGCATAAAACTCGGCCAATCTACGAAGAAAACGTTCGATGAAATGATTACAATGGCACTATCGCGTCTTTAGTGTCACACAGTTTTTGACATTGAAGGCCACTCCAGCGCTGCCCTGACTCTCGTATTCCCCTGTATAAGAAAGATAGTCCAGTTAAGACATATTGTGCATTACCTTTCATCTGTGTTAAGTGCAGCGGATACCATGAAACTAAAGATTGTCAAAAATCGGCAAATACACCGGCTATATGTATTCACTGTGACGACGATCATCCAGCTAACTGCAAAGGATGTACCATGTACACGGATTTGCTGAAGAGACGAAACAAATCTTATAATCCACAACAAGTAAACAGGAACATGCAAAAATTTGAAAACACTAATGCAAATTGCCCGCAGACAATCAGTGTCCCTGTTTTAAGACAAGCCAGCAATACTACTGACCGCACTTTCATCAGTGTAGTATAAGATGATATAAAAAAAAAGGAGATAGCGTGAGAATCAAAAAATAATAATAATGATCAAACATGTAGCAACAATAATAATAATAATAAATTCTCGGAATTTTTAGCAGAATTCAAAAAAATGTTTAATCAACTAATGCAACAAAATGGAATGATTATTAATATATTGTCAACAGTAATAAGTAAAGTACTTTCAAAATGAATCACTTCCTAAGAATAGCAATATGGAACATCAATGAGCTAGCACAGCACCGGCATGAAATTGAGACATTTTTGATAACTAATATAATTGATATATTAATGTTATCTGAGACACGTTTTATTTACAAAAGCTATAATAAATACCTAAATATAATACCTACCACACTCTGCATCCTAGTGGCAGAGCACACGGAGGTGCAGCTATTATTATCAAAACATCAATAATGTATTGTGAGATGCATTAGTTTTCTGAAGAATATTTACAAGTATGTACTGTGAAAATTGAAACCCAACACAATTCGCTGATAATATCATCGTCCGTCTACTGTCCCCCAAGCACAGCATACAGCGGGCGCATTTTGAAGAATATTTCAATACATTAGGGAATAAGTTTATATCTGATGTAAGGACTTCGACACCAAGCATACATCGTTCGGATCAAGAATAATAACTCCCCGAGAAAAGCAGCTGCAAGCATACCTTGAGAAGCTTATCAGGCGGCATTCCAACGGAAGATTCCAGACCTACTAGATTTCTTTGTCAGTAGAGGAATTAATAATGACCACACGTTTATAGAATCTTCTTGGGATGCTACTCTGATCATTCACCTAAAATTCTAAATCTGGGTACCACAATGATAGAGGTAGCACAAAAACCGGTATTATCAAACAGGGACACTGTGACTGGGTAGCGTTCCAGCAATTCATCAAAAGTGGTATAGACTAGAAAGTGTCTTTGAAAACTGGGAAAGAAATTGAAATGGCTGTAGGAAAACTTACCAAGTGTATACAGAAGTTCGCATACTTAGCTACGCCTGGAACGGAAGAGAAAACCCAAGTAATACATTATCGAAAAGCAGTAAAGGATCGGATATTAGAAGAAGAAAAAATTAAGTTGAATATGGCAAAATGATAGAAATCCGATCAACAAAAATATTCCAAATAGAGCAAGTGGGAAATTGAAGAAGACGTTATTAAAAGGACGTAATAATGCATTCAGAGAATTTTTTTTTTTTTAATTCTTTAATAGCTAAATTGCACCTAGCTGATGATAGCTATTTAGCAATATAGCTAATTTTTCTCCGACCAAAACAACTGTGACTATAACTTATGGAAGGCAGCAAAAAATATAAAAAAAGATCACAATTCCTTAAAATGGAAAACAAAAACTGTGCGCGATCTAATTAAGAAAAACCAAACATATTTGCTGAATATTTATCAAAGCTATTTCAACCGCATCGAAGTGATACTGAAAACCATGAAGAAGACATAGAAAAATGTTTGCAGGTACCATTTCAGATGTGACTCTCAATAAAGCCAACAACGTCTCCTACGGAAATAAAGGCTTACATTCAAAAACATCTAAATCCCAAGAAGGCACCGCCGTGGTATGATTTAATCACAGCTAATATCATAAAGAGAATGCGAGGAAAAACTGTAATATTGTTGACGCACGTTTACAATACAATTTTTCGATACAATAGTAATGATCCCAAAATCGGGAAAACCTCAACATGAAACGACTTCTCACAGACCTATTAGCTTATTACCAATTTTCTCTAAACTCTTCGAAAAAATCTTACTCCGAAGAATAAAAACTATTCTCGAAGAAAATAGAGTAATACCTGACTATCAGTTTGGTTTCAGGAACCACCACAGTACAATAGAGCAAGCACATAGAATAGTCGACATCGTAAAAGAAAGCTTTGAAGAAGAAAAATATTGCACTGTGCAGTTTTCTCTATATTAAAAAAGATTTTCGACAAGGTACGGCATACTGGATTACTGTATAAGCTGAAACACCAATTAGCTGATTCCAACTACCCGCTAATAAAGTTTTACCTATTAGAAAGACACTTTCATGTTAATGTGAATGGTAATTGTTCACGAATGTACCCTATCATGTCAAAAGTACCGCAGGGCAGTGTACTGGGACCAGTATTGTATCAGATTTATACGCACGATTTGCCAGAAAATATTAATACAACCACAGCTACAATGGCACAGCTATTCTATCTAACCGTGTTAACATCGCAGACACCATCTGTTACGTGTGGAGAAATGGCTTAAAGGACGGAGAGACAGTTTAATAAACCCAAAGTGAGTCTTATTAATTCAATATACATATATTACGATCAAATCGTTCCCAAGTCTTTCTCCGGTTGTCATTGGCGATTTCAACGTTAGGCTTACCACTATGGAACCTCACGTCAGATACTCCTGTGACTCGCATCTATTATCGGATATTATTCATTCAAATAATCTCATAATAAAGAATCACAAAACCCCAACTTTCACTAATTATAATGGGAGCAACATCATTGACTACTTGCTCACTTCAGTTAATCTAAGTCTGCGGACAACCTTCCATCTTTAATGCTGGGATTTAACATTTCATAAAAATATTAAATTTTTTCTCTATTTTAAATACGATGCTACGCCACCCAGGCACCATCTTAAATTCAGTATTAATAGTTTTACTTCTAACTTAAAGGATAATTGTGTCATGACTTTTATTAATGATATTAAGAAAAGCCAACAGAGCAATGAACCGGTTAATAGGATTAACAATTTTAATTCGTACACCTTTCCGCTTGCTCGTGGGAGTCAAATCTCAGTTAAGGCTCCTACTGCGGACTGGTGGAACAAAAAACTTCAATATATTAAAGACAAGATTAACATTGTTCGAAAGAAAAAAAATAAATGTATACTGTTAAATTATTTTTTATTAATAACAGTTTAAGGGAACTTAATGCAATGTATAAGAAAGAGATATTAAAGACTAAGCTTGTGCATTGGAAAACGTTTGTACTAGACAGCACAGCCTGGGGTAGACCATATAAACTGTTGGTTAAGGTGAGGTAGGGCTGGCTATTCCTGACTTGAGGTCTCATCCGCGACTGCTATGTTCTGAAATTGACAAGTGTGGACTTTTCCTGGACCATTTTTTCCCTTACAAAACTGACCGGTAGCCGCCTGACTTTGTGCCTATTAACAACTCAGTGTTGCCCTCCTTCAGCAAAGACATGCTAGATAGTTAATTAAAAAATTCAAAAATAAAAAAGCATCTTCTTCTGATAAAATAAATAATAAACTTGTGAAATTTCTAAATAGGAAATTTTCAACTCTTCTTTGCGCTCTTTTTTAGATTGATACGAATCAGGGTTGGTGGCGCGATCTATTAAATAAATTGTTCTGTTCTTAGTATTAATTTGGGTTCTCGATCGTAGTCGACGATAATCTCTGGTCGGTGTCGCTGTGTACAGGCTGGTAACATCGCGTGTGCACGCGGTCTGCGACACGTGCTGTTGTGTTATACCGTTTCGAATGATGAAGAGATAGAGCCGGTTTAGGTAAATCTAAACTGATAAGGCTTCGGCTTTGTTATCTTCATCGACGGACGGGTTTTGTCTATGTGCGAGTCGTGTTTTGTTCTTGCTAGGTACGGTCGACCGGACACATATGTGCAGATCGCGTTATTTTCGTCCTCCGTTATTTTATTCAAAGTCTAATTCCAATTACCGAAATTTCATAAGCTATCTGCGGCACATTTTTAAAGTTATTTATTTATTTATTTTATTTTTTTTTCTCTTTCATTCGTTTCGCCTTACCGCTTTATCTTCTGACACATCTTCTCTCTATCTGAATCTAAAAATAGAACAGTTCCGTAGAAAAGAAAGAGAATTCATAATAAGATGTACTCAATTACAGGTCTTTCCGCAGAGCTGAAAAGTGGCTGGTATCAAGTTGCTGTCCAAGCCTCGAAAAAGCCTCTCCTTAATTAGCAGCTATCGCTCGATATCTCTTCTGATTTCAATTGGCAAGGTATTTGAGAAGGTTGTTCACGGATTTATTTTGAACCAAGTGTCCAACAAAAACCTGCTTCATTCTAAGCAGTTCGGTTTTCGTACGGAGTTTTCTTCGGAAAGTGCGGTACTTAGTCTTGTTTCTCAAATTAAGTACTCAACCGTTGCCAGCAGGTCTGCTGTTGTCATCTCCTATGATATCAAGGGGTCCTTTGACAATTACAGATGGTATGAAATGATTGGTATCATGATAAGAAATAACTTCGATTCGTATATAATCAATCTAATCATCAATTACTTTACTGATAGAGTTGCAGGTCTGGAGTTGGGCTCCTCGTCTCTCTCTGGGAATGCCACACATGTGGTTTCCCCCAAGGATCTCTCTTAGGTCGAACTCTATGGAATTTGCTATACTCTGTGGTTCATCGTAAATTGGAAGATTTTTATAAATTCTTTAATAACAAGTGTGTCTTAATTTCTTATGCCGATGATCTTTGTTTAGTTTTCGATGTCCATCGAAATTATCCATTCAAACGCATTGAAATCGTTCTGAAATATCTGAAGGAAGTTGTTGCTGATTTCGGTTTGGAGTTCTCTGCTCCCAAATGCAGTTTCTCAGTGTTTCTTGCTGGGTGGATAGCTAACCTTCTGATAGTTTCTAGATAACCCATCAGCCATACTTATAAAGTATTTAGGAATGATTGTAGATGAAAATTTCACCTTCATTCCCCATTACAACATGATTACCGTAAAGTGTGATGCTCTTTTTAATAAGTCAGCCAGAATTCAACCAAATGTCTGGGAATTGTCTTAAAGAGAACGGTAAATACTCTATAAAAGTTTAGTTCAAGTCTTGTATGGGTATGGTGCCGCTATCTATGTTAATTAAAAAATCCCTTCACGGGTTAACCTTCAACTAAGGAAATTAATTTTACATCTTGCCTTGTTTTATAAAACTTTTCCAACATCCGCAGCCTGTGTGATTCCCTGCCAACAGATTTGTATCTCTTTGGTAGGGCGATGATTAGTGAACACAGGCTGGTTGGGAACCTAAATTCTATGAAACAATTGAAGCTTCTTGAAAATAATTTTCTAAGAATTTAACAGTCTATTTCTAAGAATTTTTTTAAAATCTCGTTGCTGAGCTAATTATTTCCGAGTGGCAAAGACGGTGAAACACTGACCCCACCGGCAGGAAAACTTATGCGTTTCTGCCAGATGTTTCATTACGTCTAAAAATTAAAGATATAAAGATCAATTTTTGCAATTCACAAGTATTATCTGGCCATGACAAGTTTCAATCCTATTTATTTAGGTTTAAGCTTGCTGATGCACCATCTTGTACTCTGTGCCCATTGGGTGTTATTGATGATGTTACACATTTTTTGTTTGAATGTCCCGCCTTCTCCGGCACTCACAAAGCTTATAATATGACTTCACTCTGGATAAGAGTAAGCATGCGGTCTTCCTGGAGAACGCTGAAAGATCTATGCACCTTAAATTTACTTTATGTAATCAGTAGCTTTCTCCACATACTAATGCAACCGTTAACCTGAGATGTTGATCTGCTCGAGCGGCGTGGCCTTTTCAGTATGCTTAATTTACTACATGTATTATTTTAAGTTATATTTAAGAACATATTTATATGGCACAGTATTTACACGTTTCTACCTTTATAAACTCGTCTTTTTATCCTTTCTTCACTGTTGCTACAGACTACTTCACATACAACTTGATCATTGACAGGACTAACTTTTTCATCTCGTCCCCTTCCCATAATCTAAGTACATCTTGCAGGGAACTACTGCACACACCACCCTTATTTCATTTTTTTAAAGCTACACATTCATTTGCACCAATCATTCCTTTTTAGGTGCACTAGTTTCTTATACTTCGAACACACATATTATAATAAATATATTTCTCCACCGATAATTTTGGAATTGGTGTTAAAAAAAAAAAAAAGTGACAGCCATTGCAGAATTTTAATGAGATGCAACTACTAGTTTCATTGAAACTGTTTTAAAAAATGATATCCACTTAATAGAGTATGAAAAATAAAGGTTAAACCAATTTCAAGATTCGTTAAATGTTGTATCATCAATAGAAGAGGTGAATGTTATAGGATCACTTTTGAAATCAATAACACAAAAGATTTTAATTGTAAGGAGTAAGGACGGCCACATTGTCATCAAATGTAAAAAAATTATCAGGAAGTTCTAAATTTCAGAAACAAAAAATAATATTTGAAAAAAAAAAATTTATTATTTTAACATTATTTTAATTTTATATAATCATGGTTCATATATTATAAAAGAAATTAACTAAAAAATTAAAAAATATATTATCTACATTAATTTATATTTCACTTTTTTTTTTATTTTATAAAATGTAAATAACAGATTTCTAAGGTTGTATTATTTTTCTTTTCAAATGTAATTTCTAGTTCATTAGTTCATATTTTTAATACCCGTTCATAATAAATTTGAAATGATTTTATTATTGCACCGCCACTGGCAGACCGGTAAATAGACGTTAGTTCGTTTTATTCGGCTGCAGTCGAAATCTCACCTTCAACGGACACTATTGTCCGTTAAAAGAAAATGTGCCGATGGAAAAATTTCGATAAGTCGATTTTTCAACGTTGTTGCCAAATGTTTAATATTATTCAAATTCAAACTGGAATTTTTATTTCTTTATTCAAAATAACATATTTTTTAAATAAATTTTTCAATAATTATTCCAATAAAAAACAAAAAACAACTCTAACACGCATTTATTAATGAAGTTAATTATAGTCCGTTCAACAAAAATGTGCTGATGGAAAAAATCGATATAAATCGATATTCATTATCTACTAACGGTGTCCCCGTAAGTGGATAAATATCGATTAATATCGACTTTTTCAATCGGCACGTTTTCGTTGAACTGACTATAATTCATTTTAGCGTTATTTTGTTCATTCATTTTTCCAGTTCACATGTCTAGACTCATTTTGTAATCATTAATAAAATTGGGTAATTTTTACTTTAATTATAAATACAAAAGTAAAGATTTTGAATAATGAAAATACCAAACAGTTATTTATTTTATTATTAGTACCTGGGTGACCGAGCAAGTATTTCTTTTTGTAACTTCATAACTTTATTTTAATCTTATACATATTCACAAAATATAAAATATTTTAAAACTAATTTATGAACACATTTATGAATGTAAAGTCTCTTTCCATACAACTTTGCTTTTCAATACTGAACGCAATAATAATGTAGAGGTCCTTTGAATTCGCTTTTCGGATGGTTTGAAAATGTTTTTAATGACTGCACATGTTGATTTTTATGAATACATTTCTATGCGTTTTTTATTAGAACATTTATATTTCATATAATAAAACAAACTTTAATAACAAACAATATAGAACAATAAATTAGATAAATACCTATTTAGAAACGTTTTCGGGCATAACCCATCATCATCAAAGACAAACTTAAAGGATACTTAAAACATAAGTATGTTTTAAGTATCCTTTAAGTTTGTCTTTGCTGATGATGGGTTATGCCCGAAAACGTTTCTAAATAGGTATTTATCTAATTTATTGTTCTATATTGTTTGTTATTAAAGTTTGTTTTATTATACAGTTTTAACAAACAGGATGTATTCACCTACATTTATATTTCAAGTATATAGAGTCGTCAGCTTTATTTATCGGTTTATGCGTTATAAAAACAAATAAAAAGAGTCTAGTAATTTTACCTATTATCAGCTGTTTTCCAACCAACTGAAAAAAATTTCGGACTAAATCATTGAAAAATGCAATAAGGATATACTGCACATAAGAGGGTTTTTAAAATGTGCACAACATATTCTCAGTAATTCACTTTCACAAACAAATATATAACTACACAAAACATTTAATATCTGCATATAAATAGGCAAATTCCTTCTTTGTTTATTAACCGATTTTCTTTTTCTTTTTTTGTTTAGTAGCTATTGAAAAGCAGTTTTTTTTTTTCTTATTTAAATATAAAAGTAATAAAAAATAAATAAAAAATGAACTGTTACGATATTTTCGATTCGTTTATATTTTTTTTTGTTATATATACCTATATATAGTTTTACTCCATGTTTAGCGCATGATTTTCGAACCGCCATTATGTGACCGCCCGCTGATCGGCTGAGAGCCTAGACCGATGACTTTTTTTTTTTGCCTATTCGTTCCTTACCGTTTACAGATATCTGGAATTACGTGTTCGTCTGTTTTGCCGACCATATGTTTTATTGCTTTGCACTACCAGTATTTGGTGTTCGTTTTACACTACCAGAGCCGATAATCCACGACGTTCGAAAATCAAAAAATAATACTACAGAAAGAACAAATTATCAATTAGATCATCATCAAAAGATCGCGCCACCAACCCTGATTCGTATCATACCGAAAACATTAAAATTCATTTAAAACTCGCGAAACCGAATTTAATTGACAAACTTTTATTGTTTTTTAAATGCTTACAAAGCAACTTTTCTAGTGGGCGAATTTAGAGATAGTACTATTCGTATCGAATTTCTCTGAGTAAATCATATCCTATATTCATCAAAAAAAGATCATTCAGGCGTTCTTGACTCATCGTGTTCCTTAATTCATTTTTTATTCGTTTCAATGTCGAAAATGAACGTTCGCGACTGACTAAAGTGATCACGAGAGACAAATAAATGCTTTATAATATTGAATTTGCAGAGCTTCGTTTTTTGAACTGTCAATCGCACTAGCCATATCCGTTTTCAGTAGCTTGACAAACTGCACTAATTCGTCGTCTAGACTGTCATCCAAATCATTTGCATAAGCACTGACCATAATTGGAGTTTTTTTTCAAAATTTTTCTGCTGTAATAGATTTCAACTGTCGAAATATTCCGAAAATACTACTAAGTTTTTGATATGCTTTCATGCGTTTATCTAAAGCAGATAGTGTGTTATCAATAATGACAACAAACACCTCAACTTCAAACCGTTTACCAGGTGTTTCATTTTCAACAAATTCGTCAAATGTGCTAGAACCGCTAAAATGGTCAGACTTTGTATTTCGCTTGCGTCGTCTTGAAGTCTGTTGCTGATATTCATGACAGCCTGTCAGATCTTTGGCTTTTGCTTCAATATCTAAAAATGTAGATCGCATTGTTTGGACATATCCATATAATGATTTATAAAGGGTGTACCCTGTATTAAGGTCTATATTAAACGATTACAGCAACGTACTAGTCGCTTGCACGCGTTCTAGGATACCATTCCACGTAATTGCCATTATTCCCGTTTTCAACTTATTCATCTTTGAAACTAGTCTGTAAGCTTGATTACGACACGCTGCCTTTTGATCTATATTGTTGCAAATGTCATCCACACTTGCTTGGTAGTGGTAAAACTACATAAAAGTGCCTTCGTAGGATCAGCTCTGGTAGACCATCTAGTATCCGATAACCTTTTCAAAATTGGAATTTTCGAAGTAAGAGCTTTCATAAAAAGACCCCAACGATGTGTGGAAGCAGAAAAAAAAATTATAAAGATTTTCAATAAAATTGATAAAAAATAATGCTTCTGTACAACAGTCTGCAGCGCACTTAGTAACTAAATTTAATGAATGTGCAAGACAGGGAATGTATTCTGCATACTTATTTATTTCTTTAATTCGTGCTTGCAAACCGCTGATGTTTGAAATGATCTGGGATCAAGAAACTGTACCCCTGGACTTTGGTTTATCAATGATTGTAAACATTTATAAGAAAAAAGGGGAAAAGGAAAATTGCTCAAACTATCGGGGAATATCGCTACTGTCCACAACAGGTAAGGTGCTAGCTAAGGTCATTTACGACCGAATCGCGCCAATTTTCGAAAGAATTATGCCCGAATCGCAAGCAGGTTTCCGCAACAACCGAAGCTGCATCGACATGATTTTCACAGCAAGACAATTACAGGAAAAGGCTTTTGAACAACAGACCGGACTCTGCATGGCATTTATAGACTTGACAAAAGCATTCGACTCCGTCAATCACAGGACTCTCTTTAATATCCTGATCAAACTTGGATGTCCAAAGAAGATTGTTCGTATAATAATCGCCTTATACTCAAACAATAAAGCAGCAATTATGACAGGCGGTAAAATCTCTGACCAGTTTGGCATTGGTACGGGAGTTAAACAAGGCTGTATTTTGGCTCCACTTTTGTTCAACATCTTCATGGCAGCTTTCATGTTCGTCGTCGATAAACGTTTTCATACCAGAGGCGTCAGCCTTAACTACAGGACGGATGGAGGCTTACTTAATCTGGGTAGACTTAAAGCGAAAACTAAGGTGTCAAAGTTCAGGGTCATCGAATTGCAATATGCTGACGACTGTGTCATCGTGGCACGTAATAAGACCGATCTACAAATGATGCTGGAGGTACTGAATGAAACATACAAAGATTTTGGCCTTGAAATAAACATCGATAAAACCAAATTACTCAGCAACGAAACCTCACCTACAAATAACATACAGATACGCGGAAAAATATTAGAGCAGGTAGACACTTTTCAATATCTCGGTTCGTTCCTAAACCACAAAGGAACAATAGATAACGAAATACAAAATAGAATCAAGTGCGCCGCTTCAGCCTTCGGCCGGCTAAAGCGCAAGGTGTTTTATAATAAGGATTCGTCGATCGCCACCAAAGCAGCAGTTTATCGTGCTATCGTTATCCCGTCTTTATTATACGGAGCCGAAACATGGACGCTATACAGGCGCCACATCAAAAAATTGGAGCAGTTTCAACAACGGGTCTTGCGAGCGATACTAAAAATCAGATGGGACGACTTTGTTACGAACGAAGAGGTATTGCGTCGGTTTAACTCAGAACGAATAGAGTCGCTGACCACACGTGCTCAACTACGGTGGACGGGACATGTTATAAGAATGGAGGATTCCAGATCACCAAAGCGAATGCTGTATGGCGAATTAGAAGAAGGAGCTAGAAAACGGGGTGGACCTAGGAAGCGTTACAAGGACCATACTGCGTCACTGTTAAGGAATGCAAATTACTTAGAAGCTTGGGAAACCGCCGCCTGCGATCGTGTAAAGTGGAGAAGAGTAGTTGAAGCAGTGTCCTTAACTACTGGACCATTAAAAAGAAGAAAAACAGTCAACGACAGCTCTAGTCCACCTAACGTTTTCGAATGTCATCATTGTGGTCGCATTTGCTATTCCAAGATTGGTATCATCAGTCATCTCCGCACCCACCCTCAGCAGTAGATACGAATGTGCAACCAGTTCACTCGGACACGAGTTTCAGCAGAAGACAGCGTTCTACGAACAGTTTATTTTCAAATGCATCAATATCTTTTTTAACATTATAAATGCTTTTCACTGCTATTCCACATGCAGCAGTAGCGTTTTTTTGTACTTGTTTAAAATTAAAGTTTTTAACAATATTTTGGTTATCAGCTAAATTCTGGAAGAACTTATAAACATTTGCAATTATCATTTTACTTTACATACTGAAGTACTTTATACCTATTTTTGATTCTGAATTTGATAGAATGATCAATTCTTTATCTGCCTGTCTTTTTTTTTTTTTTTTTTGTTAAATAGAAAGAGTAGAACAAGGTAAAATCCATTACTGGTATAAATAAGAGTCCCGAAAAAGACTATTTCTAAAAGAATGAAACAAAAATGTCTCGTAAAAAAAGAAAAAAAAGGATAAATTAAATTAAAATAAAACTGGAAAAATACAAAAATAAGAAAATCGGAACTAGTGAAAATATTTCGAAAAAAATTAGAAGCACTAACGAACAAGTAAATCAAAACTACAAAAAAAACAATATTACATACAGTGAGCAACATAAACATTGAGACAAAAGTTTAAAAAAATGAAAAGGGCGATATGCGGGGGAGAAAACCAGGTATAATACCGAATTTATTGAAAAACGAACAAATGAACACTACTAATCACCAAAGGCGAACTCAGCAGTTTTTTTTGGTCGGGGCTAGAATTTAGAAGATGAGTTAGGGGGTGGTAACTCGGTACCTCGACTAAGTACCTATCTATTTCCGTGGTCTGTAAATTTAAATTTAAAAAAAAAAATACAAAATTAACGAATATTATTTTTTTTTAAATTACAAAACTGACGAGTTTTATTTTAAAAAAAGTAATAATAACAATAGAAACGTAACATTATATTTGTAATATGTAAATGTGTATGTTTTGTTTAAAAAAAATAAGTAAAACAAAACATTACAAAACGAAATTAAGATTTCGAAGATTTTTTGGGGGGAGCAATGGCCCCGTGGCACCCCCTTGAGTGCGCCAATGCTAATCACAAATATGATAAAAAAATAATTAAAAAACAAACATAAAGCAAAAAAATTACGGCCGATACGAAAAAAGTACATAACGAGACAGCAACAAAAATCATTGAGACAGCGTGACTCATTCTATTACCGACGTCGCTGGCTTTTTCCTGATTCACTGCAAACGCTAATAATGCATGCACGCGCTTGAGCAATACTCTACGTTGTTAAACAATTATTTTATAGTACGCAGCTACGTAGTACTTACGTATAAATTTAAAATTATTTCGTGTTCGAAATAAAAATTTCAAAAAAGTCAAACACATCGTTTGATAAGCGTCAACTAGTGCTGCTCCATCATGTGGAAGAAAAACCGGTTCAAGAGATTACTTCTCTATCAAAAAATGTCGCGAGCTACTGTTTACAGAATTATTAACAGGTTCAATAAAGAAAGCAGAATCAATTTTATGAAGCCATCGGGACGACTGCGAAGCTATCGGCTCAAGATGAGGTTTTATAGTGCGTTGTGTCGCAAAAAATCCAAAAATAAGTGTCCCTAAAATTGCTACCCAGTTATGCGCAAGAAGTAGCAGTACAATTTCAGGGCAAACGATAAGCCGAGTTCTTAAAGAGACGGGTTATAATTCGCGCACCGCCAGATTCAAACTTTTTATTAGTACGATGAATCAGAAAAAACGCCTAGGATTCGCATTAAAGTATAGTGATGTTATTGAAAATTTCTGGAATAATGTACTCTTTTATGATGAGTTGAAATTCAATATTTTTGGGAGTAATGGAAATGGAAAAATGCGGAGAAAGTCGAATACCGAATTAGAAAAAAAGAATCTCAATATAACGGTTAAACACGGTGGTGGAAATGTCATGGTTTAGGGGTGTTTTGCAGATTCCGGTGTCGATTCGATGGTATTTATTGATGATAAAATGAATGCCGATATGTATATTGATATATTGCGGCACAATTTACATGCGCCTGCTGAAAAATTAGGTACCAGGAAAGCGTTTAACTTTTATCAGGATAACGATCCTAAACACATGGCGCATAAAACGCGCCTATGACTGTCATATAATTGCCCGCGTGTACTCGAGACGCCACCTCAATCGCCCGATTGTAATCATTCTAATCCAATCGAACATATATGGGATTATTTAGATCGAGAGGTTCGGAAAACTCCCATTACTAGTGCTACCTATCTCAAACAGCGGTTGCAAGAAGAATGGGCTCAAATTCCAGTATTGTATCTTAGAAAATTGGTTTCGTCGATGCCGCAATGCTTGAGTGCTGTAATTCAAGCAAAAGGTTTGCCTACAAAATATTGAGAAGCTGTTATTTTAGAATTTTTCGTGTTACATTTTAGTTCTCAATGTTTATGTTGCTGTCTCAATATTTATGTTGCTTATTTTTTTCTTATCGGCTGTAATTTTTTTGTTTTACGTTTATTTTTATCATATTTATAATCAGCGGTGTTCATTTGTTCATTTTTCAACAAATTAGATATTTACACCTGCTTTTTTTCTCCGTATATCACCTGTTTCATTTTTTTTAACCTTTGTCTCAATGTTTATGTTGCTCACTGTATATACTAAGAACAAAAAAAACGGAAATTATTATTGCAAAATTACAAGTGTATTCATTCTTTTAATAATTGTAATTTATTAACTAAGCAGCATTTGGTTACGAATAATATATTTTTGATAAAATGAAATTAACAATTTACAAACTCCATGAATATTTATAAATGTATTGGTGGTATTCATTTTTCATGTTTTATTTCATTATTTCAATCATTTATAATTAATCTGAATTTTGTTATTGTCATTTATAACAATTTTAAGCAAAAACTAATCAAATTAAAATAAACGTTAAAGTAACAATTTAATTTTAATTAATTCCGGTATTATTAAAAATGATACTAATTAAATGAATTAAAACAACAAAAAATGAACTTCCTACGATTTAAGTGAACATTTAATTTTGACTTATAATCATAATAACTATTGGCAACACTCCAGCATTTTTTAATCAGCGCGGGCGGAAAAGCAACTAAAACGCTGGAAGTTGGGTGGAAAAATGGAAGTAATTGGTCTTGCGTCATCGTTGCAAAAACGATAGCAAAATTGTTAAACTACATCGATTGCTTACAACAATTATCGACTTTTTAAAATTTTTAATGCTGTCTTCAGAAATTGAAATAATTCTCAGATGCCATTTAGTCCTATTATCGGTTTTTCCTGTTTACTCTTTTAGTGAATTTACGCGTTTATTTATATATAATTTTGTAACTATTGAACATAAACGAAATAATAATTCATAAAGTGATGAAATGCGTGTTTAGTACACTTTATGTATATAGTAATTTTAAATTTTTATTACGGAAAAATGTAATGGTGGACAAGAAAGTAAAAATAATAAACATAGTCAATGAATTGTGAAAAATAAAATGTACCTTTTTTTTATCGTCAGATGTGCAATGCATTTAAAGAAGAAACATAATATTAAAATGCTCAAGTATGAATTTACATGTTAAAAAGGGTAAATCATTTATACTTCAATAAATAGTTTAAAGCGATGTACTATGTTACATCACTTTTTAAATTATATGCCAATAAAAAAGTATCCAATCATATGTAAAATTATTGTTATAATTCACATTCATAAATATATTTTTTTTATGAATTAATATTAAAATTATGTGAAAATGTTAACACTCAATGATTTACATGAAACTTTTTTAGAATTTAATATATGGGAACGAAAACAGGAATCAAGTAATATAGAACAGTATAAACCGTGTGATGCAGTAAAGGAAAAAAAAGGAAATGTGAAGCTGTTTATTTGTAATTGTGTTGGCCAAGTAAAAACTGAAATACACAGACGTATTCCTCATAGAAAAGAACTTTGTAAGATTGGTGAGATACATATATCTGTATTGTTTGTTAATAACTATAAAAAATTTACTAAAATGAAAATAGTGCTTTTGGTATATAATTAATAGATTGCATTGCACAATTATAAATAGGTGCGATAATTGAGTTTTTTGCGGTTTTGCTGAAATGTTTACTATTTGCTTTTAAGTCTTAAATGTTTTTTTGCAATTTTAAGAACATGAAAACAAATCTTATTGAAATTGAATGGAATGGTATTTTTGAAAAAATTAATTGGTTTTAAAAAAGTTATTAATATTGGAGGGTGTAACAATTTCTAAATATAGAGAATATTAAGAATACATTATTTAAGTCAAATTTGAAATAAATGAAAGTGGACATATGCTTAAATACTAAGGTGAAAAAAATTATATAGTTAATTTATGCGCGTTTCATATTTATTAATTTTTTTATCATTCGTTCACACATTTTATTCCGTTAAAAATTATTTGTTGTGTCTAATATAAAAGTAGAACTTTAAGACTTTAGTGTGTAAGATTATAATAAGGATAATTACACATATGTACCATAATAAGGTAAATTATAAGGTAATTTTCTATTTGGAATGTTAATAGAAAGAATAAGAAGGAAAGAAAATAAAAAAAAATGATATTATTACTGGTTATGTTTTACTATATAAATACGACTTAATAATTTAGGTGTATAAGGTTATGTTTAGAATAATTACTGATTTAGACTTCATACATAGTGTCTCTGGACAGCAAATGTAGAAAAATTATTTAAATTTCATTGAATTAAAGCTGACTAATCTTGTCACCATAAACATACTTAAACAATAAAAAACAAGTAAAAAATTGATCACGGTTTATTTTTAAATATATAAATTATTTATATAAAAATTTGTTTATTCACCTTTTATATGGTAACTAAAAATCCAGATTCAAAATATAATTTAAAGTACATTATTTAATATATGTTTTTTCTATTTATTTACATTTATGTTTCATTTGCAGATTGCATATGGCTTGACCACACTGTTATTTGGATCAACATATAGAATAAACTTTTGTGATTTGAATTGCTATTGTTTATAGTTAAATTAGACATTATATTTTATGTATATATACGAATTATTTTAATTTTAAGTCACAGTTGTAATTTACGATAAATCAAAAATCTCACGTTTGGTAAATGTGTAATTTATTGTGATTTATTTTTTCTACAGATTTATACAAAAAGAATTATTTATGTACTGTAATTTACACTATTGTAACAACTTAAAGTATTTCAAAAAACTTTTTTACAACATACATATTTTATTTACTTTTGACAATTTTTATTATTTCATTAATTTCATAGTATAGATCTTTTAATTGTATTAAATTTCAGAATGTGTTTTTAAATTTATTCTATATTTTGTTGATAACTTTTGTAAGTTTGCTATATTTCTTAATAGAAAAGGTGTGTGTACTACAAATCTCCAGTTTATTCATGTGCTTCAACTGTGTGTTATATATTTTTATAACAAGGTCAATCAAGCATGGTGTTTTGTGGGATAAGGATTCTGTATATTAAGTTAAAGATAACTATGATTTACACTTACATAATGTTAAATTCAAAACAAAGAAGTCTAATTTTTCGTGCTGCGAAGAAGGAGAAAAAAACGCTATTTCTGGCGCTTTTTTAAACTTTTTTCCAATTTTGAAAATTTCAATAAGAAAACAGAATATGATTTCATTCTCAATAAATAGTGAACTTCTTATCAATATATCATACTGGTGGGGGGAATATTTTTTTCAAAAATGTCAAGTTTAGGTGCCTCGAGAGCTTAAAATAAAGCTGTAAGCTCAGCTATAGTTTTCTTATAAGCCGGTTCCTTATTCATATATTTGAAATAAGTTTTGGTTTTCGCAACTTTTTTATTTGAGATATTACTTATGTGAACATCTTTTTTTTTTTGTTGTTGTTTTTGCCCCAAAAGGAAGGGTTTAAATTATTTTTTAACCATAACTTTTTGGTTTTATGAGAGAACTTTTGCGTTTTGTTTTAGATTTCGAATTTAACTTTTGAAGGGTTATCTGGTGTTGAATTATTCATTTTTAAATGATTTTTGAGGTCGTTTTAAATTCTGTGTAAGTTCTTGGAGGTTTTTTAAATTGCTGTAAGTGGAAGAAGTGCATAAAACTATAGGTTAATTTTTATCCAATATTGCAACCAAAATTTGTTATTAAAGTAATAAATTATGGCTTATAATGACATGGATAAACATGTAATTTTAAAAGTTTTTCTAGATGAATTTAACTAAAATCGTCATTCAATTTTTTTTTCTTAAAAAAGGAAAAAAGATGACAAAAGACTGGTACCAGCACTAAATATCAAGTCACCAGTCAGATTTTGGTGAAATACAATCAGCCATATTAATGTTCGGTCATGTTATAGAACAAATGAACGCACCAGATAAAAATAAAGTTTTATAAGTAATTCTTTAAACGAATTATGATTTTTTTTTTACATGCATGTATTTAGAAAATTTTTCTTTGTGTTATTTCATTTAAAACATTACAAACGAATATTAATGCGCCTGACTATATTATGGTGCTCTCATTCCTGATAGTTTGTAAATGCGGCTTCTCCACACTATTCCAGTGTTACGCCTTTAACAAGAAGAAAAAGGACAAAGAAACTATTCAAGCTAAAAAGGCTACTCGCCATATCCAACCAAATTATCAACCTCGTCTGGAGGCTCGTGTTATTGGCACGAATAAATTCAATTGTTAATCAAATAAAATGTATTATATTCACATAATTAAACAACGCGTAGTTACTCGATTACAAAAGTATTTTGGAACTAAGATCAGATGATCAGAGCATAAAACAAGGATAAGCAACGACAAACAAAAAAAAAAAAATATTTACAAAAATTCTCCAACTGTTGTTAATTACTATGACGACAAGCAATAAATTTAATTCAAGTTTTATTATGAGCTCGCCGACCACGCAATCGCTTTACAAACGGTAACCTTGTAACCAGGGGCGTATCGTCAATGGAAGCGATGGATGCACCGCTTCCTCTAACAAATCAGTAGGAAATTGTTTTTTTTCGCGTTTGCGAAAAAAATACAACCGAAATAAAATGAAATAACTTGCTGAATTTAAGTGCAAAAATTAAAAATTACTAGAAAAAAAGCGCTAGATGAAAGAGCATCTGCAATAGCGAGTGACAAAAAAAGCTACACGCTTACTGTCTACAGTTTCCTCCAAATGATCTGCTGCATGTCGATAATGGAAAAAGGTTGCGCACTTATATTCAATTTGGAAGCGCCAGATTGTGTCGCTTCCAGATCACATCATTTGCACGAATTTTTATCCCGTGCATTGGGAGTAAAGAAAAAATGGGCACACATATTCAATCTGGAAGCGTCGAGTAAAATCGCTTTACGAGCACGTACAACAATCAACAGTGCAATTTTTATGCATGTCAGTATGTGTGTGTGTACAATCATTGTGTAATGTGGTATTTGCAGTACTGGAAACGATGATCGGTCGTGCTTTTGCCGCTTTTCAGTCCGTAATATTACTACAGTAGAAGCTATACCAGCACGTTTATCCGTGATGTTTCAGTCTGGTAAAATGCAAACATTTTCGAAATTGAGACTACATATAATTATTAAAACACTTCCACTGATTGGTTTTAGTTCATTAAGTAATCCAGAAAAAATTAAATATTCCAAATAATAAAACAACGCCTAGTTTAGATAATTTTAGTACAAAATCGAAAGGCGTGTAAAAATTCTCTTCCATAATTTATCAAAGCTAAAACCCCAGTATTAAATCAGCCATCGGTACTGCCCGACCAGTCACACTGACACTTCATCGCACACACTCTCACATTTATTCTTACCATATGCGTAATTTTGCAAAATAACGTCGTTTATAGTCAGTTTGCGATATGTATAAATGTAAGATACTACTCGTTACAGAAAAAAACTTGTTATTTTACGTTTAGAAAATGAGAAGTCCATTAAAATTGAATAAAATAGTTCAACGTTCTTTATACCACAATTTACAAAATTAAAAAAATAAATTGAAAAGAAAAGGTAAAACAGAATAAAGGAAAACTGGTTGAAGTAAATGTACTGAATTTTAAAAACAATTTTACATGGTTTAGTTTCAATAAAGCATTAGTGTTCATACTAGTGAACCAAATTTTACAGAATAAACTAACAAATTTGCTGAAAAACTAAATATACGTATATAATTTTTAGAGTTCATCTTCATAAATGCAGCAGTTTTTTAATTGCCACCGTATTGCCTCTTCCAAAAACAACTGCAAAAGCAATTGGTATTCCGAATGAAATTTTAAAAAATTGATTATTGTTCGACCTCAATTTGTTTTGAAATGTTATGCATAAACAATTCAGTCTCAGAAAAGTTGTTTATAGAATTTTGAGATTCCAACTCACTCCTTCCATACAATTATTACTTTAATCAGTTAAAACTTGTTCTGTATATATATTTCATAAAAGTTTATATCAGAGTAATCATTCAGTAACAGTAAATTTTCAAATTAAACATACGCTTTTTTAATTTCAGGCATAATGATGGCCCACTTAAAAACTTTTATTTATCTCTACTTAGTTTCCTATCTAAAAATAATATAAAACTATTGAATTTGATATTTTACATTACATACAAATTATTTACATATATAAAAATCATTTGTAAAATTTGTATTCGGCATAATAAAATTATGACTACTTTTTTATTTCATACATTTACTTTCTCTACTTAAAACATTTGGAATTGAAAACTGTTTATTATGTATATTCTGGGTTATTTTTTATTTAAAATACTAAATGAAAAATAACCCAGAATATACATAATAAACAGTTTTCAATTCCAAATGTTTTTATTAAGTTATGTAATTTTCAATTTTACTGCTAATTGAAATCAATGCTTTTAAAAAATTGACTCAGTATTGAGGAATTTATGTTTAAAATTATCCAATAATATAGATATATCATTTTCTTCAAAAACTGCAATTCAATTTCTATTTCCAATTAATAGATAATTTTTCTAAATAGTTCTGCATAAAATAAAATCTCGATTTATAATTTCATTATACAATAAACAATATATTTTTCAAATTTGTTCTACATATTACTGTTAATCATTTTTAAATTTCTTACAGTGTGTGCAGAAATCCATACACATATTTAAAAAACTAAAATTTATTTTCACGAATTAATATTTTGCCGTCAGTTTTTATGTTTTTTAAAAACAAAAGCAATTTAAAATATATTTATTTCATTAACAATTTTATTGTACCTAATAATTGTTAAATAAATTAAATTATATATATATAGAGAGAGAGACATATATAAAAATAATTAGTAAATATAAAATATTAATTAATAATTGTAAAACTAATATTTTTTATTATATTTTAAGTTTTTTTTAAATATTTAACACTAATTTTGATGAAAAATAGTTAATTTGTGTAATTCACATTAAAAGCCTATAAAAACAATGACGTAAGACCAATTGTTTCCATTTTTTCACCCAACATCCAGCGTTTTAGACGATTGTGCGCGGGCGGTAGGGTAAGTAAATAATAAATATCGATTTATATCGACTTTTTCCATCGCTACATTTTCGTTGAACGAACTATAATAAAAAAAAAACGGTAAATTTGTACAACATCGCAAATTCGGAGTTGAGTATGCCGTTTTCCTCTAGCAATATTCCGGTTCTTCTTGAAACGTAAAGATTGCAGCTTATATCATTTTTTGTTCAATGATGTGAACTTGCTTGCAATAATTTTCGTTCTCAGTAATAAATATTTATCAATAATTTCTAGTACTTTTTCGTGATATAGTAATGGAAACACAATCTGTACAGATTGATCTTGTTCCGTGTAATAAAAGAGTGAAAGGAGGTTTTTTCTATGGTTTTGTTCTAGGTTTCACAGCCGCGGGTGTTTTTACAGGCACACGAAGTCACAGGTGATTTTAAAATTTTATAATTATTGACAAATACGCTTTGTTGTAAACCGTTAACGAAATAGAAAATATGAATTTTATTATTACTCATTTTTAAATAAATTGAAAAAAGTTTTTGAAAATTGGTGTTATAAATGAGTAATCACGGTATAACTTTATTAATCCTGTTTATTTTTTGTCGCTTTAAAAAGTATGCTAATTCTTTCTTAAAGCCCTTTGTAGTTTTTATCAGTAATTAGTTATTATTTATAGTGTTTTTCGTGTAATTTACAATTTTGTCCGAATATTCGACTAACCGGATGATGCAACTTTTCAAAGACTAAATGACGTAAAATTAAATAATACGATATATCCAATTTTTTCTTTCCAGTTATACTTTAGACTTAAAAAAATAATAAATAATTTAATTTCGTTTATTTAATAAGTGATAATCGAAATATATGTTGTAGCCGAGGGCTTCAAGGAAGTAATCTAGTCCGAAAAACAATGAAAAGTGCATTTAAAGGAGCATTGTTGTCGGCTGTAATATTATCTTCATCAGTAGGAGTAACGTGCAGTTTTTTTCATTAGTTTTAACATATTTGCATGTGTTGCGATATGTCAGTTATGTTTTTATTATTTAGAAAAATATTAATGTATTAAATGTATGTAAATAAATTATTTTGACTTTGTGCTGTATAAATATTTATAGAGAATCTTTAAAATCGCTTCTTTACTTAATTTAAATGAAACTGCCTATTAGTGAAGACGAGGACTAGTAATTTCCAAATGATACCATCATTTGTATAATAGTTTAGTTTATTATATAATTGAAAAACGCAGTATTAGAAATTGACGATGTTTTTCAACGCAAAAAATAATTAATTTCTTACTCTTCCTAACTTTTGGTGTTGGTTATAAGTTTTGTTTCATTAAAATTCGTAACAATTGTCGTACAATATCCATAAGCAATGCTGTAAACGCATCCGGATATACGTTGCAATTTACATCATAAGAGATTCGTACGAACAAAAAATAAAATTGTATAATTTTCCGTACCTACTAAGTGATTATTAATATAAAACGAAATAAAAACACCAATTCCTTCTAATATAATTTAAAAATTTTTAAATATAATAAACACCGACGAGTTGCGGATTAACATTATCCATGTTTATTGGTCTTCTAACCGAAAATTTCGGATATCGGAAACTTTTTTGTAATCGGGAGAAGCCAGAAATGTTTGAATAGCTACGCTACTTATTAACTAAGATAATTGTTATCTGTATTATTTCTTTTCTTATTTCTCAGTATGTAGGTCTAAATTTTTAATTTACACAACTTATCAAGTGAAGTTGATTAATTTTTTTTTTATAAAATTAACTTTTCTTTACTTGTGACTATATTTCTTACTTCTCGAGCCTTTATTTTAAAATCTTTTTTGCCCCTTTTAAGGTTTTGTCCAGAATATTTTTCGGATATAATTTTTCATCGCCCGCGTATTTTAATTAGTGTTTGATTTACATCTTTCTTCTACGTTTTCATTTATCTTCTCGAATATATTGTTTTGCAACAGGGTCAAGATAGCCCCCCCCCCCCCCACTGGCTGAATTTTAAAATCGGTCGAATTGCGCTGATAATTAAAATTTTTTAATGCGGGGAATTGGAAAAAATTGAGCTAAGGGCTAACTTGACGATAGCCTCTCCAAAACCTGAAAATTTAAAAAGAACATGTATCCGTAAAAAGCAATAGTTTTGTGCCAAATTGTCTTGATGATAAAAATTTTCGGTGTTGCACCATAACGTGGTATTTGCAGATATTGGGCTGGCGAGCTAACTTGAAGAATAACTCTCACAAAATTTTAAGGTTTTTAAAAATTGATTGTATCCGCAAATGGCAGCAGTGCCGTATTGTGCTAATAATAAAACATTTTGTGCCACTACATAACTAGGTGAATAATTGCTGCGACACGCGTTCATTACATCGCGCTGATGATTTAATGTCAGTTCCAAATTGCTTTTATTTAAACTGTGCCTACGCTTTACTTATTTTCCGGATCACCCTAAACACCAATTTAGACGGTGATTTCTTCATTATGCCCTATGCAGGTTTGGTAGTGACAAGATTAAATTTACAAAGCTATATGTTTTTTTCTCTATTATTTCTTTATTTGAATTTATTTTGTGGCCGTTATTTACATTCGGCGGTTGAATTCCTTTAATTTAACTTAAATTAATTTCCCGATACAATAAAAAAAGTCATGGTGCATAGCGGGATAAATATAATATTAGTTTAAATGAGAAGTATTCCGGTAAATCAGTTTTGTTACAAAAAAAAACACTTCTATGCTGACTGTTAGTTCTTAGTAAGCACTGTTCATACGCCACGCCGTATTTGCAGATTTTATATCCGACTGAGAATACTCGCTGGTATATAATCAAAGTTTCATAATTTCCTGCATTACGATGCTTTGTCAGCGTATTTTCAAAATGGCAACTAAATACTCTCTTATTTTCCTATCTTCTAATATTATCAGATATATAGCGTAATTATTTTACTCATCGCGCGAACTTATAAAAATTCATAATAAAGTTTTAGTTTTCTTAAGCAAATTGGGAAACTTAATGAATTTTTTATCACACTTAAAACTGAATTTTTTTTTGTTTTCATCTGCAGAGATATTATGTAAAAATTTTTAATATTTAATTGCCGATAAAAGGTATAATTTAGAAAATTAGATATGAAAAAATTAACGTTTCGATAAAAATTATAAAAATAATTATGTTTTATATACACTGCTACTTGAGAATTACTGAAACCGAACAATTTTACAGTTCAATTTTTCTGTTAGCAAATCGTCATATTCTTCTCACCAATTATCTGTTTGACAGGCATATACTTTAAAAGGTGCTAACATTTGCGTTTCTGCACAGTCAGCCCCTACATAAGCAATAACATCTAATAACACGCACGCACGCACACACACACACACACATATATATATATATATGTGACCGCGCATAGAGAAAGGGATCTAAGTGTAAAAAAATCGAATTTTCTTTTTTTTCATAATCTGGTGCGAAAAATGTCGGAGAATTGAAAAAAATCAATTCCAATTCTCTAAAATCATTTTCGAGGGAGATAGAGCCGTTAAAAGGGGGGGGGAAGAGAAGACAATAAAATTAAAAATATTTCATTTCACTGATTAAGCGTGCATCTACAAAACTTACAATTACTTACAAAAATAAGGAAAAAAGAAAAATTATTCTCATCATAATCATCGGTGAATTTATATCGTTTTTCCGCCTGCTCGAATTCTTCTATCATAATAATTTTCTAATGCAGTTATAATTATCAGTAATATTTCGATTTCTCATAGTCTACGACACACTGAAATAATTATTATGAAATATTTTACCGAATGATTTCACAATAAATAAAAACTGAAAACAAGTGAGAAAGTTCCACAACTGAAATAATATTCGATATAATTATCTGCGTTCTAAAAAAACGTGTAAACGACTGAAAATTAAATAATGATATTAAAATTATGGAGCGAGTTTACTTGATTTGAAAGTGTAACAAGCGCACTAAATCGTTGCGGCGACTTCACCAATAGCCCGTGTTCCCAAGATCATGTAGCGCCACCTAACGTGGAATCTAATAATTAATTTTAAACTTTAAACAGCCCTCCTGAAAAATTTCATTTTCTACGCTTAGGTCCCTTTCTCCATGCCCGGTCGTATATATATATATATATATATATATGTATATAAGCTCGGCCACTTTGGCTCGCTCTGCCCCTTGACTCCTCTTGCTTACATTTCTATCTTTTTCTCTTCTATACCTTGTATAAAATTATCAAAATTTACGACGTCGTTCTTACCGGCATCGACACACACAAAAAAATAACATAATGACAAAAATGCTACCCTTACATTAAACATTTGTTTAAAAAAATTGAGACATTTCTGTAATGGGGGCCGGCTTAAGAATTACGTTGTAATTAATATGTATATCTTATATATATAATTTTTCTGTGCGTGTGTTTGTTACTGAACTCCTCCTAAACAGCTGGACCGATTTTGATAAAATTTTTTGTGTGTGTTCAAGTGGATTCAAGAATGGTTTAGATTCCCAATTCGGTCCACTACACGAAATATGAGGGTTTTAAATAGTTGAGATGAGACCAGGGGCACAGAAATGTATATGGGACGAATAAAAAGAAATTAACAAAAAATCGATTTTTAAATAAAATGATTACCACGGTAAAAATAAACTAAACCTAAAAATTTAAATAAAATGATTACTATGGTTATTTTATTAGTCTCATGTAAGTAAATATGCTGCTTCTGTTACTTCACTTTTTGCGTTATTGAAATCATTAAACTTCCAAGTCGCGCGCTCCCAGCTAGCTGCTGTACTCATTACGGAGAGTTAAAAAAAAAAGTGGTGTTTTCTAAAATATCCTGCAACGGAATTTACTACCGAGAACGTTATTTATATTCAAATTTGAAATCTTTACTCAACTACGTATAGTTTGCTGTTGTGGTAATCAATTAATTTTAATAAAATGCTGAAGACAGGAAGGTCGGAAGAAAAGTTGTTGATGTTGGAATGGCAGAGAGCGGTGCGATCGCGGTGTCTAATATTCAAAAATATTTTATTTTATTTTGAGTTTGTGCAAATTCCGTGCGGTATTGAAGTGGGTATTTTAATATATAAACACTCACTGTAATTACGAATGTAGAATTAATATGTGTTAAGGATACACTAGTTGCTCATTATGTTAAATACATAGATAGGGGTGGTACATGTTTGTTTTCATCTCTATCTTATTTATTGTATAATAATGAATGATTAGGAGTCGAAATATGAAAATGTATTGTACAATATGTTTATAAAAACTGGAAGAGGTTTAAGCCATATACACTATTGGACTTAATGGATAACATATAAAAATAAATAGAGTATTTAACTGATATGTCAAATATTCGAATTTTTTGGCTAAAACCGCTGTATACATTTTTTAAATTAACTGTTTAACTTTCTTTTTAATAATTTGCTACCAGGAGTATTAAAATTCTTACTCAACTACTGCAGTTTGATGTTGCGATAATAAATTAATTTTAATAAAAAGCTTGAGACAGAGTGGTTGAAAGATATAAGTGAATGTTCTCTTAAATGTGTAATTATGGGAGATCACCGTGTGAGTAACTCCAAACCGATGGCTGTGTGTGCTGTTTAGTTGAGCAAAACTTTTTGTTAGATCAAGACCAACAGGTTAAAGAAAGATCGATAATCTTCAACTAAACGTGGAACGTGAAGACTATTTTCTGTTGGACGGTAATAAATATGTTTCCCAAAGAGAGAAAAAATCTTAACATAAATACAATTCCAGATAAAGCAAAAAATTTTTATGAATTTCCAAGTACAGATTTAAACGGACATTAATACACGGGCAAAGCCGTGGGACACAGCTAGTATATATATATATATATATTGTTATCTATTGATATATTTTTCGCTATATTGCTATGTGCATAGATTCAGCAAATAAATATTTACCTTTACATTATGCAAGCATTTGGGTACTAAAATTTTTCGATCTATTTGTGCAGTTGTTAATATCCGATTGTGAATTTTTTATATTTTCGATGCATGGAACTGAAAGTTATGTAATTCTAAGGTGGAAACAATTTTACAGGAGTAACCATGTCTTCTAAGAAACATGCTTTTTTTTTTTTTTTGCATAACACTGGTCCTAAGACCATATAATTGACGAGGCTATTGTATTTTTTTTTTTTTTTTTTATTAGTGATTCGATAATGCATAATGCGAATTGATCCGTATAATGTTATTATATATAATAATTAGTGTCAAATATTTATTATATTAAAATTGATGAAATTGTATAACTTGATAGTAAACCATCTGTGATATTGATATGAGTGTATTTAGTCTTTTCTTTCTAGCCGTCGCATTGCTAAAAATAGTGTTTCTACGACCCTTCTTCCATTCGACACTTTTTACATGCAGCTTTTGTAAATGTTTAACGTGACAGTAGTTTATTTTTATTTTTATTACTTTAACAATGTAGCTTATTCAACATTTTATCAGAAAAGCCTATGTATTTTTTTATATTGAACCACTGTATATTTTCTTTATTCATTAATTTTTGTACATTCCTTATTCTACAATAACTGTATTTATTCTTTTACATGTGGTATCGAATCTCTCCTATTTGTCTTATAAGGAGAGGTCACGATCTGGGGGTCACCGATTTTGATGAAATTTTGCAGATCGACAGAAGACCATGAGTATATGAGCTGTGTAAAATACTATTAGAATGCAACTTTTTGATTTACACGAGAAATTAAAATTTTTAGCAGCCGCATTTAACGGATATTATATATATAGCTGTTTAAACAAAAATATGCAATAAATTCCAGATTGTTTATATTTATTTTATGCGAATGGTTCGGAAGACCGATTATATTCTAAAATGAAGTATATTAAATAAAAAAATTATTAAAAAACAATGAAACAATTTTTAAAAAATCAATTTTTAATTTAATAAAAATTTAAACACGTAATTTATTACATTTATATAGTATAAAAACACAAATTGTGATAAACTTATTTTGTGGTGTAGTGGTAAAAGTGATGTTTACTTACACAACTTAAAAAAAGGTGGTCGGGCTCGAATCCCCCGATGTCACGTAAAATTTTTTTTATTTTTTATTTTTAATTATTAATTCTTATTATCAAATTTATGTCATGTTAATCAAAATTTAAACTCGTTTGTTGTTTGCGCCGTATATAAGCCACCTAGATTTACACAAAAATTCGCTGACGACATTAGATTACTTCTTAACTTCGCCTCTCCTTGTTTAGTGCTAACTATTTTCGAATCTGAATTACTCTTTTAATTTCGGCTATAATGTACTGATACTTATTTTAATTTTACCCTTTTCAAAGCTCTACTAAGTTTTATTATTCCCGTTTAAATCTCTCGTTAAAGAAATTAATAGCTGAAGTTGTATAATATAGATGTAAATAATAATAATATAAAACTGTGTACAAATATGTAGCGGGAATGTGATGTTCTTCAAATTATCAGAGCTATCAACCTTCTTTCAGTTTGGTAACTTTTTTATATAAGATTATACACCACGCGCGATAAACGCAATCTTTATGGGCTAACTTGCTTAATAAATAGTATGCGCGTGTTTGGTTAAGTTGTGCAGTTTAATCAAAATTACTTATTCTTTCGTCGGTCAATACGTTACGACCAGATTGTAATATTTCATCGTTTAACCGGTTGTGTTTTAGAGGCTCTTTCTTTAATTTCAGCTGATTGCATAAACAAGGGCGTACAGAAAAATATTTGTTTTATTTAGCGTGATTGATAGTGACGAATGAATGAAAACGTTACGAATGAAGGATTAAAGACCGGAAGCCGAAAACATAGTTTCGGATAAAGAACCTCAGTGCTTTAAACTGCTGCCTGCCCATAAAATTCCAGTATACGTTAATCAACCGCCAGAACTGGTTCTCGAAAGTGGAGACAAACTACAAAATAAAATCTTTAAACTAATAAAAACAATATGCAATGAAACAAAGGGGTCGGGAGAAATATGCCGAACGATATTAACATCAATATCAAAAAAAAAACAACAAAAAAAAACCTTACTCCGTATTATAAAAGAACGCAAAGAAAAATGCAGAAATGCATACCTCGATGGTACTAAATGCAAATTCTTTAAAGAGCTATTATCCAAAGATGCAATTTGCCGAAGAGGAAAATGACAATGGTGATCTGATCACTTTATGTGTGCCTTATGGACGATGAGAAGGCATTCGATCGGATGGAGGGTAGAACGTCTCCACTATTAGGAACATATCGGAATATGTGATAAATTGGTATTACTGAAAAAAGACATAAAAAACAGGGAGTAGTAATAAAAGGGGAAAATGTGATTCGAAATCAGTACAAATTATGAAAAGAGTGCGCCAAGAATTCCCGCTGTCGCCTCTGCTAATTAATGTATGCGCGAGGATGATTGTGGAAGAATCGTTAGAATCGATGAAAGAAGATATTTTAGTAATTGACGAAATTTGAAAATAGCAAAATTTGAGGATGATCAAGTATTAGCAGTGGAAAGTGCAAGGTAAACATAGCGGCGAAGATCAACGTTGAAAAGACTAAAATATTGTATATTGACAAGAACTTGTTAAATTCAAAACACTATTGAAAAGTCGATTACCGCAGCAACAACAAATGGAAACATTCAGACATTTGGGACAATGGAGCAAACTGAAGATGTATTGTGAAAGAAATCACATCAAGATTTCCTATAGCGAAACAGGCATTCATGCACAAATGAATGATAATCAGTACCTGCCATTAAATCTTCGCAAACGTATTGTTAAAACATACGGTGTGATTAGTAAATCTGTATGGAACTGAAACGCAGACTACCACAGCAGAAGACAAGAATAAACTGGAAGCACGTAAAACTTGGTGGTGCCGGAGAAAATTGCTGAAAGTGACCTGGCCCCAGATGAATACGTAAAGCAAAACATGTATGAACGAATCCAAGAAAAAAAGACACTTTTACTAAACAATCTTAAGAGAAGACTGAGCTGGACAGGGCATGTTCTAAAACACAAAGACATTTTCGCGGATATCTTGGGAGAAAAGCCCCCTTAGGACACTAATACAACAAAAGGAGAATTGAATATTGTCATACAAATTAAACGAAATCAAAATTTAAACGAGGTAGAAGAATCTTGTGATGTAAAGGGATGCGAGAAATATGAATTAGAGAAAACAGTAAACCGCAATGGTGTAGAATCATTCATTTAGGCTTGTGAGAGAGAGGCTTATGGTGGAATTTCAGTAGAATTAAGTTTAAATAATCGAAAGATTAATCGCATTGTATCATTTATGCAGTACGCGAATAGATGAATTCTTAAAAGTAATTATAATTTTCCGAAGAGTTTTGGTTAGAATATGAATTTATACTATTTGACGACTTTAATGTTAATCTTTATTTAAGAAATGGCTGGGGTGTAAAATTTTTAAATGTTATGTCAACATCCAGAAAAATTAGACTAATAAAAGGTACAAAAAGGAGAAATAAGAACTGGCAGAATTACAAAATATTAAATTGATAATATATTTAATGAGAAGCTCAAAAGATGTAATAGAAAATACTATGATAACAAATTTTTTAGCTAGTTGTGTATCATAGAGAATAATAATTAGCAGAGAATACTCAATAATAGCAGATTAGAGGGTAAATAACGAAAATGAAGTTGGTTTTTAACGAATTTTATGAAGATTGCTGTTTTACAAAACAATAGATCTGTGCGATGAACAATGGAAAGGAAACCGTACAAATGAAAACTTTAAAAGCTTGCGATTATATGAAGATATATTTGAACAAAGGAAAAACAAAAAAAAAAAAAGCAGAGAAGTTATTTGTCTTTTGGAAAATTGTTCGGAAAAAATAAGTTTTTTTTAGTACTTAAAATAGTATGTACCAACGTATAATAATTTTAAAAATATGTCATTAGCTTTTGAAAATCGTATGTTGGTATCTCACAATACTAGATAATCTAGTGCATCGAAAATTAACTTCAGAATAGAACTACTTATTAGTATATTCAGATGTTATTTTATTCGGTTTTGTTTTTTTTATTGCAATATATCAGTGCTCGTGTCACCAGCGGCATACACGTGATATAAATGATGTAGAATAGCAGCTGAAAGATCATTGATTCTGAGATGTAGCCTCTACTTTTGCAATTAGGAAAAGTGTTCTTTTGCGCCAGTTATAAACGCCACCTGTCAATCTAAACGATCCACCAATCGAAAGGTTATTATTTTTCATTTCCAAAAAAGTTAGATTCCGTAGAAAATTCGATACTTTTTTTAAAAAACTGGGTAAAAACTCGAATTTCACGTTTCTAAATGTTTCAATAATAAAATTTTAAAAATATTTTACGTTTTTTTATTGATTCATTTTTCAGTTTTTACAATCTTTTGAAAAGAGTAATAAAAAAAAAGGGAAAAAGTTTATGCTGTACAGAGGCGTAAGTATATTTGGATTAAATAAACGTTTCTATTAAATGGTCTAGCGTATAACTATCTATCTACGAATAAACGATCAACGATTATTAAGCTTCCGTTCATTTGATATTTTAAAAATGGAATCTAAAATGTTGCGCAAAATAATATTCTTACTAGCACGGCTAACAATAATACACAAATCTTAAAAGCTGTTTTAACTTCCTACTTTCACTGGGGAGACGCCAAAATTTATGGTTCTGTAGATGCACTACTAAATAGTGATGGCATAGTAAATTTCCCGTAAGAATTTCTCCATTGTTTAAATGTTTCTAGTTTTCTACATTCTTTACGGTTTTTTCAAAATCCTAATTACACTTTTACGAAATCGTATTCCTCCAAGACTATGCGACGACTCCAAATTACAAAAATCAAAACAATGTTTCTTCTTCTCGTGCCACCCAATTTGGGTATTGCTTAATCACCCTGCATGGGGATTGGACTATTTGGTGAAATAAATACCGACATCTTGTCGCTCTAAATAAATCCTAACATGCACAGCAATATTATCGAGACTGTAATACTAACGATAATCCTGTCGCTAATGTACATACCTTGAATCTCAATGATCCCCACAGATTTGCGATTTGTATTTAATAAGTGTTCTCCCCATAAAAATGTCATTTGCCGCAATAATCAACAAATGCCAAGGCCAAAAATTTAATTGTGTCGCAGTGTTGATTTAAGCAAAGAATGTTTTTCTATGGTTAGCTGTATTTTGCACTGTCACGTCGTAGCAAGATTGAAAATTTCTTTCCGTTAATTTGGGCAAATCAAGCAAAAAGATGTTATACACAGGGGGGAAGTTCTTTAAGGTGTGATTCTTGTTCATATTTTGTTTTTTCATCGAATAAAGTGCTACTAACATTTTTTATGATTTTATTATGTTTCTCACTCGGGCAATGCGCCGGGTGTTCAGCTAGTATACATATGTATGTGATTATCAAATTTAAATTGAAAACAATGATTTAAAAAATATTCTCGACGTTTCCAGTACTTTGTTTTATAGAAAATGAGTGAGTTATACTCATTAAATTGTTTCTAATTATTATTGCAGTTTGAATTCGGCGCCGACTGCAAAAAGTTAACGTTGTTTAAGAACAATTATTGTTGTGTATACTATATTATTCTGAATTATATTACTTTTTATCAAATAATTTTATATTTTTTAGTGTATTTTTATTAAATTCTTAGAATAAATCAAGTCGGTATTTAAAAAAAAAAAAATAATAATTTTACAATTCTTAATGTAAATATTTTTGAATGATATCATGGACGAACCAGCCTAAAATACCGGTACTTTCTCTGCTGTATGAAACTGGGTATTGGTTCAGGAGTAATGTTTATATTTCGTCAGTGGTGAGCTCGTTTTGGGGTTCTAGATTCGTTGTCTTTATCGAAATGTACAATTGTGGTTTATTTCTTATCTTCGTCTTCAGGATAACAACAAGAATCTAGTTTTGATCATTGTGGAAGGGGTATATAAATGAAACCAATGGTAGACTTTTTTTCCAAAAACTAGTTGAAATGTTATACATCGTGCTATAAAATTCAGAATGTTAATAGTATACTTTAGGATTTCGTACATACACATATAATGTACGGAATCCTAATAAGATGGTTCAGAAACGACAAAAATATAAAAATCAATAATTCACAAACGGTTTGACTTATAAACTTCAAAATTGGATCATCAATTACAATTAAACTTCTATCTATGACAATATATAACTTTTGGGCGGAAAAAAAACCAAAAAACGTTAAGAATATATAATATGGAATTTAAAAAAGCTTGAAAATCACTCTTAAAAAATTAATAACTCATCACCAGATAACCCTTTAAAAGTGAAATTCAAAATATACAACAAAACACCGAAGCTCTTTCATAAAATCAAAAAATTACGGTTAAACAATTATTTAAATCCTTCTTTTGGGCCTAAAACAGCAAAAAAAAAAAAAAAGTTCACGTAAATAATAGCCCAAGTAACAAAGCTGGGGAAACCAAAACGTATCTCAAAAATATGCATAAAGGACCGCTTTATAGAAAAAAATATAGCCGAGATTGCAATTTTATATTTAGCCCCTCGAGGCGCCGAAAACGTAAAATTTTTGAAAAAAATATTTTTTTCCCAGGCATGTGTGATTTATTAGTGGAAAAATTGCTATTTAATGGGAACAAAACCTTATTTCATTTTCTTAATGAAACTTTCGAAGTTGACGAAAAGTTCAAAAAGCGTGAAAAATGACGTGTAGCACTGCCAAACGGCGCGAGTAATAAAGCTAAAAATTTTGAATAAGGTTAAACATATGCGCATCACCGTACATTTCTCTAGTTTGGAATATCCGGGTTTCCAACTTTAAAATTATGCTCTCGGAGCGCTGAAAGCTCGAAATTTTTGAAAAAAGTACTTTTAAATTACGTGCCCCCCTCTTTCTCTATTTTTTTGTTCTGGATTGAATATTATGTAAATGTAAATTATAGTTATTTTTAACATAACATACATAATCCTCAGTGCATGAAACATAATGCTTGGGTGAACTTGTTATATATAGAAAGATTATTTAATGAACAATTAGAAACAGGCCCCATTAACCAGCATAAAGATTGAAAGTTGAACAATTGAGGATAGAAAATTCTAAGAATGTACTATGTGTCAATGTTTACTATAAAAAATTTAAAAACCATAAGCTTTAAAATTAAATTTTGTAAACTAACGCAAAAAAGGAATCAAGCCATTTTAAGTTCATTGGTACTTTGTAGATTTTTTACAGATGAAATTTTGTCCCTTTTTTTAAAGCAAATGGAAGCTTCAAATTTCATAGTTAAAATCGTTTTTCACACTTGCAAAATATGTAACAACACTGTCACTTTTTGATAAATAAATTAGTTTTTAAAACACTCCCAGGCAAATTGATAAAAATTAAACGTTTGATGATGTTAAACAGGTAAAATAAATACATAAAATAAAATAATATATTACGGTAAACATGGTTTGAGAGAGAAAGAAGTGAGAAACTCTGTTATCAGTTAGGAGTGAATATTTCATCAAAAACAATCTCAGGGCGTAACGCGCATCTTTTGTGGGCGATTCTGATAGGTAGGGGTTGAAAAAGAAAAGAAAAGAAGAAAAATCTAATCGAGATTTTTTTACCGAATTGATTGTTTTTTTCTCAAGTAAAAAATTGGTCGTTCATCGGAATAGTCGCTGCTTATTGGGCAGATACCAAAAAAGCGTGTAGCACGAAATAGTCGAAAAAAAAGAAAATTTCGCTGTTAATATCAATTCGAAATTACGGCTTGTACCTATATCGTAAATATCAATCATAAAGATACTAGGAAACTACCAACTCAACATACACTAAATCACTGCCGACAACAGTGATACATACGAGGGGGCCCAGAAGTACCTGGCCTAACAAAGAAAACAAAAATTTTGGAAAAAAATATCTTTATTTTGCAACATAATCTCCTTTCAGCTTTATACACTTTTTCCAGCGATGGTCAATAAGTTCGATGCCCTGTTTATAATAAGAACCGTCAAGCTCCTCAAAATAGCCATTAACTGCCGATTTTACTTGTTCATTGTTGGAAAATTTTTGACCACCGAGCCATTTTTTCAAGTTTGAAAAAAGAAAATAATCCGAGGAGGCTAAATCTGGCGAATAGGGTGCTTGAGGAAGCAATTGAAATTTTAATTCATAAATTTTGGCCGTTGCAATAATGGATCTGTGAGCTGGTGCATTGTCATGGTGAAACAACACTTTCTTTTTAGCCAAATGCGCCGTTTTTTCTTGATTTTATCACTCAAACGTTGCAGTAAGTTCGCATAATACTCGCCGTTGATAGTTTTTCCTATTTCAAGATAATCAATGAAAATCCCCCCCCCCCCGCATCCACCAAAACCGACGCCATGACCTTACCTGCAGATGGAATGGTCTTCGCCTTCTTTGGAGCCAATTCTCCACTTTCAGTCCATTGTTTTGACTGTTCTTTTGACTCAGGTGTGAAGTAATGAAATCCATGGTTATGAAACGACGCAAAATTTCTGCTTTATTGCTGTGAAATGTCGCTAAACACTCGACTGAAACATCTTCACGACGCTGTTTTTGCTTGAGTGTGAGCAAACGCGGCACCCATCTTGTTCAAATTTTCAGACAATATGCGATGTACTGCACTTTTTGAAATGTTTACCATGTCTGTTAGCTCGCGCACTTTCAGTCCACGATCATCCAATACCGCTTTGTGGATTTTCTTTACCATTTCTGGCGTGGTTACCTCATTTGGTTGACCACTGCGATGCTCGTCTTGGAAGCTCGTACAGCCTCGTTTAAACTCTGTTTTCCAATATTTTACAGTTGCAAACGAAGGAGCACACTCTCCCAGAGTAGAATCTAGTTCAGCTTTTATATTGGTTGGGCTGAGACCGATTTTTTCCATTTTTACAAATTCACTAAGAACGTTCACTACTGATTTCTGCCAAACAAATACTAAACATCGTAGCGTCTTCAAAATTGAAACATATGCTTTATAGATTGTGTAACTTCTAACACAGTAATATTTTTCAAACAACTACCGCCATCTCTAGGTCAGGTCAGGTACTTCTGGGACCGCCCTTGTACAACTATAACTAATTTTTTACTCGTTATAGTAGATATTGATGTGAAAATATTAATTTTAGTTAACAAAGCAATTGCTGTCGCTCATCATGAAGTATTAAAATTATGACATTAAAACGTCTTGTTGTGCAACAACAAATATTTAGTTTTTTCATATTTTCTTGCGTAGTGGAGGGTTCCTTCTCCACAGGTGTGCCATTGGCTTTAAGGTAGAAAACGAAACAAAATACCTTCTAGTTTTTCACACATTTCTTACAACTCAAATCATAATAAAAATTTACGCTATTTTAATAAAAGAAAAATGAATAAATCTGTATATATATAACACACATACGCACACATGTACATACATACATCCTTATATATAAACTTTTAAAAAATATTTCTTTTGCATTTTAAATTTTAAAAAAAAATTATGTATTTAATATAAAATTTGTTTTAACTTTTCTAATAATTTAAAAAATATATTTTACGAATGTATTGTGCGTCCTAACTTGCATAAAACAGATTTATTAAATATGCTAGCGGATGAAATAAAAATATTATTTAAACCTTCAAAATATACAAAATATAAACAAAATGTAACAAAAATCTTTTAAATTTCATAAATGTTCAAAATATATATTTATATACATTATTAAATTATATATATATATATATATATACTAGGCGATTTTGGCCTCACAAGGGGTTGTGCCCCTTGATCCCTCTTGCTTACATTTCTGTCTCTTTCTCTTCTATACTTTGTATAAAATAATCAAAATTTACAACGTAATTCTCGCCGGCATCGACACAAAAAGAAATAATCACAAAAATCCTATCTTAACATTTAACTTTCATTACATAAAGTTGTGACATTTTTCGTTACAAAATCTAATTATATATATATATATATATATATATATATATATATATATATTATATATATATATATAAAGTCGGTACAAATTAAAGTATAACAACCGTTACATAAAATTGGGACATTCTTTCCAATGGGGAGTGGCCTAAGAATTACGTTGTAATTAATGTACATATCATGACTATGATGATTGAAACAAATTACGGAAATTAGCTATAAAAAAATATGCATTACATATAAAATCTAAACTTTAGTTATAATCTACATTAAATTTACGGTAAAATTTTCAATTTTTAGCAAAATATATTAAGTTTATAAATACTTTAAAACTTATCACTATTTTTTATACAACTGCGAACATTGCATATTATTACAATACCAAATTAGTTGAGTTGAAAATTTTAAACATTTTTCATTTATTTTACCATTGGCGAATTGGTTTCAATTACTACTTAGTACCCATAAATTCAAATAATAACTTTTTCAAAGTCTCTTAAAATGTTTTGAGATTCTCGTTTATTTTAAACTTTTATTATTTAGAAACAATAATGTTTATTCAGAACGTTTTTAACTTGATAATAAAAACGAACTTTTAATTTCAAACACTTTTGAGATCATTTTAGCTTCTAAAACTTGCTTTTAAGTTATTAATATATTTTCCTACTCGTATATATTTTTAATAAACATATAAGTTTCGTAAACTGATTAAAAACAATTATAAAAGAAACAATTAAAAAAAAACGTAAATCACCAAGAAAATGTAAATAATTCGATTACAACTTAATTTGAAAAAAAATATTTAATAAAAATAAAAGAAATAATATCTGCAAGTTTTCACCAAAATGTTTCGACTTTATATTAATTTACTATTTTATTTTATAAGAACGTATACGAGTTTTAGAATTGAATTTAAAATCATACTTTTTCTTAATTGTGCCAAATATCATTTCAAAACATCATATTTTATCATGAATTTTTTTATTGTTGCTTTGTGTAATAATCATTCTTCATTTTAAACGCCAGTTAGTTTCAGAAAATGCCAGAAATTCAATACCATGGGAATGCAAATGAAGCTAATAAATTAAATCTTTTTTCGAATAAAAAAAAAACAAACGAAAAACACTTATAAAAATACTAAATACATACGACCAATTCTACCGTACAGATACAAATGCGGATTTTAAAAGTGTAATATGATGAACCAATTAGATTGAATTTATATGTTATTATCGAATGTTATAAACACCATGGTCAGAAAACGCAATTTGCTACATACTAAAACAAAGACCGTACATTTCTGTCTAATTATGAAAAGAAAATTTAAAAAATGTCAATATTTTGATTATATTTCATATGCAGACTTAAAATTTTCTTTAATTAATCGTAATGAAAAGTTTGGATGTCAAGAAAAAAAATAAGAAAATAAAAAATTAAACGTCTTGCTACTATAAGAACCTAACAGGGGTTTGAATTGTTTTAAAATGTAACATTTTTTATCACGAATAGAGATGTGTTTAGTAATACCGTCGCTATCAGGAATTTGCAAGGATCAGAAATAAAATAATTATTTTTTTATTGTATAATACCTTAATTTTATAGCTTAAATAAACTGAACTGAAATGTATTATATACCATTCTTTTTTAACTTAAAACTTCAGTATAGCAGGCTTTGTTGTTGAATATATTAAAAAATATATGCTTTTCAGTTTCCGAATGACCTTTTATAAATAGATTTATAAAATCAAAATATTATTGTTTTTTTTTTAATATTCCATAATGCTGTAACATTGTTGCATAGTAAATAGTGACTTCTCTATTATCTAAGTATCCTACTTTTCAAAATTATTATATTCCACGAAATAAAAATGGTATTTAACTTTATCATTTTTTAATCACTAAATAACCAATCACTAAGTTTGTTAATAAATTATTCAAGAAAATCACCAATATCCATATTGTATACTTCGAGTTACTGAAAATTTTATTTTAATTAGCAGTAATTAAATTACAGTAGAAACCGGCTTGTAATAGATATGCTTATTTCTTTGGAACTGCCAAATACAGTTTTTATAAGTTAATATTTGGCCATGTTAGTTTAATAATATTTTTCTTAGCGTTAAAGGTATTGCGAAGGAGAGAAAAGTCATTGCTTTCAATACAAATCAACATATTCTCTTACCAGGAACGTATTAGTTTTTATACCCTCATTATATAAAATTACTTAGTTTAGTTGAAAGTGTGTTTCTATTTTTGGTTCTTCGCTTTTATTTTTCTTTTACGTTTAAATAAATAACATAAACATATTAATTTTATGAGATCGGAAAAAATTACTTAGTAGTTTATTAAAATTCCCATTCTGATTGTACTGGATGCGACGGAAAACAAATCATTTAATCAGATTAATAATACTCGATGATGAGTTAACTGGTAATGACTGCCTTTTTTATTTTAAAAATATTACATTTTCTAAATTAAAAATGAATCTGCGTAGTTTTTACTTATAAAAACTATTCGGATTTTCCAATTTCTAATTTTCGGACGTACTTAATTGTTCTATGTAAAATTGCATCCACTAACATAGCAGCAATATAAATTCCACTGATATCGCTTAATATGACTGTAATTAAATGGCCCACTGACCTGTTAAAATAGAACAATATTCCTTTAAATTTCCATTAATCTTAATTATTTTAGTATTTAAACTGAGATATTTTTAATTCAACTTACTTTTGCATTTCTGTTCTTTTAACCATTAACGGTGACAGTTCGTAACTGAAGAATATTCCTGGCATGCTACTTCCTCCATCTGATTTGCTACGAGATTTCTGTAAAAATAGACGAATTACTGTCAAACACTTATATAAATGCTAGCTGTTACCCGCATTATCATCTTTTTGCATACATTTTCTTTGATCACTGCTGTCATCTTTTAATTTGCTTTTTTTAGCATTCCATCAGTCTCGTACTATTTATTTAATCAATAAACTCTATCTATTTATCCATACGCTCGCCGACAATTTTCTGTTACACACGCATTCATTAGTAAAATATTCTAATGAAATAGTACGGGCGTAATTAATAACTTGTGAAGCCAAATATTTGAAATATATTAAATAAACATTTTTACTGATTTACATTTCTTTTTAATGTTTGTTCGCACATAACTCATATTTATAGGGACCGATTTTACTGATTCGTTGTTACTTAGGTACCATGTGAATAATGATGAAAATCGGTGAACATAAACTGAGTATTCATCAAAAAACATAAAAGCTTGATGTCTTTTGTATGATTTTTTTCCATCAGCTTTTATGTTGGCTACTTTCTATTGCTTTATTTCAAATTTGTCCTCTCATTGTTATGTTATATATCCGGGACCTTCATCCTTCCCTTCTCTATCTGTCTAATTAAAATATATTTTTCAAGTCTATTCTTTTCGTTTTGTAAAATACGTTCATCAAAAAATTTTAAGATTTTGTGTTGATAAATAACACGAAGTTTTACTTGTTTTAAAATAGATGTATTTGTTCCTTTCAATCTTAAATGTGCAATAAACGTACACATTGTGAGATTTTTCAAGTAACAGTATACAAAAATTTTTTTCTTTTTTTCATTATCAGAATTATTTAATTATGTTACATAATGTGAATACAGTTTTAGATCAGTTGTGTATTGCAGCTAGAAATATAAAACGTGAAATGTGGAATGTAAAATGTGTTTTTTTTGACGACCCATTACAGCAAGTTCAGGTAGAGGGAAAATTATAATTCCGATTAAATTATTAAATCAGTTTTTTTTTTTTATAATCGACAATGTTTTAGTTTAATAATATATGTAAGCGTAATAAATTAAATTTGCCTTAATTTATGTGTAATCATGTTTTTGTGTATTGTTCAATTTTATTTATTTATTTTTCTCATTGTACTGGTATAAAATACTAAAAATAATATTCTCTTTGTTGTATAAAAATTTATAATTTCTAACTTCAGTTAATTTCTCCACTTTGCAATACTTAATAACTGAATTTACAATTTTGGAGAAGAAAAAAGTTATATATCACTTATGTGTAGCCATCTTTAAAATATCGTATAAAAAGTAATTAAAATTATTAAACCAGTCATTGCGTAGAAAATTTATTATACTGTTTTTACACCAAACATTAATTTTATCTCCATATTATAGAAAATAAGTTCAGTCAAGCATGATGTTTCATGCGCTGAGGATTCCATATGTCAACTTAAAGAGAACTATAATTTACATTTACATAATATTAAATTTAAAACAAAGAAATCTGATTTTCCATGCTGCAAAGAGGGAGAGAGATGTAATTTTTCACGCTTTTTTAAACTTTTTGCAAACTTCGAAGGTTTCGTTGAGGAAATGAAATACGGTTTTGTTCCCGACAAATACAATCATTCCACCAATATATCACATGCTCGGGAAAAATTTTTTTTCCAAAAATTTTGAACTTCGATATCTCAAAGTCCTAAATTTTAAAATTGGAAACCCGGATGTTCCGAACCAGAGAAACATACTGGGTTGCACATATACCTTATTCAAAATTTTTAACTATGATACTCGCGCCGCAAAGGAGGGATGATTACCCGTCATTTTTGTGCTTCTTTTTAATTTATCTCAAATTCAAAAGTTTAGTTAAGAAAATGAAATACGGTTTCGTTACCGATAAATAACGATCTTTTAATCAGTATATTGGGAAAAAATATATTTTTTTCAAAACTTTCGAGTTTTAGGCGACCCGAGGGTCTGATTATAAAGTTGTAAGCCTATGGCTTTCCTATAAAGCGATCCTTTATGCATATTTTTGAGATACGTTTTGGTTTTCCCAAAATTTGTTACTCAGCCTATTATTTACGTGAACTTAATTTTTTGCTGTTTTTGGAAGTGTAATTTTTTGATTTTATAAAAGAGTTTCTGTGTATTAAAAGGTTATCTCGTAATGAGTTATAGATTTTTAAGGGTGATTTTTGTTTTAAATTCCACACCATATATTCTTGTCGGGTTTTTATTTTTTTTCCGACCAGGGTAATTGGTTAACTTAAAGTTATAGATTGCCTTAAAGAGAATTTTAATTGTGATTTATGATCCAATTTTGAAGTTTGTAAGTCAAACCGTTCGTGTTATTTATTTTTATATTTTATTTTTGTTGTTCTTGAACCATCTCATGAAGATTCCGTACACTGTATATTGTGAAAAATCCTAATAACTCTTTACAATAAAATACATTCTTTCATAATTGTATATAATTTTTCCTAGATGGCGCTATATTTTTTAATTATCTAATTATCTGGTTACAATACACTTCCACTGCCAATTCTTCTTCTTCCTTTGTTAGCTCAACTTGGAGCGTCGAGACTACCTGCCTGTACAACTTAGCTGTACAGAATAAGTAGCGTTCCTGGCAATTGCTGTACATATGCAAGACTACACTCGGAACTGATTACAGCCGCTTGTTATCGCACTACAAATGCAGCCCGTGTGTGTTTGCTGTGTACTAACTAGTGTGTAAATGATGGTGTACGTGGTGAATTTCCATTGCCTTCCACATGAATTAGCGATTATTTAATTTAAATTTCTGCAATAATTTCTGTCGTCGCCCGGGATCGAACCCGTAACTTCCGCAACGGAAGCCAAACGCTCTAGCAACTAGGCTATCGCGACATGAATTTAATTTTTGAATACAATGGGAAGACCGAAATTGCAACTTTCAGAAGAAGAAAGAAAGCAACGATTACAAGATCAGCGGACAAAAGCTACTGAAAAATTTAAGGCAAAATACAGCGAGTCAAAATGTACTCAAAAGTACAATTACGAAAAGAACTAAAATTAATGTCCGGTGTTTATAACCCAAAACAGCAAATTGATTGTTTAGATAATACGGAATTTAATTGTTGAATTTCGGCGCTATAAATTTTTAACATTTAATAATGAAAAATCATGATCTCAACATACTTGTTGTCATCAAGGTAAAATTGTTTTACCACCGAATAATGACTATCCTGAAAAATTAAAACAACCATTACATAGAACAAATGAACTTAGTAAACATTTTCGAGCAAATATTTGAGTAAATAATGATTTTGTTTGCTTCTTTTAATGCCCGAAATGTAGATTTAAAAGCTAATGGTCCATATTAAATGTGTATCATTGTTAAAACAACTATAAGAAAAACTACATTTTTAACAGTGAATGAAAGTAAATCACACTTTTTAATTTCAATTTTTTATTATAATCGGCGAAGCGCGCATGGAGCGAGGCCCCTCAGTATTAATTAAAATAATAAGGATAATAATAAATGAAGAAAATGCAAAAAATTTACCTTTGAAAACTTTGTAACAGAAAACTGATTTGTATGAAGTCCATAATTGTTATTTTTTTGTAATAATGTTGGAATTAACTTAATGAAATAATGAAACATCATAGAACCTAAAAATAAAAATGTTTAAAATTAAATAACTAATAACATAATCGAAAAAAAAACCTTTTAAACTAATTTGATTTCATATACTCGTAATTTAATTTTTTTATTTTTCAAAAATGAAACATGTAAAACAATTTTTATAATTTTCATCGAGTGTGCAATGCAGGAATTACACTGAAAAACATTGTTTAATGTTAATTTTATTATGCTGATATATTGTAGTAGACAACAAATAGTCATCTAAAGTTGATTGGGTGAATGGTTGTAATAACCTTTTACATGCTGTTTATTAAATAATAAATTAATTATAACTAGATAAAAAGAAAATTGCGAAAATATGTAATACTTTCTTTTAGAGCTAAGTATGTATTAAATATTGTTATTTGATACGGAATATTTTATTGTTAGCTAAAAAAATTTAAAACGACATCAATAATGGAAAAAATAAGCATCAGTTTCAAAAGCGTGGAAAGATTAATGAAGCATAAGCATCAGGGCTTTAAAAGCCGAATAAATATTTGATCTATTTGACAACGCTGTACGTTTATTTCTCAAATTCATTGGCTGAAGCGCAGCTCAGTGAACCTGGCCCCCCTCAAATAATTTTTTTTCGGTTAATTAATTTTTTCCTTTCTTAATCGATTGTTCGTCGTTTGTTCTTCATTGTTCGACCATTAAAATTATTTGTTCGTTCGTGGTTTATTTATTATTTATTAAACAATTATTTGTCATTAGTTTAGCCCCCCTTACTCAGATTTTTACTTTTTACCTCCTTAATTGATCGATTTTAACGAATTATTGATTGTTCGTTCATTATTAGCAATTGTTGGATCATAAATATTTCACACTTATTAATTATTTAATATTTTTCATTAATTAAAGTGCGGATCCCACCTTTCTTTATTGCGCATGCGCACACGAATACTGTTGTAATACAGCCTTGTTGTTTATACGTCACCATGAATAACTTGGTACCTCTACCCTCCATGAAAAATATTAAATAATTTGTAAATGTGAAATATTTATGATCCAACAATTGCTAATAATGAACGAACAATCAATAATTCATTAAAATCCATCAATTAAGGAGGTAAAAAGTAAAAATCTGAGTAAGGGGGGCTAAACTAATGACAAATAATTGTTTAATAAATAATAAATAAACCACGAACGAACAAATAATTTTAATGATCGAACAATGAAGAACAAACGACGAACAATCGATTAAGAAAGGAAAAGATTAATTAATTGAAAAAAAAAATTTTAGGGGGGCCAGGTTCACTGAGCTCTGAAGCGCCTACTTCTTCAAGACTATCATTCATGAAATAAGCGTACAGCATTGTCAAATAGAACAAAATTTTTATTCGACTTTTCAAACCCCGATAGGCATATATTTAAAGGAAAAAATTAATGAAAAGGGCCAGAATGTAGTCCGCATCAATGTTTAATATCATATGACGCCTGTGTGCAAAATATTTTAGTATTTTATTTTTTAATTTTTTAAAATTTTTATTGTAGTTTAGTCATATTTGTATTTCTGTTATTTAAATATTTTTAAAATTAACTTAAATCTTAAAATACAAACTGACACAACTAAAAAAATATAAATTGCATTACTTTCTTCATATTATATTTATAATTCATTTTCAAATGGAAATTTTCATGGATACCTCTAGAGGGAGGTTGGTGAAGATGTTGCACCCTCCAGAATTAAAAAAAGAAAAAATGGTGACAAATTAAAATCGGATCTTCAGTCAGTAATAAAATATGTTAAATGCAAAAATTTGAAGAAAATTAATCTTGTTTCAGAACTCCTTTTTAAAATGAGAAAATTTAATGTTAATTTTTGGTAAAAATAAAATTATTCATCTAACTTTGTGCGAATTATAACATTGTTAATGTTTAATCGGTAATGGAATAGGAAATAAATCATTTAATCTAAGCTAATGAATTAGTAATAGCTCTTTTAAATTTTTTATTTGAAATTATTTAATATTAATAATGTATGCTGTTTTAAACACTTAGTTAAAATGGGTTATAAATAAACTTTTACACAAATATCGTACAATAATGAGGGAAAACAAAGAAAAGGTGATGCGACCGAGTGGCACCACAATTAGCCAAACGTAGATCTGCGATTCTAGATTAGCTTTCAACTAGCTAATAAAATGTTTATTTAGCTTTTGGCTGTTAAATTTGTAATACATCTGTAATTACCAATTTTAAATTAAGCTACAATTATTAATAGTATTTTGAATTTTACAGTGATTATCTTATCAGGTAATTGTTAATAAAATTAATTTCATTAAAATTTAATTAATAAAATTTTCAAGATGTACATATATATACGCGATTATTTCGATTAAAAATATCGACTTAGCGGTAAAATTACGAATATACTTTATCAAAAACATTGTTATTTAGAAGTGCAAATCTGAAAAACTAATTTATAAATAATTGATATATATTAGTAAGTATGATAGATATATTAACAGTTTGGCACTAGTATTTATCGTTTTTTACATTGCAGTTGTTTTTTTTTTTTTTCATTGAAAAAAGGTACCAACAAAAACCAAGATTCGTTTAATTGTTTAACCGTTCCATAAAATTTCGGTAAAAAAAAAAATTACACTTAACTGTTAGAAATAATTCATATTTTGCTTTATGTTTCAATTTAGAGTTAATATATAAAGTAATTTTATAAAAACTACATATTCATCGTTTCTGTAAAATTTAATGAATAAATTGTAAAGTAATATTCAACTTTATATATTGTTTTTTATTCAAATTATTACTTTAAGATTGAACGTTAACATTAAAGGCGTACACAGTAACATATGAAAACATTTTTCTTCCATTTTTTTTTTTTTTTTTTTGAAATATCCGCGTTGCTTTTAATAACCACGTCAGTAATAATTATTGAAAAACTAAAAATATAATTTTAAATTCAATTTCATTACCATTTAATGTGCTGTAGTGTTTAATTAACGAACAGTAATGGTAAAATTATATAAGGATTTGACAAATTTATTGTGCAGTTTTGTTGAATATTCTATTAAAACATTATTTTTAAATACGTATTTACTGAAATAATAAATGCGAACAGTGGAAAATTAATTTAGTATATAGCAATAAATTATGTATATTTCTGAAGTATTGAAAGTTAAATATTAGATATTTGAGTAGTTATGGTTGTAGTTAAACAAACATTAAGAAACATAAGTACATGAACTTTCCAAATAGTAATTTTGAACAATAATGCGAATGTGAAAATTTTGAATGAAAGTTGTAAAAGAATTACATAAAATAATGTTTTGCGTATGAAATTAAAAGAAACGGGATCATTTATGAAATTTTAATCTAGATTAAGTTTATTTTCAGTTTTCTGAATGAAAAGAATATACTTTGTTTAAAAATTAGTATCTGTTTAATTTGTTTTTGATTAATCGAAAATAGTTAGAAAATTTTTTCGCACTTTTATTTACATTTCCTAAGATTTGTCTTTAGCTTTTAAAATTTTTATTATTTTATTTTCGGTGAACTTCATTTATTAGATTTTATTTTTAAACTATCATTTTTTTTTTGTACAGTTCTAAATAAACAAACATGCCTGTACAACCGGGATATGCAATGGCGGGTCCTTCATGCTTTGACAGAATGAAAACAGGTTTTGTAATGGGATGCGTTATAGGCATGACTATTGGAGGACTTTTTGGAGGATTTTCAGCATACGGGTTAGCATGAATTATTACTTCATGAAAATCGTTGAATAAATTAATGATAATAATAAATTGCATTTTTATGTTTTGTAATTTTTGATTTTTTCAACATATGTTATGTATTTTTGTAATACATATTATGACTAAAAGTTAGCATCAACATATAATGAATTTTATAATTCAGTTTAGTTGTCTTTAACATAGGATTTATATTTTAAATGTCAGTTCCGATTAATCGTATGTTTATTATAGAATTATTCTTATTCAAAATTTTATTTTACTCGTTTAAATATCTTCAATGAAGACGATTTTATGTTTTGGATTTTTTGGTTCTAATGTATGTATATAATCTTCGCAATGATTGTGGAAGGTGGAATATTTTTCTAAAAATAGGCGCGTATTATCAATTCAGCTCAATCTTTATTCATTATCGGTTCTGGTAGTATGCACTTTTCGTCTACTGGTTTTTTACTTTCTGTATTCACTTTCAAATTTTAAGGTAACCGTTTCTCTACATTTGATTTAATTTCAGTTTATTTTACCTATTCTTACTTTCTAATGTTCTGTTTCGTACATTTTTGGCATAAAAAGAGTAGCGGATTTTGCTATATCAATCACGCCCACGCAATATTTTAAATTGTTAAACTTTCAAAACATTAAATGTTTATACTTTTGCACATTACAAAGGAGTACTTCTATAAATTATAATTTGTGATAAAAATCATGTAAATACCCCCCCGTACAATTATTTTTCTATAAAATAATTTCTAACACTCGATGCACTCAAATTCTCAACCTTCGGTTATTTTTGGTTATTTGATTATTATAATGTAAATTATTGGACGATTTCAATCGTATAATTTGTAATTGACGTGCTATTCTGAGGAAGTGTCGTCACTTTAAAATTTGAATGCGACAAATGAAGTGCCCTAATTTTCAGTTGAACGATATGACAACATAAGCAACGTTAGATATTGAAATTAAAAGATAATATATACCGATATTTTTGAAATATTATCAATTAGAGATTTTTTAAATTATTTACTCTTATAAAAATGGTAGAGTTTATGATACTCTATAATAATTTAGTTAACTGGTTACTTTTTATAAAACTATTTTGAGGAGGAATTATTTTATACTATCGAAAAAAGTTTACATTAATGTGTTAGCCAAATCTCTTTTAAATCAAGCCCGTTATTGCGGATTTCGCGATAAATTCTATAATTTTCGAAATTGTAATTTGCGAAGTTTTTCAATAAGCCCTCTAATGAAGTTTAATAATAAGAATTTCGCAATGTTATTAAATATTTACCTATTCAAAACCTTGCACGCTTTTTCATTATTTCCGATTTTACCGGCCATTTTAATAGTAATAGTATTTATTTTGTTGTTTTTCATCTTCTGTTATGATTTTTTTTATGCATAATTATTTTTTAAATATCATTTAATAAATTATTAACTCGATCTTACCTGATTTAATTGTTTTTACATATTTTTTTATTGTTGCAATTGTGCTGCGTCAAATTTACCAGAATTTCTTGATTCACTTTTTTTCTTTTTCTTTTTTAAATTTTCGTAACATATACGAGATTAGTTGTAATTATTGAATATTGCAGGATTTGTTTATTATTTCTATTTCAAGTTTACATTTTGAAGAAAAAGAGTTATCATCGGTTTTATTTTAATGATATTTTTTCACTGGTACATTTTATATAAGCAAAACAGTAATTTTTCAACTGAACCATAGAAAATTTTATAAAGTATTTTTTTATTTCAGTTAATTTACTATTAAAACTATATGGTATCTAACACTGGATTCAAATTTCCATTAAGGAGAAACATAAATATTCGGTGACATTGAAAAATCGTAATAATTTAAGCGAATATTACATTGTTAAAAAAATTTACGACAAAGGTATTTTAAAAGGTTAAAATTATGAATATAGTAATTTTTACTGCAAATTATGATTTTAAACTAAAAATAAAGCACTTCAAGAAGAGTTTTTAGTGAAACATTCTGCATCCGTAGCTTAGAAACTTGTTAAATGAAAAAGAAAAGGCTATGATATTTTTTCTTCAATTTTTAATGTTCGAAATAATTTTTACAAATAAATTAGATTTTATTACTTCGTAAACCTAACGATTCTGGATGATTTATAAATTTTTGATTCAGATATGCCGAAACTTTGAAATACTACACGTTTTAAACAATATAGTCGTAAACGCTCCCTTATAAAATGCTGGAAATTGTCAACTGTTCGTAATATAATATTAATATTTTAAATTAACGAAAATATGGAATTCGTATGAATGAGTATATAAAATACGGATGGTTTGTATTAACTGATATTATTGAGTATAAAAGTGCCTAATATTTTTCTTTTTTCATACACGCATACATATACAGTAGAGGAATAAGAGGACAAGAATTAATAAAATTGTCCGCGAAAACGATGTTACAAGTTGGAGGATCATTTGGAACATTCATGACGATTGGAGTTGGTTTACGGTGTTAATATTTATTTTAAAAGGAAATTAGCTTCAATTTTAGTTTATATGCAATTTTTTAAAGTCTGATTTATACGTTTGTTTCTTATTAAATATACGTGTGTATATATTATATAAATATATATTTATTACAGATTCGAAATAATGGTAGTAAAATAATACTCGTTTAATAGTATGAATAGTCTTGACTTTAGTATACTGGTAACGTTTGCGTTTGATATTCTTATATTCACTTACGATCTAAACTTCAAATCCATTCCTTTAAATTTATAAATATTTTGAAATAAATGGTTAAAGTTTATTATTTCAGCGATTAATTAATATTTGAATTAAATGATTTCAGATTTTTGAATAGTTTTACGCGGCATAATTTAAAAATAAAAATTTCATCATATTGTGCAGTTTTTTAATATAATCGCTCTCTTTGTATATACATAAATACGTACATGTTCATATTTAAAAAAAGTATGCATGTATAAAAATAAAAAAATAGCTCGCATATTTTCATATTGAACACAAATGTTTAAATGAAATTTTAAAGATAACTTATAATGAAAATGTGTGAAAATACAATATAATTTACTACTAAGGAATATTTAAAATATATAATAGTCGTGGTTTTAAAAGGAAATTTATAAAGTTTTCGCATAGAATATTTATCCTATTTTCCTATCAGCTGTTAGAAACTTTAATAACATAAAAATTTTAGTTAGAAGAATGGGTACATTGTATTATTATTATTATAACAAAAACAATAAGCCCATAAATATCTTAAAAAAATTAAGTGTTCCGAAAAAGTACTACCCAAAAATTTAAATCCACTTTACACTCGAGTAAATACACGTATGTGTACATAGAAACATAGATATATACATATGCTATATTCCGATCATCTTTTCTTTATTAAAAATTATTTCATTATTGCTGAGTTACCTCGCTGTTTGCGTAAACATTTTACCTTAATTAATTTGTATCCCGTTTACGTCCCTACTTATCAAAAAAAAGTTGTCTTTAATCATTTTTATAAAGTAGTTAAGCCTACAGTGGTGAGATACTAAAAAATAAAATTTGAAAATCCGATTTAATCTGGCTCTAAAATTCAACATTATTTTTCATTGTAGTGAAAATCTCCGTGCACAATTGGAAACGTATTTATTTCTTTAATTATAAATCCGCAACTAACTATATAGATACATATATGTTTATTTATTTATTTATTTTTGTTTTCATTTATTATTTTTGTCATTTTTTATTATTGCTTTTTCCGTCTGCTGTACTGTATTGTAACCGAACTTTAAACATATTCCGTCAGATAAAAAATAAGATTTTTTAAGATAACATTTTTGATAATTACAAATACAAGTTTTTAACGTTTACGAATAATTACTTTTATAGCTGCGAGCGGTAAAATATTTCCAAAATTATAAATATCTGATTTCAACTTACAAAGTTATTGTTAATTTCGTGGTAATTTTAAAAGAGAGAAATTTAAGTTTACATTTTTTTTGTTTTATAATAGAAAATTGATGGTATGCAATGTTTAGTATTAAAAATGATCAGATTTTTCTATCTCCTGTATCCTAGGAATACTAGAACAGTTGTGTATTAAATATGAATACCCTGTCATAATACGTTCCGGCGCGAAAAAACTGACCAAAAAACAACGAGAAAATTAACCGAATAAATATGATCGTTGAAATCAGTATATCTTGTTTTAACTAACCGCATAATATGAGAAATATACATCACAGAAAAAGGTATAACAAACATTACCTACCGTCTTCAGCAAATCCGACATGATCATCAAGTGGATGAATTTGAATGCCTTCGAGAAGGGGATCATTGGCCAATTTATTTCCGAAAGAAAGGTGTTTAATAATATGCGTCGTATTGAACATATCTGATGAAAATGGATGAACATCGTGAACTAAACAAAAAATTAATTAATTTAGTTTTTAATTTTAAATAGCGTTTGTATACTGTTAGCTTTTTATTGTCGTATAAATAAATATTTAACTGTCCGTCTAATTGTGAATAATTTCATGAATTAACTCGAATACTGATCGAAAACTAAGTTCACCTCTTTAATTTTAAATATTTGTTGTTTTTCAATAATAACGAAATTTAAATTTTTTTGAAACTATAAGAATAAACTAACTATCGAATAAAAGTCTGAATATAAATATATATATATATATATATATATATACACATATATAAGTACTAATCTATAAGACCACAAAAGGAACTCTATTAAAATTAAAAATTGCTTTTGTCTGAAATATTAGTATTGACAGTATATAAGGTGAGAATCAGATTTTTGCAGGAAAACGAAGATACTCCTTTTTTTCTCTACATAATAATCTGTTTTATTGTACAACATACATAGTTTGGCAGATAAAACCTTCTCCACGCATATATGTATCTAGATATAAATAGTTATAACGAAAAAAAATAAGAATAAACTTTATCCATGGATATGAAAAAACAGTAAATTAACTAAGAATAAACACGAATAAAATTTAATAGGCTGACTTATCGGTTTTGTTATTATGCATTATGTAAATTGCGAACGAAAATAGATTAAATACAATTCTGCAGAATAATTTTTAGCATACAAAATTAGTCGCACTTAGTTAATACTTTAGTGAATACGAAAATTGTGAAATAAAGTTTTAAATTTACCGTAGTATAAAATTTGTTTAAACAGATGATGTTAACATTAAATTTTATTCAAATAAATTTATACAGAAAAAATCATAAATTATGAAATTATGAATGGTATAAAAAAAAATTCTTACCATGTATATAGTTAATCGAAAAACTATGTCCAGGCGCAATATGGAAACTTCCGCCGACCTATTTTGTACAGAATTAGTATTAATAACGCCGTATAAAAATTGTTTAATATGGTGCAAATCGAAAATAAGAAAATCCCATACTGCTTAATCTTCATATTAGTTTTATTTTTTGTGAATATGAATTAAAGAAAGAAAACTATCCGTTAAATCAAAGCTGGCTAAACATTTTTACTGCGTTTTCTACTTTCTTAAAAAAAAATTTTTGTGCTGGCAGTACACCACTACATTTTGCTACCTTTGGCCAGGCAATAAATTTGATATGCGCACGATGTAGATTTCCTAATCCGACCACAAACGCTCCTAAAGTTGTAAGCATAGTTTGCTTGAAACTATGTGCGACATATCTGTAGTATAGATTGCCATCAATTTGTATTATTTCATTTTTTATATGTCGCTAAATTTAAGTACTACTAATGGGACATACAATGGCTGGTCCAAAAATTTTGGCCACACTCCTCACACCGCATGGAAAAATGAATCAGCGAAAACTAAATTACATACGCTTGTAGTATGGAATGTTTTACATTAATTCTGAAAATTTCAGCTCGGTAGGTTGAAGTGAAGAGGCTGTATGGACGGACCATCCGTGCACAATCATTGAAATCCGCCTATAGATTCAAAGTCAGTTGGGAAATTCGTGGTGACTCACACGGTAACACTATTGCGGATAAAAGAACAATGTGGTTAAACGGTAGACACCCTGAGCTGTTGGAGAAAAAAAACAACACCATTTAAACTTTTCTACGAGTGCATATGTATTAACGACGTGATGTTCATGTAAGATTTTTGATCCTAGTGTGTTTTCATGAGAATTGGCATTACAGCAATGCCAAGCTGCATATATATCGAAACTTACGACCGAATTATCACGGAAACATAATATTGAGGTGTTGACACACCTTCTATACAGTATTGACGTCGCACCTTGTGATTTTTGGCTCTTTCTAATGCTCAAACAAGCCTTATGTGGTGCAACAGCCAACGTTTGCGAATTTCTTAGACTGAGTTTGAAAAAAGTTTTAATGGTGAAATGGGTAGAAAAGAAATGTACGAAACATAAGGGACGGCGTATTTTGAGAAAGATAAAAAAGTAAACGACGACTGAAATGTACATTAAAATTTTACAACAAAATCCCATCGGCAGAATTTGACATGACTTTGGGTGGGTGGCTGGTACAGGAGTTTATGTAGTTATCGAGCTGAAATTTTTGGAATTCGTGTAAAATATTCCATGCTACAAGCGTATGTAATTTAGTTTTCGCTGACTTATTTTTCTTAACGATGCGAGGGGTGTGGCTAAAATTTTTGGACCGTCCACTGTATCATCGCCAAAATTATGTCTTTTACATTTTCAAGAAAAAAATAACAAATTTTATTACAGTAAACTTAAACATTCATAAAGGAAAGGTTTCAAAATTTCTTTTGAATACATTTTTTATAGGTTATAGAACACTGTGATCGCAAAAAAAAAAAAGTGATTTTAACACTGATTCATAACGACTTGAAATTAGTTTTTAAAAAAGAATAGAATATTGAAATAAAATGAGTTTCCAGTAAAAGAAATACCTGCGTTCTGGAACACAGTTCCAATTTTTTCCAACAGGGGATATAGGAGCGCCAGTGTTGCAGCAGTAAAAGGAACTACATGCAGGGGCGCTAGTGTAGCAGTACAAGGAACTACGCTCCATACAACGAAGCCTGTATAGAACTAATTATGCATGAGGCTAGTATTGCATTATTGTTGTAGCAGTACACAGAACTACACCCTTACAATGAAGTCCCTATAGTACTAAATTATGCAGCAGTGTGTCACATCAGTGTTATAGCAGTACAAGGAACTCCACCCCTGCAATGAAGTCTCTATAGTAATAAATTATGTAGGAGCGCTAGTGTCACATTAATGTTATAGCAGTACAAATAACTACACCTGCCCAATGAAGTCTCTAGGACATAAATGGATGCAAGTGCACTAGTGCCACACTAGTATTACTGTAGTACATGATGTTATCTCAGTAAAATGAACCTCCTTGGTCCTGCCTACTTTCTCAGTTAACACTAGTACAGGACTACCTATTGTACAGTATACTCATCCAGTATGGAGATTAGAAGGAAGCTTTAACCAGCCAATTATAATTTTGCTAACCTGTTCTAAGTTGCTTTGTATGCTCACATGTTAGTAGCTATAGTATGTCACATCAGGGACCTCAGCCAATCAGGAGTCAATATGACTATGCCCTCTTCACATTAGTCTCACTAATAAAATTTCACAACCATATTGCCATATTGTATGCCAACTATGCCATCCAGCTTGCTGCATATATATATTTTCAGTATTAGAAACCAAAACTATATATCACAACATCCAGCGCACTTTAATGAAACAGCATGCCTTCTCTGTTGGCGCCACCATTAAAAATACCTATTCCTCAGTAACAACCCTCATCCACCACAACAGGATCATCACCAGATAATTTAAGAAATATTAAAAGTTTAAAAATATATCTCTTTACACTCAATCAATAAAGAAATAGCTATAGAATTAAATCTAGGTTCATCACCAGGAAATATAAGAAATACTAACAGTTTAAAATGACATATCTTTCCAAAATAATGACCACAACACATATTACACTATTACACTACCACCACTCGCCTTCACCTAGTAGGGGAGAAATGTATGTTTCAGCCTGCTTCAAGGTCAAGCAAGAATAACAACGAATGTTCTAGTCAAAAATTAGATGTGTGGGTATATACTTACTGTCGGACTAAGTATGTGTGCAGGTGTAATAGTAATAGTATTATTATTATTATGATTATTAGTATTTGTCAATTCTAATGTTGTACTATTGCTTAGCCGTCCAGTTGTATCTCAGACACCCCCAAGCACCCCTCAGCCAGCCCAACCACAGTACTCAAGACCCGAATTCTTGCAATAATTTTATTAATAGCCAGGTAGATATGTTTATCACCCAATGGCGCAATTACCACACGTTCCTTTCTCCCACCTAACCAATTGTAAAGTGTATTCTACGTCATCATCTTCATCATTATCGGCAGCATCATTGAAATAATTGTAGTTGTACTTGTAAAGTTTTCACAAGTATAAGGTGCATGTTTAGATAGAGAAATACATAAAATACGATTTAAAATAGTCTCAATATTTTACGTCCTAATCATATAGAATTTTATAGACATTATTAGTGGTCTTTCTTAGATGTTAAAAACAAAATAAAAAACATTCCCGAAAATATAACCAACAGTAAACCTCCTTTTCAGTAGTGATCGTCTTAAAGAAATCGAAAAGTTATACTTGTTAGATAAATGTAATAAATGAGAAAATGGCTGTTTAAAGTAGGTCGTCCATCATCTAAGCATCAGTCACTATTGCAACAATATGTAGTAAACATTATCCTCATTTTTAACTAATTATAGCCAGTTTTCCACTATTTCTCACCATTTTCCTATGTTTTTAGCACCTTTCACACAATTTTTCATTACCTTTGTCAGGTTTTTTTTGTTTCTTCCAACTCTACTATATCAATCTTCATCCACGTTAACCCTTTCTAGATTTCCTTTCAGCTCCTTCGCCTCTATCATGCGCTTCTAATTTTTAATAGAAGTTTTTTTTATTGCAAAAAATCAGTTTTCGAATCGAACATAGTTTGTAAGCTGGTATTTGTCCTCATTGCCTACTTTCCCCTATTCTTCTTTACATGCATTTTTCTGTACCCTGTATGCTCTGAATAATTTGTTTTATATCTTCTTTAAAACAAAATCAACGGCATATTCACTGTACTAATAAATAGTACACACAAACACTCCCCACACATACACTAGCAGAAATTGCGTGTGCGTACTTTAAAGTTGGAATAATTGTTTTGCATCAATTTTGCTAAGACGTGACTAGACATTATCTCAGAGACGGTTTTGGGAAAAAAATTCATAATGTGTTTTTCATTGCAACAGATTATCGTTCTTTCGTTTTAAACTTCGGTTAATTTTTTTTTTTATTATTTAACGATACTCGACAATTCACCACATTTGCGTGATCACTATTGTTATAAATTATTATAAATATTACGTGATTTTAAGAAGGTAAGTGTTAATACTATCCGCCTTATCGGCTATATCTATATCTTTTTTTTTTTTTAAATAAGTTGTGGGTCCCGCAAGGCATACTGCCTGTCTGATTTACCATCAACAGTACATATTCACATACACGTGTTCAAATATTAGGTTTCACAAATACAAATAAACAAAGTACGCGTTGTTCTAATTTTGTCTGAGACGAAATATCTCAACTTCGCAATGTATTTTAGACATTTTGTCTCGTAATAAGTGTGCATTATTTCCACTTAATTACATAGGAAAATACGGCTTTAAAGCAGATTGTCTCTGCTTGAAATAGTTTGTCGCTTAAGTGTTTGGTGGTGCTAATTTGTTAGTCTCTTATTCGTACATGGTAAGATTAGTTTTTTCATTTATTCATGTATTATTTATTATTTTTCATGCAAACACATTTCTTCTTTAAAGTAATATACGCATTCTATTATTAAAATATTAAAACCGCTTTCCAGGGATTTAAATATTAAAGTTATTGTATTAATGTAACCATCCTCACTGACTTATTCGGAATCTTTACCAAAAGTAAATGCGATTCCTTCGATAAATTCGATTACTCCCGATTATGCGCTATAATTACTATTAATTCACATTGCTAATGTAACTAATCGATGACTAAATATTCGTAATTACAGAAATAATTTTCGTAATTAATTACAAAAAATATTCGATTTCGTCCATTTTTAGTTGTCAAAAAATTACATGTAATCCTGTAATTGTGCTTGACCGAAAAAAGCCAAACAGAGACTACCATATATGTGCTAAACTGGCGTGAACAAAATATTTAACTAAAAAATAAATTAATAGAAAGGAATTTTTAAATTGTTCTTTTTTAGCGGTAAGCGTATAGTACGGTAACAAAGAGGTAGCTGCATTGCTCGTATTAAAATAGAATTATTATCGAAGCGCATTTAAAGTCACGTTAAAAAGGATCACAACAGTGAACTATCATTAGTTAGCAGAACGGCCAATTCGAATTTACTGCTACGTCACCTTTGTCTTTTCTGCTTTGCATACTGCAGCCAGACCGTTATTATCAACATGCTCCCATAATCATTAATTGATTAAAAAATCACAAAACATTTTATCATTTTCGTATAATCCTGGAATAAATAATGTCCCTGTAATTTTTATTCACCTATTGCATAATAATGTTCTAAAACGTTGCGTTGCTTTTTTACTACGTTTTCGTCTATTTTGTGTTCCACCTTAGAATTTTCTCAACTCAGTACTCTATTTTGAACATTCACTAGGAATTTCACTTTTTTGAAGTAATTAAAAATGATGCGTCCAGTGATCTGGAAACACTTTTCTGCAATTTTTAATTTTGAAAGAACTGTAATAGCTTACTTTTTTATGTATGAATGTCTACTGAAAGGTAAAATTGTAGACGATTTTAGTCAAGCAACCGTAAGTTCTCATTAAATTGGAACAAATCTGCTTTTCTATTTATTTTTTTTTTTAAAGGTAATATTAAAAAAAAAAAAAAAAAAAAAGAAATACACGGGGTATTCAGAAGTTTTTGTTATACTTGTGATCCACGGAATGTCATTACTTTGTATAATTTTTGGAAGAAATGAAAATTATGATTTTTACTAAAAGTTGATTTATTTATATTAATTAGCACGTGAAAATATTTCATATTATTTAAAAGCTTTCGCCGAAAAATGCTTCGACTATTTTCATTTGTACAGTTATTTAAATTAAATTTGTACTTAAAAAAAAAGTAGGCTAATAATTTTAATTTTAAAAAATTCGGAAAAAAAATGGGCTGCGTTTCGCTGTCTTTTAAATATTTGAATATCCTTTTTTAAAAAAAAATTTCAATTTAGGACTCCTCAAAATCCAAACGAGATACATTGCGTTGGCCTCTACTAGTTTTTTTCCTTTTCTTTTTTTTCCAACTGAAGATGTGATATCCCCAAAAACGTTTCTAGCATATCTATTTATATTTATTTACTATCTGTCACTAATGTTTATAATTATTCATTATTTTATTTTACTAAGACTTTCACATTAAATAAGTAAATTACAAAATACCATACTGCATGCCGGGATATTGAAAATTGACACATTAATGCCTTCAGTGATATACGAAATGGATATAACCGAACGCAGGCTAATCAAATTTATTTTGCGGCAACTATTATAATATTTTGAGTTGCCAATTTTTTCTAAATTTTAAGCACTGCAGATAACCCTCAAAAGTGTCGGGCAATAATAATTATTTTACATTAATCACAGAAATGTTTTCATCTTTTATTGATATTCCCAATTTATTAAGCTTCTCTCGCACTGGCCCTTGTATTCCTTTTTACAATTGGTAGTCATTTTCAGTTCAGTAGTTCACGTAGATAAATGCATTTTTCCAGTTGCCTGTTGCATTTTAAAATGTCAGAATTTTACTAGCATAGTTAGATATTTAATTAATTTCGTAGCGTTCATTAACTCTGTAAATTTAAAAATCGAATGCTCTTAATGAAACACTGCCCCGCGTATTTGTCCACATCATTTAATTTATTTCAGGCCTTAGGATTATATCATACAACGGTAATTTAAGAATTTTTTATGCACTTATGACATTTATAATGTTGACGCTTTACAATTTAAAACTGGTCAAAAGGAAAGAGAAACAATAAAAAAAGAAGGAGAAGTGCTAGTATTAGTTAAAGCTGCCTTTTATACCTATATTATTGAAGTTTAAATAATTAAACGGTATACGTACCCTATTTACTTCTATTGTACCATAAATTTGGCAGCCTTCTTGGAAGACAGTAGTTTTGTTAACTTCTACCTCTGTCTTACATTGTTCAAATTTTTCAGGGTGAAAAGCCCAATTTTTGTTTCTGTACGCTTCTCTAACTTCCGTACAAGTGTTGCAACATCTAAACATTAAACGATAGTAGTATATTTTAGTAATCGAAAACAAATTTATAGTTAACCGCGAAAAAAAAAGAAACGTAATGTGTCAACAAATATTTGCTTGACAGGTTTTTTTTTTTTTTTTTTAATTCATAATGGTTTATTTTAGCAAAAGTGTATATAAAGGTGCAAGGACTAAGTGTGGAAATAGAAAATCGCAAATTAAAAAAGAAAAAAAAAAAGATAGATAGATAAAATAAACTACACTGAAGAAACGAAAAATTGTGTGTAGATAGTCCTTGCAAGAGTACTAATACAATAGTAGAGGCAATGATCAGGATGACAACAACATAGTCCCAACCATAGCCAAAAAGTGATTATAAATTTAGTTGCATAATAAAGAAATATTTATCAACTATGATGCAGTAAAAATTAAAATAAAACCAATAAATAGTAATGGGTTCACGGTTGAATTAGCTTTACAAAAAAAAAAAAAATAAAATTGAAGTGAATTAGAAACTTAATAATAATACTGCTATCAACATTTAAAAACTATTATCTACAAATATGTTAGTATTATAGAGAAAAACATTTTTTACGGGGTATAAGATTATTTACCATAATGCAGCAGAAGTTGAGCATAGTTGTAACTAGTAAGTTTTCACTGTATTCTGTATTGTATTAACTGAAGTTAATAAATACATTAGTGAATGAGTTGAAACTTGAGCCGCATTGCATGTTCACAGAACTTGAGGAAGTTGAATTGATTTTTGTTGTTAAGGAGAAGAGAGTCCATTTTTTCAATATTGTTTTTTGTGCGAAGAACCGCAAAGGCAGGGCATTCAAAGACAAAATGATTTAAGTCGTCCAGGGCACTAACAGTGCAGCAACCACACTGAGGATCCATAGTAAGACGAAACCTATGCAAATAGGTAGCAAACTTGCCATGGCCAGAAAGTACTTGCGAGTTGTAAAAATTGATACTTAGTTTTTTTTAGCTTCAATCTCTAAGTAATGTTAGGAAATATTTGATATGTTTTTCTACCTGTAGGATCCACATCCCATCTTCTCTGCCATTCGCTTGTTAAGGCACCTAAAACTTGTTTAGTAAATTCTTTGATTGAGAGAGTCTGACTAAATGGTTGAGAACTCATGCTTTCGAGTAGGTGAGTAGTTGTTAACATATTAATATCACCGAGAATACGGTATTCACTTATCATTGCCCTGCCAATGATAAATAGATCCAAAGGGAACACCCCACTAATAACAGCAGCGGCTGACGTGGGCGTTGTTCTGTAAAGGGACGGAATACTTAGGAGAAACTTCCTTTGTTGTTTATTAAGATTTCTTGGAAGATTTGATGTGACATAGATTGCGGCACCATACCCATACACCGATTGTATTAGACCTTTATATAAGATAAGCCGTTCTGCATATTGGAGCCCCCAAGTGTTGTGCTGCAGCCGACTGAGCTTGCCAAAGAGAGCATCACATTTAGAATGCATGTATTGCAAATGGGGCACAAAAGAGAGCCTATCATCAATGAGAATTCCAAGATATTTTAATAATGGGATATGTTGTATCGCATTGCCAGAAATGAGTCTGAAATTTTTAATTGTATCTTTAATGGCTACAACGTCCTTCTTCTTACCAAATACAGAAAACCTGCATTTTGTAGCAGAAAAGGAGAGGTCTAAGCTCTTAATTTTCTTTTCTAAAAATTCAATTATTAACTTAATCTGTTCAAAGTCGTAATATTTGGTAATATTAAAGACAAGACAGAGGTCATCTGCATATGATATTAATTCACAGCTGTTGTTGAAGTATTTGCTTGACAGGAGTTAGAATAAGGAAATTTTGTAAGATGTTTTAAATATTTACATAAATATTGAAAAAAAGAAAAGAATAATGTTTTTTACGGATTTTTTTCTTACACTGCTTCTGGACATATCCCAATATAATATACGTTTTTTGCGGTATTCAAACGCGATTTGTACACTATATTAATCACTTAATCTCTGTTATTAATTTCCCGAAGATGGAAGAAATTATTGTTATCTCTTTGAAAATCAATATTACAAATTTTATAATATATTTATGTTTTCCAAAAAATATGAAATACAAAAAAAAAATTTCTTAAATAAATGTTTCCGTCATGTTTGTTTGTTTATAAATATAAGTATAGACAGAAATTTGCTATACATTTGCGCTTCAATAAATGAGATGCTATTTACTCTCAGTTCATGTTATTCGATAACTATTAAATTTTAAACAAATTTAATTCATGAAATTTTTAATAATTCTAGAAAATATGAAAGTGATTTAGTTATTTCGTCAAAAACTAGTGACGACATGTGTTCAATATGATACCAACTGTTACATCTTGACAAATAATATACACATGGTTGTTAAATGTCGCAAACGGCGGAGAAATGCGTTTTAATTAAAAAATAAAATATTTTTTAAAAAATGATTTACATTTTGTGAGTATCTGTATAGAGGTGTATAATTGGTGAACGCGGAACTTTGTGGCAAAGATGTGTATATATGGTCGGGAAGTTATTAGTACGGTTTTTATCGATCACAGTACATTAAATTTGTTTTTATGAGTGTTATTTGACAGCAAAAAAATCAAATAAAATATTGACTTACAATTTTTAAAATTTTAACACGATAGTGATTATAAGCTCTTTCGATGTTGAAAAAAAAAAAAGTATATATAAGAATTTTCAGTGATCAAATTAAAATCTAATGAACGTTGCATTTAATAAAAAGTAATGATAAAACGTTTTTTCAAATCAAACAAACCATATGTTAAATATTACATCGAAACGGTAAATTATCTGAACACCTGTGCATACAATTTATTCGAGTACCACAAAATGTACTGCGGTGGAATCGATACACATTAGACGTTTATTATTTATAACATACTAAATATATTACGCAATACTGTTTGTTGATAAGTTTCAATTTTAAAAGAAACACATACTACAAATTATTTATGAAATATATTAATTCAGTGTCGAATAAAAGAGTTAAAAATATAGCAGAAAATATATATATATATTTGTATTAAAAAAAAAAATAATAATTTCAATTTCTTCAAATATAAAAAAAATATCTTAAAGATAGTTTTAGGAACTTACAAAAAAAAGATAAATAACAAGGAAGCATAAAATAAATAAACTATTCCTATTTTGAATTTCGCTTGTACAGTACAAATAAATCTTAATAAACTGAAACATTATTATTATTATTTTATTAAATATTGTTTGACTCTTAAATATTAGTAACGTAACAATAATGTGTTGACCTTACAGCGATGAGGGTAAAGTTGGTTGTAAGTAATAGTTTTTCAAAAGCAGCTCAGAATACTTATTTTTTTTTTTTTTTTATTGCGAAACGTTTAATCGGGGTAATCTGTTTCGCAAACGTGAAAAATTTATTTCAATTTTTACAACTACAAGGTACGCGATATTTGCTCTGCTAGTTTCTCATTCAATAAATAAATTCGCGGCCGGCTGAAGGGGAGATCTTGAAATTCACGATCTTATTAACATTAAAATCTAGTAAATTACTGTATGGTCAGTTCTAGATGTGAAGGAAAAAAAACAAGAAAAAAAACATTGAAACTAAAAATCTCAATCCAATCAAATCAACCATTTTTACATTTTCCGAAATAATAGTTACAAATATAATTACACATTTATCCGGTCTTCAGAGAATATCGCAAGAAATTATAAACAAAACTGAATGTTACTTGAACCAAGATATAGAACGTTCGAATCGTTTATACCTATTTATATCATCACCGATGTAATAATAGAAATAAAAGCGGTCCTTTAAAAAAATCCAGGTTCGAAATTCCAATAATAAATGAGAGGAAAGCAACTACCAGGGGAGGGAAAAATACGCACTCCTCCTAAAAAACAGGATAAACAACAAATTTTGAAAAAAGTATAGCACTTATTTTTGTGCAACGAATATAAAAAATGGTTACGTGTCACTTCCGTATTGTTAATAAAACTGACAGCGCCTAAATGACAAAAAGGACGAGAATTGTTTAACATTTAGATTAATTTGTCTTCTCCTATTTCTAATATTTCTTATTAAACAGGATATAGGATAATTTAAGTTTCAAAAATTTATACGTACACCGTGAATTCAACGAAGTATTTCCCATACTATTTTTTTTTTTTTTTTTTTTAAACAATCTTGACATTTTTGTTTTAAATTAACGTTTTTTGTTGTTTAAATTTAAAATCTAAAGATGTTTAAAGCGGATATATATTTCTTCTTCTTCATCGTTGGCAACTTCCCGTTGGTGCGGGGTCTGCCGTGCAAATTGATCGTTTCCATCTGTTTCAGTTTACCGCTAAGCCTGAATTAATACCGGCTTCAATGAGATCCGCGCAGTGATTATATCGAGCCATCTTCGTCTTGGCTTTCCAACCGGTCTTTTGTCTGGGATCTCGAATGAATGCGCGACTGATAGCAACGAGCCGCTTTAAGTTTTCTGAGCACGTAGTACATGCCTGTACCATGTTAAACAGCTCTCCCGGAGTTTACTTAGGATAGGCGCAACTCCTGCTGTTGCGCGGGTGCATTCATTTTTACCTTGGATCCTGTGTCCAGGCTGACAGTGACGTTTCCGAGACAGTCTGAAATCGGATAAGCACAGTATGGCTGAAATGAAAAGCTGTAACTGGCGTGCTATGCGACAGACGCATGCTCATTCCGCTAAAGTCAAAAATTTATCTTCAGTCATCCGACCAGTTGCCTTGTACGGTGGTGAGTGCTGGTCAGTTGCAGAGTGCGAAGAGCAAGCGCTGCATGTGATGGAAATGCGCATATTAAGATGTTCAATGGGCATCCGGTTATCTGACCGGATCAAAAATGAAAGCGGATATATATCTTTTTACAAATAAAAAAAGTTTCCACATTTTTCGTCTCTTATTTTTCTTTTTTTCTGATTTTATTTCGTAACATTAGCGATAACTGAAACCCCCATGATGGGCCGTTTATGTTGAACTAAGTAAAAATATTTTAAAGTTCGGAGACAAAATACCTTAGAAAACCGGGTGACGAAGAATATATTTTCAATTATAGCTACGATGAAGTAGATGAAAACGGCGAAATACCGCTATCGGTAATGCAGGGTGGGCCATTTAAAACACGAGTGGATAGTAAAAGTTATTTAAAAATTTTTTATAAACGAAATTTGTTGAAAAACATCACAATAAATGTTAAAAATGACCTTCTTGAACATCGCGGCACAATTCCGCTCTTCAAAGAAAGTTTCGGAAGCCATTATGAGCATTGTAGGTGAAATTCTTTGAATTTTTGTAATTATTTGTTGTCGTTATTGATTCAAATCCCGAACGGTCAACTCGAAAGCTTTAAATCGACGACACGATCACGATGTGCCTATATCAAACCTACTGCTGGATGTAAGCAACTATCTGATATGATAAGTTGGCCTAATCTCCCGTACTGGCCAGGCAAATTAGGAGATGCATTTTACTGTTCTACGCCAAGACTACACTCAGAACTGATCGCAATCGCTTGTTATCAATGCAGTCCTATTTATGTCTGCCTACTATACATCAACTAACGCGCATATGGTAGTGTACGTAGTGGCTTGCCATCGCCAACCATATGAATCTATTAGCGGTTATTTCATTTAATTTTTCTTAATAATTTCTGTCATCGCTTGGGATTGAGCCCGAGACTTCCGTAACGGAAGCCAAGCGCTCTAGGAACTAGGCTATCGCGACGTTCTTATTTTTGAGGTGACTCCAGAGAAAATAATCCAGACGTATAAGGTCGAAACTCTCATGGTAGCCATACAGGCTTGGAAACAAGGCGGTTGCCGAAAAACTTACGCAGAAATTCAACAGTGTTTCTGGCCGTGTGGAGGACAGTCGCGCTGCACTGTTGGAAGATGCAATCTCGTTCGCGAAATGAATTGCATTACAATATCACGGTAGACGGCAGCATTCACTGTTGTCAAAAAAAAAAAAATCAATCAAACCGACGATGCGGCGACGAAAATGGCACGCCATACGCCCACTTTTTGAGAATCTCCACAGTCGGCAATTTTAGTCATTGACGAATCCATTTAAGTGAAACTCAGAAGAAAAAATTGTTGAATACGCTAATATTGTTTCTTCCGAAATTAAGAAACTAACGATGAAAACGCAGGCGTCGCGGACGGCCCGGCGGTTTAAGTTCTTTAAGCACCGAAATGCAACAAGGACATCATTTTGTCCAAAATGTGTCTAATTGTCGTTTTTGACATGTTTAGGGACTGAGCATGATGTCTAGTCGACAGTCGAGGATTCTCGCTAACGTTTTTCTCCACTCGGCGTTCATTTGCCGATGTACCTACTGTGTATAAACGTTTCTTCTCTTTGTTGATTCCACAGCCTGCCTCAAGAAATCTATCTAAGCGTGTGCTATCGATAGATGATGTTAAATTTGGAAAAGCTTCTTTAAAGAGCTTGTGAACGCGCACCTAAGACTAAGTGGCAAAATAACCCTCGACAATAAAAGTTTTTTGTGTTTGATCGGATATATCGTGTTTACTTTCCGAACAAACAATTGAATTTGAACGATAGTTAAACGACACACCCAGAGGTCGCCATCTGAAGTAACACTATTCATGGTAGTCATGGCAACGTGCCAGGCTTGTTAGGTAACGGCTGCGGTTGCTCCCAACTCATAGAAGTAGCTTCCTGCTTTCACTTGCGAGATAAATGACCTATCCTGCACAAATATTGAAACTGAAAATCTCAAATTGTGAAATATTTCGATGTTAATCAAATAGCCCGAAATAATTAAAACGTGAACACTTGAATAACGTTTTTCATCATTTAACAAGTAGCAATGCTGTGAGAGCACAATTGAAGCGAGCATGTGGAGGACTCTTTTACAGGTAACGCAAGGCGTTAAAACTATATATATATATATATATATACATATATATACAGGGCCGCATTTAGACCAAAATTGGGGGGGGGGGTGAAAATATTCTTATAATTATACATATATATCTTCTTCTTCTTTCTCTCCTCAAACTAATGGTTCGTGGGTACTACCTATTCGTACATCTCTGCTGTACAGACACAGGCATAGTGTACCAGGCAATTATTATATGCAACGCAGGTGTACACACGCAAGACTACATTCGGAACTGATTAGTAATCGTTTGATTTATCGATGTACAAGTGCAGTCCTATTTATGTCTGCTGTATACTGACCTAGCGCGCATATGATGTTGTACGTGGTGGTTTGCCATTGCCTTCCACGTGATTATTAGCGATTATTTATTTATTTATTTAATTCTTGTAATAAGTTCGTCGTCGCTCGGGATCGAACCCGTGACCTCCATATGGGAAGTCAAGCGCTCTAGCAACTAGGCTATCGCGACGACATATATATATATATATATATGTGTGTGTGTGTGTTATCATGAAATATATTCATTTATAAATGGCACACTAAAGCCTTGTAGTCAATTATTGTATATGCAATATTTAAACACTACAATAAAAACAAATAAAAAATAGTCGTTTTCATAAAATTCATAAAAATTTTACTTTTCTTTTCTTTTGTTAAAAATTGAAAGGAAATAAATTTATTCCGAATTTTGGTCCATTTAATTCAAGCAGTTATGACTACGCAGACATTTCAGGGGGGGGGCGGAAACCACCCTACAGATACGACCCTGTATATATATATATATATATATTATTTTTGGATTTGTTAAAGTAACATTAAAGTAACTCGGGTTGAATCTGACTCATCCTTATTGCCACTATGAAGTATCTCACTAGGTTGAGGATTAAACATAAATGTATACGTTCACAAGATAAAATTTAAAATTATGGAAAAAAGTGGCAAATTTCATTTTTTGGAGAAAAAAATCTACAAACAACTACATAAATACAATAAAAATGTTAAAGAAAATTACTGTGATATTGTAGTAAACCGAAATAAAACTTCAAGTGTGACTGAAAAATAAAACAGGAAGGAAATCATTTAAATGGATAAAAGTTAAATTTCTTATTTGAAATGTTTAAAAAGCGAAGAATGGAAAATGTTTAAATTTGTACAATGTTCAGTTTAGGTCGTAATAATTTTAAGACAATATTCCGTCGACAACGAATATAAATTAGAATAATAAAGACATTTTGAATAATTCTGTCGTTGTATTGTGCATTCTATCTTATTATCCTATTATTTCAATTAGTAATATTAATAAAAATTAATAAACGTTACTTCAATTTTTCAGTTTCCGCTCCGTAACAACTAGCACATGTTTTATTTTCCGCTGGTTGTAACTGAAATTAAAAAATAATGTATTATAAAATAAAGCAAAGATTATTACACTGCCAATGCACACTAACATTACAGAATCTTAAAAGAAAAAGAATGTTCGTAAAATAACAACGAAGCAACTAAAAGTATAAAATTCACTTGTATATATAGGATAGAAACAAAATGAAATAATTATAACAAACATAAATTACAGTCGGAGAAGAAGAAATATAAAGTAAGATTACTTAACAACTCTGTTGATTGATGGTGTTCGAATAAGTGCTTTTTGATCGCCTATCCGTTTCGACTTCAAATAACCTTACAAGTAGAATTTCGTTACACAGTTCCACGCCGAAACTTAATTTAACCTATAAATTAGTGAATCAACCTTTTTTTTTAAAGGTCCTACCGTTTTCTTTTTTTTTTTTTAACTTTACATTTAACACTGTTTGTCGAAATGTTTGTTAAGTTTATCACAGTTTGGCATAATGTTTTTAGTTTATCGAATATCATCGTTACTTGTTTTTATTAATCTATCTAAATTTGTTGCAACTAGATGAATTGTTGTCACAACCATAACGCAGGAAAAAAGAAAAAAAGGAAGATGATCTTTTAAATTTTTTTAAATTACCGAAAATGAAAAGAATTATTTTACACCGCAAATTAATCACAACCGTCTACCTCTTCTACTACTCTTCGCAATAAGGCTAGTCAAAACACGAATTCGTTACCTTTGTCTACTGGTCCTAAATCAGACAACATTACAGCTGCAACAGCAGCATCATCAGCAACACTAAAACTGTCAACGACTACAACAGGAGATGTGCTAAATGAACTAAAGCCCGAGCAATCAGCTAGTGATGGTAATACGCAGGGGAATGTACACACACATCGGTTATCAGGTAGCACTTTATCATTTAACGATAATAATAAAGATTCAATTAGCTCGTCGGAATAACTCGCTTCGATAGTTCTATCTCATGTTGATAATCAATGGAACATTGTTTCTTCGAAGAGTTGATCATACTATTCTTCAGACTCTTACGATTCATCACCAGGCGCGACTCGTGTATAAGGGCTGCAAGGCTGCAGCCCCGCCAAATAAATTCTCCGTATATTTATTTTATATTCAAGATATCAAAAATCACTTAATATTAAAGTTTAACGATTAAAAAACTCGTTTTTTTTCTCCAATACTCCGAACTCGTCATTTAACGGTGGCCAGGGCTGCGCACGATGCAGCTCTCGTTTGTAAAGTTCCGTACGGTCAAGTGACGGGAGTGCGGCAAGACGAAGGAAGGTGCGCTTGCGCAGTTTTATCCGCTTTTTGGGCTGCACGAAAACCAGCCCGAATGCGATCGCGACAAGGATGATGCAGTAAATCTGTATATTGCTGTGTTCGCGCGTTGACGTGTATTTTCTTCTCATTTACGTACGTTTGGTTGATTGAATAAACACGTTTATTTGTACCTAGGTAGGTATCCTCTTGGATTTATTTGTTCATGTTTTGAAGGAGTAATTTTATTATATACATGTCTGGAAGTGAAATAAATTCGATTTCGTATTTATTAAGTAAAAAATGTGAAGTAAAAGCTCGTGGCAGACCGAAGCCACAATTGAATATTCCTCAAACACATCGACTAGCAGAAATCCAGAAATTCGAAAGAAAATTTCATCCAGAAATTTATTCTAAATGCGAATGGTTGTGCGGCTGCGATGGAAAAAATGCGTTTTTTTTTGTTTTCCGAGTGTACTTTTTGGGCGCGAGGTTCCGTGGACACAAACTGGGCTTACGGATTTGAAACATTTGAGTGAAAAAATTAAAAAACACGAAAATTCGAGTCAACATATAAAAAGTTCGATCGATTTTGCTATGCTGGGTACAGTTAATATTGCAACACAACTGAGCGATGCATATCGATTATATCTATATTGAAATTTAATGAAAACGTTAAAAAAAAATCGGGACATTTTATCGAAAATTATCGATTGTTTAATATTTTGCGGTAAATTTGAACTTCCACTGCGAGGACATAATGAAAAATCGGATTCAGATAATCCTGGTGTTCTTCGAGGACTATTAGATTTCGCAGGAAAACTGGACGAAGATTTGAAAGTACATTTTGAAAATTCTACGGTATTCAAAATGAATTGTTAGACTGTGTATATTGGACATTTGTCGAACTGAAATTGCTAACGAAATCGAACAAACTCAGTTTTTGGCTGTCATGTCGGATGACACAATCAACATATCTGAAAAAACGCAAGAGGTAATTGTTTTTCGATACGAATGTAACGGAAACCTATGCGAAAGATTTTGGGGATTTTTTAATCCTGAGTTGCAAGACGCCGAAGGTTTGTCCAAACATATCTTGGAATAGCTGGAAATTGTTTTGAAAAATAATACCGGTGAAGTAATGCCTCAAAAACCTACGACGGGGCCGCTGTTATGAGCGGGCGTTCAAAAAATAATAAAAGAAACTTATAAAAATGCCCATTTCATTCATTGTTACGCCCATCAATTGAATTCAGTGATGAGTAAAGCAGTTTCAATTAATAATGAAGTATGAATTTTTTTTAGTAATTTATCAGGTATTCCTGTGTTTTTTTCGCGTCCTCCACAACGATTAGCTGAACTTGAAAATACAGGTATATCGAGAAGAATTCCACGTGGTTCTGATATAAGGTGGAATTTCAATTCAAGAGTCGTAAATACCGTTTTTGAAAATATTGAACACCTGAAAGAATGTTTCGAAAAATTACAAAATTCAAGTAATACCGTAACAGTTCGTGAAGCATCCGGATTTCTCCGTTTACTAAACGATGATAAATTCATATTTTGGCTGGGCGTATTTCATCGTATTATGCCACATGTTGATTTATTATATGATGCATTTCAAAATCGTTGTATCAATTCTTCGAGTGCTTTTTCTTCATTGCAAAAATTTTATGGTGAAATTTGCAAAATTAGAGAAATTAATTTCGAAAACTTGGAATCCACAAACAATGAATCAACACCTACACCTCGGAAGAGAAAATTTGACCGAAATCGAAACGCAGCTGTTAAAGAAGTTTGTGACACAAGATGTGTGCAAGCAAAGGATAGATTCGAATTTACTGGTCACCTCTCAGCGGGAAAGTTACTCTTGCAAGAGAAATTTGTAACGTACCGCGAGAAATTTCCTTCCCAAGAACTTGATGAAACCATTTTGGCCTATCCTATGCTGAATAAAAATCGTTTGTACACTGAACTTTCTGTTTTATACGAAAGAAGCGAATTTTCAATTGTAAAAGGAGTGGTGCAACTCTCTATCGTTTATTTGTAGAAACGGGAATTCACCAAACATGATAAAAATCTTGTTAACCACTCCAATGACAACTGCCGAAGCTGAAAGGTGTTTTTCTACCTTAAAAAGAATTGAAACTTACCTACGCAGTAGTATGTTGGAAGACACGACTGTCAGCGCTTGCGATGATAAGTATCGAAAAAAATCTCATCGACTCTACTCCGGATTTCCACAGTAAGGTGATAGATAAATTTACGAAAATGAAAGATCGCCGCATGGACTTTATTTATAAATAAAATGTTGAAGTTGATGTACCTGATTTTTATCGTTTTCAAGATTTAAAATTTATTTTTGTTAATGAGGAAGACGATTTTTTAAAAATTTTCAAAATTTCTAGATTTTAGTAATGTTTTGTTTTTTTGATATTCTTTTGTTACCTACTACATTTTAAAATTTTAAAATTTCAATATTTAGGTAAGTAGAACATTATGGTATCTAACCTATTTTAAAACTTTTTCTTCTTTAAATTGTTATTTTCTTCCGGTATCGATGTTTTTTTGCCTTTTTTTTTCAAAAATTAAAATGATTTTTTTTTTAATAAACTAATATTAAAATTTCACATAAAACTGATAAAAAAGTTGAAAAAAAACGAATTGGTGGTACTTGATTAAAAAACATGAGTTGTAATACATACACCCCCTCTTTTTCTACATCATTAACCTTCAAATTTCTAGCCCTTCCATTTTAAGAACTCACGAGCCGCGCCTGTTCATCACCGAAATTAAATAAAGGTAATATTTTCGAATTTTTAACTGTCGCAGGTGACGATAATAGTGAAAACAATAATTTCACGCAAATAGGTAATAATGTCACAGTGGAACAAAACTCTTCAAAAAGACAACAAAGTCAAGTTAAACACGCAATGTACGTGGTACGAGTATGTTTTATTTGTCGCGTTCAGTTAGTTTGTTTGCTCGTTAAAGTTTAATCTACATCATCAAATCATCTCTAGGCTGGGAAGATCGTCTCTTTTCTTCCGGCGATATTATTAATTAACCATTATTATTGTTCATTGATTCTTATCTCTTGCGGATTCTTATCTCGCGCTCGACTTCCAATTATACACGATGTACGTGTGCGAATGTGCACTTGTAGTCGTGAACGCATGGGCTGTTCACAGTACTCGCTATTTACGATTTACATATCCGAGCAAACTCTCTCGTACGAAGTTTCCTATCTTAGTCGCCAACCAGTCATATCTTACGTTATATTAAATATAATATTGGTTCGTATGTACCACACTAATTTCTGGGTCAATATTTAGAGCGCATCTGCAATTCAACCGGTAAGTGCAGATGCAGTCATTTAGGATGGGCAGCCTAGATAATTTACTCAGGCGCCTTACTCGCATATGCGAATTAACAAACCGAATGCGTGAATAGTGCAACACTAGGAGTGTCGTCTCTAAACAACAGAAGAACAATATCGGAAAATTTGTCGATGAGATTGATACCGTTGTTGCAGAAGCGCACGTTGATACTAAAAAGTTGGGAAAAATTATCGACTCCACAAGAAAGGACCTTCATAGTACAGTCTGCTCGGTGCTGCAGGCTGGCAGTAGTGGTAGAGGAGTTAGTTATCGCGATGCGGAGGAAAATAAGAAAACAGTTCAAAAAAATAAACTCATATTAAAGTCCGATAATATTGACAACAACGTTGAAAAGGAGCTAAAAAAAATAAATAAATAATTACCTATGTCCAAGATTGACGTATCCTTTTAAAGAAAATTAATAACAATACGTGCATAATTAATACAACCACTAAACAAGATCAAACCAAGCTTGCTTCCGAGTTAAACTCAAAAATTGCCAACTGTAGAATTAGAGAGGAAAAACTAATGAACTCGATAATCTTAGTGTCTCGCACCAGGAACATTACAGAAGATGACGTAAACGAACACTTCCTGGCTTTAATTGGAGAAAAACCAATTAACATTACTAGAATTAATACTGCTAGTCGAACATATATTCGGTTAAAACCGGCACAGTATCAACAACTCGGAAACAGTGATGGAAGATTGCGAATTAAATGGGAGGCACTACCTTTCGTTGATGCAATAAATCCCAGACGATGTACTGTTTGCAATAAGTTTGGCCACCCATCGAAGTACTGTCGGGCTACGGACGAGTTTAGGAAATTCGTTAATTTTTATAAGGACTCTTGTAGCAACCGTTTGTACACAAAAGTACTCGCGGCTTCTAATAGGACTAATTTTACTGCTAATCATAAGAATTCATCTATGATTAATGAGTTTGTGTCTGAAATTGATCACGTTGCTCATTCCAAGAACCCCCCCCCCCCCTCCCCCTCGTTTACTAAAGTTTGTGAGGACCTAAAAGAGAAAGTAGATTTTGGCCTCGCTTAAATGTACTTATTTAAACGTCGGGAATTGTTATTTCTGTCAACTAAGAATTTTATGACTTAAACTTTGATGTATGCTCCGTAGCTGAGTCATATTTGGTTGGCGGTGCTGTTCGCACTAATCTAAATTACTCTACATTTGTAAGTGATAAGACTGCATTGATTATTTAACAAAACATTAAACATACGTTATTAGCTAATATATTAAACTTAATTGCTCTCAATATAGGCGAGATTATTTTAATCTCCACCTATACATCTGTCCCCTAATAAACCTAAAGAGAGTCTTATTAAGTCAATAGATATTACGATCAAATCGTTCCCAAGTCTTTCTTCCGTTGTCATTGGCGATTTCAACATTACGCTTACCAATATGGAACCTCACGTCAGATACTCCTGTGACTCGCATCTATTATCGGATATTATTCATTCAAATAATCTCATAATAAAGAATCACAAAACCCCAACTTTCACTAATTATAATGGGAGCAACATCATTGACTACTTGCTCACTTCAGTTAATCTAAGTCTGCGGACAACCTTCCATCTTTAATGCTGGGATTTAACATTTCATAGAAATATTAAATTTTTTCTCTATTTTAAATACGATGCTACGCCACCCAGGCACCATCTTAAATTCAGTATTAATAGTTTTACTTCTAACTTAAAGGATAATTGTGTCATGACTTTTATTAATGATATTAAGAAAAGCCAACAGAGCAATGAACCGGTTAATAGGATTAACAATTTTAATTCGTACACCTTTCAGCTTGCTCGTGGGAGTCAAATCTCAGTTAAGGCTCCTACTGCGGACTGGTGGAACAAAAAACTTCAATATATTAAAGACAAGATTAACATTGTTCGAAAGAAAAAAAATAAATGTATACTGTTAAATTATTTTTTATTAATAACAGTTTAAGGGAACTTAATGCAATGTATAAGAAAGAGATATTAAGGACTAAGCTTGTGCATTGGAAAACCTAGACAGCACAGCCTGGGGTAGACCATATAAACTGTTGGTTAAGGTGAGGTAGGGCTGGCTATTCCTGACTTAAGGTCTCATCTGCGACTGCTGTGTTCTGAAATTGGCAAGTGTGGACTTTTCCTGGACCATTTTTTCCCTTACAAAACTTACCGGTAGCCACCTGATTTTGTGTCTATTAACAGCTCAGTGTTGCCCTCCTTCAGCAAAGACACGCTGGATAGTTAATTAAAAAATTCAAAAATAAAAAAGCATCTTCTTCTGATAAAATAAATAATAAACTTGTTCAATTAATTCGCCGGTATAGACGAGTAAACAACTTTAGTTTTAATAATACAAATTGCAAGGTGTTGCCAACTACAATATGTGTTATCTTGTCGTGCACAATTTGAAATTCCCACAGAATAGTTAACAAGAACTATTACCTAGTACGTTATATTTAATTTCTTTTTAAAACTAAAACTAAATATTTATCGACCAATAAGCTCAGTATGTTATCCAAGGTAGTTGAGAAATTATTATCAAAAAGAATTTGTTTGATAGTAGAACATCAAAAGGTTATATTCCTAATCATCAGTTTGGCCTTCGACCTCAATATTCTACAATTCAACAATGTCACAGACGTGTAGATGCAGTGGCAACGGTTCTTGAAAAAAAAAAAAAACAAGTAGTTCAGCGGTCTTCTTGAATGTCCAAACAAGCTTTTGATCGTGCCTGGCATACCGAATTAAAATTAAAATTGAAACAGATAATTTCACCGGATCTCTATCTACTACTGGTATCGTATTTAACAACTAGAACATTCTCAGTCATAATTAATGAGGTCATTTCTGAAGAAAGAAAAATATGTTCTTCGGTTCGACCAGGAAGTCTGTTGGGCCCAATATTTTATTCCATATACACAGCAAACATATCTGTTTCTAATCAGACAATTCTGGCTACATTTGCAGACGATATAACATTAATGGCTTGTAACGAAAACCCTGATTTTGCGAATATAGAAATTCAAGATCATATCGATAACATACAAACGTGTGCCAACAACTGGAGAATTAAGTTTAATGCTAAAAAAATGTGAACATATAGCTTTTACTAATATTACATGCTCGAAGTTAATAATAAATAATTTTGTGATACCACAGGTTAATTCCGTGAAATATCTGGAAATGCATTTGGATCGCAGACTAAAGTGGCGTTTCCATACAGAACAAATTAGAGTCTGGGTACGAGTCAAATTGCTGTATCCAACAGTAAGAAGGTCTCTAGTTTAAGTTTGGATTTAAAAAGACGAATATATTTCATGGTTATAGCGGCAATCTGGAAGTATGGCATAGAGCTGTACGAAAATACTAAAGCAAGTAACCTCTTACTGGTACAAAAGCAGCAATCAAAAATACTTCGCATGATGGCTTCGGCTCCTAATTATGTCTCTAATCATACTCTCCACAAGGATCTTAATATTCCATTAGTCAAAGATGTACCTGTACAACAGTATCAAAGATTCTTCGATAGACTTAGTCTTAGTGATAATCCTAATATATTTCGGATATCAAGAAATATGTTGCCAGGCAATCCCTTAGGAGAAGATTAAAAAGAAGATGGTGCCGGGATGTCGGTTTTTCGTGCGTTGATTGCTGTCTTTGATTCTCTCGCGTTATCAGTTTAATCGCAACGCGACCCCGTCGTTCATCATATCAGATAACTCGGTGAGATCGTTCGTTGTTCTTTTCTGTTATCTCTCTACCGTTTATATTTCGATTTATTTCTTCTCCGCTTAATTTTACTCGACCAGCGGTCATTATTATTTTACGTTACTATTATTTATTTAGTTAGCAGTATATTTCATTTCTAGATTTTATTTTTATTTATTTATTTTTCCTTTTTGTTTTGTTTCGTGTCTCCAATTCTTCTATATTCGTTTAGATGAGCGTGTCCAAGGGGGGCCGCACAGCGGCCTCCTCTACTGGGCTTAAGCCCTCTAAAACGGATCTGTCTTTGAATTTAATGGAGGTTGCTAATGCTCCTCCGAAATGTAAACCGTCGAGCCCACTATCCCCTGTGACGTGACTACCCTCAAAAGACTTGCGATTGTTGCAGTCTAACCCTTCCGATTCTCTAATAGCAGTTCTTCTAGCAGTGATGAACATAATGGAAATAGGGTTAATAATAATAATGTCAACATTACTCAGAATACACTTCTAAATAATAACATTGTCACTAAGAGTAGCGATCTCGTTTTAATGACATTTTCGAATCTAAGAACAATATCGTCAATAATAATATTTCAACAAACGTCATCAATAAGGATGGAGATAATCCGTCCTTATTCAGTTATAGTCGAGCACACCTCGGCTGACGCTAATATAGGTAACTACCACCCCCTGGCTTTAACCAAACTTATTAGTTCCGTTTCTTCTTCTTTTACAGATATTACCCCACGAGGAAAAAATCGCGTTGCTGTCGTTTTCTCTTCTTCTTCTGCAGCCAACTCTTTCCTTCAAAATCTTAATTTTCTCACTAATCATAATCTTAAAGCATTTATCCCTGACCTCATTATATAGGTTAGGCGTGATCTCAGGTATTCATCCTTCCTTCTCTGAAAATGACATTTTAGAGGGCCTGGAATCACCTGTTGTTCCGGTAATCTCAGTCAGAAGAATCCTGCGCACTACCGAAGGCAAGACGGTTCCAACGAATTCGGTTGAACTTAAATTCTCCAAAAACGTCCTTCCTAATTTCATTTCCATCTTTAAACTTCGTTTTCCTGTTTCTCCGAGTGTTAAACCTCCAATACAGTGTGCTAAGTGTTTCCTTTTCGGACATATTGCTAGACACTGCCGGAGTTCCTCAGTAGTTTGTTCCCATTGTTCCCAAAAACATTCCCTCTCAGAATGTATTGATCTTCATAACCCCCGGTTATGCCGAAACTGCAAGGGCGCACATTGTTCCAACGACCGCAGTTGTCCGGAATGGACTAAACAAAGGGACATCAAAAAAATAATATCCTTTGAAAACGTTTCCTTTCAGGAGGCTTCAGTCATTAGAAGCAATTCTTATTCTACACAAGCTTTCTCATATGCCAACCGAGCCGCTATCCCTCCTTCTAAAGCAGTGTTCCTCTCAATATTTCTGCCCCTAATTCACAACTTCCCCTCAAGTCCCCCACTTTTCGTAAACAAAGCAAAACGAAAGCGCCTCATAAATCTATTCCTCAATTTCCTCCTCCCCCTTCCAATCAAATTCCGTCCCTTTCCAGGGGCTGGGCTCTCACTCAACATAACTCAAGCGACAATTCCTCCTACGCTAACTTAAATATAGCCTTACTTTCCTCATCCTCGGACGGGATACCGACCATTGCGTCGGGTTCAAGCAATTTTAGATCTGCTTTCTTCCCACAATAACCTTTGGTATGTCTCCCCTGAATTTATTCTTTGCTGGATTGCTGCGGATTCATTCTTCCATTATTTGTCTTGTTTCTGCCGTAGTCCTGTTGGCTGCATGGTTCGCCTTTGCTGTTGGCTTCTGCTTCAGCCATTCGTCTCATCCTACGAATTCTTTTCATGACTCATAAGTTGAATATTCTCCAATGGAATTGTAGGAGCCTGAGAGCCAATAAACAGGCCTTGGAAGGGATTCTTGACTCTTACTCCATCCATATTGCTCTGTTGTCCGAAACTTGGCTTACTGAGTCCATGAGTATATCCATTCGTGGATTTAAGTTAATCCGATCACTTTGGTCTCAGCTGTCATTGGAGAACCTTGCAGGATACCTTCGGTAGTAGTGACCATGTTCCAATTATTCTTTCCTTTCACGATCTTCATCCTCCTCCTGATCCCAGTTGTTCCAGAGTTCCCCATGCTTTCAAATGGTCCCTAACCAAAGTTGATTGGAATAAATTTCGGGCTGGGGTTGATTCCGCCCTCCTCAACATACATTCCCAAGCAGATCCTGTTCTTCAATACAACAGGTTCATCGACTCGATTACCTCGGCGTTGTCGTCCTCTTCTCCTCCCATCCGCTTCTCTAAAAGAAACCCTAATCTTCTCGTTTCTTCCCTATGGTGGAACAACGATTGTTCCGTCGCTTTTAGAGACAGTTCTTTGAAGTTCAGGGCCTTCCGGTCCTGCGCTTCCTTCGATAATTTCATAGCTTATAGGGAGACCAATGCTAAGGCCAGATTTATTCTCAAAAAGAGCAAAAAAAAAAAAAAAACGCGTGGAAGAAATTCTGTTCATCATTCTCTAGATCCACCTCCATCTCTCATCTTTGGAAAATTGCGAAAGCCTTTCAGTCCCCACGGTCCGAACGTTCCTCCCATTACAACCTTCCTTCGGAGAAGCTCATTTCTTTTCTGGACTCAATTGCTTCCTTATATGTTCCATCCTTGGAAGAAATATGCCCTCCGGTGTTTCCACCTACATCCTCTACGCACGTTCTGTCTTCCGATTTTGACATCAATGAACTACGTTCTTCCTTAAATAATTCCTCCTCTTCCTCTAGTCCGGGAGTGAACGGCATTCCTTTCCTGGTTATTAAGAGCTTATCAATCTCCGCACTGAATACCTTGCTTTCTATTTACAACTCCTTCTTGCATACCTGTACCACGCCACCAACTTGAAACCCCTTTATCGTTATTCCTATTCCGAAAAAGAATCCTAATTCTTTCCGTTCTATTTCCTTGACTTCGTGTTTTAGAAAATTGTTTGAACAAATGATTAATAAACGCCTGGTCTGGTGGCTGGAATTCAACAATATTCTTCCCAGTAACATGTTCGGTTTCCGCACGGGACTGGGAACGGCGGACTCTTTTATTCGCAAAGAATACACTATTTTTGCTTTCCTTGATGTTACCTCCGTATTCGATCATGTTCACTTACCTTCTCTTCTACATAAAACGTGTTCCATTGATGTTCCTTTATAGTTCGCTTCCTTAATTTTCAAGCTTTTCTACAATAGATCAATTCAGCTCTCCACTCCCTTCTTCTCAGAGTCTAGAGTGGTCTTTCGGGATCTTCCGCAAGGCTCATGTCTTAGCCCTACTTTCTTTAACATCTATTTCTATAGCCTAGCTTTTTTCTTATTCTTTGCCGATGATATACTCATCTACTCTTCCTCAGTTAATCTTTCTTCCGCCGTCGTGGAGCTTAACAATTCTCTTTCCTCTCTGGATAATGCGTTATCCGATCTTCACCTTTTTACTTCTCCTGGGAAATCAGCAGCTATGGTTTTCACTTATCGTCCTTATAGTCGTTCCTCAGTCAATCTATCCGTGTGCCATCTTCCTATTCCTTTAGTTAGTTCCGTCTCCTACCTCGGCATTATTCTTAACAGTAACTTGTCCTTTCACGATCACATCAATTATCTTTATACGTCGGCTCTCAAGAGGATTAATTGGTTGAAGGCTCTCTCCTCCCGTAATTGGGGTGGGGATCCTTATATCTTTCTGATGCTACATATATAAGGCCACTATCCTTTCTAAATTCGATTATTGCTTGTTCCTTTACGCTAGTGCTCCTAAATATCTTCTCCTTAAACTTGATAAAATCCATAATATGTGTCTCCGCCTTTGTATCGGTGCTTTGTACTCCTCTCCTATTGCAGCCATTTTGGCAGAAACTAGTTTCTGTCCTTTATTCATCCGAAGACTTTATCTAGGTGAACGATTTCTGATCAAACGTCTTCATATTTCCAATTCCCACTTGCTTAATTCCTACTGGTTTATATTCAACAACTGGCGTTTCTCTCCTCGTAAAACCCCAATCCTTTTTTTGATTTCTTCATGTCCCTACACCAAATGCCCTTATTATACCTATAACTTCCCAGATTTTGTTTATTCACATAGTTTACTTTTTCTTCCTTCGTATGTCAAGTCTCTTCCCTCTCCCGCTGCTCATAACGAATTTAACTATGTTTTATCCTCGCTCTTTCCTTCTTATACTTTAAAATTTTTACAGATGGTTCAAAGTCAACTTTGGGGGTTGGAGCGACTTTTACTCTGCCGGATTTCGGCTATTCTGAGTCGTTCAAACTCCCCTCGTTCTCCTCCATATTCCTAGCCGAATCTATTGCGATCTTACAGGCAATCCTTTTTATAGCCTCCACTAACAATATATCCAAGATTCTCTTATCTTCTGATTCAAAAGGCGTTTTACAAGCCATTGCTACTTACTTCCTTTCCTAAACCATCCGCTGATCCTATCGTGCTTCACATACGTTCCTTAATTTCACATCTATTTCATTCCCGCTCTGTCCGTATTAATCTATTATAGATTATCCTAGTTATTGTGCTATTTCGGGCAACGAGTTAGTCGACTCGTTGGCACGTTCGGCTGCTTTAGACGGTCGCTTTATTAGGCATTTCCCAGCTCAAAGTCTTCTTCCTCTTTCCTCTCATTGCCACCGTGACTGTTGGTCTGATCTCTATCCTTCTTCTTTTTCCAATCCTGCTTCCTTTTACTTTTCCGTACAACCCATTCCTCCTCTTTTTCCGTGGTTTGTTAATTTCCCCAACATGAGGCGGTCAACTATTTCATCCATAATTACACTTCGGTTAAACCACAGCTTGCTTCCTGCTTCGCTCTTCCATTTCTCCATTTTACTCAGTCTCCTCTTTGTCCGTTTGATCCGTCAGAAGCAAACTTCGTTTGTGATGCGAACCACATTTTGCTTGAATGTCCTTCCATTTCTTCAGAACGCGCGATACTGTATTCCGGTCTTTTGCGTCTTGGCCTCCCTACGCCCTACAGCGCTCACAGCATCCTTTCTTTTCCGTCTCCCTTGGTTATTCCTTTGTTAGCTTTGTTCGTATGTTTCATTTCTAATATTTTTCCTCTATAATCATTAATGCTGTCATACCGTTGGATTAAGTAACGTCCTTAGCTGACATGCTCAAAATTTAAAAAAAAAAAAAGGGATGCTCTCTCTCATTATAATGACACTGTAACTAGTATCCATCGTCCGTAAGGAAATGTTCGCTTTTGTATCTAACCGATGATAGGACTGTCAAGCCTGCTTAGGCCATTATTACACTACGCTTATGAGTAGTGAGGTAGCATATCTTCTGTGTGTTACCAAGTATCCGAAAAATAAGTGACTCCAACAAAATTCAACGCAAAACAAGAAAGATAAGAAGATATGTCAGTGGACCGATATTTCTTAAGACCACATACATGTGTAATTTAATGTAGTGTATAATTATTATCAGTTAATCCATTGGGAGAGAAGGCAATATCGCTTTTAATTTTTTTTTTTTAGACCATTATTGAGAAATGTCAATTATTTCCAGGTTTGGCCGGTGTGGCAAAAAAAAAAAAAATTAATACTAAAATCGAGAATTAAAATTAAGATGTTTACACATAATTTCCAAAGAAATATTCATTAAAAAGAATGCCGAACGGGTTATTTTATCTTTCCATTTCGTTTTAACGGTCGTGGAAATTATGAAAAAATAATTATAAAGAATTAATATATGGCATAAGTCATGCAAAATTATATCGCTTTTTAAACTACCTCATCGTAGTGCATTAGCAAGTAAATAGTAAAATTTTAAAATTACAAAATGTTATAAACACTTTGATTTAATTTTCATCGTGATTATTATTGTTATTTCACGTGTCTACGGATAATTTAAAAAGAAAACATAATCCTGAATTATATAAGTTAACTAAATATCAAAATTTAGTTTCTCTGGCCAGCCCCTTGTTGTTACTGAAACCATCTTGATTTCTTGAGAGCTCTGCGAGGAGTCATTCGTTCATTATACATATGTATGCATGATCCATCGCCTGGATAATTTCATAGTTGCACTTAACATTATTCTTGAAACTCCACTTTGCCAATACCGCATCGCCCGTATTCTGTTAGTATACGATTTAATCACGTCCACAACTTTCTTGGCGGCAAAATAAAAGCCAAGTGAGTTCTTTTTGATCTCGGTTTTGATTTCTACCCTCCCATTACTGACGTGATCTATTTATACCTCGATCAAAAAAATTCAAGAATTTGTTCAGAAAATTACAAATACAAGTGTCTACTCATTAAAATGTATTTTGTCCCCTTCAAAGTACTCTCCATTGATTGCGACTAAAGGCAGCGGTTGATCCTATGACACTGAAATTAGGCGGGAACGTCAACGACAGATATGGCGACCTAGCAAAAGAAAAAAAACAAAAAAAAAAACACAGATCGAGTGACTGAAAGCACTACGCCGTGGTTATTGCTGAAACTTTTCGATCAAAGTAACGTGTATATTAAAATTCATTTATACCGAAGAATATTACACATTGAAGTTACTCGGTAACGAATAACAACTGCAGGATCTAAAAACGTACTTGAGGCATGAATATACTGTTAGAATTCTGAAGATATCGCTTAGACCAACGAGACGAGCATTAAATCGAAAAGTTCGCGTAGGAAGATTGAAAAGAAACGGAAAGTTTAGATGACGTCAAATTCGAGAAGCTAAAGCGCACAGCGCATAAAATAAATAATAAAGTTCAAAAATTTAATAGAAGATTTGAGACAAACTATTATCGAGTGGCAGATGAAGGACGGAAATAGCTTTATCGAATTTCTGCGAGAATAATTTCGATATGTAGAATAGAAGCAATATATGTATGTTAAGATGCGGGCAATCTCCTGATAAAGATCACAATAGGTAATGATTAACGTTGCAGTTGGTATATTTTTAATCTTCTGGTACATAATAAATGTAAAAAATTCGCTGATATTAAACTTTTTACGAGTACGCGGCAACTTATTAATTTTATTTATTTAAGTTATTTAAGAAACGTTCATTCGTTTACAAAATAAAACCGACGCAAATTAAAAGAAACGTATTTTTTTCTTCTTGTTTCCATAATTGTAGTAATTTTCATTTACATTAACATGCGTAATATTTTATTAAGGTACTTCTCTATTTATTACATATGCTATAATAACTGCACATTTCATTTTGTCATAGTCGTTTAATAATTTTTCGATTCAGTGTGCTATACTGTACTAAAAATACTGTATAGTTTTGTTTTTTTTTTTTGTTTTCGACTGTCATCGGCTTATACGCGATCCGGTCCAGTGAAGAGGATGGTTCACTTTATACATAGCAATAATATTAAATATGTATTTACTTCGTTTGTGTTTTTCCAAACAACATCTAATATTCTTCATACAGTTCAAAATTTGACTTTCATATAGCCATTGTCTAATATGCCGACTTATTTTCTTTTAATATGTATTCGGATAACATTTTAACGTTAAACCCATGATCATAGTTACGTGTGTTAGTGATCACAAGAACAACAGATTAACCGCAAATTAAATTACTTGTATACTGAAATAATCCTTTTGGAACTCTAGGGAACTAAATATAAATTGGCATTAAATTTTAAAAGAGTTCCGAAGCGATAAAGAAATTATTAAATGCAACCGGCAAACATGGGCGTAGCTAGAGGGGCGAAAGGGTGGGAAAACTTATCTCTAGAAAAATCGTCTAAATGTCACCCGATAAAAAATTTAAAAGTGTAAAAGTACAATGTACTTCAAAATTGACACCGTGATTATCACAATAATTTCCTATGCGCATGTAGGCCTCATGCTCCAAAACAGATTTTCATATATGTCTCTCCTGCATATAAAGAATGAAATAGTCAAAAATACAATAACACCCGAGGCAGTCTTTAATCGGTTCAGCGGGAAACACAAAAAATTGAAACTTATATAAGAAATTTATAAATCAGTAAAGTATATTATAATAAACTATATCTTATTTTGAAGTATTTTGATTCTTTGGTACGGATTTGCATAGTATTTGAAAATTAAATGATCTGTAAATAAGGCCCTTTTTTAAATAAGCTGTTAATTATTTCAGTTATATATTTATTTTTGAGTTATTAATTTTATATCATCTTTTTATGTGCGCGCGCCCATATACATACATACATACATACATACATACATACATACATACATACATACATACATACATACATACATACATACATACATACATACATACATACATACATACATACATACATACATACATACATACATACATACATACATACATACATACATACATACATACATACATACATACATACATACATACATACATACATACACATATATATATATATATATATATATATATATATATATATATATTCAGGTGGTCAGCTGTCCCCCCTCCCTTAGGAAAAATTCCTAACTACGCCCATGCCGGTAAAATTAAATATTACTTTATTGATGAGCAGTTATTAATAAAAAAACGGAACAACATAACATATAAATACTAAATTCAATATAGCAATCTATTCAGTTATTTCCTTTTCACGTTTGTAGTGTAAACAAGACAATTAAATTCTACTAGTTTATTACTAATCTATAATATGATTTTTATTCCGTAATTAAAAATTAGAAGCAACAATGTTTTAAGGCCGCAACAAGTGTAGTGACTTTTCTACTGCGTCAAGTTAAATTGTATAATCTAATAAGTTCACAACAACATTAAAGGAAGTTGAAGAAGTGGTTTTTTTCTTTCAATTACTTTTTGATATCGAATTATTTCGGTTGGATCCGGGTGTGACATTTAAAATCAAAATGACTGCAATTTCGAATCTAAAACTCCCATTATAATAATAATGTCGTGAACAATCGATTATCAAGTTACTACTGAAAGTGAAGAATATTTGCCTTTTCTAGTTTAAATCTTTGAAATATTTATAATCAATTTTTTCGTGCAAACTTTAACAACAGGAAAAATGTAGCAGATCTCGATGCGGATATTTATCAAATTTTACCACGTGAAATTCGATCTTATTGTGGCAAAACTGAATCGTATTTTTACCGGTTTCATTCAAATTTAAATAAGCCGGAGAAAAACAGATTTTTTTTTATAAAGTTACAAACTTATTTAAAATTTAGGCTGATCGAAAAAAAAGTTAAATGAAGTGATAAATTTTAAGTTGTACGATAAACTCATAATCGGTTTGCCGCTTGTTATTTATCAAATTCAAATATAATTATAAGCCGATTATTTAATAATAATATTATTAATCGAATGTGAAGTTTATTCATTAAGATTATATATAGATTTTTTAAAGACAAAATAACTCACCGGTGTAGTCGCAGATAATTCATTCGATTTCTTTTTCAAACCTGAAATATGACGAATTCATTAAAAAGACTATGTTTAATTTTTAATAATAAGTAAAGTTTCATCATGATTAAAAATATTTATTTTCACTACACTTGAAATTCCAAGTGAAACAAAATTTAATTCGTATGAGAAGTACTTTTAAGAATCGGGGTGGTAAACTTAATGACAATATTATCTAGAAAAAAAAAAAAAAAGATTCGGGTTCGAGTAATCTGCGATATTAAATATCGAATAAATAGAACGCGCGTAATTATTTTATAATTTTTCTTTCCTTTTTTTCTCCTAATTTCATCATCTTACTATAACAGCTAATTTTACTCTTTCTACCTCTTCCCGCTAAATATCTTTACACGCACCGGTATGATGCAATATCGAACCGATAAAGAACAATCAAACGTGACTGTAAAAATACGTTCTACTTTTTTTTTTTTTTTACTCGAGCTAACTTCATTGATTTTTGATTTGTTGCGGCGTATTTTAATTACAAACGGATGAATAAAAACTTAACTTAATGTTTCGAACACGTTTACACGGTCTATCATTAGAAAATAAAATAAGTCTCGAATGATATCATTTTAACTTCAGATTACACATACGGGGGGGGGGGGCTCATTATTATTGGTCGAACTGTTAATAATTGGGAGAAAGGGCAAAACTTACTGGGTAGGACAATAAGTACGCGTATCAAAAAGCATACGGTAGAGATTACAGACAAAGACGTGTAGAAAAATTGACACCGATACAACACAAAACTATCCCGAGTCGCACTTTGACTGTTTAACAAAGATTGATCGCTTTAAAAATAGACTGATTGAGCTATTAAAATTAAAATAAATGAAAATTTTAACTCCGGAGACGCCTTTATAATTAAGTCGCTTTGAAGACCGTATAAACATATAGGAGATAAGTATAGGAACAATCAATTATTAACAGTTTGAGTCACGAGCTGGTCACATCCAATCTGATGATTAAAAAATATCATTATAATTTAAGAAATCGATGAAAACGGTTTAATTAAGGTTTATTTTACTTTCTGATATAAAAACTTCGAAAGGTTAAGTAATGTTTTAAACAGTGGCATGGTTTCCATTGAAAATTTGAATTATAGTTTTTTTCATTTCATTATACAAAATCTTTAAAATTTTACAATTCCAGGTCTTTTCAAATATTAATAAATGTTCCTTTTTTATTTACTTTTTTTTTTTAACACACAGATGCATCGAATATCGTTGTTTTCCCTTTTACTTATAATTTATTTATATTTACTAAAGTTGTTATAACCGCTCGCTCATTACAAAAAAAAAGAAAAAGATATAATAAATCGAATCGATTTAGTGGATTCCGAGTCTCAATGCAACAAAGTAATACGGTTCCGATATAAAATATGGTTTAGAAATATTAAAGTACGTAATTATATGAGTCAACGCTCATTAAAACTTTATCAAAGGCATCTTGTATCGTTATCACAAGAATACTGCACGTTTCAATTTTTGTTTCTTGAGTTAGCCGCTATCTATTTATGCAGTACATATTGTTATTATTACTAAGACGAATAGATAACATTTATATAGTGATCGGTTTAAAAATTAAATTACTTTAATAATTGTACAAAGCATTATCGTTTACCTATTTAGCTAATTACTAGGAACTGCTAGCTTCTCGTATATAATAAATCTAAATTATCCCGGTATTACAATAAATTCTAACGTATACTTCGCAACTTTTACATCTTTTATTTACACACATGCTCATTCATATGCACACATACTCACATGCATGTACGCGGGCGCAAGGGCATATATTGAACATATATTTACTAGTAAACAAACGTAAACGCTTTCTATTTTCATTCTATAACAATCTTGAAACCGTTTTGGGGCATTTGTAATTCTTTTATTTTTGTTCGTAACGTAGATGCACATTACCTTCGGTTACAACAATTTAAATTTAACGGGACTTATTCACTCGAATAAAACGAAGAAACATATAACATGTTAAATTATGAGGTTACATAACAAATCTAACTGCTTCGGTGAGCATCAAGACTTAGAAAGTTATATCGTAATCGTTTATCACTGTATCGCTATCGTATTGTTTTGTTAGACATTTTTTCCTAAGAAAGCTATATTATATTTGTTTTATTATCGTGTTTTTATCATACAACTTGGATGAAAACTTACCCTTAAAAGTTTAGTAAAATAATAAATCGTATCAAATATAATAACAAATATTTTTTTCATAGTTGTATTACGGACGCCTTATTCTCTTACGCGAAACCGATAAAAATTAAAAATCAAATTATTACATTTCTTCGATAAATATGATAGTATTTTTTAAAAAACAACAGTTGATAAAAATAATTTTGTAATTTTTAAATATTTTTTTATTTAACAAAAAGTAAACGAGAAAAATGTTCGCAAAGAAATATTCACTTAATTAAATTAAAATGTTATTAAAAAAAAAAAAAGCAATTATAACTTAATACATTCTGGAGGAAAAATGAAAGTGGAAAATTGAGCCAAGATAAAAGAACTACCTTAATCACAAATAATAAGGAAACTTTTAAGTAATAAAAGTTTCAAAGAACGGCTGAACCTGACGATACGAAGATGAAATTGGTTCAGATATCAAACATTGGCTTGCTGACATATTTAATAGAATTTTCTGTACCAACAGAATATCTTATTGAAGTAAATAAAATCGAACAAACACTAACAACACAGTGATATAATTTAAAAAATGTAAAAAATATAAAAACACCGACTAGTTTCGGATACTACAATCCATCTTCATGGTGTGCATAAACGATTAAAATTAAATCGCGCTGCCTTCACTAATATATATATATATATATATATTACGGGAGTTGTATTTTCAGATCTAATGATCACGTACGATCTAGCCAATCAAAAATCATTAATCAAGAAGGTTTAGGAATAACAATTTCGAACTACTCACAATATTACAAAACATTCTATTTAAAAAGTAGTTCCATGTTATACAAGATAGAGGTAGAAAGAAAAGTAGGTAGTGAGTTTAACGCAATAGACTTATAGTGAATAGAGTACTAGCTTCCACAGTATGTAATAGCTGTGCGCTTGCCAGTGTCAATTGATAAAAGAATGTAACATTTTTTTTAATACTATTAACCTCGCTGTGACTTTACAATGAAGAAAAAGAAGAAAAAAAACAGACGATTAGTACATGAAAATGCGCATAGGCTGAACTTAGCGAAATCTCAATTCCGTGTTTTTCAGTCAGAAATTTAAAACAAGAATACATAACGAAACTAACATGGTGCGGGCAGAATATGTTGAAGACTATAAACAACCCTAGCATATTGCAAACAACCTGAATCAATTGTTAACTCATCAGAGATTCTGCGGAGACCTTAAAATTAAAACAAAGTTCGGAAACAATGTCCTGTGAAAAATCGTACTATCCAAATAGCGAGAAAATTTAATGGTTTTGAGTAAATTTGATTTAGTGCTATGCTTCTAACAGCGAAATGTGAGTGTCCGACGTGAGGAAGGTAAAGAGAAAATGGACTTTAAAGTTATGGTAAATAAAGTGGGGCGAATGAACATCGTTGAACAATTTATCTATTGAATCCGCCAGAAATGGAATAAACCCATGTAGGTTGGCATAATGCGGCTTAATGCTGGAATATGGATTTGCAGAACGAGAAACTATCTAACAAAAACAAAAAAGCGTGGACTAACAAAATTTGAATCCAGTACTTCGTGTTTCTAAAACGATTTTAATTTACTTAATTTTCACTTTTCCCCTCATTATTCAGAAAATAACTTGTTGATCATTGTAAGCAGAATAAGTTTGTTGAGTAAATTTATAGATGTCTTGCAACTAGTTATACTAGTTGCGTTGAACTTATGTGTAAACAGACAAACTGATATATACATATACTCGCGTAATGCCGTTGAAATTATTTTTGATCAAAAGGAAGAAGAAAACTACACTTATACTGGACGCATAATCTTTACTGTCTAGGGAAAAACGAACATTTGGCTTACCATCAAGCGCTCGCTGACTAATGTGACGTCAGTATAAATTGCCTGGCTTATTTCAATTCATATCGAACAAATTTTATTTTTTCCCAATGCGTGATCAGAGAAAGCATTGCGTACTTAGAAATGATTTATTACTGCCATAAGTATATAACAATTTCACTTTTAATTCACAGATTTTCCATTAACATACCTTATTTCTCATCTTACTAAAGGTGGGGGATTCCTATAACGCATCAGACGCAAGACACTGCTATAGTGGAAAGTAATGTAACTGATTCCCCTTATCTGCGTAAACAGTTTGCGTCAGCCGCTGAGTGAGAATAGCCGCACGGCTATACTGGTTCGAGAGCAGTACAGATTAGTGATGTGCGATTTCGAAATGTTTTTACAATCGAAACAATCGACAATCGTCAAAAAAACAATCGAATGATTGTGGTGAATCCGAATGAATTATTCGAATAAAAGCCGAAACTATCCGAACACAAACGAATGAAGTGTTCGTTAAACATCGACTAGATTCTTCCGAGAGAAATAGCATTTCGAATGATTGTTGTGAATACGAATGAATTATTCGAATAAAATAACATTTCGAATGCAACTACGGAACAATCGAAGGCATTCGAAGTCACCGAACAATCGAATAATTCGAATAAAACATTTCGAAGTTGCCCATCACTAGTACAGACTTAGACGCATAAGTAATCGGTGAATGAAGTTCTGTTTTGTTTACGTTGTGTTTTGAAGAATAATGAATCAAAAAGCGTTATTCACGGCTGAAAAAGATGATAAACTAGTGAAAATTGTCGCAAAATTTCCATATATTTATCATGTGGCAAGCTGCGGATATAAAGTTAAGCTCGCTAAAGATAATTGCTGGAAAGAAATAGCGAAATTTACCGAAAGATCAGATTTTAACATATTTACCATAGTGTTATGATTTATTCCCACCCGCCCTTGTGGGGGGAGCACTCTTTCGGGCGCAGGCGAACTCGGACCTTTTTATAGACCACCTACGGCGCTTTTCAGGTATCATCCGTTAAACGTTATCATCTGTGTTAGTGAGAAATACGAGTTACCAAATACTGCTACTAGAAATTCCGTCCAAAAAATACCGTTCTTCGTTAACGATTTAGTTTTTCCGCCTGTATAGCATGTTATATATGCATCCATATATATAACCACAAAACACATATTTTACATGATTTTATTTGGTTATTCACTTTTTTAAAATATTTTCTATTTTTTTAAAATAACGACTTCAGCGTGAAATACTGATAAACAGACTTTCGCGATGTAAATTTAAGAGTTCTGTTAGCAAAAGTGATACGAAACGGACGAAAATTATTAATATTAATAATCGGTCAAATGCATTATCGTTTTTTTTCGTTTTTTTTTTTTTTTGTTAATGTATAGTCAACCGTATTTAAAAAATTACAAACTATCAACTTTACGTCATTTAAAGTGTAACATAACTGGATTGAATTTGCTTCTGATACATATTCCTTATATTATCTTTCTTTTTTATTCGTATCTAGCAAGTTTATTTGAGGATACGTTTATTGAAGTTTTTTCTGTTATCTATAATTTTAATTATATGTTTAATTCCTTGACGAATCAACCCTGGTTTTAAAAAAATATTAAAAAAGACAAACATAGGCGCAAACATTTTTAAACATAAACACATTTATGTTAATACTGGGCGAGAAATATATACGATATTACAAATTAAAAATTAAATATCTTTGTTTTGAATTTAATATTATGTAAATGCAATTATATGGTAATCTTTAAATTAACTCACAGAATGTTCAGTACATGAAACATTCGGCCCGGCTAACCCCCTTTTTTTTTTTTTTCTTAGTTCATTTAGAAAAATTTTCAATCTTCAAAACACTAGACTAATATTATTTTCGTAAAAATTTTAAAAAGCCAATAAGAAAGAAGCTTTCAAACCTTGCATTTGTTTCAATATTCCCGATAAATGCACTACGGGAAATACTATTTAAAAAAAATGGATAATCTTCTTCTGAATATAAATAGGCAAAGACAAAACAGTTCAGTACCTTCATCTCCACTGTTTATTAACCGATTTTATTGCTTTTTTTTTTCTGTTTAGTAACTATTGATGATCTTTAGAGTTATCAGTACACAAAATTTTGGAAACAGTTATACTTTTTTTTTTGTATTTATATTTAAATAAGAAAGTAATACAAAAAGTGAAAAAAGAAATCGCTCCGGCCAGTAAATCTGTTCTTATTGAAATGTTTTAATTTTTCTTAATAATCATCATTATTGGCTTTTTTACAGTGTACTAAATCTTAAGTTGTCAGTTCATTTTTGTATTGTAAGTACATATAAAAGTATATGTTCTCAGATGTATAATGAACAAATATATAAGAGTGGGAAAAAATTTTTGGAAATGTACAAATTCATATATATTTTCCTAAAATTTTTAATGATAATTATGGTCAAATTTGGACCATTGGGGGTACGCTAGTATTTATAAACACGTGACTGAAGTGGCAAACTGTAAATATGTAAGATAAATCTACATTGCAAAATGATTTAATCAACCCAGAATAACATTCCTACTGAATAGCATGGACTCATCAAATCAAATGACGAATTAAAATCACGGTTTTTATAATCTTTTTGTATTTATCTGAAATTGCGCACAAGCAAGAATATATAAATTGACACATTCCCCGTTTTTAGAATTAACTTAAAAATATTAATGACTTAGTAATTGTATAATGATTCATTAACCTTAGTGTGGTGAACATCAACGTTCCAAGTCCGAGTAAAAACAGTCAGTGACAGTTATTATACATATAATAATTGAAAGTTTTTAGAATATTTATTAATTATTAAACTGGCGTACCTTGGCGGATAGTTTTCACAAAATTAAAAATGCAGTATAGCGATTTTTTTTTGTATTTTCTAGCTACTAATGCTTAATTAGTAACCTGCATGTTTATGCCGGGTGTAGGAGTGTCATCTACGTATTTTTCCAACATAAATCCTAATCGTTCATAAATATGCTTTGTTACTGCATTTGATTTGTAAGTACATTTTTTCTTTTATTCGATTAGCAAACGAACTATTTATATCATTTTCTTATAAACACTTCGGCGTTTTAAACATTTTAATTATTACTGGTTTTGTCTAAAAATGAAGCGAGCGGCACATAAAAATATTATAATAATTAGGAAAATCGACTCGGCAATACTTGATGCGTGTTTTGTAGGGAAAAAGAAAAAGTAAAGAAGTAAGTTGAGAAACAAAAGCGATTAAGTAATTTTCTACTGTGAAATAGTGTTTAATAAGAAAAGGAAAAGAACCGTCAATGGCTACAACCACTTTGTAATTAACACGTTTGTTAGTTACAAAACGCATTTTAACCGAAATTTTTTCTAGAATTTCGTTTTTTTACTAACTTATCACACTAAATTGCAATAATACTTTCTAAATATTGTCAGTTCAGCTGGTTTGGATTTGAGTAACACAAAGTTTTAAAAGGAATAATTTTCATGTATTCGATATTCGAATCATCGTTCTTTCAATTAACATTAAATATTTATAATAGTAACTTTTTTGACTTCTGTTTCTCATCACATCGGCTTTCTTTACTAAATGTTTTTTGGTTTTATTTCGAAAAAAAAAATTCTTTAGTGACGGTAGTGAATAATATGAAAGAAGCTATATTTAGTTCTCTATACCTGCTTATTGGTAATGACTGCAAAACCTAAACCTTTTTCGATCTCAGTCTTATTTATTTATTTGGGTACGTCAATCAAGGACCTTTACCCGGTTTGCATTTCGATACTTATGATGTGCTGTTGCAAATACGAAATTATCCGTACGCTTACTTGTTTTCTTTTTGTATTTGCTGTACAGAAAAGTCCCGTTGAGGCAAAATGTGATCAAACAATAAATGAGTAATTGTTAAAATGAACACGATCGTCTATTTATTTTTATATAATTATTTAATTAATTTATTCAGAATGATTTGTCAGTTAGCCTTAGTATATTTGTTTTTATTTTTGTTCGATTCCTTTAGGTTGCTTTTTCAGATTTAACAGTAGTTTTAATTATCGCTGTCACCCACTGATCTACGATATTAAGTTTAAATACACACAAATTATAGATAAAGGAGGTACCGTAAAATTCTGTTGGATTCCTGGTCATCACGGAATCTTTCTTAATGATTTAGCTGATCAAGCGACTAAGGAAGCGGCATTAAACGGGGTAGTATACCCCTTTATACCATCTACGGACCTTTTGGACATGATTAAAAGGAACAGCTATACTGATTGGAAGAACTTCGTTAATAGTTCGCCTAGTTTAGGCAAGACATACGAAAATGTACAATCGTCTCTACCAAGTATGCCTTGGTATAATAATATTACTTCTATCTCGACGTTTTGTCACTACTATCTGCAGACTTCGTTCAGGTCATACTAGAGTGCGGCTTAATTTTTTCGATGGTAACCATTTTCATTCAAATTGTAGCGATCATGTAAGCACAGCGTATCGCGAGGATATCAACCACTTGTTATTCAGTTGTGAGGCCCTATCTACGGATAGAGTTCTCCTTTTTGATCAGCTGATGTGCTGTGGTTTATATCCTCCATTCTGCATTTTTCAATTACTTGTTTGTGGTGATCACATATTGTTTATTCTTTCCTCATTTATCAAAAGAAATGGAATTGCAATTTAAAAATCCAAACCTTTTTTTTTTTTTTTTTTTTTAAATTTTATTTTGTCTACTCTGGGTGGAGTGATTACTCCATTTATATTGGCATTATTGTTGATTATCGAGCTTATTTCATCGAGCATTGTGGGCGCTGCTCTGCAGTTGTGGCCATATTGCGAGATGTGATCATTGTTAATTTGTATTTTCTTTTTCTTTCTGTTTCTTTAAATTTCATCTGAGCATTGTGGGCTCTGCTCTGCAGTGGCGGCCATATTGCAAGATGTGGTTAAGGTTAATTTATATATATAATTTTTTTTTTTTTTTTCTCTCTTTCTGTTTTCTTCATTTTCTCTGAGCATTGTGGGCACTGCTCTGCAGTTGCGGCTATATTGCAGGACGAAGTTACTTCTTTTATACTGACTAGCCAGTAGTATAAGTAAGGTTTAAATAATTAGATAAAAACAAGAAAATGTCTTCTTAGTTTTTCTTTTTTTTTTATTTTTATTTTGTTTTGTTTCCGTGAATTTAGTATGATCTGAACGTTAGCTTGCTGGCCAAATGAATTTATATTGTTCAGGCCAAAAAAAAAAAAAAAAAAACCTCATTTGGCCTAAAAGTAAAACGCACAGAAAGAAAAAAATGTTTAATATTTATAAAAAAATGAACTTGCTCCTGCATGCGTGTTTTGTAGTAAACGAAAACATAAAATGAAGCATGAAGTAGATATGAAAGAAAGAAGAGGATAAATTTTGAACATATTTATAAAAAAAATAATATTCTAGTCCGTCGTTTTTTTTTGTTTCTTTTACACAACTGTGCGAATATGAAGCTGAGCCTGTTAAATTAGCTTACAGCATACTACACAAATTACAATGTTTGGTCGTTTAGTAATAACTGAAATTTTCAAAAACCACAAAAATTGGAACAATATCCTCATTATTCTTCGATAAGGAATCAATCTTTCTTATATGAAATGGATACAGTTTTATTTAATAAATAGGTATTTTCTGTAACACGCATAAACAATATTTAAGTTACCAACAATTTGAAACCTATAGTATGTACTGCGATAAAACTTTCGCAAAAAAATTATCCCCCCTTTCCGCAAGAATGATAATTTCTCAAACTATATATATATACAAAGTACAACCAGTGTTCATACAGCTAGTCGAATTAGAAATTATGTTTTTCCACGTTCAGGTTTTCCCAACAAAATAAGAGCTTGCAATTATAATATAATAATAATAGCATTAATTACAAATATAGAAATAAACGATTTCGAAATCTTACATATAAGTAATAATAATAGTACCTATAATACATGCAAACACTAAAATTAACTAATTATATTATGTGCTACACCACGAAGATAATCTTCAAGCTGAAACTGATTATAATTTGTTACGACTTTCAACAAACTTTTGTCGCAATCGACATATTTCTTTTTTTTACTCGGTTACTTTCATCAATAAGACTATGTTTTCTTTATTTTGTTGATATTATATCACGTTCATAGACGAATGACAAAAACCATTATGTGTCAACATCCTTTGCGGCATTCTTTTTTTTTTCGCAACAGAAAAGTAAAAATAATAATAATGGCATGTTTCACACGCATTCATTGCACATTTTGTTATGTTCTTCTGTTAGAAAATTAACCATTTTCTTAGAAATTTAAAACCGAATAGCCAATCGTACGGGTTATGAACAATGCAGGTAAATAAATTTCACCTCTTAAGAAGCTGTTCAGGATTTGGTAAAATAAACAAACTAAAGCACTACACTTATTTACAGAAAATTATTCATAATTCTCCGTACTATGGTCATTATTAAGAATAGTCTATTCGAAAAATATTCTAGTAATTCTTCTTCCGCCAAAATAATAACAACTGCTTTACAATAAACCTATAATCAATTCCAAGAAAAATATACGATTTTTTCCATGACAATTTTATCACTTTTGCGTCTTCTTTTATTCCTACGGATTCGCATATTGTAAAATATTCGAGGTCCTATTCATTACCTCCTTTCAGTCACCCGCAAGAAATCCCCCATGGTGAGAACCGAAACGACAAAAAAAAATTGACGCCCGTTTGAGAAACATGAGCAGTTTACAATATATCCATAAAATTATTTTCCGCATATACGTTTTTAGTGCAATTGTATTTTTTCGGAATACTCACTGGCGATCGATATTTACTTGTTTTCTAAAATAATTACATATAACGGTTATAAAACAAATATATACTTTTGAGAATGTCAAATAGTTGTTTAAAAATCGGAAAATTTTTGTTACTTAATTATGTAACAGTGATCACACGTATTTCTGCGTTTAACTTTGCTTTGCGTCTTGTTTCACGAAAATAAAACTAGAGATGTTTTACTACCGTTTATACCGGTTCATATATCGTTCGGGCGCTTTTCCGCGAATTTAGTAAAAATATCGTATCGACAGTTCCTTGCTATCGTCTCGCACACAATATTCTTCCCGGTGAAAAATTTTCAAATATTTCAACTGTATAATAAATGACGGCAGAAGTAAGATTATTCCAATATTATTTACGTCGTTATTTCTCGCAATTTCCTTTAGGATAAGAACGATTACAACACATAAAACTAGCGGAGCCCGCTTCGACGTTTTTTCTAAATCAGTGTAGCCATCTATTGTAACTAAAATCATCGCACAATATGAACTCCGATAACGTCTTACCTATTGATGAACGTGGAAAATCATTTGATCACTTTGTTGATGATATATTCGCTGTTATTCCCAAAAATGCAGCGTATAAAGGTGACCTACGTAATATCCTTAACAATTTGGAGGAATATATTACAAATGTAATTGTAAGCCAAGTCAATTCGAATGCACATACAACTTCTCACAATATAACCATAGCTGCAGTTAATGAAGAAGAATTAATCTCTGTACAAAAACCGTTACAGGAAGAAATAAGTGCTGCTTCAACACACAGTGTAACTCCAACCCAGACGAATTCGTCAATAGAAGAGGAATCTCCCAAAGAAATACAAAGCCAGAATAAAAAAAAAAAAGAACTCACCTCCACCAATATTTGTAAGCGGGGTTAAAAATATTAATACTTTTATTAATATTATAAATAGTGAAATGCAAAAAGAAAAACCTCTATACCGAACATTATCTAAGGGTGAAGTTAAAATAAACACACAAGATGAAGTGATGTATCGTACAGTAATACATGTACTGCAAACTATAGTTAAGCAACCAACCCCTGCTTTACAAGGAATAGGTTACCATACATTTCAATGTAAATGGATTAAACCCTATAGAATAGTCATCAGAGGTTTACATTCCTCAACCAATGTTGATGACATTAAGGAAGAATTGACCATGCGGGGTCATGAAGCGATTAATGTTAGTAATGTTATAATAAAAAAGAAAAATGAAAATAAAAACAAGGCGCTAATAAAAGTGACTAACCCAGTTTTAATTATTATTACTTGGAATGCCAACGGCTTACCTTCTTGACAAGATGAATTAGAAGACTTTACTAAACATAAAAATGTTGATATTGTACTAATATCAGAAACTCACTTTACAAACCATAGCTATTTTAAGATTACTGGTTATTCAAAATATAATGTGAATTATTCGAGTGGCAAAGCCCATGCTGGCTCAGCTATACTAATTAAAGATAGCATTAAACACTATTTAAATCAAAGTATCGAAAAGGATTACTTTCAAGGTAGTGTAATAACTGTAAGTTATAACAATACTGAACTCAATATCTGTGCAGCTTACTGTCCACCACGACACGCTGTCAAAAAGGAAAATTTTCAAGAAATTTTTCAGCAACTGGGCAACCATTTTATATGTGGAGGAAACTTTAATGCTAAACATACCATGTGGGGATCTCGCTTGATCACTCCTAAAGGTAGGGAACTTATTAAAGCACTAAACGCTAATTCATGTGAAATCCACTCATCAAGAAGACCAACATACTGGCCTACTGATAGTGCAAAAATACCAGATCTAATCGACTTCTTCATTTCCAAAGGTATCTCTGCAAACTATGTTGAAGTAAAAAACTATAACGATTTGTCTTCTGATCACGTACCTGTGCCACTTACAGTAAGTGGTACAACAATACAGAAACAAAAGAAGCAACATCTGACTAATAAATTCACCGACTGGGAGATTTTCAGAGAACTCCTAGATTAAAAAATAAACCTTAATATAAAACTAAAAACAAAAGACTGGTATATGAGGCGCAGCATATTATTGATATAATTCAAGAAGCTGCAAAAACTGCAACCCCAGAAGTAAACGCCACTGTCAGTCAAGAAAATTACTATCCGCGTGAAGTGAGGGAACTAATCAAACAGCGTAGAAAAGCAAGAAGAGTTTGGCATAATTCACGCAATCCGACAGACAAAACCATATTTAACAGGATTAGTAACCAACTTAATCGACTAATAAAAAGCATAAAAAAGAAAACATTTGATAATTTCTTGATTAATCTAAGTTCAGAAGCAGATAAAGAGTACTCATTATGGAAAGCTGCACGACGGTTAAAGAGACCTTTTACTCGGATTCCTCCGTTAAAAGATGAAACCAATAAATGGGTACGTAGTGACGAAAATAAAGCAGAATTATTTGCTAGACATTTAGCTAAGGTATTCCAACCACATGATATTCAATCTGGTGCACACCCAAGAATTATCCATCAAACTGAATGTCAAATTAATCCAGTGTCACCGTTAGAAGTGGCCAAGGAAATTGATAACATGAACCCAAAGAAAGCGCCTGGCATAGATGAAATTTCGCCTGGTGTCCTAAAAGAACTTTCACACAAAGCAATTGTATTACTAATATACATATTCAATGCATGTTTCCGCCTTAAACACATACCTGAGTGCTTCAAAATAGTTCAGATTATCATGTTTAAGAAGCCAGATAAACCAGAAGAAGAAGTTGCCTCATACAGACCAATTTCATTATTGCCGGCTATATCAAAACTGTTTGAGAAATTATTTCTCAAGCGTCTCAAACCGTTCACAGCTATTCCAGATCACCAGTTTGGTTTCCGGGATCAACATTCAACTATTGACCAAGTTCATCGAGTTACATCAATAATTAACAGAGCATTTGAAGAAAAGAAATACTGTTCAGCAGTATTTTTAGATGTTGCCCAAGCATTTGACAAAGTATGGCACGAAGGATTAATCACAAAAATTAGCCAACAATTGCCAGGTAACTATTGTCGTCTGCTGGTGACAGAAAATTTAGAGTAGCATACGAAGGAGCGAAGTCAACAATTCATTCTATACAAGCTGGAGTACCACAAGGTAGCGTCCTTGGACCTATCTTGTACCTCCTGTATACGGCTGATATTCCAATAACAGGTGATACCACCACAGCAATGTTTGCTGATGATACTGCAATATCGTCTGTGAGTGATTCACAAGTTAAAGCAAATAGTAACCTGCAAAACGCTTTAGACAAAGTTTCGTGATGGACGAAGAAACGAAAAATAAAACTCAACGAGCATAAATCCATTCACGTTACATATGCTCTAAAAAAAGTTAATGCTCAATATGCTGTTTATATCAATAATCAGCAGATTCCGTAGAAGAATTCAGCTAAATATCTAGGACTACATCTCGATGCCCATCTAACATGGAAGCATCACGTGAAGCAGAAAGCGGAACAAATCCGACTCAAAGTTCGTCAAATGTGGTGGCTGTTAGGAAGAAATTCACAATTGGACCTCTGCAGCAAACGACTGCTCTACCAGTCAATTATCAAACCTATCTGGACCTATGGTATCCAACTTTGGGGATGTGCGAAAACCTGCTAACCGAATGATCATTCAGCGTATCAGAACAAAGTCACTCGTGCAGATAATCAAAGAAACGAGGACTTGCGTGCAGATTTGAATCTGAAGTGGGTAGACGAGGTCATTCGCGACTTTGTCATCAAGCACGAAAAACGGCTCCATCAACATGTGAATATTGAAGCGATCCAGCTGCTTGACACATCATCAGATGTTAGACGTCTTAAGCGATTAACGCCGAACGATTTAGTTATGTAAATAATATTTATGTATATATATAAATAATAGAAATTAGTCAATGAACTAATATTCTATACATGTTTAAACTAATTAGTCATATATATTGATTATTTAAACAGTAGTTTAAGATCTCAATACACATTTATTATTATAGAAAAAAAAAAAAAAAAATTATGTAAATTTTATTACTAAATGAGCTGTTTTATTGATGTTTTTGCACTGGTTTATGTAGGTCATATTTCACAGTAATAAGAAAAATAGATACCAAGTAATTAATCCATGTTACATAGCGTGCAGGATTAAATATCTAACTCTAAAATATTTATTTTTCAGGTAACTATATTTTAGAAAAAATAAATAAATAAATAAAAAAAAAAAAAAAAATATAATTTTATAGCAAATACAGCAAAGCAGTTGAGCATAATGTGTCAACTGCTAAGGATTTAATATGATAAGTATGAATTACCGTAATTTCAATTTACATAATACTAAATTAAAAAAAGGGCCAGTCGATTTGGCTCAAACGAAAGAGTTCTGTTAAAAATAAACATAAAAATACAAGAATAATTTCTTAAAAGTAATAAACAATTTTTTTTAGTAGCTTTTTCATTATCATTAAAGTTAATTTAATTTTAATTTTTTGTGAATGTAAAAATTTATTATAAAGTACATGGATTTCCTTTGAAAGCAGAAAATCTGTCATACAGGGAAATTATTCCTATGATCTACTAATTCTTTCTGAAATTTTTTATTGAAATAACCTGCTAAACGAATACATAAACAGCACTTTAAGTCTTTATAACTGAAAATAATTCTTTTTATTTTTTAAACAAATTAATTACTAATTTCATGAGTGGTTTTTTGATTCATTACGACTTAAATATAATAATTATAGAAGAAAAAAAATTAAAAACTCACTAAGGCTAAAATAGGTCTACTTGGAAAAAGGACGAAGCCGAAATTTAACGAGGCGAATCGTGTTGTGGCCGAAACGATGCGACCCCACAGGTAGGCATAAAAAGATTTGAAAAAATATGATTACTCCTACACCCGGCATAAACATGTAGGTTACTAATTAAGCATTAGTAGCTAGAAAATACAAAAAAAAATCGCTATACTGCATTTTTAATTTTGTGAAAACTATCCGCCAAGGTACGCCAGTTTAATAATTAATAAATGTTCTAAACACTTTCACTGACTGTTTTTACTCGGACTTGGAACGTTAATGTTCACCACACTAAGGTTAATGAATCATTATACAATTACTAAGTCATTAATATTTTTAAGTTAATTCTAAAAACGGGGAATGTGTCAATTTATATATTCTTGCTTGTGCGCAATTTCAGATAAATACAAAAAGATTATAAAAACCGTGATTTTAATTTGTCATTTGATTTGATGAGTCCATGCTATTCAGTAGGAGTGTTATTCTGGATTGATTAAATCATTTTGCAATGTAGATTTATCTTACATATTTACAGTTTGCCACTTCAGTCACGTGTTTATAAATACTAGCGTTCCCCCAATGGTCCAAATTTGACCATAATTATCATTAAAAATTTTAGGAAAATATATATGAATTTGTACATTTCCAAAAATTTTTTCCCACTCTTATATATTTGTTCATTATACATCTGAGAACATATACTTTTATATGTACTTACAATACAAAAATTAACTGACAACTTAAGATTTAGTACACTGTAAAAAAGCCAATAATGATGATTATTAAGAAAAATTAAAACATTTCAATAAGAACAGATTTACTGGCCGGAGCGATTTCTTTTTTCACTTTTTGTATTACTTTCTTATTTAAATATAAATACAAAAAAAAAAAGTATAACTGTTTCCAAAATTTTGTGTACTGATAACTCTAAAGATCATCAATAGTTACTAAACAGAAAAAAAAAGCAATAAAATCGGTTAATAAACAGTGGAGAAGAAGGTACTGAACTGTTTTGTCTTTGCCTATTTATATACTGTGACGGATTCGGCCGCCATGACTTTCGATATTTATCACGCTGTACCGAATTAAAAAATGATAATGATTACTCCTTTTCCAAATTCTAAATTCCACATTTCTCCGCGTTTTGACAGTTTCTCAGGCCTCCGATTTCTATTTCTCCGGTTTCTCGGGCAGTGTGCAAACTGAGCATTCTCCGACTGTAATGCTAGATCGACAAATTTCGTGGGAATTGCCAATGTGCACGGTGCCAATTTGGCGATCCGTGCATATGTGTGTGTTAATTATATGAGGGTGGTTCGTCCGATGTTTGTCCGGTCTGGCATTGTGTGCGTCGGAGATGCGAGTCGAGCTACGTCGAGGCGTGAGAAGTTTTATTTCTTAGAACCCGAAAGGGTACCCGCCGTTCCACTGCTTTTAGAAATGTTCTAGAAAAATCGGTGGCGTGTTCATTTTTTATATATATATTTTTTATTATTAGGCAAAATGGCCGTTCAATAAGATCGTTGTCGGTTTCACTGTGAATTCGAACGATCAGTTCTCGCTTGCTGCTCGTCGCAGGCAGATCTCGACTGCTTTGGCCGGGAGGCATTTTTTTCATTCTTTTTCACAGCTATACGTCGTTCGAGGCAAAATTTATATTTTTTCACTGCTTTGGCCGCTCGAGGCAAATTGTACTGTTTTGAATATTCGTTGGCGTTTTTCTTTGATGATCAGTTTATATACGTTTTTCTTTTAAATATAGTTGGATTTATTCTTCTTACAAAAATCTGTTATTTATTTCGTTGTAAGGACACGTTTTCGTGACATCTCCGCCGTGGAGACCTTTCTTTTTTTCGTAGACCTTAGGAAGGCCTAAAGCTCTGCCCGAGTGAGCTAACAGTTACTGGAAGAAAAGTAATGTTAGCACCCAGAAAGTTTTTTTATTTTATTTTTGTATTTTTTTTTATTTATCATCGCGGAAGCTGGTCTTTTACAAATGGCGCCCGAACAGGGACCTGTGAAGAAAGTGGTCAGTTACAATACAGAAGAAGATTATCCATTTTTTAAAAATAGTATTTCCTGCAGTGCATTTATCAGGAATATTGAAACAAATACAAGGTTTGAAAGCTCCTTTCTTATTGGCTTTTTAAAATTTTTACAAAAATAATATTAATCTAGTGTTTTGAAGATTGAAAATTTTTCTAAATGAACTAAGAAAAAAAAAAGGGGGGGGGGGGTTAGCCGGGCAGAATGTTTCATGTACTGAACATTCTGTGAGTTAATTTAAAGATTACCATAATTTACATTTACATAATATTAAATTCAAAACAAAGATATTTAATTTTTAATTTGTAATATCGTATATATTTCTCGCCCAGTATTAACATAAATGTGTTTATGTTTAAAAATGTTTGCGCCTATGTTTGTCTTTTTTAATATTTTTTTTAAAACCAGGGTTGATTCGTCAAGGAATTAAACATATAATTAAAATTATAGATAACAGAAAAAACTTCAATAAACGTATCCTCAAATAAACTTGCTAGATACGAATAAAAAAGAAAGATAATATAAGGAATATGTATCAGAAGCAAATTCAATCCAGTTATATTACACTTTAAATGAAGTAGAGTTGATAGTTGGTAATTTGTTTAATACACATTAGCAAAAAAAGAAAAAATGAAAAAAACCGATAATGCACTCAACCGATTATTAATATTAATCATCTTTGTCCGTTTCATATCACTATTGCTAACAGAACTCTTAAATTTACATCGCGAAAGTCTGTTTATCAGTATTTTATGCTGAAGTCGTTATTTTAAAAAAATAGAAAAAATTAAAAAAAAGTGAACAACCAAATAAAATCATGTAAAATATGTGTTTTGTGGTTATATATATGGATGCATATATAACATGCTATACAGGCGAAAAAACTAAATCGTTAACGAAGAACGGTATTTTTTGGACGGAATTTCTGATAGCAGTATTTGGTAACTTGTATTTCTCACTAACATAGATGATAGCGTTTAACGGGTGATACCTGAAAAGCACCGTAGATGGTCTGTAAAAAGGTCCGAGTTCGCCTGCGCCCTCAAGAGGCTGACCCCTCGTGGGGTACATGTATCTTGTTGACAAATTACTTTTGACATCCTCTTTTATTAAATAAAGTGCATAATTAAATTGCTTAATATTTAACCGGAAAAACTCCTGAAATTTTTTTGTCATCCAGTATTAAATGACTTTAGAATAGTGTATTATAATATCTTTCCTTAATCTATTACATAAATACTGGATAAACTCCAGTATTGCGCTCTTCTCATAATTCCTGCAGCAAAATCTCTTCATCTTTATTTGCTTCTAAAAATAATTCTACTAGAAAATTGTGCTCAACCATTTCAAATGCACAAATCAACCGGTCACTGACTTATAACTGTGCCATTTGTGGCAGTTTCAAACATAATACAAATAATGTACTCGTGCCTTTGACGCTTGCGTCAGCCGCTTTGTTTGTTTTGACGCCATGCGCCTGACGCGATATAGGAATTCCACCTTAACACAGCATTTTTATGACCAGCTATTGAACTATGACCGAAATTAAAGCGTAAAATATGTGTGAAAATTTCATCGGATTACGCGTGCAATGTAAATTCAGTCTAAGATACTTCATTTATGACGATAAAATTCGGTTAATTTTTTCACCGCACAAATTCCGAAATAAATTAACAGAACCAAAGATAAATTCTGCCAAAAACAATAATAAGCTTTAAAGAAATATAAATTTAAATCGATTTCACAAAAAAAATATTTCAATACAAATTACTGGCTACATCATTTAAGGTGTTGTAATGTGATTAAATATATTTATTGTAATTAGCTAGATTATGTTGTGACATTTACGTGATAGATCCGCACGCTAATACACTCAAGTCATTAAATAGTATTTCAGAAAATTTTTTCTACTTTTTTAAATTTAAGATTGGATACGAATGTTGTGTAAATGAGTTTATATAAGCTAGGACAATCGTGGATTTTTAGTGCTTCCCTAACTTTGTGAGAAAGATTTTTGGTAATTTAACCATTTCGAAATTCGATTTTACTTTAATGTTATTACACTAATTCGACTTTAACTCAAAATTTATTTTTGGTTTCATTAATTCCAAAAATTACAGCTCCAGCGTAACTTTTTCGTTTACATTTTACCCGTTCTTTCCGGCTACTCCCTTTCCGTCGCATTGTAAAATAACACAATTAGTAATCTCGATTTAATAATTATATAGGCCATGTATTAACAGAGTACGTAATATAACTGATATATAAAGAGAAAAAATTCAATAATCTAACGTACTTTCTTTCTGTCCTTCATCAATAGGTTTTCCATTTAAATCTAATCTCCTCTTATAAATATTGAAATCAATATGTAGATGCTGATCACCGGACGAATCTGCCGCGTCTAACGATAAATCTAATAAAAACTTATAATCAATTAATCTGTAACAGTAAATTAATCGAAATATATACATATATAAAAAAAAAAAAAAAAATGAAACTTACAATCACAAGAAATCCTCGGAATCACAATGTCTAAATACATTTGTAATTTCGGACTGGTAGAAGTATCGACGAATATTTCTTCTTCCCACGTAATTTTCATGTAATCATAACACTCGTAAACTATTACATAGCATATCATAACCCAACAAATGACAGTAACTGAAAATTAAAATTAAATTCTTATAAATTCCTAATAAATTATTAAGCTTTTGTAATAAATTTTGGTCCAACTCAGAGGTGATATATGAATTCAAGTTATTGGAGGATATTTTTTAAAATTATATCGTACTAATAAACATACCGAAACCTCCATATAAGGTTTTTTCCTGAAAGTCTTCTAAAGGTTTAGTGAAAACATCGAACCTTTTAAATTTATTTAAAAAATCGGAAATACTTTTTGTTTGAGCCATATCAGTAAAACATTAAATGTAATCAAAATCAAACCGCTTACGGTTTAATTTTACTAAAATTTGTTTGCTTTAAGTGTATTCAGTTTATATTAAATGTTTACATTATCGATTTTTCCAATTATTTATTTTAAGTTTTTCAGCGCCAAAAATATAATTAATTACATTCTTGAATATTAACGTTGTTTTTCTCTAAGTAAATTTCGGAGCCTAGGAAATCATCTTAGACTTTTAATTTTAAAATTAAACGAAACAAGTATTGAATTTTTCAATGTGTTTAAAACATTTTTAAATTAATAATATAAAAAATATTTAGTTCGATCAAGATAATTTTTTTCCCCTTTATTCGCCTTATTACAACGAATTTTCCAAATAAACGTCTTTCTGTAGTCTGAAACATAATTTTATTCAATAGAAAATAAAGTATTAAATCGTAAATTTTAAAACATTTTTGATTGTATTAAATTTTAATTGAAAATTTTAAAAAATATACAATTATTCTTGAATCCCCTTAAAATGAAAGAGCTAATGACCTCCTTTTGTATGAAGTAAACAAATAATTATATATCAGTGTTATTTACTATCAGCTGTCTTTTTTTTTTGTCAGCTGTTATTTTGTTTTCATTTACTTCCGTGTATTTTAGTTTGTCGAATTTAGTTTCAAAATTTCTATAGTCGTGAACCAGGTTGATAATGAATTAAATGCCGTTTATTAATTCGTAAGTAGTGTTTATATATTATAAATACCATAATTTCGAGTATTTAATAATTCTTCTAGACTTTTTAAATTCTTATTTACACCGTGAGCTTGTTAACAATAACGAAATAAACAAAAAAGAGAATGGTACACTTGTAATACTTAGTATATCGTAAAATAAATCTTTATAGCTATATGGTAATATTTATTCTTTAATATATATTACATAATTTTAACCAGGATATTCAGCCTTCTCGCCGTTATGAATTATTAATAGATGCGTAATTTCATTCGTTTTGTCAGCATTAATGTGCCAAAATGTAACAGTTAAATTTCGTATCTTACGTGTATGTAAATATATTTGAAGGAAATACGTCCTTCATCAGTATCTGTACATTTCTTTACAAAACTTCATTGTAAAATTAATAACTTAGCTTGCATTATAAACGTATCACAACTTCTTTTGTTACATATTTAGAGGACCTTAAAATTTTAAGTTATTTACTTGAATTTTATTAATCTGATGTTAATTTGTGTAAGGGTCAATATATTTTTTTTCTTTTACGAAATTTTATTAAAAAGAAAACGCTAGTTGTCTATAATGGCGATTAATTTATTAGTAATGTTAATCGGTATATTCATATTTAACGGAATTGAAAGTTCTGGTTAACAAAAAATTTTCAAAAGTCTGTTTATTTGATTGATTTCTGTTTATTTAAGTTTGCTTTAAATTGTATTTTCTTTAGTTGGGTCAAACGGCAAGTTTCTCTAAGCGTCTATTAGAGCGGTCACAATTTTTATTCCAGTTACATATTTTAAGATATATTTTAAATAACAGATGATTTTTTTTTTCCGTCTATTAATAACTGTAAGAGAATTGATAAAAAACTTATTTATATTCATAGCCTATTCTTAGCATTTATATAAGTCATTCTGAAAATTTGTCACGAACAAAATGTACTTGCGGTTTCTTAAATTTGTGATAATTGAATAATGTATTTATTTTCTTTGAACAACTGTGGTACCAGTTGTTGTCACTGCAGTCAATTTTTTCTATTACTTAATTATCGTTTTGTTTAATTTCGAAGTTACCTTTAGTAATTCAACTAGGTAAAAACCTCTTAGTAGTAAAAAAAAGGATTGCTTTCTCGTTAATACCGAACGTCAAAATTAATAATGATTTTCAAATATAATTTTAAAATACTTCAATTAGTCGCAAGAAAAAAAATATATTTCGTACCAGCTTTTTAATCAAGGTCTAAAAGATGTTAATGAAACCGCGTAGTAGTATATTTACCGTTATGGAAGGGTGCCTAAAGATGTAATGCAGAATTTTATATGAAACAAAAGTTATGTATCGTGGTAAAATAGAAATGGTTAATTCAGCAAAGATTCTTAATTGTACAGTAAGTAATTTTTACAGCAATATAAAACAATCATTTAATTTTTATTAAATTCCCGACGCGTTTCGAAGACAAAGCTTCATGATCACGAGAGTTATTCGAAACGCATCGCGTATTTAATAAAAATTAAATAATTGTTTTATATTAGTGTAAAAATTACTTATTGTACAATAAACATAAACGAGTGTAATAAACCGATATAAACATTCTTAGTTTCGGACTAAATTATAAGATTTTTTAAGGTCCTAACTGGTATTTTATTAATTTTAGCTTCAAATAAAGGGACAAGTTTTATGTGAGTAATATACTTTGATCGAGTAATGGATTTTTAAATGTTAATCTGTTTCGGATAAACGGCTCTTGAAGCAATATCTGTAACTTGATAATCGAAAGCTTTTGTGATTTTGCTGATGTTTTAAGTACGTAGATAATACTATTTTTTATTTTTATATATTTTTGTTTGTTCAATATCGATTTTTGATTTACTATATCTAAAAAACCGCGTGCTACTACGAAGTGTTGAGTCCCTCCGATCACAGAAACAATTGCTGTTAATCTTAGCGATTAGGCAACGAAAGATTTTAAATTATTCGCATTATCCAATTGTATTAGAAAGAGTAATAAATTGACCACTTTGTTAAAGATCGTTAATTTTTGAAAAACTGGAAATTTTATTTGTGCGACTGTATTAAAAACTTTTTTAACAACGTTGATCTATTGGTGTTTATATAAGGTGAAGGAATATTTAACTGTGTTGAGTGAATGACTATTATTAAAACACAAATAATAATATGTTGAACGGAGAACATGCTTTATGAGTGAAATTTCCATTTTGATTAAAATTATTACACTTAATGTTGTTTAGACGCACATCAGGGATAGCTACGCAACACTCGGTACTTTAAAAACAAAATTTATCGAATTCATTATGGTTATCAACTTCATTAAATTTCGAAAAAATTTTTCTTTGCGACGAAGAAAGAAAAAGTGAAATATTCGAACTGCGAGGTGAAATCTGTTTTGTTGAATACTTTTTTTGCTTCGAAAATCTTTTTATAATTTTCATTACATCATTTAAATAATGTTTGATGATTTTTTTTTGCCCAGGAAGCGCTCCTAGTAAATTGAAACTCTTAGTAGTCTCGGTTAAGGTGGAAAAAAATTTCAGATTTTTATTACTCTTCTGCTGATTTTGTTAATGTAATTTATCCGATAAATAAACATATAAATTAGTAGTATACAGTACTTAAATAAATTTTCCAGATCACTGATAGAGATATTAAACTTGTAAAAAGCAATTCCGTCTTCTCCAGAAAATTTGAAGTAATTACATGTGTAATAGTGAAGATTCGTTTTTTCTCTTATTTTTTTCCAGTGATATTTCAATTTTCTTTGCTTAAAAGGTACGAGTGTGTTAAAAAAAACAAAAAAAACGTTAATATTATTTACGTGTAATGTTTATACTTGTATAATTTCGTGAAATGTTATATTTGTTTTTTCGTATTATATTCTTATATAATTTAAAAGTAAAACTAAGATTATTTCTGTTGAAGTAGAATGTATTTATTTCTTTAAAATTAAAATAAGTATAAAAACCTACCGACATTTTTTGGGGGGGGGGGGGGGAATTTTAAACTTATGAACTTTGCGGACCACCTTTCAAAAGTATTCAACGTTAAATATAAAAATTAATTTAAATAATACAACTCGAGTAACACTAAAAAAATAAATAAAAAGTTATACTGTCAAAATAACCGAGCCAATTACCGATAATGCTGCTAGATCGTTAAATAAGTGACTGATTTTAAATTTAAAAAAATAGCACTCGCACAAATATATAATATAAACGGAAGGACATTATGCGGCAATATTTTTTTCTACTTTGCAAGAATGTGTTTGACATTATTGCAAAAATGAAGTATTTCCTTGAAAAAAGTTTTTAACTTCCCGCTATGCGAATACATTTTTAAAGAAAAGTCAATCAAAATAAAAACTGGTCATCTACTTCCTAATTTAAAAAAAAAGAAAATGAAACGGAACTTGATTGGGTCGGAGTGTCTGTATTCAAAGAACAATTTCGTAAAATTATATTTCATCATGCGGAAAATTTTAAATAAAAACCTTAATTAAAACTGATACTAACTTAATTACAGAAACAGTAATTGTAATATGCATAAAGCGGAAAAGAAAAAAAGTGAATGTGTATAATGTATTATATAGCTTAAAAGTGTAGTGATTGACTTCAACTTTTAAGGCCATAGTTGTTTTGAATCGAAATGTTCCAGAGATTGCTCAAGATAAAACGAATTGGATAAAATCTAGGATTTCAAAGGTGACTAAGGAGCAAGCTTGTAATGTACCGTTGTGACTGATAAAAGTACAAAAATAAATTTCCTATTAGATGTACGTATTCGTCACATTATTTATGCGCCTGTGATACATCATGCGCCTACTTAAATACCCATAACATGTAAACAGTAGTTTATATCTTTTTTTTTTTTTTTTTTAAATAATCAAAATCTCAAATTTTTTAAAAATTGGCCATTAGCGTTATACGTCAAGACAGATCGATCGGTATTGTGCTCAACTTCATACTGTAATTAGATTTTACGTAATAACTAAATTACTTTTTTCTTGTTTTCTTAAATTACTCAAAAACACCTTAATTAAATTTGCTAGAAATTTAACGATCACAATTCAACATTAATACGTACTGGATGTACGTGAACCAGAAGAAAATTGTATCATTTGTTCAAATGCAAACGTGCAACAAATTTTTGTCTCCTACGTATACCTCACTTGTTTAAAAAGTGTTTTTTAGATTTTTCAAACGTGCAAATTCGGTTTAAGATTTTTAAACTGATTAAAATAACTTTCACCTTCGAGAAGTTGAAAATGTACCAATTACCTTCATATTCGCAGATCTTACGTTGCAGGTATTTTGCAATCTTTAACGTACGTTAACAGTCTTTATAACAGAGATAAACTTGTTTTAGGTACATTGCGTTATTCTTTTCCTAGGTTTATGTGCACTAATTATTTCTCCTCGTAGTTATGAAATTTATTTGATCTATTTTTTTTTTTTGTCTAGATATTCCTCTGTATATATTTCATGCGTTGAATTTTATTCTTTTTAGGTAACTGAAATTTATTTGTCTTATATTTTAATTTCATTTTACGTTGTTTTCTGTTTATGGATGCAGTTAAAAAAATATCTCGAGTTTTGATCTTTATTATCTAGAATTCGCATTTGTTAACCTACATACGTTAAATCTTTGGTTAATTAAATATTTAAATTTTAGAGGTTTTACAATTTATTAATAATAACTGTGTAAATTATAAATTGTAAGAGGCCTAACGTACGCGGTGTTGATTGATGTTTTTATTTATTAACCTTCCAATAGTGGAAGTTATTATAATTATTCCTAAAATTATAAATTGAAAATTTTGCGATATATTTATATTTTAAGAAATTAAAAAAAAAAAGAAAAGTTATTCTGTAAAAATTAATAACGCGGATTTAAGAATGCTGTAAGTCGACGTATCTTGACACACAATTTACATAGCCAATTGTAAAGTAGTTTTTTTTTTTTTTTGTATTTGGAAAAAAAAATTTCATGAAATACTGTTTATAGATTGTATTGGGTAGACGCGCGATGTGTATTCTCGATGTACTTTGACTTTCGTTCCAATTTTGGGAAATTATATTACTCAACCTTTTCTAGTCTTAATTTTTCAATTTGTTTTTCAATTGTCTTTTCGCGGAATTCTTCGTAGAAACCAAAAGAAACCGTATTAATGAAGACTAATTTAAAATTAAATGTTGCAATCTGCAGGAAACCTAAATAACTGGTTTCCATTTAAAAAAGACCGTAAAAGAATAATATTAAAAATGAACTTAAATGATTGAGTTTTAATTTGAAAACATAAAAATATATACAATGTTCAAAAAAAGTATTTGGACATAGCTGAAAAAAATTAATTCAAGCCGCAAAATAGGAGAAAAAATACGTTGTTCTAATTTTTTTTGAAAACACAATAAAAAAAACATTACTAAATACAAATTTAAAAACGAATCTTAAAAAAACAAAAAAAAATGAACGCAGCCATATTCAAATGAAAAAAAAAAAAAAAAGATCCCAATTCGCATTCAAAATAAGTATTTAGACATGAAAACAAAAAGAACAAGCATGGTTAAAAGAAAAAAAAAAAGTAAATTAAAATTATACCATCTTTTAGTACTTCGTGAGTCCATCTTTTGCTTTAATTATTGCTGCCAACCTCGGACCACTAATGAGACCAAAGTTCGCAGGTAGTTCGCGGGAAAATTATTCCATTCTTCTAGGAGCCGTTCTTGCATTTCCAGTCTATTAGAAATGGGGCGCTGTCGAATTTTCTGTCCAACTGGTTCCAGCGATTCTCAATAGGGTTTATATCTGCTGGGGGGGGGGGGCGTATTTAACACCTTTCGGCAGTTGTAAAGCATCCATTTACGAGTTTTAAGTGCTTTGTATTTGGTTTCCTTGTCTTGATAAAAATGATACGACTTTAAAAGACCTAGGTTTGCAGCATTTTGATGGAGATTTTTTTCCAAAATGATGTAATCATCTGTAGTCATCATTTCACCCATATACTCCAGTGAAACCCACCCCCGATGCTGCGAAATAGCCCCAGACCATGACATGTCCGCCACCGCGTTTCATATTCACATTTATATTTTTTACTTCCAATTTGGTATAAGGTTTCCGCCGGACTCGTTGCTTCCAGTTGTTGTCAAATAGTTTAAATTTCGATTCGTCACTGAATATTACAGTTTCCCAAAACGTTTCGTCCATTGAAATATATTTTTTGTCAAAATCTGAACGTTTTTTCTTATTGACCGGACTAATTTTCTTGCGATTTAGGACCCATTTTCAGTTACGCTTACAATTTTTATTATTTTCACGACCAATTTGTTAGACGTTGCACCCAATACGCCAACGTGAATGAAAACGCACTCATCGTGCTTTTACGTATTACTCATGCTCGGGAAAATCAATTAGCAGCGTACCCTCCGAACATTTTCGTTATGTCCAATTACTTATTTTGAATGGGAATTTTTATTTTTTTATTTTCGCTTTACCCGGGTTGTGTTCATTTTTTTCATTTTTCATTTTCTTTTTACGTAATGTATTCGAAAATGCTTGTTCTATACGTTGTCAAAAAAATTTAAACTGAAAACACCTTTTTTCTCTTATTTTACCCGTTAAGTTTTTGTTTTTCAACGATGTCCAAATACTTTTTTTGACCACTGTATATAACAATTACTAATGCTAAAAGAGTAATACTGTGAAATTATTTGATTAGAGAGAGTTGTATATGTGTTGTTGGAATTTTCAGAAAGTACTAATCCGCTTATTTTTGGATAAAAAAAAAGAACCCCATTAATAAAAGATCCTGATCAGGTATTCTGAGCTTATCTTCATTGATATTTCTTTGGTTGTTTTTTTTTTTTTCAGCTAAAAATATGTGAATTAATGCTTTCCAAAAATTCAACAACATATACACAGTTCATCCCTAATCAGATTATTTCATCATACTACTCCTTTAGTATTAATTTGTATACAGTGAATCACATAAATAGTCGTGCACTAACGAGAAAAATGGAAAAGCGTCCATAAAACAACGAAAAACAGCTTCAATGATGAAAAAATATATATGAACTGATAATTATGATTTCCTGTGTAACATAATGAAAGACAAAAGGTAAACAAAATATCACACATCACCATTTTATGCAGAATAAAAAGGAAAGAGTTGAATCTACGTCACAAAAATATTCGTACAATGGAATGTAATGCACAATGTCACACTTGGGGTTTTTCAAAAATGGGAGGTTACAAAGCGCTGAGTCATAATTTCATGACAAGCGATCACACCATGTGTGATTTACCAGTGAAGTACATTGAGAGCGAGTAAAAAATTCGCGAAAATGTCAGAGTACGTCTTTGGAGATGCGGAAACTGGTCATTCACCATTACAGAAAAGGTAAATCGTTAAATACAATAGCTAAGCTACTCGAACTATCTTGTAATACCTGCCAATACATTATCCATCGATGTGTACAGGAGAATCGCAACGAGTTAATTTCACGAAAGGGCAGACCAAAGAAGCTTTCTGTGCGTCACGAACGGTATATTGTCGGTAAGATCGGTCAGAACACGACTGAGTGCCCCGAAATAAGTCGCGACGGAAGTAAATGCTATGTCGAATAAAACAGCTTCCGCTGACACAATTCGTAGATCGCTAAGGAAATTGGGTATCATGGGAGAATCGCCAATGAACAGAATAAAAGAAAGCGGCACCAGTTTGCGATTAAGTATCGGAAAGTGCCCGACAGTTTTTTGGGAAAACATTAAATTCAGCGAAGAGTCTAACCCTTTTTGGTGGTAATGGATGGCAGAAAGTAGGGCGCAAACTAAGGATGGAGTTAGATCCGAAGAATCTAATAGCAACTGTGAAACGTGGAGTTGAAGTAATAGTTTGAAGCTATTTTCAGGCATATGGGATAATACTCGTTTTTGCTGATGGCCTGATGAATAAGGAAATGTATGTTGATATTTTACGTAATAATTTGCTTCCAAGTACTGAAAAATTTAGAATTGCGGATTCATTTGATTATTATCAGGATAACGATCTAAAGCTTACCGTACTTTATAGACGTGAACGGATACTCTACAATTGTCCCCATGTGATGCCTATCTCTGGTCAGTCCCTGAACTGCAACTCCATCGAACATGTGTGATATTATCTCGACAAGAAACTCCGTGAATCCCCAGTTCGGAATATCAATTGAAAGAACGCTTGTTAGTCGAATGGAAGAAAATTTCCGTGGAATACTGCTAAAAATTGGTGTTGTCCATACCACGTCGGTTAGTGGCAGCGTGGTCAAGGCCTGGGACCTTCATACGAAGTATTAAGGAAATTTTTTTGGTATTGTACGAATGTTTTTGTGACGTGTCCTATTCAACTCTTTCCTTTTTGTTCTGTATAAAAGTGTGATATATGATTTTTTTTTTTACTTTTTATCCTTCATTATGTTACACAGGAAGAGTCATATCTACCAGTTCATATATATTTTTTCGTCATTAAAGCTGTTATTCGTTGTTTTATAGACGCTTTTCCGTTTGTCTCGTTGGCGTACCAAGGTATGATTAAAAAGTAGTTGGACACAAACGTTACTGTGACTCGTGTACTTGTTCTGCGAGATGGGCAGTTATTACCGCAACCCTCCTCTTTCATTTGACATATTTACGAACCGGTTATCTGGTTTACAATCGGGTCTACGTGTATTTTAGTGAACGTGTGTTCTTTTATCGCGATGCTAATGGCTGAGGAACACGCGAGCATAAAATTTTACGTTAAACTTGGTAAATCTTTCGCGGAATGTTTTGAATGAATGAAGATGGTATACGGTAATAATGCTAAACGTACTACCATTCCTGATTGGTATAAACTTTTTAAAAGTGATTCAATTGGGGAATGAAGCGAGAATTGGTTGACCGCGCAGATCTTGCGAGCCGGATAATGTTTTTCGTGTTCGGGACCTGGTGTGATCTAACCGTAGATCAACAATTCGAGACCTGAAAGGCGAACGCTTCCAAAACATCGACGAATCAAGAAAAACACCATCCGCGCGTTTCAAGCAATTCGAGCTGCTGAGTTGGCCGCGTGTTTCGTTAAGCGGCAAGAATATTTTGAAGGGGATAACAATGTACTTTCAAATGTGTGCAGATCGATTGAATAAAATGATTTTTCAACCGTTACTTCGCCTTTTTATTCCATAACTCTTCACATCGCGGAATGCACTTTAGGTACCCTTGCTTTCAGCACCCTAGTTTGAGAACCCATTGACTTGAACCATTGGTAATGGTCTCATTCGGAAGAGGAAGGTTCAGGCTTTCCGACGAAAAAAAATAAAAAATATCTAGGTGCAATAGGTTTGTCCAACTACTTTTTGATCATACTTTGTATACACATACATATATTGCTGTTTTAATTTCTTTAAATTAAAAATCAAACGTTTAAGTTCATTTTTACATTATTCATTTATTTTATTTTCTAAATAAAAATAGATTATTTAGGTTTCCTACAGATTTCAGTATTTAATACTAAATATATCTTCATTAATATATTTTCTTTTTGTTTTTTGGTACTAAAGACGAGAAATTCCCTCGAAGAGAAGTTTTTAGTACATTCATTTTTGTTTATTTAGTGTTTGTTACGCGGTTTATTATTTTACTATTTTATTAACCGGGATAGCCACTCAACCGGGAATGAGACAGGAATTTCGTCGTAAAACTTGGAAAAAAAAGTAAAAATATCAAAAACGATATTTTTAATAGGAAAACATCATTTGAAGTGAAAAATGAATGCATTTTTTAATGTACTTTACATTCGAAATGAATTACAAAGTTCTGTTTTATTCGTATAAAATATGATGCTGCGGCGGTCAAATATTATCATTAGTAACAAAAAAATTTTATCCTTCTTTTCGTACAATTCTAGTAATCAGGAAATCGGGAGGATTTGGACCGGGAAAACTGTGAGAAGATTTGGACCAGGAAAACCGGGAATAAACCGGGAATTTAAAAATTATATTTGAGTAGCCACCATGATAACTATTTAACCAATGGGGTGTGTGAATATATTACATTTACTTATTAATACAAAGAAATACATTAAATTTGTGACGCATTTTTAATACATTAAGTTTGAAGGATTTTAAGAGTAATAAATAATCAGATCTATAATATTTATTTATTTTTTCGATAAATAATGTTCTACCAGAATACTGAAACACAAATATAATTTCAGATAAATCTAACATTATACGAACTTATTACTTATAGAATTTACGACTAATAATTGAAGTTAAAAAAAATATAAACACACTCATACATACACTGATAATTAAGTACAATAAGGAAATGGTAATTATTTGTATACGTATTCTATTGATCGTATTCTATGTTCCATGAAAGACTTCGATCTACCGCCATCTTCCATTTCATATATTTTTGATCTCTTTCTGAAAAACATAACGACAAGATATTGTTAATATTTCTTACAAGCATTTTAATAAATGAAGTACTTTAACGCGTTATGATAAAAATTGTAAGTGTATTTTTCAAATTATCAATGTTAAAGGTTTTGACTTGATAAATTAACAAAAAATAAATAAATAAATAAAATGGTAACGTAAAACAGTCTTAAGTAATTTTTTTTTTTATTAAATTTTGTTTCTACTATATTAATGTTTTATTTTTTATTAACGTGTCCTGTATATACACGCGCATGATTTTTCTTTCTAACTCTATTTTAAAATCGTTTTGTGCTTTCTCCGCATACATTCACTTACACATATACTATATATATAATATTCTTTCGCGTTTATTTATTTCATATAAGAATAATAAATGTCATGAAATCTGTTTAAATGAGATTTTGTCTGTATGAGAATGTATTTTCAAAGTGATAATTCCAACAGAAATTTTTTATAGGTTATCTATGATTACCTATTTGTAATTTTAGGACAATTTGCGGAGAAATAAATACGCCCAAAATTTAAATATTTAAGATGATAAAATTGTTTCCAAAATAAGTCGCAAAATATATCCAATAAAGTTTTTTTTTTATGAACTATTTATAGTAAAAAAATGTAATCATTTAATACGTTAATAACTATTACTAACTAGTGAATTATATTACCTTCTTCGGAAATATTAGGCCTGTAAATTTTGTATTTAAATGGTATATCTTTAATGTTCCATACCTCGATACCTTTTGCAACGCCAGCTGCTATGGCTGCTCCAAGTGCCGTTATTTCTGCCATACTAGGTTGCACTAAGATATTTTATATTGTAGATTAACATGATATACATTTAATAGTTACATCGAAAAATTTTATAAACTAAATCTTTGAGGTAACATAACGAATGTGTAATTTTAAAAAACGGCATTAATACTTTTTTCGCGATTATTATCGACGTTAGTGATTTGTAATATTTTTGCGTTTGCGCACGCTTTAAACTAAATCTATGTATCTAATCTTTTCTTTTTTTTCTCGAACAAAAATATCGCCTTCTTGCTTAGACTTTAAAAAGTGAACAAATGGGAATTTCTTTGAAACAGGTTGCTTTATAAAATTCTTTTACTACAATTTTAACTATCCTCTAAGATGGAAAGTAAACCAATCTGATTAGTAAAAGTTAATTCTCTTAAAGATCCGTATAAGATTTTGGTCGTTATCAAAGATTAAAGAACACAGACCTTTAGATCGGAAGTTCCAAAGGCTTTGAATATAGCGTCTAGGATTATATATATATGTGTGTGTGTGTGTTTTATAGATTTTGAAAAAACCTTCGACAGAGTACGGCATGTGGAATTATTTAACATGTTACGAGAAACTGGCTTAGATATTGCAGATAGAAGATTAATGAAGAATTCGTATTTACAAAAAATGGCAACGGTGGTGCTAAATAATGGAGAAATGACAGATATCAAAACTGAACGGGGTGTTAGGCAGGGGTACGATTTGTCGCCAACATCGTGTAACGTAGAAGCAGATGTTATATTAGAAAAGCTTAAACAAATAGACTTACAGATTTCAAAATTGGAGGTGAAACTATAAATATTAAATATGACGACACGGTAATACTATTAACGGAAAATGCGAAGGATCTAGAAATGTTATTGAAAACAACAGAAAGAACCTGCGATAAATATGGTACTGTAAGTAATACTGAGAAAACTAAAGTACGGGTGACGGTACGAAACCAAAGATAATATTAAGAAATGCCGAATTAAAAGTAATAAACAGATGCAAATAGTTAAACGCTTGGCTTAGTAACGCCGGAGACTTAAAGGAGGAAATTAAGTGCAGAATTAGGCAAGCCAGATTAGCCATTATGAAAATGAGAAAAATACATCGTATGAAATATCTATCGGATTAAGAATTAGAGCTTTAAAATGCTACGTGTATGGTCAGTGTTGTTGTATGGCTGCGAATCATGGACGCTGAAGGCTAAAATAATAAACAGTATAGAAAAGCTTTCGAAATTCGATGTTACCGCCGTATGCTGTGCATACCGTGGACAGCAAAAACGAAGAATAAAGAAGTATGAAGTATATTGAAAAAAGACAGAGCTGTTGAATATAATTAAAATGTTGAAAAACAGCATATTTAGGACGCATATTATTAAGAGGTGCTTCTAAATATAAATTACCCCAAACCATAATCCAAAAATGGTCGTTTATAAAGATAGAAGATTCGTTGTTCTATGCGGCAGCACACCGAGGATTATATCAAGAAATCGTCGCGCCATAGCTGCTAACAACAACCGGTAACAGTCAAACGGACAAAAGAACTTACATATCAAGAACGCACTTCTATCGCAATAAATATTTCATGAACGATAACTAGAAATAAATTTTTGATTTGATGTTGTTCGAAATAACCATTTTAGTACGGTGTAATTTGTATTTATCGAATCTTAAAAGTTTTCTTGATATCTCGACGAAAATGCCTCGACAGATGATTTAGATAGCCAAAACTAAGTGTGAGTACCGTGAATTTTATGAACTTTTCGCGTCCGTTGGTTTCGTTAAATCGAAACAAAAATTTTCAAGTCAATAGTCAAATATTAGCCGAAACCGTTTTCATATTATTTTAATTTTTACAAAGATGCGATTGGGAAAAACTGAAATTTCAACAATTAAATTATTTATTTAAAGTTTATCGTCTCCTATTGGCATTAATTTTCTCCATTATCAATTTTATTTATTTATATGTTTACTGCATTACATTATCTTTCGTGAACAATCCCCAGTACAAATTTTCTGTTCTATGCTTAATATTAAATTTTTTCAATAGTGGAAGTACTGATAAGAAGAGAAATAGGAGCGAATTATTTTTAGATAATAACACTGATTTTACGCGATACAACCACCGTACAATGTCGGCCACTTGCAGCTAATCGTTTTCTATTTAGCGTGTATTTTCGAATTCCATTAGCGAAAATTCTAGTTCTTAGGGGACACAATTAATCTTTTCTTGTTTTTTAATATATAATGCGCTATGCCAATCACATTTAAATTATGCAACAATAGCTTGGGGGAAAGCAAATAAAACTAATGTGAAACATATTAACTACCTTCAAAAAAAAAATGCTTGACTACCTTAATGAGAAATAATACGGAACGTATATATGCTGATAGGAACCTGTTAATAAAACATAATAATATTCTGAATCCCAAATCCTATCTACATTACTTGGTTATAATTGAATGGTTAAACAAGGAAATTGAAATAGAAAAAAGAAATCCACCAACTTACAATATCAGAGAATTACACGTCATTGTAAAAACCGTAAACTCAGTAACTTAAACAAGGACAAGGAAAATATTAAATATACTATGTAAACTGCTAAACACATTACCAGAAGCTATTAAACAACTACAGCCAAATAAAAAGTCATCCAAAGTAGAAATAAAAAAATGGGTTATGAATAAAAATATTAAAAGCTAATAAAACAATCATATTCTTACACTATCGAGTATATATTAAGTATTAATTAATATATGTATCAGATATGTGCGAAAATATGTGGATGTATGAGATTATGAAAGGGGATTTAAGAGGGTATTAATTATACTAGGAAAATGTTGTACTTGTTATTTTTTGTTGTAAAAGAACTTTTCGGATTAGTTTTGGATAATATTTTGCGTAATAACAATAATAAAAGGTTAAAATAATCATATTACGAAAACTGAATAGATGAAATATCTAAATAAGACGAATCGTTAGTGGTACTGATAACTAGTAATATGTCTCCGAACTCGTTTACGTATAAGTAACATTGTATTATATTTACTAATAAAGAAAGGAGGTATGTATTATTTTTTAGGACCACGCCGACAAGCTGCAGAGCTTGGCAGGGTCCTTAAACGTAATGCAAATTGCAACCAAAAAAAAAAAAAAAAGATATGATCAGAAACCGGATCTTTTGACATTATTAAAAAATTCTCCAAAGAGATAGAATGTGTGTGGTGAGGCGCATTTTTCTTTTTTGATAGTATTTCGGTATATATTTGAAGTTCAAATTTTTCTTTAAGAATTCCTTCAGGAACTTTCGAAAATACTATTTACGATTAAACTCGCACTAAAATGTAGTTTTTTTTTTTTTTTTCCGGGAATTTACAGAAACATCAGTTATTTACAGGGGCTCATCGAAATTTTTAGACCGACACGCTAAAATATGCAGGTTACAAATAGAAAAATATTGTTCCTTCATTTCTTTCCTTTTTATCTGCAAATAAGGAAGATATTATTGGGTGGACAAAAATAAAATCTCGTAATAGTAAAATCCAATCATTTTTTTCCCTGAAATAATAAACGTGGCCCCCTAGTCTGTATTTCAAAATTGGTAAACATTTTGACTGTAGATCTAGAAAACTTACTATAAATGTAAAAGTAATTTTCCGGTGTATTCCGTTAATGTGGATTGTCCGTGGTACATTTTAATATGAATATAACATTTTAGATAATAATCTGGTAAGTTACAGGAAATAATTTGGAAATTTGTATCGTAACGTATTTTAACATTAATTTTATTCATTAAACCATTTTTTAAAAATAGGATTTTTTCTTCTCTCTCTTTTGTAACTCCATTTTCATCGCGATACATTAAAACAATTATCAAAAGGTTGTCGAGACTTTACCCCCCCCCCCCCTTTTTTTTCCTAAACTGAATATATAATTTTTTGTTTTCGAGCTTTCAGTAATAATAGATGAAATTTTAATTTTATAATAAAATAACGGCCATTATACGATTAATTTTGAATACTAACCCACTTTGACACCGAGTATATCGGTTTGCAGTTGCATTAGAAGTTGATTATGCGTCATTCCTCCGTCCACTTTTAATACATTTAGAGACTGCTTAGTATCTTTGTTCATTGATTCGAGAATGTCTTTCGTTTGGTAACATATCGCTTCCAGCGTGGCTCTGATAATATGTCGATAATCCGTTTCTTCCGATATACCGCATATTATACTGAAATCAAGTTGTATTTGTGTATATTTTCGTGTTAATATCGGTGCAATTTTAGCTGCAGTGGAACCTGAAAAGATAACTAAATCCGACAACAGTATATGTATCTTTGAACGTGCATAGAATTTTCGTTTTTTTAACCGCATCTCGGAAATAATAATTCCGATAGCATAATATTGACGCGCGATCGATCGAGTGATTTTAAAAATTGCATAATTCTTCAAAAACACGCAGGACGACAGTGTATCTTGAAAATTCTGTGTTACTTTAAGATCAGCAGAATAAAGGCCGGGTTAAATTTACTTGGTTTCCACGAATTATAGAAAAGGTGTAGTGGTTATTTCGTAATATATCGTGACCGTTAAATTAACTGTAAAATGATGAGAAAGGAAATATATAGTACATAATTTGTTCCGTTTCTGTGAACAATTTCATAATTATAGTAATATTCATTTGTCATATTATAATACTTGCGGTATAGAATCGGTACCTTTTAAACTTTCACAGTGATCGTTATTCATCGCAAATAAAATAATAAAAAATTTCCTGCTTCATAAAGGAGATTTTCAATTCTATATATTTCATTTATTATTTTCATATCGGTTATAAATTGATTCTTTGACGTAAAATTTTTTGGATAAATTTTCCTTGTTCAATAAGTAAATTCATATCCAAACCAAATTCGCCACAATTCGTTACAATCGAATGAGCAATTTTTTCTGCACATCGATATCACTTAGCTGAACAAAGTCTAAAAATTCTTATTTTAACGTTTGTGATTTACAGCAAAAATATCAAGCACCTAGAGAAAGTTGTTCTATACCTGAGATATCAGCCATTTCATCAGCTATAATCGACCAATAAATCGATTCTTTATAAATGTTTTTCATAATTTAAATTTCGATTTCACTTTTTTATTTTTTTTTACGGGAAAATATTTCTACAAATATTTATTGAGATGTTTTGAATTTTTGCCGATGTCTATTTAGCATTCTGGATAAAATTGTTTAAATGATCCCTTTTATAGTATATCCCCAGCGTCAGTTCTGAAATGAATCAAATCTATAAAATTACCGGGATTTCTAAGGATTTTCCATAAACAGAAAGAAAGGACAATAAATTTGTTTCGATTCTCTTCTATTATTCGCTTTGCATAGATAATTTCTTTCCCTCGATGACTTCAACAAAATTAATTGCATCCCTTGAAGCATTTTTGTGCCAAACACTTTTTACGCGTGATATTGAACCTATTCATGGAATTTTTTATAATTATCGCAGGGTTTTACTATAAATGATCCTCGTAAATCAAGTTCAATTTTCTGAGCAAATAAAACACAGTAAAGACATAGTGGTCCTTTTAGGCACTGTGAATAGACTAATAGGCGAATATTGTGTTAACTTTATGGGAATAAAACGGCGACTCAACTGCCGAGAATTTTTACGGAAATTATATACTGATTTGGTTTCCAACAGTTTATTATAATTTCAAATTTTAATTAGCCATTCTGTGGTTTTTGAATCACATACTTTCTTATGTCCAGTTTTGAAGAAGCGTGTGAAGAAAATGTAGTATCGCTATATCTGGAAATGGTTGCTCTGGTGTGAGTTCTAAAGAAAATGTAAAAAAGCGAAAAAGATGATAAGGATGATGATGATTCATCTTAACTAATGAAGGAGATGGGCCGCTTTCATTTCTTTTAAATTTCTCGATAACAAGCCCATATTTTCGAAGATCCATTTTACAAGGATTACTACACAAATACCGGATTCTAAAATAATGAATATTAAAGCATGCTCAAACTTAGTTGACGGTTAAAATAAGAAAATTGACGTGAAAATCATAACTTGAAGAAATTAAATTTAAACTGATAAATAATCTCAGAAAAACAACAATGTATTTATGTGTTTTTTATTTCACCTAATTCCCCCCCTTTTGCCTGATTCTATACGGTCTAATCTCGAGGTACTTTTCGTTTATTGGATTACAAAAAAAAACACGCATACAAGAAATGCTTATAACAATCAATGAAAGAAAATATAGCATACCACAATGTGCCGTATAATCGGACTAAAAGACGAGAACAGAAAAAAAATTTTATTAGTTATTTTTAAAACATAAGATTTCTTCCCAAAAAAAAAAAAAAAGGGCGATGGGTAGTTACCGTCCAAAAAATTATAATTTCCCGTTTGTTAGACATATAATTTATAAAAAGAAAAGAAAGTGGTGTGTAAACTTCAGTTTTATTGTCAATTTAAAAAAAAAAAAAACTCGAATTTTTGCAAATAGTTTCAATTCAGCAAAAAATATGTTAATATTTCGAAAATACTCTACAAATTTTTCTACCGTTTATAATGAAATTTTTTAACACATCTTTATGTTCTTGGAAAATATGATTCTGTTATGAAGAAGTTAATTATGAAACTCAAGGGGACCGTAAATTATTTAAATTTTACAATTCAAAATATATTAATTTACATTACGAAAACGTTTAGGATTAAAAAGTGAATATAAAGAGATGCAATTGCATTAATTAACTAAATATCTTAGAATATACTAACAGTATAAAAATAAAAATCAATAGTAGAATATTAATAATTTTTGAAAAAATGACAATTACGTTTCTTTAATCTCACTCATTGAAATCTTATTAAATAATATAATTTTGCCTATAACATACTTTTTTTTTAAGGGGGATTAGCGTTATACATAATTATTTTACGCGTCCAACTAAAATAAAAAAAATGTGTTACTTGTTTCAATTTTTGCATTTTATTTCATACAGGGGGAATTGCCCCTTCCCGTGCCCCATACTGGGTACGCCCTTGTTCGTAACATAATTTCGTTGAACGATTAACATAAAAAATCTTACACGCACACGTGTGGTAATTGATGAATGTAATTTTATGTTGTTTTAAAAAATGGGTCAAAGGTGTCTAAAAATACAATTTGCTCCGTTAATCCAATTATTATTACGGTTGCTTCCAGAAGATCTTTTTTTATCCGAACCGCCGTGATAGTTTAATAGCGCACGCTTGTGTTTAACCGACGAACACGTTTATTTTTCTTTTTTTGCATTTTTCGGTCATATACTTCGTTTGTTTTTGTGCTAATTCGTGAATACTTTAAAATTGATTCTGCATCATGTTTTGTTTAGTACCTTTTGCTGATATTTTTATATTGAAACGCATAAAAAGGTAGTACAAGTAATAAAATATTTTACGGTGAGTAATTCTTTATTTTTAAATTGACTCCCTGTTAAATGTCACATTGCTTCGTAATGGTGGTTTTTTTTTTTCTTTTTTTGCAAATTTACTTTATTAATGAATATATTCAAATATAAATATGTGAAGCGTTGAATTCAAGGCCGTATCTAGACCAAAATTTCGGGGGTTGGGCTTATGAAAATATTTTCTTAATTATACTATATATATATATATGTGTGTGTGTGTGTGTGTGCGTATTTATCATGGAATATATTTATTTATAAATGGTACGCTAAAGCCTTGTAGTCAATTATTGTATATGTAATATTTTAATATTACAATAAAAACAAATAAAAAACAGTCGTTTCCATAGAATTTATAAAAATTTAAATTTTCTTTTCCCTTTGGTCAAAAATTGAAAAGAAATAAATTTATTCTGAATTTTGGTCTATTTAATTCAAGCAGTTATGATTTCGCAGACATTTCGGGAAGGGGTGAATCCGGAAAACCCCCCTCAGATACGACCCTGATTGAATTTAATGAATTTTACACTTCCCATTATAAATGTCTATCTATGTAAATGCCTTAAACAGAAGTTATTTAAAATAAGAAGATGTGTATGTACTATTTACCCTCTAGCATTCGGTTCCCAGTACGGCGCGTATAATCCAGAAAAAGCTGGTACAAAGTATACACCTTTCGTATCGGGTATGTCATCTGCTAGTTTATCAATTTCGTTTGTGTTGCTAATTAGATTAATATTATCGCGTAACCAATTGAAGGCAGCTCCCGCTATTGCAACCGATCCTTCTAGGGCGTATGTAGGCTGTTCTTTTCCGAACTGATAGGCTACCGTTGTTAGCAGTCCGTGTTTAGAATAGATTTTCTACATAACATTTACATAAGAGCTGAATGCAACATTGATACTGTAATTAAAACGCGTAACAATACATCTATCGGAGCAACATGCGATAAAAAATTATTCTCCTTACCAAACGTCAATGACTAATCGCGAAAAAATAAAAGAAAACATAATACGAAGTTCTCATTTTCAGAATCAACTGCACCGAGCGGAAGAAATGGATTCCGAAAAACGAAAGACAATTAACCTCTACTAAATATTAAACTTTCATCTTAGTCATCTATTTTCGATTATACGAGGAGAAAATTAACTTCGACAATGAATAGGAATTTTTTTAAAAAGGAAAAGGTCCTAGTTGCTTTGTTTTTCTTTTTCTTATTTATCCTTTTGGTTTTAAAAGTCCCACAAGAAATCCAGTAATTACCAAGACCAGATTTAGTTCTTCACAATAACCTTGAAAGTTAAAAAAAAAATTATACGACAGTAATCTTTAATATAATTGCGACAATTCGAGTAAAATTCGAGAAAAATGTAACGTGCTCTCCTATTCTGAAAGCTTATTTATTGAGATCTTTTATGCTACTGAGTAAGACTATTTTTTATCGATACCTCTTATTTTCTCCAGACAAATAAAAAAGGTCAGTTTCTTATTATTACAATTAATTTTAGAGAATGTTACAAGGTGATCGTAGGAGGAATGTTTTTTAGCGACTTTCAAAAATATTTCAGGTAGAAGTAGGTATGATACCATTTCGTTAAGACTTACACAAACATAACTGAGTATGTGTAGAACTATAAATTTCTCTATTTCGCAAGAAATAAATAACTTTATTAACAGATTATAATGAACGTTTCGATTATAAAATGATTAAATTGTTATCATAAAATTGTATATAATAATTTCGTGTAATTTTTATATTCTATACAGCCGTTAGTGCGCAGTAATTAAATTATATATACATGTATATATATATATATATATATATATATATATAGCCGGAACGTGTTAAAGTGACAAATTGTGACGACAGTTAAAACGTGCGGTTTTTTCCGCGGACTTGCGCGCAGGTTTCAGAAAATGCAGGAAATGACTCAGCGTTAAATGTAATGCGAAATGTCAGACTTGGCCCGTCACGATATCCGTACGGTTAAACCGGCGGACTTGCTTCTTGCGCGAACTAAAACATCATAGTTTTGTCCACCGATTTAATTTGATGTTTCTGAATTATCTTATTAGGATTCTTCGTACATTAAATTTGTTCTAAATCCTAAAAAGGGAGAAGGAGTCAACTTTCTTTTCCCTCTTTTTCGTTTGACTCTTATTTTATGTTCTTCCCATGTTTATTATTTCCACGTAATTAACATTTTTAAACACATTACTTTAACCGTTATATGCAAAACCGGATTTACCTACGCTATTACACACCCGGGGTATCACCCGGGTCAGGCCTGGATTTAGGGGAGGCCAGGGGGCTGCAGCCCTGGGCTCCGCCTTAGTAAGGGGCCCCCAGGAGACACCTACTTTCCACATGTAATAAAAAATTAATCTATCATTTGTCATATACATCAGTTTTTTTTTTAAATAAATAGAATTAACTTTACAGGAGCAAATGCACTTTTTAATACATTTATTTGTTAATAATTTTGTATTCATTTTTATTTCCTCCTAGAGGAGGAAACTTGGTAATAGTAAAATTTCGAGTTTCGTAAAAATGTACCAGAAATTTGTTATTAAGGTATAACAATCTACATTTTTAAGAAATGTATGTATGAATGTGCGTGCGTGTGTACACGCGCAACACACGCACACACACTATCCTTTTATGCAAATCTTTGGTTAAAATTTGCTGAAAAATTCATTGTTTAAAGTTATATACATATATATATATATATATACATATATATTTTTTGGCATCAAAAATTCTACCCATTGTCTATATGATATTTAGTTTTGTTTACATTAATAATTATATGTTAATTCGTGAATTAAAAATAATATAATTAAATTAAATTAAAGAAAATTTAGTTACTCTATAAAACAGATAATTTTATCACTTCCGAAAAGGGCCCCTAATATTTCTGTAGCTCCGAGAATAAAAGTGACACTGTCATCTGAAGTAGCATGATATCTGTGTAATAACAATTAAATTCCACTAAGTGTTTTCATAACCCCCGGTTGTGTCCCAGCAAGTTGTTTTTTTCAAAATTAAAATTTTCATTGTTAAAAAATTGAAACAAAATTTTTCGACATCACCATTCGATAGAAAAGGGGTCAAATCACGAGGATCCGGGAGGATTTGGAAAAATATTGAGGGGGTCATAAAAAATTTTCACAAAATGCCCGCCGGTGAGCACCCAGTTTCCCGGGTGTGCACATAAGGGTTAAAAAAGTATAATTGGCTTTATATTAATATTTTTAACTACTTATAATTTTTTCTGTAATACGTGTTTTAATAAATTTTTAATAAAATAATATAATCAGTTTACCTTTCGACCTGTGTTGTACAAAAGAAAACATCCGGTTCCGTACGTACATTTAGCTTTGCCTTCCTTAAAACATAAATGGCCTACCAACGCTGCTTGCTGATCCCCTATACACTGCATTTTACAATATTAAATATTAATTATTATTTTAACTTTAACTTAATTATACGTAACCGCGATTACGGAGTGATATGTCGATTTTTTCGTAAATCTAATAATTTCAAAACATACATTTGCCGAATTATTAAATATTTTTTGTTTGGCATTTTTGTACTTACTTGTATTGATATTAAATATTTATTAATAAATAACGTGTTATGAGTTAGTAAAAAAAACAAACAAAAAACGATACTCTTTTTATCGAAAATTCGCAGTGCGATAAAATTAAACTCAAACGATAAAACGATAAAAAATAATTATTTTCCTTACACAGCAACGGGGTAATATAACTAGGAACATTCATAACCATTTTCCATATTGATTGCTATCAGGACACCAGAATCAAGAAAAAAATCATGCATATAAATTGATTGACATCGATTTTATCAAGTTCAGTAAAATGAAAATTACTTAAAAGAAGATAGTTTGTGTCTCAAACTGTTTTATTACATTTTCATACTAAAACTTGAATTTTTAAGTTGACTTTTTTTTTTATACATCTGTTCGTATTTTTTTTTTAAACTTTGCCATTCTACTTTCCTTATTCTATCCTTCTTTTTTTTTTTTTTTTTTTTTTTAGTTCGGCAGTACACCATTTTCCCATTGTTAGTTCTTTTATCTGTCAAATGTGCGTCATCGGACACCATAACTTCATTCCCTGTTTATTCGATTTCTTTATTTTACGCATTGTGTACAAGCCGGTACTTCAATGAGTTATTATGCTTTCTACAGTGACTTCCATTTTACAATAATTTTTATTTTACAGTTGCTTATACCACTTACCCCAGATATAGGTACTCCTTTTAGTTCGGTACTTTGCAATTTTCCGTATATTTCCGAACAACTTTTAATTGTCGGCAGTATTTCCATCGGAATTTTGAAAAAACTACGAACAAATCAAAATACTTTCAGTTATTTTGCGTTTATAAATTAATCGAATTTTAAAAATATTTTTCAATATTACGTTTGTCTATTTTTACGTTTACAATCTTTTGTTGTCTTTATTTGATGTTTGTAAATAAGACGATTAATCAGGAGACAAAAGCTATTTTATTTAGTGTCAAAAAAAAAAATTAAAACTCACCACACGTTTATCGTAAAATTGTTTTAATACTTTTTCTAAATCTATTTTTCTACTAACACGTGAGATTGTTATAAATTTGTAATTTTTTTTTGAGCCATAACGTTCTAATCCAAATTTTTCACTTTATTTCAATTTCAACAGCCCGTACTGTAAACTGCTACAAAGGCCAGTACGGAGATGATAGCTTAATTTAGATATATAATAGCATAGTTATAATTTCGATGCTACACCGATGTCCTTTAAGGATTCAAAAAGGATGTGATGAGGAGTGCGGAGGAGGATGGATCGTAGTGCTGATGGAGAAGGCAGCAAAAGATTTCGAAGCGGAAGAAATAATGGGCATTCAAGAAGAGTGTACGGAATAAGGAAAGGATGGTATCAAAGAGAACATACAGGGGGAGGTTCCTTAGATAATACGTGTCGATGGGTAAGCGAGGTATGTCCTGTAAGAAGATGAAATAGTAGAACGTCGATTTGCCGACGGCCGGCGGTGAATATGTTGAATTGAGATGGGACTTGGAATATTGACAACATTTTATCTCTTAAATGAACTGCGAATTTTTTGAAATCTATAAAGGGTAAAATTGTGGCATATTTTAAATTTAAATTATAAGTAAAATTTTGAAAATCGCGTGAAGAAGAATAAAACGGAAATAGCAACTGAATTGTTTCCTAAAGGTGTTTTAGGTTCGTTGATTAAAAGTTCTTTAAGGGAGCTTAAATCCATTTCTGGTAATGATTATTCAAAGATAGCTGAACAGAAAGAAACTTGTACAATTTTCAACTGCAGCCCTTATTTATTTATTTTTTGTAGTTTTATTCAATACTTACGAAGGAATTATTGCAATGAAATAAAAACAATTTGTTTAGGTTAATTACCAAATAATACGTTCTTGCGCGAGAAAACTTAATATATTTCAAATTAATGTGCCTGGTAAATTGGCATCGTCCTGCGCAACGTAAAGAAGCCTAATAAATGTGTAAATAAAAAGAGGCGACCCAGAATCTGAAGAACTGACGGTAATTCCTAGTGGAATTTATAAATTAAAATCTAATTCAACGTAGATTAAATGATGTTACTATAGTAAAAGTTTTTGTATTCAGCGGTAAGATATCTATCGAATTTTATCGACGAATAAGGACAATCGCTTAGAAGTTTGTGTAAATGACATTTTGTAGCCGGAAATTGACCGCTAAAAAAGAACTAATCTTTCACGTACAATCGAATTGTTTCCCGTATGTAATCGTAATTTAGGTGTTTTTTTTTTTTTAAACGTGAGAAAACATTTTAGACCACCTGCAGGAAAGGTGAATTTGTCGGATGAGAATGTTCGTAATCGTATAATATCGACTTTTACCTGCACAATTCCGGATCCCATTTCATCGTATCGATGTTCATTAACATGGTACAGGAAGCGTTGGTAACATCGGTCATATGGAGCCCATTGTCGACTCCGCCGGTTAAATTCTGTAATTTATAAAAGACTACTGTGAAAATTAGAGAAATGTTGACGAGCTGCCAGGTAAAACAACAAGTCTGTTGATAAGAAAGACCATAAAAGTGACATATTTCTGCGTACCCATAGAATCCAACTGTCTATTGTGCCGAACATACACCTGCTATTTCGAACGGCTTCTTGCACCTCTGGTACGTTGTCCAGCAGCCAGCGTATCTTAACCGAACTGAAGTATGGACTCAAAGGTAATCCGCAGAGCAACTTCAGCTGATCCCTACTTTTATCCGGAGTTTCGGATAGAATTTTCGTTATGGTTTCGGTTGTTCTCATATCCATCCACACTTGGAAAAATAAAATAATTGATTTATTAAATTTTAGTAAATGTATATATATATATATATATATATCTGTATATATAAAAATAAAAAGACAATGATTACGTGTAATAATATATGTTTTAAACCACGTGTCTGTGATTAATTTGCAGATAAAAAATTATACTGGAAGAAGGAAGAAGCGCTCTTGAAAATATATAATTTGAAATTCCATGCGATCATCATCAGGTAAAATTCAGATTTATTTTAATCCGAATTTAATTCATTAATCGCGAGAATAGAACGCCGCTACGGATAGAAATATCAAATGAAATGTATTCGTTTGCTGACTTTGCGTACAATACGTTATAATGGTACTTAAAATCGAAATTTAACTTATTATAAATGGCGAACTGTGTTTGTACGCGAAATATTATTTTGGAAATGTTTACTTTGTATTGGATACGAAGATGTACTTGGGAGCCGATGGGTTATCTGCATATAAGCCCTAAAAAAAAAAAAAAAAAAAAAAAAAAAAAGCACCTGAAAGTTCTAGTATGGAAACAGTGTTTAGAAATTTAATTTCAGTAAAAATGAGAAAAAAATTACTTATGTGGCTTTACAATCACGAATAGGGATTAAATTAAATATTCTTCAGTGTAAAGCCGTTTATATAATTTTATATATCACTTCATACGAGATCGATGTTAAAAATCGTTAAGTTTATTTCTGATACAAATGCCGATTAATAAGAATTCTAATAAATGATTGTAAAAGTTTCGAGCGAATCCAGATTATTATTCCTGAACTTGCTGAATCCATAAAGACCCACTCATTATAAAAATCGTTCAATCTTTTAATAATTTACTGTGAAGCTGCTCTCCGAATATTTTATATTTTTCATTTATTCCTTCGCGGTAAGGCAAATTTGTTGAGGCTACCGATTTCTTCTTCTTTGATTTGTAACCGTGCCGTGTCCTGCTACTTGGGCCAGAGGCACAGAAGGAAAGGTATTATATTAGATTAAAGGTAGGATGTTTGTATTATTGAGGATTAGGAGTTTAGTTTCGGCGAAGGAGGTGCGCCGCAGTATGTTAGGAAGATTATTAGGAAGGTCAGCGAGTTGGCGTTGGAAAGTATAAGTTGTGCAGGAAGTTAGGATGTGGGCGATGGTAAGGGGAGTAATACATGCAGGACAGGTCGGCCGTTCTTCTTTTGCAAACAGGAACTGATGCGTAAGACGTGTATGTCCGGATCGAACGCGGCAGAGTACTACATCATTCCACCTGGACGTATTACCGGATCTGTGACGCTGGAGTCGTAGTGAGGAAGAATAGTGAATCGTTCCGTTGCTTTTGTCTTTAGCTTACTCCGAATGTGAGTCAGGATATCTTTACTCGGCGTTGGTATGAGTGAAATTGGTGTTATATTACGTGATTCTGCTGCCGCTGTGTCAGCCTCGTTATTAGCTGCAAGATTGCTGCGCCCTGGTATCCATGCGAGTACAATTTGGCCCGAATAAGTAAGCGCTTTTTCCGATATAGTTTTCGCGAAGGGATGTTGGATGTTCGTGTCTGTTCTGTATACATCTCTGATGGAACTAAGGGAATCTGTGCAAATTAGTATATCATGCTTTAACTCCGATTTTGCAACATCAATTGCGCAAGAAATTGCATATAGCTCTGTCGACGGCACGGAGAACATTGATGGAAGTGGACATCGAATTGTCCCATGTTTATAAACGACGGCACAACCACAGGAATTTCCTTTGTTTGCTCCATCCGTGTATAGTATTTCATGACCATTATACATATTCAGAAGATTCTGGAACGAGTCCTGGATAGTGAATTGTGGTGATGAGCGATGATTTAGGAGAGATGTGTTACATATTATGGGAATGGATATCGAAGGGGGAGTAGACAGTTGGCTAGTTTTGCAGAGAGGAGGCAAGTTAATGTCAAGGTTTTGGAAGATGTTTGTAATCTTGTTGTGAAAGAATAAATTTGAATAAGGAATAGATTGGTAGTTGTGATAAAACATTGTAGAGTCAGGCAGATCGGGAGTTGTGAGTGAGTGAATGTGGAATTTAAGGAGGATGTAAGAATAATGAAGATCAGCGGGAAGCTCTCCGGAGTAGTAAAGAAGATGGTTTATTGGTGTTGATCTCAATGCACCAATTGCAAGGCGTAAGGCTGTATGGCGGACTGAGTTTAATCGATTCAAGGTTGTTGGTGTAGAGGCTACCGATTTATTCTACGTATAATTTTTCGTTTTTTTTTCCCGTGTGTAAATCATCTAGAAATGTATTTAACAACCTTCTATTTCCTTACACAATATACACTGTAAATTTATAAATAAAAAAAAAAAAAAAACCGTCGTCAACTAACGTTTTTTTCTTTGGGGCGAAAAATAAAAAAATTTTCATATAATGCATTTTATTTCACTATTTGAAGATGAATCTAAATAAGATCTTTAAGTTTTTATATAAAAATGAAAGACCGAAATAACGAATAGATGAGGGGCGGTGGGAAGCGAAAAAATCGTTATTTTTAGTTGTTTTTTTTTTTAAATGTGAAAATATCTGATATTCGTGCGTGGAATAAACAGTGTCATCGGACCTTGACGAAAATTAACTGATTGCAAAGAGCGATTACTCACTCGGGTGTTCGACAAAGATAAAGAACAGTGGCTTATTTTAAAAGCGGTAGCAATGGACTAATTGAAGGAAGAAGAATCGATTGTGTTGTGTTCCTAGAACTTGAAGCTAGATTACAGTAAATTGAAGATATGAATCAGTGTGATCTTTTAAAGCTAGATTTTACAGTGTTCTCTAACCCGATGATTTTATAAAAAGAAAAGCGAAGAAAAAAAAAGCAAACAAAAACTCAAATTCAACGTTGCCTAATAGTTGGGAATTAATTTTTTTTAACCATTTTGCTCCAGCAGCAGATTCGTTTTAACATTTCAACAGTTTTCCCCCTAACACTCGGATAATACTATCCCGAATTATATTGTGCTACTATAAATTCACTTAGATTATGCTATACTACTAAAAGTATTTGTAACATCTGATCTTTTTATTTCACACTCACTTCTAGCGTTTAAAGATTTTGTATTCTAGGATTTCATCTTAAAATCTGAAGAACAGTAATTTCCGAAGTCGCCCGGATCAAAATATCTGGTTATTTTTACAATACCGCCCCCTCTCAACGTTTTCAACGTCCGCGATGAGACCGAAAACAGGTTCTTGTAATGGTTTAAATTTTTTCCGATAAATGAAAAGACCTACTCTTTTTACACCAACTTTCCTATACTCTCCATTTCACAATCTTGCTTTAGTTTCTTTCATGAAAGCCACAGTTCTTTATCAACTGTTATTTTCTGCTGTTCCTATAATTACTTTAAGTCCGAATTAAATCTTCAATAGATCTGTAAACGACACTTTCAAATTTCAATTAATTTTTACAAGGTTCTAAAGATTTGTTTCACTTTTCCACGCTTACAGCCGTTAAAATGTTGGGCATCAAATTTTTTCGAACTACCGTTTCTCAATAATTTTGTAACATGCATTATTTACCCATTGCAGTGTATGTATTGCGCTTGTCGTGATTTTTAACTTCCATACTGGAAATTAATTTTCACGTCTCTGGCTTAACTGCCGTACGGTTGCCTTAAATACCGTATGTCTGAATATTATTCCTATTACATATTTTTATTTCTCGCAATTTTACCAGCAATATTTTTCACACATTGCACATTACACGCCATATGTATTCACTGTCAACCTATTTCTTGTATTTCGGGAATTTATTATTATTATTTCCTTATTTTGTAACTTCCTGATTTTTTTTTTTTTTCTAATGGTAACACAAATATTTCTTTCGGCTGCGAGTTCAAAATTTGTACGCAACGCAACAGTATTATTTTTATTTACTATTTAGTACGGTAAACATTTTATTCAATTTGTGATCAACTATTTGAGTTGAAGTTTCACTAAAACAAAACATGTAATCGCATGACGCATTACGTACCATCCGAAAGACATATATTCACGTCACAGTGCACTTCTGTACGATACGAAGGTAGGGCGTTTTTTGTCTGTATAATTATTTCCGTTATGAATAAATTTTTCGAAAAATTAATGGTTTTATACTATTTTTAAATCTATTATTGATATAGAGTGAATTTTTGTTCGCGTTTATATATCGATTCACTCCTATGTAAATTAATTCAAATTCGTTATATTTTATTATGTTGTTTAATATTTACTTTACTCGAATTATTAAAATGTGTAAATTTACATCAGACATACGAGCATGACATACTATAAAGCCGGAGATTTAATATCAATTGTTGCATTACTATTATAATAGTTTTGATAATTCTAGACTACTAGCAGTAGTGGAAGTTTTACATTTTCTCGGTATTTATTTTACATACGCTTTTTTTTTTTTTTTTTTTTTTTTAGTTCTGTCATTTTTATGTTTTTGATGTATTTTTTCTACCGTTACATCGCGTTATTAATTAACTTAAAAAAAAAGTAACGACATGACAACTGGTAGTTAGATAAGAAAATTGCATAACGTCAAACAGAACCGACAAGAGAAATAAACTACACGTTTTTCATAGATCGAACACTGATATCGCGCTAGTAGTATGCGAAATTTTTTTTAGCCTAATATATCTTGATCTGAAGTGGAATTGTTATTGTTTCATTAACTTTATTTTATTCTGTTAATGTGCTGAGGGTTAACTTAATCCGTTCTTTGACGTAAAATTACGTATTATTAATAATAAATCTTCAAATAAGCATTTTAACTCTTGTGTAGGTGTTTTTGAGTTTACAACGTTTGAGCAACATTGATCTAGAAATTTAGGTAGAAATATTGCAAATCTTCCCACATAATGCGATGTATTGTAGTCTTATCAAGAACCACTGAATATAGCTTGATTCTGTTGATATTTAGCAGATTTAATTTCTCCATAAAAGGCGCGACCGGGTAACTTCGTATTATTAAAAAATGCAGCAGACTGTGCATACCGTATTATACTTGTTTATGTAACCAGCGGTTATGCAAAAGGTAATGCGGCAAATCATTTAATAAAAAAAAATAAAAAAAAAAAAGTCTTCCATCTATCAATTTGTAAATAATAACTGGTTAAATAACTGTTCCATATTAGGTAAGTTTTTATTTAATTAGGGAGCAAATCAAAAACACTCAGTTTTCAATGAATTGTTATTTGTATTTTCGGCCATTTTAATATTTATTTATTAGTAGCACTTAATGCCTTTCGCCTATGATTACTTTCTCAAGTTATAAATCTATCTATAGAGGATATAATATATGTACTCACATACTGTGTGAAAGAAAATCTTTTTGATAATTCGTTATCTTTTAGGTATTGTAATCAAGTTGCACTTATTATTCCAGCTGTGCAGTCAATTTGAACTTCTGACAGCATAGAAGTTAGGACACCGTAATAGTATCGCGGTATATTTCATAGGAAGAATATGTTTCGTTTTACTTAGTAGAGAATATCGTATATGTTGCGGAGTCCTAAGTAAAACGATTATTCTTTCGAAGTGTATTTTTTTTAGTTCGTTGTATTTTTACAGCTATAAATATGAGGTTTTTAATAGTTCAGAGTTTGTTCGACGTTGGATAATAGGATTTCAATTTTTTCAATCCCATACATGAAACATATTATTTATACTTTTCTGTCGGTTCTGAATCACATAAGGTTTGCTATGTTTTGGCTGAAATATTCCAGGTCCAGTAAGTTCGTTGATAATTTTAAATATTCGGAAATTACTACGAATCAGGTCTCTTGAAATTTATATAACTAAGCCGCATTAGTATAAAATCAGTTTTTTTTTTAAATTTTAACGAGCCCCGTTAATGTCCCATTGCAATATTTTTGTTGTCATCTTGTTATTTTAATACCTTTTAATTCATCTTTCAGTTTGTAGTTACAGGCATCTGGATTCTTGTGTACTACGTGGTGAATTAATGATCATACTTAATTGCAGAATTTTAGTTTTCCTAAGCATTGCTAAAGTGTTGCAATTTTCTGAATGTTTTTCATTATTTGTATGTTTATGTTACTGCTAAGTTATGTTCCAAACCGGATTTTGTATGTGCATTTATACTTGGAATATGTAGACACTGGTCGCTTAAATAAGCCATGTGCTAAGGAAAAGGGGTTTAGTAGATAGAAGACTAAAGGCCTAATTCATGGTAGAAGAAGCAACATAATTTTCCACTTGAAGGAGCACAATAATGTGCACTAAAATAACAACAGACCAGAAGATACTGTTGCGCGATGCTGAAAAACTATTTAGTTATTAGTTATTTTACGGTGAAGAAATGTGGCAGAAAAGAAACCGATTCGACATAAAATTAACGTACGGCAGTGGAGTACGTCAGCATAACAAAGAATTCTAGTAGGAGTACAGATCTTATAATAATATGTAAATTAGAATAAAACGAAATCGATGATTTGGTGTGCAGTATAGAAGAGAATAGGTAAGTAGAGGTGCTGGCTATGAACTGTTTCGAGCGTATTTATATTCTGTAGCCTACAGTTTCGCGCATATATCGTATATTTAAAATGTTACAAAGTATGGATACAGTCATTTTGTGAGAAACATAATTTACAGTTGCTTAGAATTGCTTATATTTCTAATTAACTTGGACCACTTTTGTCTGTTCATAAGATATTAGTTCTCTTTGTTGATTGGGTTTTTGAAATATATATACAAATTTTGCAGTTTTATAATGTATTATGCGAGACCCGGGAGGTAGACTATTACATGCGAGGCCTCTTAAGATTTTATACAGACGTTACGGAGCATTCCGCATAATACTGCTCAACAGACGTTATCACTGCAATTTTTCTGTTAACGCTGTGACATCCAAATCAGTTCGGTTTTAGCATTTATCTGAAGTTTTTTATTCGCGATTTTTTATATCCAGGATTTTTTGTAGTTGCTTACTATGAAAAGTCGAGCAGATTTAATTTTGAGTTTAGTAAAAACTGAGAAGTTTATTATTTATACATATTTAAAATTACATGTATGTTTTTATTAGTGACGGAATATTTTGGTCTCATTTAGCAAACACCATATAAGATTTTTGAAAAAAAAAAAAAATTAACCCTAACAATTAAATTTTTAATAATTTTTTTTTTTTTTCAACGGCTTCATCCTGGAACGATTTTCATCATAATTTTTCTAAATATTGCTTTTTTTGTGCTTCGTCCATTTAAACTTGTTTAATTTTTTTTTTGCATTATCTCTATAGCTATGTGGTTAAATCAAAGAAAGATTGAAAAATTTGCTGAAACATTAGTAAGGCATTGGTTAAAGAGTTTACTAGCCAGCAATAATAAATTGAATTTCTATATTAAAAAAGGAAAAAAGGAAAAAAGTCCAAAAAGTTCGAAGATTTTGAAAATAAAATTGTTGGTTTCGTATTAGGGGCGGAGTCACAGTATTTAGAATTTACTCTTTAAACTAATAATGAGTTTTAGATATTAAGCTTTATATTGATGACTTTGTAAAAATTAACAGTTCATTAAATAAATTTTAATCGTATATTAATTACATAATTTCTAAATAAATTTAATATTGAATTCTAATTAGCATCATTTTTATAAAAATATATGAATGATAAATATTACTTTATTCAAAATTACATTTAGCTTAATTTTTTTGAGCGGGGTTGAAATATTTATCAAAATATACGTGCGTATTAAATCGATTTTTTAAAATATTTTTGCGTATGTAGAAATTTCCAAATGTAATTAAAATTTGTAAATTTTGTTAAACCATCATATTTTATTAATCGAGAAAAAATAAATAAATTTTCAAACCTATTTTAATTAGCAATTATCGCACCTCAGATGAACTTTATTGGTTACAACATTACCGCTGAGCACTTGATTTTGTAATTTCTCTTGTCTGTTGATCCATAGCTACCAGAGACTGCCTTGCCTTCATTTCTCTCATCAGTCTTCTAGTCCATTTTATTTTGACTACATCTAGCTTTTGTACATTGTATCCTGATAATTCCTATCATGTTTGTGGCAGAGATCGCATATTTTTTGAATGTTCCAGTCTATCTCTTGAACGTGATTTATGGTTAGTTCACAACTCGTAAAACTTGATCTTTCTTCTCTATATAATGTCTTTCACGATCTTTCTTTACCTATCATCTCGGTTATTCCTATTTTAGAAGTTTTCATTAGTTCCGTATCAAATTAAAAAGAATTATTTTCAAATTATTTCATCCATTTCATATTGAATTTAGCCGCTATTTTTTAAAATTTATTCTATTTTCCACTTGCAGTTTATTTTTAAAATTTCAACGCACATTTATCTTGTAAACAATAATATTATTTCGCTTTTGTATTTTTCATGTCACCCCGCCTTTCTTATATATGTATGTATGCATGTTCGTTTTTTTTTTTTATTACTTTTTTTGCGTTATCTTGTAAACAAATTCTAATTCTTCATTCAAAATTTCAATACCACAAAGGTATTCTAATGTGTACATTGATATGACATCTACGAATAATAATTTTAACGTAGTGTTTTAAATTTATAATTAAAGTAATAAACAATGCAAATCTGAATCGTTTTGATTTACACTGCAATAACGCATGGATTACGAAAAGTAAAAGAGGTCCGATATAAAAATAACTCACCGATAGCTTTGTAGAAAGGCTTTCCAGTTAATTTGTCCCATAAAATGGTCGTTTCTCGTTGATTAGTTATGCCGATAGCTGCGATGTCATTCGGGTCGATCGCTTTTTCTTTCAGACTTCTCAAGGTACCGGCAATGGTCTGATAAACTTTATTCATGATTTCCTCGCCGTCCTGTTCAACCCATCCTTCTTTAGGATAATACTGAGTGATCGGCAGTTGATGAGTTGCGACTACGGCACAAGTTTTTGTCGAAAACACCTACGATATATAGTAAAAAATGAAATGGCACATCGTAAACAGTTGTTACGATAATATTTTTGTTATGCGTTCGACCTTTTCCCGGAATTTGACCGTTTTACCGTCACGATATCATTTTTATTCAAAAAAGCGCAATGATTCGACAAAATTTATTTAATTTTTGCAATTTTATAACTAATTTGCCAGTTTATAAAAATTCGAAAAGCGTAAACTACGATTTTTACGCGTTTTTTTCGATTTCATTAAGCTGTTTAGAACGATATAAACAGTTGCACTGCTCACAACTTCTTTGAATGCTGCGCTCTTGATTCTGAACGCTCTGTTTTGTACTCCAAAATCTTAGCACCGAGTCTTCCTGCTCCTTATAGTTCCTTTTTTTTTTTTTTTGCCCTGTCCTTCCCATCTCCAAATATAATTCTTGTACTTCAATCTTTCCTAAGCTCCATTTCTAATCGTTTCCCTATTTAACTTTTTGTATAATTTCTGTAGTTGTTGGATCAAAGCCGCTGGCGCGCCCAAAAGAAAATATATAAAATATTTATATTAAAAAAAAAAAAAAAATACTGCCCACAAACATATTAGTAAACTTTTCTCGCGTAATTTTATTTATGGCAACTGAGCATAAAATCGAAAAAAAAAAAAAAAAAAAAAAAGGAATGAATAATTCAACAACAGATGGCGAAAAGCAAATTGAAGACAGCGTATACACAAAAAAAGAATTATCGGAAAATTGGTTAAACACATTTTTTATAGGGCGACGGTTCACGAATCGTTTTTTTTTTTTTTGGAATTTTCTGTTCCAGATTATTCTTTCCGAATTAATATAAATAAAGGTAGACAATCGTAACTTAAGTCTTGCGCTGATATGCGGCCGTGCGACATCGAATTAACGAAGACTCGAAAACGCTGAGTCATCGGTAAATCTTTAGTTTCTACGCGTTTGTAATTAGGAAAGATTTTTTTTCTTTGTGTGTTTTTGTTGTTCGTTTCTTTTTAATAAATTTATTTTGCAGTAAACCGTGTGTGTAGATTTAAGCAACCCACATATTTGTACCTTTCGATTTTAATTATTTTCAACGGCGGCAAATTACAAAAGTAGGTGTTTTTTTTTTTTGTATAATCCAAAAAAACGATACTTAAAGATTTACTGGAAAAGTGTAATAAAAATGGGCTAAATAGTAAAAAATAATTATTCGATAAAAGATAATTATATTTCAGAGTAATATACACTTAAAAGCATATATATACATATATATATATATATATATATATATATATTACGATTGTTCTTAAACGTTCGTACCTTTAATTTATAGCCTCGGTACATTAAATTCCCAAAATTGGAACGATTAAAAAATTACATTAAATATTCCCGATGTTTCCGACAGTAGTTGGCTATTCGTTTTTTCGATCTTTTAATCCGTATCTTTCGACCTTTTAATCCGTATCTTTCGACCTTTTAATCCGTATCTTTCGTCTTTTATTGATTTTTCTCATATCGGATTACCGCGTTTTCATATTCCGATTGAATTTTTATCGATTTCTGGGGAAAAGTAGAAAAATAAAAAGCAATGGAAAGGCACGTTCGGGAACGCGATCTCCAGTTGGTTATAAAAAGAAATGCAATAATGCTTAATATAAATACGTTCCTTTCTTTGAATAGTGCCGTCCGAAACTGTTCTCGTCTATCGCTCATGCTTTTTTTCTAATCGCAGTTTTTCCGTTTAACTGTTGAACCGAGGCATCTTCTCAGTGAATTTTCTTTCTCTTCATCGGTTCAATTTTTATTATTCTGTTCTTTTCTTACACACAAACGCCATACTCAATACTGTATGTACCGCTCTCTGCTGAGGACTCGTCGGTTAGAATACCCCGTGCCATTATGACTTTTCAATTACATTTTTCTTCAGTTCTACTATCTAATATTTTGAAATTCATCATTCTGGCTTACTTAGAAACAAGGCCACCGCGGTCTATGCATACTCCTTATGACGTTTTACTTTTATTCTTGTTCGATTGGGAGGAGTTCGCGCTATTTGCTGTGAAAATCTTCCTTCCGAAGTATTTGTCTATCCAACATGCCATGCTGGAACCAGTTCGTACATTGTGCACTGTCACGCGATATATTTCAACCGAACTAAATCTGCGTCCCATAGTTGAACTTAGTATAATAGGGCATTGTTATGAAAACTGATTTGGTACACACTTCTTGGCCGTGTATATTCGAGATGATTTTTATTTGCGGTATTTAAACGGTTTTAATTCTGCCGTTAAAACTTCATTAATTAAGAATTGACAATACGATGTAACTAAAGGACTTTGTAGCCACAATTGACGTGCGTTCTTTACGACTGTTTTTTGTTATCGATCAAGGTAGGGGTACATGAACACACTAAGGGGAAGAAATCGTAACGAACTAATTGAATATTATCAAATTAGTTACAATCGAATCGGCAGCACAATGGCGCTTTTGTTAATCGTGGGTATCAAGGGGACATCGAGACATTTTAAGATATATCGGTAACACTTCCGAACTGTACGTTTACCGTTCAATTAATTATTGTCGTTGTACGTTGTTTTTATTTATTTACTTTTTTTTATTGCTTTTTTATTTAAACTATTTATTACCATGAACCTCGTACTGCTTGTACCTTCATCGATTGCTCCGATTAATTCCCCGTGTTTTTTCTCATTATTCGTCTTCGGTAATCCGTTTTCTTCGTCATGCAGAACAGACCTGATGATAAAACCGCTATTATTAATTGTTTTTGCATCATTAAATACGAGGTGTACAGTAATATGCATTTCACAGAAATATATACTCGTATATGTGTATATGTGTATGTAATGGCCATACGTAATTGTTGCGCCGGGAGTAATGTAAATTCCAAAATCACTGTTTGTTCCTTTGTAACGTTGTTATCTGCATGTTAGATCACTGTGACACGATATATTTGTTAGTAATTGCACTTTAGCAATTTTTTTAAACAAGTAATTACCGATAAGAAAAACGTACTTAATGGTAGCAGCTCATCTACAGTCATTACGGATGTACCATTGCAGATATATAAAAACTCGATATCCTTTGGACTTCGTAATGGGGCACTCCCTGGACTGCCTGTGTTACGAATTTGTGGATAAGGTTTTTTGGAAAATAATTTAAAGCAGATCCCCTTATATGCGCAGAGATTCGTTGGCCGGTATCAAAAAAAAAAAAAAAAAAAAAAACAGAAAAATAATAATAAATATTTTCTCTTCTAATACGATAAATGAACGTGTTTTACGGTTTCGCGTTTTAATTAAAAAAACCCGCGCATTTTTAACGAATAAATGTTGTGTTCAGAATCAGTAATGCGATTGAAAGAATATCACAGTTTTACTCACCGAGTATACTTAAATTTTCGAAGCAAAACATAAAGCTTCGTAACTGCGTGAATTTGGTCAGTTTTTACTAAAAAATAAAGTCGTTCACACGGAAACGTGTTTTGTACATCTGTAACAGCCATTAAAGGTGTACGAAATATCATTTTCTGTTTTCAAATGTTCAGCATGTAACAACTGCAGCATCAGTAATACCGTAGAAATGGAACGGTTCGCGTATAAATTCGATAAATTCAATTAAGCGGCGGCGGCGGGGGGGGGGGGGGTTAAAATCACCTCGAAGAATGACCTGAATCAAACGGTGCCTGTTTCCAGGTCAACTCTACTGACTAGAAAAATCCCGAATTCCTGTTCAAAATATTTATTTTCTCCTGCCCGTATTCCTTAGAGTGGAGAGGATTTCAAAATTTCCTATTCGCTTTAGAACAGTTATGTTTTTTCTAAATTCTGAAACGATAATGGTAAAATTCTAACCACCGCCAAACGGTCTCAGTGTGTGTCCTGATTCCGAGGCGAATGGCGAAGATAAAAAAGAGAAAAATTTATCTATAATGAATTTTTGAATTTTTTCTTAACTAAAACACGGTGACGATGTCCAGCATAGAAAAAAAAAAAAAAAAAAAAAAAAAAAACTACAATGTAAAACAACGATTACTCCAAAATAAAGCTCTGCGGGTAATAACGAGGCGCTTTAGTAGGTTTCCTAATGCAATACATAAAGATCGTAATATAAAGAAAAACGGGGGGGGGGGAATTAAAAATTATTATGAGAACTACAGTCTGACGGATAAATACAGTAAGAAAATTGCAGCGAATCGAGATACGAGATGATTGTAGATGCTCGCGATTTAACGAATATTGCGAGATAATAAATTAGGTTTCTTGAAGAACTAAGAGTCAATTTAAATTATTCACTTTCAGCTTTTAGTTTGAATCGCTTCCAGTTACTCTTGACTAAAATTATCTCTTCCATCTAAATTTTATTCCGCTATAACGATTATCAATAGAATTATGAGTAAAGTGGTAGCGTTTACACTGATTTGTATATATATAAGATTTAGGTTTTTGTTATTTTTCAAATAATGGGTAATCGATTTTTTTTTCCCTTTTGCGGCACGCATACTGCGTTGTTTAAATACTTTGAAAAATTTGTTGAAATTCTGTTTTAGATTTTTCTTTGCATTTCTTAAACAAATCTTTCGATTAATTTCGTTTCTTTCCGTATTATCATCATAAACAGGAAAAAGAAAAAATCTCGAAATTTGAAACATCAAATTGGCGACTGTTAATGAAATAAAAGTAAAATACCATTCTTTTGGCAGCAAGACACTGGGGTGAAATTAGAATTCACAAAGCACGGCAACACTGAAGAAAGGAAAAAAGCCAATTTGTCGTCGCGATAGTCCGGTGATTTAAATACTCGGTTATTGCTCGGACTTGATTTCTCGCGACGGTGTGCAAAATTATAATTAAAATAAAATATTAAAATAATAGCGGAGAAGAATTTGACGGCTAGTTAGCAGCCATATGATCTAATTCCGGGTCTTAAAAATAAAAAAAAGAAAAAAAAAACGATTTCTTCCTTCTTTGACCGCGTTTTTTTCGCTTGCTTTTTTCTTCCTTTTTTTGGCCTCAATTTGTGTTTCACACGGAAGAAAATTCGTGTTTTTTTTTTGTTTTTGATGGGAGGAGCCAACACAAAATGAAAAGGAGTCAGTTGAATTTTAATCCGGTGAAAGATATTATTAACACGAAGCAGGAAGGGTCGAGAGTAATGAGAGCAGGAAAAGGCGAAATGGACGCAACAAGGAATGGTATTTGTTTTCTGAAAAATAGGAATAATACAGAGCGTTCAATTGACGACAAGGAGAAGCGTCGTAAACGTTGTAAAAGGGCAGTGAAGAAGCTAACAAAAGGCGAAAACGAGAGGAAGACAGAACGGAAAAGTCAAAAATGTAGCGGCAAATAATGGGAAGACATAACGGAATGGTGAAGTGAAGAAAACTAAATATCACGGATTAGAGGATGAATAACAGTCTGATGAAATGAATAATTATTAGAAAAGGAAGGAAATGTAAAACGAACAGGTTTTCAAATGACTTTTTCAATTATTTCAGTTTATTTTTGTTGCTTAATTTACGAAGGAAATGGAGAAGATATGTTAGGGACATAAAGAGAATGTGAAGAAGGGATAAGTATCGAAATAAAATTTTATTTTAATTTGGGAAATGATTGCGAATAACGAAGAATATTTCCTTGGTTATCTCGTATAACTGAACTCTATTGCAAGACTGGACACCACCTGAGGCGAAAATTATCTTTCCAGCAAATTAAGTAAAAAAAAAAAAAAAAGGAAAGAAAAATTGTAGACACTACAATAATTTGTGATAAGTGAGAAAAAAAAAATAGTGAGAAATTTATCGGAACTGTCATCAGGCAATTAAAAACTATTCTGCGCTTTCTAGATATTCCATTCGTTACAAATGCGACAAATCTTTAAGAAAGGATACGGTCTTCTGTGCGGTATCTGTAATTGTTTTGGGTTGTTATATCCATTTTTTTTTTTTTTTTAAATAATTTAGTTAATATCGCGTCACCTGATGTAATTACAGTAAAAAAAACAAAAGTCGTAAAGATTAACTAATAATAAAAAGATTTTTATAAATATTGTATAAATGTTTGCTATAAAAAACTTGAGTATAATGGGAGGTTTCGTCGCATTTTTGTAATATGATAAATACTGAACGCTTTCGCGAACAAAAATTACAGTAAAATTAAATATTTCGCTAGGATAAGGTTTTCTATAAGTGTAATTAATATTGATTACACGTATTTGTTTGCTAGATGAACGCTTTTGTTTAACCTCTGTCGTTGTTTATGGTATTATACGGGAAAAAAAGAAGAAGAAGAGGGAAAAAAAATCGACGAGTAGAGTGCCGTGGCTAATTTGCCGATTGGAATTTAGCGTGTTTGCGAACTGACTTTTTTCTATCGGGCTTAAACATGGCAACATTGTGTAGCATAGAAACAAAAGTGAACAACGCGGTCTAAGTTGGTCTAGTTGCGAAAATAAACGGAAATGCGCACGAAATTGATAGCATTTTCTAGCTTTTTTATTGTTTTTAGTTCAGCTGGCTGGATGAACTGGTCGATCCGGAATAAGTTATAATATTACGACGACGACGACCGCGCTAAGGAAGGCACGTAAACAATTATTCGGAACCATGTTGTTAATGAGAGGATAGAGTTTATGAAGTGTTTTTATTTTTAACGAATTCACAGAACTATTTCGAAAATCGCGGAGCTAATTTCGCGAACCGAAAACATTTTTAATCAAAGAATTAAAAAGATCAGCCAAGGTAAAAAAAAAACAAACAAAACAACTAATGTTTAAAAATCTAGTAGATTTCACTGTGTTACAAAGAGAAAGCAACGCGGCGCTATTAATTTGTGTGATGACGGTCGCTGAGAAAAGGTACATACTGGTAGTGTGTTAAAAATGCGCTTCTGACTTAACAACGGTTTCGGACACTTTTCCAGCATGCTCTTTAACCTAAAATATAGGTGTCAAACTGGAGTGAAAACAAACCCTTTTTTCCCGTTGTAAATCGTAATTGTATATTTAAAATTACCATTTTTAATAGTGTATTTATAATATACTGCGAAACTTTTCTCAGCGACCGTCACATTTCGTATTTTTTTCATGCTAGTTATGAAGTATAAATGGAAACATAATCTCAAAAGAAGTCGTTAAAATTACCTTTATGCTAATAAATTTATTAGGAAATATCTTCACACCTCGCATCAAATTAATAGAGAACCTCTCTCTTTTCGCCTGCAAATACGACTTTTAACTTCCATCAGATGTACATCGTTACATATATATTTTTTTTTTTTTTTTTTTTTTTTAATTATATGCGGATGCGCATAAGAGTTTAGAAAAAACAAAATTTCCAAAATTCATCGGTTTTTAAAGTATCGCTTTCATTTTACACTTGTTGAAAAAATCACAATTACCGTTTCACGTGAAATAATAACTAGCAGAATGCTCCTTTTGTAGTTTACGAAGGAAAACTATTTGACGTGCGATGCATGGAAGTGTTTCAGACAAATCGTGAATTCCATATCATACACGATAATAGAGAGGAAACGATGAAATATATCGGTTTACAACCGCGAGCATTTCGGCAACATAAAATCAAATTCTTACGTATCGTCTGCCGAAAATCACGAACGCAAACTAGATCTCGCGCGCTATAGCTACCACTCGGAACTCCGAACGCGACCTTAACCGCGTACTACGTCTTTTGGGTGTTTTACTGTTAATCAGACTGATGCTAAATCTTTATATCTCAATCTCTGTTCGCCCATAAAGTTTTTTACAATCGTTACCTTGACACAGGTAACAAATAATAATAATAATAATAATAATAATAATTATTATTATTATTTTGAAGAGAAAAAAAAGTAACGAAAAATTAAAGGATTATTACATTTTTTATATGCATATTTTAACGTTCGCTTGAGAAATCGTTGTGCGCGCGTAGTTTAGGAATCGCAACACAGACCGCAGTTCCTAAACGTTTTTTCAATTGAAAATACACGGAATAGTACAAAAACGATTTTTGCGTTTTTTATATTTTTCTGTACTGAGATGCTAAAGAGTAAATGAAAATTTATAATACCCGAAAATGATTTATTAAACTTTATTACTATTCATCATCATCATAAAGGTAGCATCTCCCATTCGGGAGGGGTTGCACATAAACACCATGTATATATGTACGTCGGCATCTGGCTGATTCTATTAATTGGAAAAAATCATTAATTTCCATGTTTGCGTTGGTTAATTGTCCATTCTTTTCCTTCCTCTAAGTGCTCTTCCTTGAATTTTATACCCTACGCTGTCAAATTAAAAAGACATTCTTCTCGAATTTTATGAGCGATAAATTTAGTTTTTCCTATTTTTTGCGTCGTCCATTAATTGCAATCCTGTCGACTTTGCATCTATTCAACACCTATCGGTTGATTAATCTGTCACGAAATTCTTAGCATGCGTGTCTATACGCCCACATTTCCACGGCGTTAGTTCTTCTTTCACAGTCTGCATTTATTGTTCCCAGGTTTCCGCCGAGCAAAGCAACACGGACCAAACATTATTCGTTTCTTTTTTTTTCTAGATCCATTTTATTGTTTCTCAGGACTTTTTCTAAGTTTCCACAAATGCCTTACTATCATTATTATTCTGGCAACTATTTCTTTGTTGTCGCGTCCGTCTTCTGTAATTAAAACTCCTAAATATTTATACTGTTTCGCATTTTCTAGTCGTTGTCTATGTTCACTTTAATTTCACTAGTTTTTTGTGTCTACTGAATTTCATGATTTTTTGCTTTATTTTCATGTTTACCTTCCGTCCTTCATATTTATATTCTCTAGCATTTTCTGCATCTGTTTCTACGTTTCCGCTATTAGTACCATCTGCGTAAGAGATATTATTTATTTTGAGTCCACTGATCCTAAAGCGCCTTATGTTAAGTTTTGGGGACTTCGTAATTTCACCTACATATGCATTAAATAGTCTAGGAGACAGGGGACATACCTGTCTGACGCCTTTTTTTAATATTACATCGCTTCTCGGAGTATTCCTATTTTTATTACATTTGCCTTTTGCTCCCAATACAGCTCTTTTATTAAATGCGAATATCTCGGCTATCGATATGTTATTATTTTTGTAATAATTTAACTAATTTCGCATGATCATCAACCGTGTCAAAAACCTTTCCTCGTAGTCTATAAAGCATACCAGCACATATCTATTTATATTTAGGGCTCCCCTCTGTATTATCATTTTGAATGGTACGATGGCGTCTCTGATGCCTTTCCGAAGCCAAACTGCGTTATGCTTTAAAATTTATCTATTCTATGCTCTAATCTGTGATTTATAATTGCAAGCAGAAATTTTGAGGTATGACTTATTTGGAGCAATAGTTCTTCGATGATCTGAACATCTTTTCGAAATGTGCTTTTTTTTTCGGTACAACAATATTACTATTACTATCATTGTTATTACTATCATTGTTATTACTATTATTATTATTACTATTATTATTATTATTATTATTATTATTATTATTATTATTATTATTATTATTATTATTATTATTATTATTATTATTATTATTATAACGCAAAAAGCGTGTAAATTATTGCGCAAATTATAAACATTTATCGGTTTAAAAGTTAATTTCGTACACGCGTCAAACAGCTGAATGCATTAATTATGAAATATCGAAAGAACTGCTTATATTTTAGCAACAGTGTGTCGGATACTGTCGGCAACGTTTGTTTTCTTCTTTTCCACGGCTATTGAGATCTGAAAGTGATAAATACGGCAAATGAACGAAAAATAGAGAGAGCTTCGTAAATATCGCGAAATTATGTTAACGTAATTTGGTTTAATTGTCTTTTTAAAATTAGCCATTTGTTGCGCGCGCTATTATTTTAAAATATCAAAGAAATCGCGGATATATTTTTCTTATTTTTCTACACCACTGATTTTCTTCTTAATCAATTTCGCTGATGAATGTTAGCTTTGTTAGCGAAAGTCTTAATTCGGCATGAACAAAAGCGACTTTCGAACGGTTAATTTGCGAATTTTTAAAATAATCCTGCTCGCAATTAACTCAGAGAAAATATCCAATTGACTAATTCGCAGCATTTTGAAAGAGTAGTTATCGGGCCAAAAAAAAGCGAAGCCAAAAGTTAGAATTTTATTTTTTTTCGACGCTCCTGCCAGTCGATTGACGGAAACGCGCTTATACCGCAACAGTTTGATAAATTATCTACGTCCTGCTGTGAGCTTTGCATGGTTTTTTTTGTTTTTTTTCATACTTTTTCTTGTTTGTTTTATGCGCGTTGAAGAACAAAAATTTATTTCATATGTGCAAATATTTGCACAATGTCGTACTGGTGTTTTACTTATGATAGCACGATAATTTTTGCAACAAATAAACTCTCTGTAGTGTTCGATAACTTTTTTCAGTTAAAATTGTTGCATCTGTCGAAAAAATTGAATGATTTGTAAGAAAAGCCTAGATTGAAACAACCCGATCTTCTCTCCTGACGGAAAAAGATTCGAAATCACACCCTCATTAAAGAAACAATTATAAAATTTTTTGTTAATAAATGATTATTAACGCTTTAAAATTATTTAAATTCACCCTTTTTTACGTAGGAGTAAAAATTGTATTTCTAATAAAGGAAAACTTCAAAGTGATGGAACTTTATTTTTTGAAAATTCGATTAAAAAAATTTAGTTCTCCTTTATCAGTTGGGGAAGAGTTGGAGCATTTTTCCCTTTTTTGTATATAACATTTTTTTCGCAATTTTTCAACATTAGTAATTTACGATTGGATTAAAAATCTGAAAACTCTGTTTCGTATTAATCAAATAATCGGAAGTAATGAAAAATTTAGAATTCTCGAATAGTATTCGGAAATTTCTTTGCTCGCTTGGCCGTGTGACAATTATACTGATAGAAATTGTGCAATAATTTTGTAGACTATGTTTTACCGTAATCAAATAGCCAGAAATAAATAAAAGTTGAAAATTTGAGAGCTCCGAACGTCAGATTTATTTTTTATAAAAAAAAATAAAAATCAAAGCCGCCTTAAAAAGTTGGCGAGCGAAACATGGCGGAAGCCCCCCCCCCGGTATATTAAAACAAAGAAAGCCAGTCAAGTATAACGTTTCACGCGCTGAGGATTCCGTACGTTAAGTTAAAGATATAACCATTATTTCCATTTACATAATACAAAAAATTCGAAACACATATTCAATTTTAAATTTGTAACATCGTACATATTTTTCACTCGGCATTCTTGTGAATTTTGTATTTTTATGGCTTTGATCAATTTTAAAAACAGATAGAAACAAAAGCAGGATAAAACACACACATGCTAGCTGAAAATACCGTATGATTTTTTTTGGAACTTGCGAGGCGACAATATCCTATTATAGGAAGTATATTACACTCACTCGTATCTGAGCAATCTACTGAGTTGCGCGACAAACCCTTTCCATGCAGTATGGAATACTCACCATATAATCCTATTTTTTCCAGCGACCCTGTGCCGGGAATTCTCAGAACATTATCGGACTCTAATATAAGGTCTATTCCGAAGAAATCCTCTCTTGAGTTACGCAACGCATACACATGTATACACTAACGGAACAAAATCCATCGCAGCTGGCTGCAGAACACTAGCAGCCTGCTCCTATCAAACCGAGAACTTGATGCGCGCGGTCCGATTAAATGATGGTTGTACATCCCCCTAGATGCCGCATTAAACAGATACCATTACCGAGAAGAGTACTGCTCATCACAGATTCGCTAGCCTCTTTGCATTTAATATGTCGCCGAGATAGTAAAAACCCTGTAAAGGATCCAGAGTGATTCATATAAGTTGCACAGGAGCGAATGCGATTTGTTGTTCCTATTGATTTTGAGTCATGCCGAAGTACGTAAAAGTGACGAAGTTAACCTCGCAGCACGCTCTGCAATATACACACAGAGAATCTAGAATGTGTCCCCTTCCCGACACTATCCCATATACAGTTACGAAGATGCGCAAATAAAAGTGGAGTTCCGAGCGGATGGCGTAAAAAACTTTCCTGAAAAACATCAAACTAACCACTGACCCTTGGTGGCCTCCTGATGGAATAAACAGAAAAGAATATTCGATCCGCAATCATCTTCGGACGGGACACATTGCTGCGTCACATACTATAACTATCTTTATACCAACAGCTCCTCACCAACGAACTGTCCTGCATGTAGGCTGCCAAACGAACCACCTGTAACGTATTTCATTTATAATTGCAAGAAGCTTGCGGAGCAGCACCGAAAAGCGCATAATAAGGAGGTCCCCGTGCACGAACACTTCTTGCGCCATAATCAAAATCCCGGCGTTTTCCAAGGAAACCGGATTACATTTTCACGTGTACATTTCACACAGCTCTCAATGTTCTGTAATAGTCTGGGCAATTAAAGACAGAACATAGATATAATTTCGTGTTGTAATCGAGAAGACGTGTTTAGTGTGTTGATAAAGTTTACTGATAAGAAGAAATCATAGTAAGTAATCAACTTATCTATTACATAAATTTGAGTCGTAGACAACCTTACCAATATGCCTAAAACAAAAACAGGTGTCATCGACGGCGGTAGTGTTAAAAGAGAGACTAAGAAACAGTTAAAAAATGGAAGCGTGATTATTATTTTTTTTGCTTTGAACAGCGATATCCAAAAATTCGTTGCGAACGTATTTTTTTCACAATACGGTTCTGGCCCAAAAACGGTGAATGATGTCGTGTATGAAAAGTATTTTTCGCAATCGCACTTTTACAAAGAAATAGAAACTAATCGAACCCCGATGAGTATTAGTCAAGAATATCACAGAAAAATATTTTCATTATGTTCAAGCTCCACAATCTTGTTCGCTTTAGTATTTTTCATAAATTTGACGAAAGGTTGATCCATTCTAGTCGTTAAACGAATTTCATTATTCGAAAAATTCCATAAAATGAAAAAATTGCGGTTTTAATCAAAACATCTAAGAGGTATTATTATTCGCGTATTTACTTCTGCATGGAAATTTTTCGTTATTACACTTATTTACTCAAGGCTATCGCCGTATTATTTATTACGTATTTCAATAAGGTAGAACATCGCACTTACTTTACGTCGGCCATTAGCGTAATCGAGGTATCGTATCGAGAAATTGGAATTAAGTTTATCAGAAGCGCTACGCGGGTAATATTGTAGGGCACGGCTTTAACTGACATGTATACAGTGGAACGGGTGCACGAAAAGAACAGTTAGAAGTTTTTTGGGAGCTAAAATTTGGCCTAGGTCTTATTTTTAAAGAAACTCTATTAAACAAATAACAGAAGAGCGTCCAGTATTTAAGCGATCATCGTATTTTTAGTGTTCATTAAAAATGAATATGCTTATTTAAATCATTCGGTTAAAAGGAATATATCTGTTTACTATAAGTTAATATCAAATTGAAATTAGGTAAAAGTATAATAATACCTTTATTTCACGGTGAAATATCTTTCATTACGATTTTTACACATCGCGCTAATTTTAACGCAGGTCGTTGTAGGGTTATACGGATAATCTCTCTATATACGAAAAAAAAAAAAAAATTACAATTATTTAATCTATTTGTTTTTGTTTGCCCCCCCCCCCCCCGTAATATAGAAATATAATAGAAATGTAAAATATTTCAATAGCCGGAAATGATTAAAATGAGAACACTCGAACAGTATTAACGCATGCGCGTTATCGAAGCGAACAGGTTGAGAAGCACTCTTGGCGGTTGGCGAGCGAATAAAGAAATTTTGGCAATATTTTTTCTCTCTCTCTTTTTTGGTTTTATTTTTAGATCATTTTCAGCGTTACAAAGAACAATCAGCGCCCCGTAATAATCTATAATAGTATTTCGAGTTTATAAATAGTTACTTTTACTTTGTTGTGTAACGTGAGAACATTTGAACATAAAAAATAAATAATGCAACATATACAAAAATTTAGCTCTTATATCATGTGCAAATGTTGCAATATTTGTGTAATTAATTAATGGCTGATTTACAAAGTCAGAATATAGATCTGAGCAAAAATTCCTCGCTGGTTTCTTGGGAAATTCAATAAATAAGTTCGGGACCGGCTGATTGGCAGATCTTGAAATTCGCGATCTTATTAACATTAAAATCTAGTAAATGACTACATAATTCTAGATGTGAAGGGGGAAAAAAATGCTATCACCTAATTCTCCCTCTCCCTCAAAACAGGCACGTGTGTGTGCACGCATACTGTATTAATCGATTACTGGATTTATGAAATTAATTGATTAAAAAAGCTAAAATCCCTAAAAACATTGAACATCGCATTTATAATCTAGTTCGAAAAAGAAAAAAAGCAAGATCTCAACAAAATGCTTTCATTTCTGAACCTATTTTAACGAGAAAAAGCTACTTTAAGTATTCCCGCCGAGCGGATGGATTTGGGAATTTTTTGTGCGCGGCTAATGCAAAATTTTAAATTTCATTTCAAGAAAAAAGTCCTCCGAAAATAAATATTTAGTAGCAACTGAAGTTAGGAAGATAATTCCATATTGAAGACTTAATGAAATTGACACTAAGCAATAATATTATAATACGGGACAATATGGAATTCGCGAAAACAAAAAAACTTGTTACGATTTTGTAGCATGAAACACGTCGAATGCTTTTTTTGTTTTCATGAATTTTAGTCGCATGTCGTATTCGCAATGCACATATATTTTTGTACAGTTGCGGTTTTATATTTTTCCGTCTATTCCAGATATGTTTAATGCGTGTTGCTAGGAAGCTCCTTGTGGTTGTGAGAACTATCTCTTAAAAAGAACTGTTTCAATAAGAAGGCAAGATTTTGTGTAAACTCATCAGTTGTAAAACATCGATTGAAACCGGTAAAGGAAACGAAAAAAAAACTACCGTTAGTCGACTTGTTTTAATATGAGAAAATTTATCACTTTATACTTTCGTTTCAATATATATATATATATATATATATATATATATATATATATATATATATAACTCGGCCATTTTGGCCTCGCAAGGGACTGTGCCCCTTGACCCCTCTTGGTTTTATTTATGTCTCTTTCTCTTCTATACTTTGTATAAAATGATCAAAATTTACAACGTAATTCTTACTGGCATCAACACAAAAAGGAAAACAAAACATAATCACAAAAATCCTATCCTAACATTTAACTTTCGTTACATAAAATTGTGACATTTTTTAAATAACAATAACAAAAATCCTATAAAATATAACAAACGTTATATAAAATTGGAACATTTTTTTTAATGGGGGTAGCCTGAGAATTACGTTGTAATTAATATATATATATGTGTGTGTGTGTGTGTGTGTGTTTGAAATTACTTTTGAGTGCAGAAAACGTTGATAATAATTTAAACAAACCCAGATTTGAAAGCAAATCGGAAACGGCTTGGCCCATGAGTTCCCGTTAGTGTGAAGTGCGTACAACAAACTCATCCGCAATGAAAACAGTGAAATCAGTTAAAGGTTTTTCGTAATTGTTCAGTTAGAATAATCGGGTCGATGAGTATTTTGTCGAGTCCAGGTTCTCTGGCAAGTGGCATAGTAATCAGTTGTATCTGCAAAGTCATCCGAGTTGTACCGTCATCGGAGTGTACGAACTTTCTTTTGTTTTATTTTATTGTTTTTTCTTCTTCTTAGAAGCTGTTTGCACAGTGGGATATTGAGGTTTGCGTAAGGTGCATAAATGTTGAAGGAAGGTACGACACACGTACGTGATATAATGTACGATACGGTACAATAGTACGGTGATTTTATTTGCCAATACCGGTTTTCCGTTATTTTAAAGAATATATGTATTCACATCCGGTTTTCCTCTAGTCGGACATTCAGTGCTCAGTGCTGTGCAAATTTTGGTAGAAGTATTCGCTATTAAAATAAATTACGTCGTACATCATGCTCTACACTTTGTCATATTTAATACCAGCCACAATTCAGCCGACCATGTGACTACTTTGGAACGCAGCCAGTGCACCGTACGCAGAAAACACTCCGACTGACTATGTAAGAAAAGACCGTAGAAAAAAGTTTGTTTTCAAATAAACAAAGTACCCAAAAAATTAAACCGGTACCGAGGTTAGTAGTACTTTTTTATCACTGGTGCATAATTTAAAATCTGCGAATGTATTTTTTGCCGGTCCGATTTTCGCGGAAATATATTTCAATAGTACCGCTTGATTTTGTAACATTCCGGTGAAGACCAACAGCGTCGAGTCAGTAATTTAATTCGTTCTACGTTAGCTACAAAAACCAATATTCGTATTAATGTCTGACCGAAGTTTTGCTTTCGGCCTAAAGTATGAATTTCGGTTCAAGTTTAGGTTTCGGCTAGACATTAGCCGAACCTTCGGCTTTAACGGAAACTTTGATCGTAACGCTTTATTTTACTCCATCGTGTGCTTTTTAAAGATAAAACACCATTCCATATTTGAATTCATTAGGCACAATGATTACCTTAATTAGGACAGATAAATTTAAACAAAATAGTTTCTGCTCAGGGATATAGACAAACGATGTTGTAACCCGCTCAATTTAGCATATCTTCTATACTGTACCATTCGTTTAAATTTCGAAAATTTCTTTTAATAGAAAAAATTGCTTTTCGATGTTTATGTTATTTCATAAAAACTGAAATACTTTTATAACAATAACAGACAATAAGTAGAAATGACAGTTGTTTTTGAATTATAATATTAGACTGTTTAATTGTGATTATTAATTATGTAAATTTTTATTTTTTTTATAAAAAAAATTATTATATAATAAGCGTATTTGAATTTCGTTTTTAAAAAACCTTAAAGTTTAAACTGCAGTTAAAACGATTATAAAAAAAAAAAGTTCCATTTCGGGTGAATTCCTGTAAAATTCATTGATTTTTTTAATTCATTGTTTTTTTTTAACGCTTTATTCCGGAGTTAGATAACAGGTACATAAACAGCATAAGCTTATAACAATATTAATTAGTCGATGTCGCTCAACACATTATTGAACATTAATTATTTATTTATTTATAATTTCAAAATATTTCGATTCGAGTACTACTATGCAACTACGTATATATATATATATATTAATTACAACGTAATTCTTAGGCTACCCCCCATTCGAAAAAATGTCCCAAAAAAATGTCCCAATTTTATGTAACGCTAAATGTCCCAATTTTATGTAACGCTAAATGTCCCAAAAAAATGTCCCAGAAAAATGTCCCAATTTTATGTAACGTTTGTTATATTTTGTAGGATTTTTGTTATTGTTATTTAAAAAATGTCACAATTTTATGTAATGAAATATGTAACGAAAAATGTAACGAAAAAATGTCTTAATTTTATATAACGGAAGGTAAATGTTAGAATAGGATTTTTGTGGTTATGTTATTTTTTGTGTGTGTTGATGCCAGTAAGAATTACGTTGTAAATTTTGATCATTTTATACAAAGTATAGAAGAGAAAGAGACAGAAATGAAAGCAAGAGGGGTCAAGGGGCACAGCCCCTTGCGAGGCCAAAATGGCCGAGTTTATATATATATATATATATATACATGGGCGTCGCCAGCGGGGGGCAAGGGGGCCATAACTTCCTTTTTTAAAATGCGCCACTTTTTTTCTATTAAATTTTTTAAAGAAATAATAACAGAAAATCGAAATAACATACTCTAGATCCCCCATTGGGACAATATGTATGCTTCTTCCCTTGCAGTTTTATTTCGATTTTCTGTTATTATTTCTTTAAAAAATTTAATAGAAAAAAAGTGACGCATTTTAAAAAAGGAAGTTATGCTGCCGCACCCTGCATATACATTTATAGACATATTAAAAAACAGCTAATAAAATAAATTAATATTGAAAATGATGGAATTTTTTAATGACAAAATTTCAATCAAATCATTGCGAGTTCAATCATAACTTTGCAGGTTTGGTCCCATTACGCCTAAATTCAAGATTTCGCTTGTTCAGCGGGTAAAAAAAAAAATACGAGATTACGGATGATTCTTATTGGCAACACCGCGTCATAAATGTCGAAATAGGTAATTCTGAATTGAGTTTCGCAGTCATTAACAATATAGGCAAGTAAAAAGACTAAACGCATCATTTTTCGTACTATTTGATTCCATTATTAAAGTTCTTTTTCTTTTCTTCTTTCCGGGAAAACAACAAAAACGTTTATTAGCTGAAGTAAATAACACGAAAAGAGATATATGAAAAAATACTGCTAAAAAAAACCATTTAATGTGTAGGTATACAAAACACGTCTGCAAATTACTCCATTCAAAGTTCAATGACGTGTTTTTCAAATCTCATCCGTTTTGTCGGTCAGTATGCGGGAGCTCATTGATATTTAGTGTGATCCCTACACTAAAATATAGAGTTCCGGAAAAAAAGATAGAAAACGCTTTAGATAAAGAGCGATTTATGAGCGAGAACGAACGCTTTTATAACAAATTGAAAACAATTCACGTGTATATTAAAGTTTTTTCTAAATTCCTTATTAAATAACAAATAGAGAATAATCTTTCTTGTCAGGTTTAGGAATTTATTTTTAATCTTTTTCAATCTTAAAAATAAACAGGAAGTGTGTTAAAAAAAATTGATAAACAAAAAATTTAATTAACAGGATTTATCAAGTATAACTTAATTTAATCGTATATTTCAGGTAATTTGTAAGCCAATAAATTTTATCTTAATTTTTTTTTCTTTTTTTTCTTTTCGTTTTTTGGGTTAAAACTAGGAAAACTGTTGCTTTCAGTTTACTTTTAATTTTTATAAAAAAATTAAAAATTACTCGTTTGTTATTATTAGAGAATACTTACTTAGTGTAATTTACAAATAAATACATCTTAACGATTAATGCACAATTGCACAATATTCACCGATGTAAAGGGAACTTATGATAGTGTTAACTTAAATTTTTTTTACAATTATACCAAAAGGTTGAACGTGTACATGAAAAAAGAAACATCGAAGGGAAACAAAGATTTCAGCGTAACGTATAACAAAGTAAAATTAGCATTAGATGCAGTGGATAAAATTCGAAATAAAATGAATCAACTGAAAGATATAAAAAAATCGTTTACCTTTATAGCAGAACGATAATGATAGAAAAGGAAAATGGGAAATTAAAAAAGGAAATAAAACAATTTTTTTTTCTTCGAAATATATAATATATTTATCACTATTTACACATTTTCTTGTCAAGCTATATTATCGACGAGTTTTCTTACATTTAATAATTCCTACACTATACTATTTATATACTGTTACAATTTAATCGCCGCGCAAATATTTTATTACAAACTTATTCTATTTTTCCTTTTTTCTAACTTAGCTATAACTAATCTATTATTTATTTTATTTTTATTTTTTCCTTCCCTTTTTTTTCACTTTTAGTTTGTCACTATTTCCGTACTCTTTTCTCTTATTCCATGCTTATTATTATTCCTATATTTCCCTCTTTCTGCAACCATTCCTTTATTTTCTTTTTTTCACTCCAATTTTTTCCTCCTCTATTATTTCTTTAGGCATTTTATTTAACAACTGAGTTATAACGTATTTATTTGTTTGCTTCCCCATCTTTGTTTTAACTAATGGCAGTTTGAACATCTCCAAAACAAAATTGATTGTTTTCTCAAAAATCAAAAACCAAATCAAATGCAAAATCAAGATAAAGGGAGAAACGATTGAACAAGTTCAGTGCATTAAATATCTATGAAGTATACTAGAGGAAAACTGTACATCAACTCCGGAAATACGCAACAGGATTGAGCAAGCTAGAAGAGCTTTCACCAAAATGAAAAACTTATTCACCTATCAAGACCTAAGGCTCGAACTTCGAATCTGACTGCTAAGGTGTTACATCTTCTCTATTTTGCTTTATGGTTGCGAGAGCTGGATCCTGAATGCATCATTGGAAAAAAAGATTACCGCATTTGAAATGTACTGTTATCGGTGCATTCTGAAAATATCATGGGTGAAAAAAGTTACTAATATCGAGGTACTTCAAAGAACGGGAAAGACCCTTGAAGTAATGCAAACCATCAAGAAACGGAAGCTGCAGTACCTCGGACACATCATACGAGGCCCCAAATACGAAATTCTGAAGGTAATTTTGGAAGGAAAGATAAATGGGAAGAGATCGAGAGGAAGATGACAAAATTCATGGATGGACAATCTTATCAACTGGTTCGACTGCCCTTCTATACAACTCCTCCGATCGGCCATTGTAAAAGAAAATTTTCAATTGTGGATCGCCAACCTTCAATTTGGAGACGGCGGATGAAGAAGAAGAATGGCAGTTTGTACAAATAGTTTTCCCTGAGCCCGTATTCTATTTTCTTCTTTCTTCCAGTTTTATTTCCTTACCTGTCATATTATGTATTCCCATATTTTTATGAATTATTATTCTGAAATTAAAAAACAGTTAGAAATGAACTGTCAAAAAGATTAAGAAATTAAATAACTCGGTAGCCAAATAAGTGATTTAGAGCAATATACTAGAGACTAGAGTGCTCCAATGGAAAGAGAAGGCGAAAATGTTGAACAATTCTAATAGAGTAATCGCTAAAAAACTGGAATATAATTAACGATAAGTGATATACACACATCGGTTATTTAGTAAAAACTAAAATAAACCAAATCCAATTATTACCAAAATCGGGCATTTAAGAGCAGGTCGAGTACTAAAAAAAAAAAAAAAAAACAACAGAAAAACAAAAATAATCGATTGAGAAATAGTAAAAGAAAAAATGATTCAGTTGACCAACTAATTTACATAAACGAAAATACAACCGTCTAAAACTAAAAAATCATTCTATAACGTGAAAGAAAGGGCAAAGGAACTGAATTATAATTACTTACAGATTCGCAATAGTCCAATGTTTATGTTAAAAAAAAAAAAAAAAAAAGAAAAATCGAGTAGAATTAATAACAATGATATTATTATATCGGATAATTACGGCAACGATAATCTTTATTGTTATTATTATTAAATAATCAACACAAACAAATTTTAAATATTCAAAATGATAAAATGGGGGAAAAAAGTTGCTTTTAGTAAAATAAAGTACACATATTAATACAATAGAAATACTTAAAATGAATACAGTATAAAATAGCATATAAGGTACTGAATTAAATTGTATTTGATATTAACGTATTTTTACTTAAGGTTATATTTTTATTTTTTTTTAAATTATTAAAATTTAAGTAAATTATGATTAACAATGCTTTAAATTTATTTTAAATACCCATAGCTTAAGAAAACATTTCGATTAATTCAATTTTTTTCTCGGTGAAACAATTTCAGTTATAGATATAATAGTGCTAACTGGAACTTGGCTCTATGATGATGAAGTGATGCGTTATAAAATCCCTGCATATAAAAGTGTTATGCAATGTCGAGAGAATAAACGATCGGATGGGGTTGTTCTTTACATAAAAAATCATATTAAGTACTCTAACATTACTGCGATGGCTTCTATCGCTAATGTTGTCTTAATTGAAATTCCGTTCAAAAATAATGCTGCCTTTTCTATATGCGGTATATATCGATTGTGTAATTCGCCACAAGAATTATTTTTAGAAGAGTTAAAAGATATTATTGCTTCATGTAAGGATAATGCTACGAGGGTATATAAATGAGACTATTTTTAAGACTGCTTTATTTTTCAATCAAAAAATTTACAAAAATTCACAGTTTTTCTAGGTAGCTCCTTCACAACTTACGACCTTTCTGGAAGTTTTTTAATACCGTTTTTATAGAATTCCCGCGGACGTGTTTGGAGCCAATTGTGCACAAACTCCTCTACCTGGTCATCGTTCTCAAATTGGTGACCTCCCGACGCTTCGTTAAGGGGCCCAAACGTGTGAAAATCGCAAGGTGATAAATCGGGGCTGTAGGGGGGATGTTCTAGTGTCTCTGCCAGCCCAATTCATCCAGCGTTTCGAACGTTAGACCTGCAGTGTGAGTACGTGCATTATCCTGGAGAAGAATCGGGCTTTGCGCTGCAATGTCCTGTCTTCTCGAACAATAGTCAGCTTCACAGTTACAATAGTATGTGGCATTGATGGTACGCTGTGTGCGAAGGAAGTCAACGTAGATCACTCCCCGTACATCCCAGAACACCATACACATAACCTTCCCTGCACACTGTGTACTCTTTGCCTTAACCGGTGCACGCTCATCTTTCTTCCACTACTCCATTGACGCGATCTTGGTCTCAGGCGTGTAGTAGTTATCCCAGGGTATTTCTACCGAACTGTTTTGTCAAACAAACCAAAATTTCTGCGGGTTTCACATTTTCCTGGACCAGAAAATAAATGATAACGCATTGCACAATCGTGACCAAAACTGTTTTCTCACTCATTACATAACACACACATGAAACAACCTACAGCGACAAAATTTGCACGAAACTGTTGCTAATGAACCAAAGTATCACCCTAACCAGCCACGACCTTCTAGATGAATTCCCCTCCCCTGAGGAACAAAAGTCTCGTTTATATTTTAACTACCCTTGTATATTAGCAGGGGATATAAATATTAATGCACTTGATATAGCGGCTAGTTCTAGTTATCTAAATTTAATAAACTCATATGGTTTCACAAACATTATAAACCAGGTTACTTTTTCAAGATTAGATGATGGATATAGCTTGTGTCTTTACCATGTACTAATAAAAGGGTTGCTAAATAAAAAATGTATTCCTTATATTTAGTATGAATTATTAGACATCCCCCATTAAAGAAATCTGCCCTGTTGAAAAAGTAAGAAGCTGTTTTTTAATAAAAAAAAAATTATTGACTATATGGAAAATTTGAATTTACAATGTCTATACTCTAGCCCTGCTTCTGTTGATGAGAGATTTGATTTGTTCATCTCTTCCCTGATAGAGACAATAAATATGTGTAAAAAATAATTCTTTCCCCTAAAATAATACATAAAAGAAATCCAAGGATAAATTATACTATAAATAATCTATCTCTGGATAAGAAGCTGGTATGCAACCAGCTTAAATTGAACAATACAAATCAGGCTTTAAAAACCCATTTCAAGTTCATATCTAAAGAAATCTAAGAAGAAGTAAGAAAAGCGAAACGCGAGTTCTATAACAAATTACTTGATAATTGCAAACGGCGGCAATTATTAAAAAGACAATCGGAAATAGATTATCCACATTAAAACCAACTAAAGTGGACGACAAACAAAATATAATTTTTTAATTAATAATTTTTTCAGACAGGGTATGTGAATTATTAAATTTCACGCCTAATAATAATGTTCACGATGGAGATGAATGTAACAGATCCAACTGTTCTTCTTTTACTTTTTTATAACGCAAACGATATGTTAATAGGATTAATATGGGAAAATTTTTAATTTGTTCGGCCTCTTATTTATTTGTTTAATGAATCAATTAGTATGGGTAAATTTCCGGGTGTTCTTAAATTAGGGGTTATTACTCCTGTGTATAAAAATGCGGATAAAACTTTAACTTCCAATTACAGACCTACATAATACGCATTTTGTATCAGTAAAATTTTTGGAAAATGTTTTAAATTAAAATGTTAAGTTTCTTAAATAGTACAGATTTCTTTAGCGATAATTAGTACGGGTTCTTGCCTGAGAGAAGCACTGACGATGCTCTTTTTAATCATATTTCTTACATTTCGGAAAATTTGGAAGAAGGAAGAACAGTTGCGGTAATTTATTTTGACATTAAAAAGACTTTTGATACTGTTAATCACGAAATTTTATTACGTAAGCTATACTCTGTGGGATTTAGGTGTTCGATATATATAGTTGGTTGAAAACATACTTATCAAGCAGAAGATATGTTACAAAAATAAATGGTATATACAGTAAAAGAATTACACAACATTTCAGAGTTCCACAGGATAGTATCCTGGAACCTATACTGTTTCTGATATATACATTAATGACCTACATAGATGATACGGTCTTGTTAGTGAACTCCTGTTATTCATCAATTTTAGAAAAACTATCTCAAAATGGAATTGATTCAATTATAAATTGGATAAATAGAAATCAATTATTATTGAATGCAAATAAAACAAAATATATACTATGCTGTTTTAAATCGAATGAGAAATGGAGTGAATCCACTATAAAGCTTAAGCTATCTAATAATATTATAGTTGAAAGAGTACATGAAATTAAATATCTAGAAATACTATTCGATCACAAGTTGACTTGATGTGAGCACTGATTATATTTGGCTGGTAAACTAAGGAAATTAAATTATTTTTTCCTATTATTTACAGTAGCTCTTTTCGTCTCTACACCTATATCGTTTATATCTTGCCCTATATCAACCAATTCTTGCCTATGGAATAAATCTCTGAGGAGGAAATGTCATATCAAACCTATTACCACTTTACAAAATTCAGTGTTCAATACAATACAACCTACTAATAGCAACGAAAATAATTACGATATTATGAAGCTAGAAATCTTATATAAAATAAGTTTGCTTAACATTGTTATCAAAAATAAACGTGAATTTAATATAGAGCTTATGGGGAATACTACCAGGTTATCCAACACTTACTTCGCTGCAGTTCCCAAATCGTTTAAATATCAAACCAGAATCCAAGTAAGGTACACTGGTGCTATTATATATATATATATATATATATATATGTAACTCTCTTCCTCCGGAAACAATATTTAATTAAGTTCTATATTATATAGTTCGTTGCTATGTCTCATCTGTTTTACCAGCGCAGGACTGTAATGTTTGTTGATATTTAAGCATGAGCGGGTAAATGAGTGCACAGATATTTTTGTAATTCATATATAAAAATGAATGGTTGAATTGACAAGTAAGCAAGAGTGTTTTCATAAGTAAAAGTACATGTCACAATTTTATGTAACGAAATATGTAACGAAAAAATGTTTTAATTTTATATAATGGAAGTTAAATGTTAGGATAGGATTTTTGTGATTATGTTATTTTTTTTTTGTGTTGATTCCAGTAAGAATGAAGTTGTAAATTTTGATCATTTTATACAAAGTATAGAAGAAAAAGAGGCAGAAATGAAAGCAAAAAGGGTCAAGGGGCACAGCCTCTTGCGAGGCCAATATTTCAACTGTCTTTATTTTTACTTTTGTATTTATAAATTGAGGTTTTCGTTGTTTTTTCTTTTATTTCAATTTTCTTTTAGTTATTTTTGTCTATCGAATTAAGTCTGAAACTTCTTATTTTGTGTATAATTAAGATAAACTTTAATTTTGTTTTCATAATTTCTGCTTATTATTGTATAATTGTGACTACAACTCGCGCAATAATGCACATTGTAGACCCAAATTTGTAATAATAATAATAGTAGTAATAATAATAATAAATATATGATTTGATTTGATTTTTTTTTCCTACGCTACCATCTTAGCAATGGCATTTACAGCGTCACGCGTCGAAAATCGGATGCGTGCAATCGCTTTTGTTCCTCAGCTGATTTTCTACTTTTTTTCGTACTCTACGAAACACGTCCATGTTGCCAAGTTAATTTTTCCAGTTATTATTTTCATTACTTTTTTCTGAGCTGTTTCATTTTTAGGGGAAATGGGAATTTACTACTTTGCAAACATAACTCACGTTCTTAAATTTTATCGAAAATTTATGCAAAACTGCGGAAAGACGCGTTACTTATGTTTTATTATAATTTGATTTTTTTTAAATCCAAAAACGCGCGTTTACACGAAAAGAGCCGCTTTATTAAGAATTCAGATTTTTAAATTTTTAATTTTTCGTAAGAAAAATTCATTGGAGATTTATTTTTTTGAGTGCTTTCAGTTGTTTTTTTTCGTTTTGTTTTTTTTTTTGTTTTATTTTTATCGGACGTTAAACGACAAATTAACTTTGCAAAGTTAATAAGCAGAACAAATATTATAGATAACCTGCTGAAACTTCCAAAGCGTCTGTTTTCGACTGAAACCGCGAAATTAATCGTCCTATTCGTCTTTTAAGTTTAACCGCTAATTTTCAGAAACAGATAACCATTTTTCTGAAGACGAGCGGCGGCACTACGTCTACAACATTCGATTAGGATAATTAATTTAACGCGATTAACTGATGAGGTGGAATAAAACATGACGAAGGTCCTTCCAAATTTTGCTAATACGTTGTGGTCAGTATTACTAGGAGTAATTTTATTCGACGACTTTCTCTTCGTTGGAATTTTTAGAAAACCTTGAAATGCAAATTCCATTTTTAATGAAATTTTAGATCAGCTAGGGTTTTAGTTCTTTCGATTTTCGATAAAGTTTCGGTTATAGTTTTTTGATTGAAACATAAAAAAATCTTAAGCAGTACTATACCGTTTTCGTCTCATTTAGCCAGTTCGATCATACAGTCGAATTAAATTAGACATTTGCGTTTATTGCATTTAAATTCGTTAAAAAATCATCGTACTGTAATAGTAACGTGATCATCTACTGGCGCCTTTACACATTACGAATAGGAACAAAAACGAACGAAAATTTCGGCAAAAATGAACTGGTACACACAATCCAGACGTTTATCGATTTTTTTCTTTTTCTTTGGAGTGATTTAACGGTGTGTTCTCTTTCCGAATTGGTTTCCGTGTTTTGATGTGTTCTTGTTTATCAATACCTGTAGATAGGCAATGTAGTGTTTATTCTGAAGAAGGACAACATATAGTGTGTTAATAACGACTAAAAAATTAAACTGTTTTTATTATGTTAAGGTTAAATAATTTTCGTTTGCTTACCATGGAGCGGAACCTGGCAACAGGGATAAAATGTATCTTCCAATCTGCCAAATCAACACAGGAGATTAGGTCAATTTATCCTACCAGGGAGTACTTACATCCAACAGTGGATCGAAATAGGCATAGTGTGTGTATGTCTCATGAAGCGGAAGGGTTAAATTTGTTTGAACGGTTTTTAAGCTAAAGAGAATTTGACCGCCTTTTTCGAAAACCTAAACGGAATTGGGAAAGAGATGCGTAATATCTCAATCAGAGTATTTCTTATTAAAGGAAAATGCGCATTGATAACATTTTTTTTTCATTTCTTAAATAGTGGTCAGTTTTTAAAAAATCTCATTTTCGCTCCTTTTCTCGAATTTCTCGCGTTTCGTGCTTAAAGTAGTTCAGCACGATTGAACGCTAAATACCATCAATTACAAAAAGTATGCAGAAATACATAGGGGGCTTTGATTACAGATACAGACTTGTCCTGTACAAGTCACTTGTTGAGAATGTAGTATGTTACTGTAGCTCTGTATTTTTCTATCACATAAAAAAGAAAACCCTAAAGCAAAAAATCTACGCTGCACAACGTAAATACTTAATAAACGCCTGCAGAGCTTACAGAGCAATTTCTCGCAGTGCTGCTGTTACTCTTACGGGAGTCCTTCCACTAGACCTAAAAATTAATTATAGATCGATCATTTTTACCATAAAAAACCATAAAAATTTAGAATATATTAACGATCATGTCTATCAAATGATGAACTTTCTACTTCCAATAAATCTTCTTCAGAACAGTTTCTATATGCTAATCCATCATGACTTACATATAAAAATGTCACTAAAACAACCGAAAATAACATTAAAAACTATTTCATGTTCATACGGCAAAACTCATGGGAAAAAGAGATACAGTAGGTCGGCATACCCACAGGCTACTCCCAAATATTAGAACAGGCTTACAGTCAACACCTGACTTTTACACTACCCAACTCCCCACTAACCATGGACACTTCGGAGCCTTAAAAAAACACAAAATTACTGAAGACGACAAATGTGACTGTAGGAAAATTCAAAAAAGGCCAACCATGTAATCTTTCACTGCAGTAAGTATGACGACATCAGACACTTCATGATAGAAAACCTCAATTTGAACAATTCAACTTCAGCAATTAAATTTCAAAAATAGTTTTAAAACGAAAATTTACTGGCAAAAATAACAACCTATAGTGCTAAATGGTAAATCAAACAGAAATCAATCACACGCCTTTCAGAAAAAAATAAAAGTAAAAAAAAAAATAAAAATGTTATTGTTTATTAAATAAGTACACAGTGCATAACCCGCCAAATCATGTAGAGCATCAAGTTTCCCAAACCCCGATATATATAAAAAAAATAAATAAATAAATAAAAGTTTGTTACTTAAGTTTTATTGTAAGAAGGTTCTAGGTCAAGATGAAGCCTAACGGGAGGGGGCCTTGGTTTGGCGCCTTTGTACGCAAACTCGTATTGTAAAAAAAAAACGCTATTGAAATACAGTTCTTAATCAAAAAAAAACTTCCCCTCCCAAAATGTCTCTCTAGATCCGCTCCTGATATATATATATATGTATATATAAACTCGGCCATTTTGGCCTCACAAAGGGCTATGCCCCTTGACCCCTCCTACTTTAATTTCTGTCTCTTTCTCTTCTATTCTTTGTATAAAATGATCAAAATTTACAACGTATTTCTTACTGGTATCAACACAAAAAAAGTAACATAACCACAAAAATCCTATCCTAACATTTAACTTTCATTATATAAAATTGTGACATTTTTTAAATGACAATAACAAAAATTCTATAAAATATAACAGACGTTACATAAAATTAGGACATTTTTAGGGGCATTTTGCGTTACACAAAATTGGGACATTTTTTTGGGACATTTTGTGTTACATAAAATTAGGACATTTTTTCTAATGGGGGGTAGCCTAAGAATTACGTTGTATTTAATATATATATTTTAAGTGATAAATATATACGCGTTCAAAATTCTCGAAAATGATAAATCGATTTAAACTTACTTATCTAGCAACGAATTCCATATTGAATAAACGTTATGTATAACCCGTTCCATTATAGCTGGTGCATATATTTATTGGAATAAAATTTAAAAAAAAAAAACTTATGTGTGAAAAGTACTTAATCACAAAACACGATGAGGATTTGGTTGAATATTTTTTTGATCGATAAGGCGTACTACATAGCGCACCGGCGTTACAAAGACCCCTACAGTTCTATAGCCACAACTGAAACTGATGTAAAGGAAAAACCGCTTGAACTGTTCGCCTTCGTGACGTCGAACGATGCGACAGATTTAGTTCTCAAGTAATCCGATAGATGTCGATAGTCACTCGCGGCCAATAGCAGTAAACAGAATTGTCACAATTTTATATTTGCCGTGGCTCCGTTTCATTCATCGGGATATTGCATTTTTTGATGTTATCAAGTGAACACCTCGGCGGGATCTTTGGTCTTGTTCGAAGGTGCCAATTATTTACTTTCTCTCTTTAGTTTTTATGTGCAATTTAAATTGCTAGTTAGAAAGTTGGTGTTTTTTTTATTTATCGGCTTACTGCATTCGAAATTTCTGTTCATTACGCACACATATATATGTGTGTATGCTCACGCGCGCGCACACACACACACACGGATGTATACATATATAGTTATTGATGTTATTACTTTAATAATGTTTTAAATAATTTCTTTAATTATACATTTTTAAAATTTTTAAAATAATTACAAAAATAAAATTGCGATTTTTGTAAAATAAAAGTAGTTTTAACGCAGGATGATAAGTTACCTAATGTATATTCAAGAACAAGTCAGGTGGCGATTTTTCCTACTTTTTTGTGGGGGTTATAGAATAATTCAAATTTAGCTTTTTTATTTTCTTGTACTTTCCTGCATCTAATTTCTTCTTTTGCCACGGTGATTGGAAAAAAAATGTAATATAACAAACTAATAATAAGTAGTTTTCGTAAATTCGTGAAATACCGGATATTCTAAAAATAACTTATGGTATTGGAAGTAAAAAAGAGAGCTGCGTTTGAATAAAAATTTTTGAGTAACTACCATTAATTGTTTTTAATAATGAATAAATAAAACAGTGATCGAATAGACTTACTGATGATCTGAAATAACAGTTTTGCAAATTTATTAGAAGATGAGAGTTGCTGATTTTTTTCGAAAAGATGTGCTGTGCAGTGTTACCGTTAGAAGCAGTTTGTCGCCTATGTCTTACTACACGCTTATTTTTTCTTTGACTATTCGAAAATATGATTCTGAAATTTGAATTGACCAAACCATATTTCTGAGTAAGTTTTTGAAAAATTTTTAAATTTTTCAAAGGTTTCCTTATTTTTTATTAGCCGGAGGTGCACACTATCGGTAATTGTACAAAACGAGGATACTTCCATTATCTGATTAATATGTGCTTGTGTTAAGTGAGCTCGCGTCTCTGTGTATATACACATTCATATATGTATAAAGTGAAATATTTTCAAAAGTTTTCAATCATTCGAAACAACTACTATATTAATATGGTAAATAATATTGATAAATGAACGATTAAACGAAATTTAATCATTCATTATAAAATATATACTTTTGAAAGTAATACAAAAAAGTTTTGAAATATCCAAGTGAATATTTCAAAAGATAGTTGCACTTTTCCACACTTTTTTTCTAATAACATTTAATTAATTATGATAATATGGTTAAACACTTTTGTATATGTTCTCTAATAAATAGAATAAATAACAATGACCTGAAATATATATTTGAAATATAAAAAACTACACTAGCATGTCAAAGTGCCACGTATATTCACGACACTTTGAATAACATAGTATAGTTTTTTATAATTAAATTATGTATTTCTGGTTATTGTTATTTATTATATTTATTATAAATTACTGAAAGTTTGCTCTTTTTCTATTGTTTAAAACAAACATTTTCAAAAATCGCGAAGATATAAATATACTTTTAATTATAAACATTTATTTACATTAAAAATATTTGTATGAAGTATATCTAGCTCATATAGAATATATATTCGTTTAAAAAATTCTATGTCATGTTTTCATCGCGTGATGTACGTGCAACTCTGCCACGTCACATCGTAAAATTTTATCCACAATGCTCCTAAAGAAATATAATTTCAAAGAAAAAAAAAATTCCAAACAAAATATTTTGGTTTTCACGTTGGTTCAATTTCGAAGCCCCGGTAAAAATACTTATGATGGTCAGCGACTATTATGACAATGATCACAAATGATGCGTTCTCTTTGAAAGTTCGTATTCCTGTATTAACCGTTTTATTTTAATTTTTTGTGAAAAATATTCGTCCGGCATAGCTATGGAGGAAATAAAAATCAATGAACAGTAATATTGTTCAGCTTACAAAAGTTATATATTATTCAGCGTAATGATTAATTCAAATAGAAGCTTATTGTAAAATAAAATAACCATCACGTTACTAACTTTTTATTTTCCGAAGAAACATTTGTAATCGTAAATTATTGAGTATTTTTTTTTTTTTTTCGTAACCAAGAAGAGGCAGAGGTAAAGATTGACCGATCAGAAAGGCGTATGCACTTGTGAATCACGATTTACCTGAAATGATTTATTTAGAGTGTTACTTGGTGCTTCGGATAAAATGTGTGAAAATCATGCAAAATTAAATATTAAAACCAAAATAAGCGAATAAACATTGAATATCATTGAAAACTACATAACACAGAAATATCAAATAAAAATGCGATATAAAATCTCCCATGTAAAATATATCGATTTTTAATGAATAATTTCATAGTGAGATTTTAATTTCATTTACAAATCCAATATTGAATTCTTTTCTAAAAATTCGGTTAATGAATTGTGATTCGCAAATGCATACGACTTCCTGATTAATTCAATCTTTACCTCTACTTCATCTTGATTACAAAAAAAAAAAATAAATAAAATACCTTAAATTATTGGTATATGCGCATTCCAGCACAAAAAACGTATACGTCAATGATTTTCTATTTTTTTGACTTCATTTTGACTTATATTAGCCGAAACAAAATAAATTCCCACACACACTATAGCGTCTCATTATCAGATATAAAATATAACAAGTTCAGTCAAGCATGATGTTTCATGCGCTGAGGATTCCTTTGTTAAGTTAATTTACATAATACTAAATTCAAAAAAACAAAAATTTGATTTTTCTCGCTGCAAAGAGGAAGAAGAACGTAATTTTTCCTCCAAACTACAAATATTAAGTACAGGCACGAGTGCCGCCAGGGGAGCAAAGGAGCAGCTGCCCCCCCTGGAGCCTTGAAACTTTTTAATCAACATGAGTATTCATAGGCCCGTAATAACGGACAATTTGGAAGACTTTTATTATAAAAATTTGCCAGAAATTCACGAAAATTATATTTTAATTAAGATTTTATTCTTGTTTAATAAAATATTAAGCCTTTACAAATTATAAATTTAATTTTTCGTATAACTCATATTCTCTTTCTATCATCTTGTCCCCATTCCCTGACTTATCGGCTGGCGACGCCCTTGAGTACAGATTAAGAGGCGCTACTACTCTCCACATTTCAATAAGGCAATATTGGCTAGTTTGTCTGTTTTTTTTTTTTGTTTTTTTTTGCTTTCAGCTTACTATTTATACGGTTCTGTTTTCTTGTTTTCTTTCATTTCATCAGTTGTTTCTCTGATGATGAACAGTGTAATCTGTTTCGAAACGTCAGAATTTCTGATGAATTTTTCAAACGTGGTTTTTACCGAAAATGGACATGTGGATAACCTTGTTTACTTTATTAAACATTATCACTTTCCCGATCTATAATTTTCACAATCTGAAGTTGACCAATTTTATTTTAATTACCGCTTCATAATACATTACAAAGCGTCTGAATATAACATACAAGTAGGTTTAAAATTAATAGATGTCTTGAAACGTAAATATTAGTTTAGGTTTTGTTACGCCATCGGGGATGCCACCACGACCTCTTAATTACTGTGAACAAAAAAGTTAATTATTTTCTTATTATTATAAAAACAAGTTCAGTCAAGCATAATGTTTTATGCGCCGCGGAGTCCGTGTATTAAGTTAAAGATAACCGTAATATTTATATTCACATAATACTAAATCCGAAATAGAGAAATCTAATTTTTGGCGCCGCAAAGGGGGAGAGACACAATTTTTTGCGTTTTTTTAAACTTTTAATACGATTTCGTTCTTGGCAAATAGTGATCTTTCCATCGATACATCACATGCCTGAAAAAAAATATATATTTTCAAAGCTTTCGAGCTTTCGGCGCCCGGAGGAGAGCCTTATTTTAAAGTTTGAAACCCGGATGTTCCAAACTAGAGAAACATACGGGAATGCGCATATTTTAAAGTTTGTGCAAAATTTTGAGACCCGCGTCGCTAGGATGGCGCGGGGGGGGGAGCTACATGTCATTTTTCACCTTTTTTTAAACTTTTCGCCAACTTCGAAAATTTCGTTAAGATTATGATATATGATTTCCTTCCTGACAAATAGCAATCTTTTCACCGATATATCACATACCCTAAAAAAATATATTATTTTCAAAAATATACAGTTATAAGCTCGGCTACAGTTTTCTTGTGAAGCGTTTCGTTATGCATACGTTTGAGACACATTTTGGTTTCCTCAACTTTTTTACTCAGGCTGTTACTTAAGTGAATATCATTTTTTTCTCATTTTTTGTGTCATTTTTTGACTGAATGGGAGGGGGTGCAATTATTTTTTAACCGTAATTTTTTTGATTTTATAAAAGAGTTTCCTCGTTTTAATATTTTGAATTTTACTTTTAAAGGTTATCTCTGGTGGTGAGTTATAAATTTTTTAAAGGTGATTTTTGAGCTTGTTTTAAATTTCATGTTATATATTCTTGACGTTTTTTTTCTTTTTTTTTTGTCGCCCATAAATTGTCTTAAAGAGAATTTTAATTGTAATTTATGATCTAATTTTAAAGTTTGTAAGTCAACCCGTCCGTGGGTTATTGCACATTTTAATTGAATATTTTAGTCGATTCTGAACCATTTTGTTAGGATTCCGTACATTATAAGGGAATCCTAATAATATTGTTTGAATTTTTTATATAGTGTATTAACGAAATTAACCTAGCTAATCTTTCGCTATCGGTAGACCGCTGAAAAACGCAATATTTCATACGAACAAACGAATATGCAATTATTTAAAAGTAATATAAAATTGTACGTATCACTGTTGCCGGCGGTGATCGCTAGTCCGTTGTGTACTACCTTGATCAAAAAGTTTAAAGAATGGCCACCGTGTGCCGCTACCGGTCACTCGATTTTTTTTTTTTTTTTTTTTTTTTTTTTAATTGCTACACTGCCAATTATATTCCCGCCAAATTTCAGTGTCACAGCTTGACATCTGTAAAAGTTATGCCGTTTTGAATACATCTCTTTTGTATTTTTTACGATTTTAAAAATGGAATTAAATTTACATCGACGAGTTTGCATTAAATTTTGGGTTAAAAACGGATTGAACGGAACGAAAACCTTGAAAATGTTAGAGAAATGTTTCGGAAACGATGCTCTATCGAAAACGAATGTTTTTATATGCGGCATGAACGTTTCAGAAATGGTCGTAACTCCGTTGAAGATGGCGAACACAGTGGCAGGTCATCGACATCAAACATCGAAAAAAACATCGATAAAATCAAAGAAATGTTGGCCGGAAATCGTAAATTGACAATTATAGAACTGAGACGGGACATGAATATCGCTTACAGATCCGTCCAAGACATTTTGGTTAATGATTTGGGTTTGAGATGTGTCGCTGCAAAGCTGGTACCAAAAGGTCTGAATTTCACGCAAAAAAGATACCACCGCGTTAACATCGTGAAAGACATGTTTCCCCGTCCTAATCCGACGCATTATTACTGCAGACGAGATGCGGGTGTATGAATATCGCAAGCAATCCTGACAACGTACGCCAAATGAGCCCAGACCGAAAAAACTAAGTCGTTTTCAGTCGAAAAAGAAGGTAATGCTTATGGTTTTCATTGGTTACAACGGCGTTGTACGCCATGAAATCTTACCAGAACATCAGACAGTCAAGAAGGATTATTATTTGGGCGTCATGAAACGTTTGCGTGAAGCAATTCGCCAAAAATGACCACATTGTGGGCAAACAATTCCTGAATTTTGCACGTCGATAACGCGCCGTCGCACAATGCCATCGTTATTCATGATTTTTTGGCAAAGAACAGAATGAATACTATTCAATAGCCACCGAATTTCGCCTGATTTAGCTCCCTGTGATTTATTTCTGTTCGATCAACTCAAGAAACCGCTCCGAGGAACTCGTTTCAGCAGCTGAAAGAAGATAATAGAAAAATCGAAGACGGCTCTGATGGCCATGCAGAAAACTGAGTATAACAAATGTTTCGGGGATTTGATCAACCGCTGGCGAGAGTATTTTAAAGAAGGGACAAAACCAGTTTCGATGAATAATCAGATATTTTTAATTTTCTGAACAAATTCCTAAAGCCTTTTTGATTAAGATAGTATCTTTCGGGCGGCGGACGGGGACTGCAATCGATAGTGGGTGAATCCTTAATTTTTGCTCCAAGATTTTACTTCTGTCGAAGTTCTGCTATATTTCGTATTCGGTACTTTGAGTTACGTCAACCTTCGAGCGAATCAGTTGATCGATATACACAACCGCGATATCACTGACGACTTAATTTTTACTAATACTTCCGTTGCGATCGGGAGAAACCAAAAAACAGAAATTCCAGAGAAAGATAAATCAGCGGCCGACTCTCCGACGGTAGTCTCAAAATCATGCCTCTTTCGATCATTTCTTTCTTTGTTTCTTCTTAATCAATCACAATCATTTCTGTCAGTACGGGGCTTTTCACTCAGCCAGACCGTGCGGTAACATATTCATTTCCGTCCGACAACAAGATCTCAGACACCTCACATTTTCGCTCCCACCGCGTTCTCCGAAATTTTATATTTCATTTTATTTATTTACAGTCTATAAAATGTAATGTACACATTACGTTATTTAACGTAATTGAATCTCAACTTCAATAATGAAATGCCGAACGGAAAAAACTTACGTACCAAGAGCGGTTAGCAAGAACAAAGATAGGGGAGCAAACGGACAAATATAACTCAGATGTTAAATAAAATACCCAAGGAAATAATAGAGAAGGAAAAAACTGGGAAAAGGAATGGCTTCATGAAGAAGGAAATGTAAAAAAATAATACATATAAAATAAAATAACAAGGCGCAACAAAAAAAGTAAAGAAAAAATACACGGATTATAAAAGAATCATTTTGAACTGCATTTTCACGGTAAAAACATCAAAAGCTATATTTCCATGGAAATTTGGCAAATTGCTAGTATTTTAAGTGAATCATCTCTCTTATACTAATTATACTAATAAAAAATAATAAGAAAAAAAAAATGATCCAAAGGGACCACATTTTTTTACGTTTTGCGATAAATACTCAGTTTATGTTCACCGATTTTTATCATTACTTAAGTTGAATGGTACTGTTTCTAGTGGATAAAGAATAGTAAAGTGGGTACATATAAATATGAGTTATACGCGACAAACATAAAACACGCACACACACATACATGACGGACGTATAACCCCACTTTCCTTTTGGAAGGCGGTAAAAAATAATAGGAGTAAACAACCGTACACAACAACATCGCAAAATCCGGGTATCGAGCAATGTCGCGAAAGCGAAATAAATAAATCTGTATAATAGTTTAAATTTATAGATAAAAATTAACAACAATAACGTATGTGCGGAAAAATGCGGAAAAAAGTCAATGTGATAAGAAAATAAGTAATAATTATAAAACTATAACAATGTGATTCAAGTTGTTATCAGATGAAGTGTGTGGTGATATAAGTGCAGCAGTTAAACGTCGCTGATAAAGTGAGTAAAGTACGTACAAGGGAAAGTTTGCAATAATATCGCTGAAGGTAAAGGAACTGCATCGAATAACAGCAAACGTTAAATGAAAAATGCAACTGCGATTAATAAAATGTATTGAAAGCAAGCTTTGTTTAAGTGCTCGCGCTAACATTACGCATATACTAAGATGTCGCGAATCGTAATTTTCTACTGACTAAATAAAAACATTCAGGTATGTATATTACTATCGTAGAAATATGCGTACTATATGGTTGTGGATATGTTCTCTAGCGAGTGGTGTAGGTTTAATGTAAAAGCCTATCATCCATGCTCGATCAGTGAGCAGGTTTTAGTCATAGCGATAAGATTCGAAGATGCGCTTATCAGCTATATTTACAAAACGTACATATAGAATAACAAGAACATATGTTAATAAATATAAATGATATTTCTATTTTGTCCGTAATTACAGTCAATATTTTATACCAGAATTTTATTACAAAAAACATTAAAATTACTGTCCATAATCGGAAGGTTTTGCCACTTGCTTAGTAATCCGTGGCGTATACATCGGAGAAGCATCTAAAATGTTTCCGGTGAGGAGCTGTTTCGTTTCGAAATATTCCTGAAATTTATGGGGTTTATGATGATACAATCAGGCAACATCACATTTTCTTCGTTTTTACAATAGCGAAGTTGGTAGCTTTTTCATTTAAATTCACATGAAAAGAATCGCGTTAAAAATTAAAATTAGTTCCATTCATATTTATTAAAATATCGTTTGAAAAAAAAAAAATAATTTTCTTAAAATATTTCTCCATAATTATAGTCGCTCTACACATAGTTGTTTTCATACATATACGAGTTTATATATACATTATATATATATATATATATATATATATATATATATATATATAAAATAATATTTTTTGCGTTTATATTGCTTTTAACATTTTCACAAATTCAGTACTGATTTATTTCATTAGTCAAGAACCCCACAAATTTTAGGAATATTTCGAAATCAACGGGCTCATCATTGGAAACATTTTTGACTATTGTCACATATCGGAAATTGTTCTGATATAATACTGACTGCTATCAGAACTTTACTTGTATGCATGTTGTAATCGGTTGCGATGTGATTTTTCGAAGGTAGAACATGCACACAGCTCATTTGTACCATGAATGAGATTGTTTTATATAATGTCAGTTTATTTTGTGAACTCGAATGTACACAGATTTTGACATCGGATATACGATTTTATAGTACGCTAACGTATGCAATTAATTGGTAAATTTCTTAAAATTTCGAATCCGATCCGATCAAGCAGAGTTCCCCTATGTGACTTACGAATGCGAATGTAACGTTGCAAGAAAGCTAAATAGTTTGTACTCTGCCAAAGTTAATGCTGAGAATTTACCATTTGGTGAAATATTTCTACAGACGGCGTTTCTGACGTAATTTGTTCCGTTAGCACTGGATGAATGGGCGGATGATATTCATAAGAAAAAGTCTGCAAATTGCGGCGTGAAGTGTCCTTAACAAGCGACAATTCGTCAATTAAAACCCCGCTTCTTCCATAGGGATTGTAAAAGATTATCATTTGGGGATCTAGAAATTTTCGTAGGATTGAATTTATATATAAATATTTGTAAGAACTCGGCTCTTCGTGCCTCGCAAGGGGCTTCGCTCCTTGACCCCGCCTGGAGAAACCCCGGACCCCAGCTCTACTGAACGGGAAAAATTGACAACGTAATTTTTTCCGACTGCACGACAAAAAATAAATAAATACTTATTTACGAAATTTTGCAAGGACAATAATCCATTTTGTCGGTACTTTGTCTTCTTACATATACAGTATGTCTTATTTTGGGACAAATTTTCGTGACAGAAAAAGTAATGGAGGTAGGGCTAAGAATTTCGTTGTCTTCATATATATATATATATATATATATATATATATATATATATATATATATTGTAATAAATTTCACTGCTAGGTCTCTGTTCAGGGCGCCATTTGTCATAAATCACTACTCTCTGTCACTGTTCCGGGAGCCTTTTGTAATAAATCGATCTTGTTCCTGATTAGACTGTCCCTCTTACGGGAGCTATTTGTTACAGATCTGGACTATTAGTCCCTCTATCGGAGCGCCATTTGTTGTAAATCTACTTTTTATATCGATTTTCCAACTTAATTGAATAAAAAAAATATAAAATAAAATATAAACCAAAATATCGGGCGCCAGAGACAAGAACGGCTTGTCACCACCGGATAGACACTCTGCCGCGCAGAGATCTAGGTTTTTATTACGGAAAAAAATATATATATATATCTCGCGAAAATCCGCCGTTCGAAGGCGTAGCGTGTGTCTCCGCGTTGGAGATATCACGGGCTCACCACGTGTTCAAAAAGAAGCCTTATATAAAAAAAAAACGCGTGTATTTAAATGGAATTTAAATACAAAAATAAAGAAACAAAAAAACACAGGGGAAACAAATTCCACACATTACAACAAAACCAAAAAAAACGAAATTTTTGTCAAAATTTGTGATATGTACGCGAAAATTCACGATGGCTAGCGGTACAAATCGATACACGTAACGACGTGCTTTTACCCCTCAATTAAACGATCGACCATTATAGACTGAACAACGAATTAATTCACCCTCGTGATATCGTGCCATGCACACACGACGATCTCGGTACACGATGGGCTATTCCAAGCGACATAGTTGAATCGCTGAAATTACCCCGTACCTTATCAATTAATTCGAACGCCGTCGAATTTTCTAGAATATTTTCTACAACCCGTATTATAACGCGACTACGGATTTCACAAACTTCCCTCAGCTCGATGTTCTCGGCTCAGCTGCTACCCGACGCGCACTCGCCTCGGACCCGTAGAGTACTCTACACTATCGGCCGCTACCTACAATACACACGCACACAGTCTCACCTGACGCAGTCGTCTGTTCGACCGTGCCCGGGAATTTCGATTTTAGCCGATAAGCATCTCCGATACCCACTACGATCCGCGATTACGTCGAATGAAACGCGGTGTTCGATAAATCACGAAATAAATGATTTTAATCAGAGAAATATATTTTTATAATTCGAACACCGCTAAGAGATAGCGCTATAGGTATCGAATCCGTTACACAGCCCCACCTCCATTTTCATCCAAAAAAGCAGTTTTTTGGATGAGAACACAAGTGCTAGAGATTCAACGGATTCGACCCATCATCGCCGAGAAACAGAACTATAACAAGACTCCACCGTTCGCGTCCCCACACGCACTCTCATTTACCCCGAATATAATACACACTTAAATTCACCACAGAGACCACACGAGGTTATGACCAGAATTGAAACTTCAGAAGCTTAAGGCTTAAAACAATTCATAGAAATTTCAACAATTCAAACACAGCTAAATGGCAATCGTAAAAGAAGTCGAATTCAACATAAATATAATTTTTTTCGCGGAACGACATTGCATCCCTGACTCCAGAGTAGGTTAGGAAAAGAGAAATAGATGAACACAACCGTGAAATCAAAAGGAGAAACGGAAAAGTTATCAGAACGAAATAGATAAGAGAAGAAACAAGTAAGGAACTCTACCACTGTAAGCATGGCGTTCTGAGCATACTTCTGTTGCTATAGTATTTCTCTTAAAATGTGAGTTCCTCGGTAGGAACCGGAAGTTCGAGAGAAGAAAATATACATATATCATTTAGGCGACGCTAGGAACACGAAAACAAATATGTCAACCGCAATACGGGAAATTAAAGTTCGTCAATAAATCGCTATCACGGATAGAGATCCCAGTCGCGTATCTCCACCTTATTTTACAATTTTACCTAGGTACTCCGCGTCAGTAAGCACGAATGGCTTAACGGCAAACATGTGCCTGTCGGTCGAGTACAACGGTCTCGGATTTCCAAAGACCCACTCGCCTACTATAATCGGTGGCCATCAAATCCAACCGATTTAAAATTATTCCTACTCTGTGGCGCACCCAAGACTTCCATCGGACGCTATGGCCGTATGCATTATCTGCTACCCACAACACCAATCGCTCGGACCACGAGATAAGAATACATGTATATAAAAATATAGCTCACCGGAGTACCAGGTATACCCTTCTCACTTCGCGAACCATATGGCCACGTCTGCTTTCACAGCGCCCACAGGGTCAACGTATCGACAGAGACCACTACCGATCCGTCGAATTGACGATCAAAGGAAAGAATGAAATATTAAGGATAGGAACGAATGAGAAAGGAAGAAAAAATAATGTAAGGAGTGTAGGAGGAGAGGTTAGGAGTAGAAGTGGAAACGGAATAATCCGATCGGGGAATCTGAATGGATTTGAATGGAGAAACAAAATTCGATGGTTCATACCCCGTACTAGAAATATGAACAACGCGCCAGAGTTTCCGCCTTTAGTGGTAGCAGCGGAGAAAAAGAATGGACGAGGAAAACAAAATAAATCAATAGATCCTATTCGGAGCCAATAGTCCGCGAAAACCACGAAATACAATAAAATAATCCCTTATAGAAATAAATATAAACATATATCGTCGCCACGCAACATCATACTGGCCTAAACGATTATAATTCAAAAAAAACAACAGCTAACAACTAACAAAACAATTAAATAATATTCGCAAACGCCTAAAACGACCATTACGGAAAGGTCTCACAGCGATCACCTCACCGACGATTCGATCCACGGAGAAATAAAACGAACGCACAAAAAAGATAGTTGACGAAAACCACGCACCTAGCTACTCCAAGCTGCTAGTGCAAACAGACCGAAAATCACGTTCCACGGAGAAATAAAACGAACGCACAAAAAAGATGGTTGACGAAAACCACGCACCTAGCTACTCCAAGCTGCTAGTGCAAACAGACCGAAAATCACGTTGATCATTCATAGGAACAGGATATTCAGAAAAGGATACACGGTGTCGTGTGCATACACCCGACTAAACACCAAACGACAAGGGCACCACCATGGTCCCACAACAAAAGCTAGCAATATATGCACACGCACACCCAGAAACGGTGGACGCAGTCAACGAACATCTCATGTAAACGACAAAAAAAAACAACCTATGCTCGACTATGCAAAGCGATTACCAATCCAAAGCAAAGCCGGGCCATCGGGCGCGCCCCGATACACGAAACACCAAAAAAAAACGAAAGAGACTCGCTGAGGACTCCAACCGAAATGAGGAAATAAATACAAAGGACAAACAGTAATCAGGATAGATAAATGAAATCATGCCAGGAACGACCATTAGGAGGACAACCATGAAGATTCTGATCAACGTAACAAACCGAACTTCCAAAACGAACAGGAGAAAACAAAACGTTACTGCAAAAATTCTCCGTGGAGCCTATAAAACTTCGGTCGTGAAGACATATCGCTTCATATGCACCGGATATACACGCACACCACTCTCACACACGCTCAAGAATTGATAAATTAACCTATAGTACGTTTGCGAAACGAAACGTGCGGGAATCGCACGCGATATCCGAAGACCGCTATACGAACAAATTAATCGCAATAAAACAAAATACATAAACGAAACCGCAAACTTTTCATTGCACGGTACACACCGATTTTTTTTAAAATACTCTAACCGCTTTCCGCTGTGACAAATCACACCATAACAAAACAATAAATACGCAAAAGAAAAACCGAAACACAAACACAAATGTAAATTAACATAGAAATCGTCCAACGACAATTCAAATCGCAAATTGAACGGTTAGACAAACAAAATCGTCGACCGATTTAATCAACCGTAAATATTGGACGATAAACAACACAAATCGGAGATCGTCGGCAATCGCAAATCGCACGACGATAATCGTAAAAAAAAAAAATAACAAGTCGCACGACGATAAACGTAAAATAACAAATCGCACGACGATGAACAGCAAATCGCAAATCATCGGACGATAAACAAAATCGGACGTCGACGAACGATCGGCGGGAATCGCAAATCGTCGGACGATAAACAAAATCGGGACGTCGACGAACGATCGGCGGGAATCGCAAATCGTCGGACGATAAACAAAATCGGGAAAATTTCACCTGACGGTAGGCATGGTTAAAGAATATCGTCGGACGATATCAAAAAAATCGCGAGTCGCACGACGATAACCGAAAAATCGCAAATCGTCGAACCACAAGCGGGAATCGCAAATCGTCGGACGATAAACAAAACCGGAAATCGTCGGCCGAACAACGAAATTCGAAAACGCCGACAACATCAAAAACATAACCAAACGCCAGGCGTTAAGACACATCCAGGTTATTTTAATCAAGGTCGGACAGCGGAAGAAATCACGCGTCGCATAACCATAAAAGTCGCAAAACGTCGGACGACAAGCGAAAATCGCAAAACGTCGTCCGAACCGCGCACGCGAGCGAGAACATCTCCGCAACATAACATCGGCACGAAACAAATTAAATATAAACCGTAATGTTACCTCGTCGCGTTGTCCTGCCTACCTTCGGACGACTCAAGAGCGCAGTATGGGTCAAAATCGGACATATCGATCAAACAAATCGCACGAACGGTTATTTACTCGAACTACGGCTAATATTCGTCGTCGGAAATCGCGAAAAACCATATCGTTAACCGTTTCTTTTTTTTCCGCGTAACGTATCTTCACTTATGAAACCAATCGCATCACGGAATATGTCGTCCATATCGTCCGTCGTGCCTAAATCGTCGAGTATATCGCAATAACGAAGACCGAGAAAACTAAAGAAAGATACATTAACGTACAGTACACTGAACAATCTTGTAGTTAACGTGCAGGCCTAAGGTCGACAATTTTTCTGACTAGGTCAACTATTCCAACTTACTCGTTCAGTAGGGTTATTCTTATCCTACATTTAAAATTTTTTACGCGACTAGAGTTTATTTTAATTTATTTTACGAACGAGTTTCGACTAGAATTTGTGTTGCCTTCACTTCCGTACAATATTTCGACGAATCCAGGAAAACAGGTAATCTCGTGATTTATTGATTACTTTCGACGGTACCTCCAGCACCGGAAACCGTAACGGGAGCCGTGTCCCTTCCGACGAGAATTATCTACCTTACAATAACTTACCTTCACGGGCATACAGACTCCGCGGTGGTTCTCCAACCTGCTCCTGTCCGGTTGTGTACGTTCCGCCCTGTTATACGTTCCTGAAGACGATATACGTACGTTGTTGATTCGCGATGTCCAGCTTTCGGGGCCTTTCTCTCTCGGATCTTCCTCTCGCACACATCCCTGTCTATTTATCACGCGGATATTCTCGTATGATTTCGCCGCGGATCCATTTTTTATCCCACGAACCTCCGCTTCACTAAAATGTGTTGTTCGATAATGCATCTGAACCGGACTGGTGTTACAGTACTCTTTTTGTTGATTTTCCACGACTCCGAGTCGTTCCCTTAAGTCACTGAGGTCTTGACCAGCGGTGAGCTGTGTACGATCATTAATTTCTTCTAATTTTTTCGCGACATCGTCTTTTATAATTTTTACTTTACTGACCAAATTTTGTTCGATCTCGTTTTTTATTCGACCCACGTCTTGGCCGATCCGAGACACAACAGTCTTTTCACGATCAAGATCGTTAGCCACTTTCGAAATATCATTTTTTAAAATAGTCGCCGTCTCAGATATGTTTATTTTAATATTTTTTAATTCCAAATTGTGCTCCTGCACACGAGATTCGACGTTTTTTACCGAAGATTGCAGCTCCCCCCTGGTCAATTCCAACTTATCGGCAAGGCTCTTAATTTCATCTTTTAAATTATTGTTATCGTATTTTATTTCTTCTTTTAATTCATTGAATTGTTTATTTACGTTTTTATTCAAATTATCGAATTTATTATTTTGTTCATTACTCATTATTTTTAAGTATTCCAATACGGACGGACCTTGGTCCTCTACAATCCTGCGAGTCTGACTCGGAGGTATATATGCCTCCTGGTCGTCGTCCATTGACCTATCAGCGACCACGGAAGTTGTCGCATCTCCGTCGTCGCTGGAGTCTTCAGGAATTGTAGTGGGCTCTCGATACTGCCGGTGTCGCATCGTGATCCCTGCTAATTGGTCTTTTTCCATTTTACTTTACTTTACTATAATTTTGACCGGACAAATAATAATAAATATCGTGAAAAAACAAATTAAAATAAATACCAAAACTGATAACTGACTAACGAATACATATACCAGAATAAATACGATCGAGAAAAAAAATAATAAATATAAAATTTTTATGACTTATCGGTTTTTTCAATTTTCTCCAGGGTCCTTGTGCACGATGTCTTCTAACTCGTGTCCTCGGTTCGGGCCGCCATTTGTAATAAATTTCACTGCTAGGTCTCTGTTCAGGGCGCCATTTGTCATAAATCACTACTCTCTGTCACTGTTCCGGGAGCCTTTTGTAATAAATCGATCTTGTTCCTGATTAGACTGTCCCTCTTACGGGAGCTATTTGTTACAGATCTGGACTATTAGTCCCTCTATCGGAGCGCCATTTGTTGTAAATCTACTTTTTATATCGATTTTCCAACTTAATTGAATAAAAAAAATATAAAATAAAATATAAACCAAAATATCGGGCGCCAGAGACAAGAACGGCTTGTCACCACCGGATAGACACTCTGCCGCGCAGAGATCTAGGTTTTTATTACGGAAAAAAATATATATATATATCTCGCGAAAATCCGCCGTTCGAAGGCGTAGCGTGTGTCTCCGCGTTGGAGATATCACGGGCTCACCACGTGTTCAAAAAGAAGCCTTATATAAAAAAAAAACGCGTGTATTTAAATGGAATTTAAATACAAAAATAAAGAAACAAAAAAACACAGGGAAAACAAATTCCACACATTACAACAAAACCAAAAAAAACGAAATTTTTGTCAAAATTTGTGATATGTACGCGAAAATTCACGATGGCTAGCGGTACAAATCGATACACGTAACGACGTGCTTTTACCCCTCAATTAAACGATCGACCATTATAGACTGAACAACGAATTAATTCACCCTCGTGATATCGTGCCATGCACACACGACGATCTCGGTACACGATGGGCTATTCCAAGCGACATAGTTGAATCGCTGAAATTACCCCGTACCTTATCAATTAATTCGAACGCCGTCGAATTTTCTAGAATATTTTCTACAACCCGTATTATAACGCGACTACGGATTTCACAAACTTCCCTCAGCTCGATGTTCTCGGCTCAGCTGCTACCCGACGCGCACTCGCCTCGGACCCGTAGAGTACTCTACACTATCGGCCGCTACCTACAATACACACGCACACAGTCTCACCTGACGCAGTCGTCTGTTCGACCGTGCCCGGGAATTTCGATTTTAGCCGATAAGCATCTCCGATACCCACTACGATCCGCGATTACGTCGAATGAAACGCGGTGTTCGATAAATCACGAAATAAATGATTTTAATCAGAGAAATATATTTTTATAATTCGAACACCGCTAAGAGATAGCGCTATAGGTATCGAATCCGTTACAATATATATATGATAAGCTCCAAGCGTTCGAAATGTGGTGTTGGCATCGGGTGTTAAAGATACCTTGGACGAGCAAAACTACTAATAACGAAGTTTTACACAAGATAAATGAACAACGCGAAATCCGAAATACGATCAACATGAGAAAAAATAAAATGGTTGGACATCTGATCGGAAATTCGAAATGGATGACTACACTAATGGAAGAAATGATGAACGGAAGAAGAAGTAAAGGAAGGCCAGGACTTAGATATATGGATCAATTAAAAAAGCGGTGAAAGTTAAGCCACCATAAAAGCACGTGCCTGCTCCCGAAGACGGATCTAACATGACCATATTAATACCCACCAACCATAAGGTTGAGGAGAAAAAGAATATATATATATATATATATATATATATATATATATATATATATATATATATATATATATGTGCGTGTGTGTGTGTGTTATAATAATAATAATAATAATGACAATAATAATAATAATAATAATAATAATAATATAAAACATCGAATTCATTTTCATAAGTAGCTGAAGTTTGCGTAAAATCTATTAGAAGAATAATTTGTTGTCTGATGAGTTTTGTAATTTATGCCACATTATTTCTGCTTTACTATTGCATGTTTATATTATACACAGTATTTTTTTTTCTCTCTTTGGGGATGTCGGCTAAGGACGTTTACCCAATCAAAAGGTATGACAGCATTAATGATTATATAGGAAAAATATTAGAAATGAAGCATATGAATGGAGCTAACAAAGGAATAACCAAGTGAGAAGGAAAAGAAGGTATGCTGCGGGAGGCCCAGACGCAAAAGACCGGAATACAGTATCGCGCGTTCTGAAGAAATAAAAGGACATTCAAGCAAAATGTGATTCGCATTACAAATGAAGTTTGCTTCCGACAGATCAAACGGATAAAAAAAAAGAGACTGAGTAATGGAGAAACGGAAGAGCGAAGAAGGAAGCAAGCCGTGATTTAACCGAAGTCTAATTATAGATGAGATAGTTGACCGCTTCGTGTTGGGAAAATTCTGGAACCAAGAGAAAAGAGGAGGAATGGGCTGTATGGCTAAATAAAAGGAAGCAGGATTAGAAAATAAAGAAGGATAGCAATCAGACCAACGGTCCTGGTGAGAACGAAAAGAAAGTGGAAGAAGACTTTGGTCTGGAAAATGACTAATAAAACGACCGTCTGAAGCGGCCGAACGTGCCAACGAGTCAATTAATTCGTTGTCCGAAATTTCACAATGGCTAGGAATCTACAGTAAATCAATACGAACAGAGCGGGAATGAAGTAGATGCGAAATTAAGGGGAACGTATGTGAAGCACGATAGGATCAGCGGATGGTTTAGGGAAGGGAGTAGCAATGGCTTGTAAAACGCCTTTTGAATCAGAAGATAAGAGAACCTTGGATATATTGGTGAGTATGTTCTATCGCGTTTGTGTTGATAAAAGCGTTTATTATTTCAACGAGTTTGTAGAATCTCTTTTATTTCTTTTTTTCTCCCTCTTCTCTTTCTTTCTTCTATTCGGTTGTTAAGTTTTCGGTGTTGCGGGAGGTTATCATCGTACATGGACGTAAATGACGATGGAGGAAAGGTCCCCTCGTCGACTTAAGTAAAACAGGTAACAGTACGCAGGGCACCGAGTTAAGTAATTTTACAACTGCTATTGACGACAATGACAGTGAAATCAACATTCCCCACATACGGTTCAGCTAAGTAAGTCTAAAGAGTCTATATCTTACGATAACAATAATGATAGTAACAGCAATCTTGATAAGGCAAACAATGAAGCCGGTTATAACAATTGTAGTGGTTATCATAATAATGTATCTATTAGTAATATTACATCCGACATCTCGGTACTTAGAGAATCTCGTAATTATTTTTCTAATTTTTATCCTACTGATTCAAATCCAATTCATAGTGATAAGGGTTTTAAAGTTTTTATTGAAAAAGACTATTAAGCCGACTCAAACAGGCTAGCTATTAGCGCGTTAAAAATCGCCGAAATATTAAAAAGGAATAATATATGGAAGGATATTATTGAAATTAAGAAAGTGGGACGGAATAGATTTATTATTGAATTGTCGTTACCTCATTTCGCCAATAATTTAATTTCTTGTTCTTGCTTTCCTATGAGCGGTAATAGAGCCCGTATTCCGGCGCATCTGGTTTCACGATTTGGTAGCCTCAAGGGAGTGGATATCGAGTATTCCAAGGAACAAATTATTGAAATGATTGACTCCTATTAATTCGTAGTTAATAACATCAGGCGATTAATGGCGCAATTAAATATATTTCAAGTTTTTCTGTACTGATCTCGTTTTTGAAGGTCAATTTTTACCGTCGCATGTTTTTTTATGGAACATCAAGTTTTCTTGTAAACCATTTGTCCGTCGTACGCGTCAGTGTTACAAATGTCTCAGATATGACCACCTAGATAGATAGTGTAAGGACAATTCCAGGTATCTGCGTTGTGAAGGAATGAAACATTCGGAAGAAGTCTATACTAGTCCATCACTAATCTATATGTTTTGCAAAACCCAGCATAGAGCTACGGATACTTCGCATACGGAAAGGAAGGGACAAACTCAAATAAACGAACTTATGGCGTCGCATAATCTCAGCTTTCATGAAGTCTCATTAGAAGTACCCCCTCTTTATATCGACAAGAAAATCTCTACTCCAATACTGTTAAAAGAAACCCGTTTTTTCTCTCTTACCTGAAGAAAGTAATTTTCCGTTTATTTCGCAGAGTATTCAAGAGAATGAATCTCACATTATCCCTTTGTTTGAACCTAAACCTTTAACAAAAATTGGATATATTGATTCAAATCAATTAATTCCCATCTCAAATTTCCGATTTAAATGTACCGTATCGTTTGTGTCTTCTGACGAGGGGAAAAAACGAATCATTCTGGCCCAAAAATGTTGAGACAGACAACCTAGTTCATCTAAATTAACCAATAGCACAACCTTAACCAATAACCGTCCGAAACCAATTCAATGAATATTGAAAAGTGGTTCAAATAACATAAACAAAAAGGGTTTGGATCCCAAAATCTCCAACGTGGTTAATTCTGAAGGGTTTAAGTCTATTCTTCATAATAGATAGTCTAGTAAGTCGAATTCAGCCGACAATTAATTTTCCTGGTTTATTTTACATATTTAATTATATATATATATATTTTTTTGATACATTCAATGGTTATGCAAAAAGTAAGGTAAATTTTGTTATAAAATGAAAAATCTTTATTTATTCTTGTAAATCAATTTCATCGCCTTCAAAGTAATCCCCTCCCGATGAAATGCACTTATGCCAACGTAATTTCCAATCTTCGATGCATGCCGCAAAGTCCTCTTTTGGAATGGCCTTCAATACCTTCTTCGATTCGACTTGAATCTCTTCAGTCGACTCAAAACGGTGTCCCCGGAGCGGTCTTTTGAGTTTAGCGAATAGCCAGAAGTCACACGGAGCTAAATCAGGCGAATACGGTGGTTGTGGAACGATATGCATCGAGTTCTTGAATAACCCGTGCCGTATGAGATGGTGCATTATCATGATGCAAAAACCAACAGTTGTCTTTCCACAAATTCGGCCTCTTGAGGCGAATAGCTTCACGCAAACGACGCATGACGCTCAAATAATATTCCTTGTTAACAGTTTGGTCCGGTGGAAGGAATTCGCAATGCACCACACCACGATAATCGAAGAAAACAATCAACATGACCTTGATTTTTGAGCGACTTTAACATGATTTTTTTGGTCTTGGCTTACCTTTTGCACGATATTCGCTCGATTGATCAGTTGTTTCTTGGTCGTAAGCATAGATCCAAGTCTCATCTCCCGTAATCATGCATTTCATCTTGTCCTGATAGTCAGAAAGCATTTCTTCACAGACTTCAATGCGTCGCTTTTTTCCCAAAAAATTGAGCATTTTTGGAACCAAACGAGATTTAACTTCTCTAAGGCACAAATGGTCTTTCAAAATGGTTTTTGCTGATCCTTCTGATATATTCCAATCATATCAGTAAGGTCTCTAACAGTCAATCGAGGATTTTCAAGCACAATTCTTTGATTTGATTGACGTGTTTCTCATCAGTTGATGTTGATGGTCGTCCGGGGCGTTCCAAGTCATCAACAGGTTCTCTGCCTTCTTCGAAGTACCACTCATAAACATTTAAACATTTTTCTGCGACATGGTCAAATCACCGAAGGCCTTTTGCAACATCCTAAACGTTTCCGCAGCCGAAATTTCATTCCGCAAACAAAATTTAATGACACTTCTTTGCTCAACAAAATCAGACATTTAAAAATCGAAGAAATCACTGTTAGTCGTTTAGAAAACACAAGCGTAACTATGTAAAAAAAATTGACATTGACATGAAATTTGGCACAGATGTCAGTAATAGTAGTACCAACATAAAAAAAAAAAAAACAGTTTACCCGCATTGGTTAGCCCGCGAATTTTAAATTCAAAAATTCACCGTACTTTTTGCCCACAGTAGTATATGTATATATAGAGCAAGATAAATCGTCGCGATAGCCTAGTTGCTAGAGCGCTTGACTTCCGATATGGAGGTCACGGGTTCGATCCCGAGCGACGACGAACTTATAACAAGAATTAAATAAATAAATAAATAAATAATCGCTAATAATCACGTGGAAGGCAGCGACAACCCACCACGTACACCATCATATGCGCGCTAGGTCAGTACACACAGCAGACACTGACGGGCTGCATTTGTATATCGATAAATCAAACGATTACCAATCAGTTCCGAGTGTGTAATCTTGCGCGTAGACACTAGCCGTTACATATAGCAATTGCCAAGAACGCTGCCTGTTCTGTACATCTAGATTGTACTGATAGATAGTCTCGACGCTCGTAATCGAGCTAACGAACGAACGAACGAGATAGCAAGATAGATATATAAACAGGCGTAATTCGCATTTATTCTAAATTTCCTCTTTTCGATATGATTCGCGGGTACTGCAGTAGACTACACGCAACATTTTGTCTAATAAAGGTGATCTAAAAATCGTTCTGTCTCAGGAGGATATTTAACATATATTGTCCTGCTTTCCGAAACTTGGCTATCCAATAATGAATCTTTTAATATTTCCAATTATCACTGTTTTCGAGACGACAGAGAAGGGTGGTTACGAGAGTACCATTTGAATTAAGTTTGGAATCAAACATCAAGTGATTAATCTCGATTTATCAATTAGTAACAACGGTACCAAATCCAATGCAGTCAGCGTTCCTGTTATTATTGGTCAATTTTCCGGCATATTTGTCTCGTACTATTCTCCCCCAAATCATTCTGTAGACTTCTTGACATTTTTGGATGCGTTGGAGGGTTATAATAATGTTTCCATTTTGGTGGACGGAGATTTCAACGCTCTGAGTGGGTGTTGGGGTTGTGACCGTAACAATGCAAAAGGGGCAGCTGTACTTGATCTCATTATTAACTCGATCTGTGCTTATTGAATGATGGTTCCAAGACCAAACTTGGAAATCCCCTCCATGTTAATAACCCCGTTGATTTAACCTCAGCATCATCTTCAATAGCGCTCGATTGTTCATGGGAAGCTCTATCAACCTCTTCAGGTTGTGATCACTTCCCCATCATGATCATTATAAATACAAACAATTCAACGTCATCTAACCGACAGCAAGATCAATCTGAAAATAATATATTGCGTTGCAAGTTTACGGAAGAGAACTGGAATAAATTTCGTGATGTAGTTGATCAAAATCTTGTAATAATTAATTCTGGGAGCAACGTTTTGGACAAATATTATACATTTTATGAGATGGTGTTCTCTTCAACAGAAACCATTTTACTCTATTTACCTCTGTTATGTCGTGTTATTGTTATAATTTTCAGAATAAAATAAACGATGTTACTTCAAAACGAAGAAGAAAAAAATAAATAATACTCCGGTAATTAATAAAGTTTGTATTTGCTGTAATGGTAAATATTTTGATCTTTTGGAACTGGATTGTAATGGTCTTTTATCTGTCATAATAAAAATCATTTGTTGTTTTGATCTTCGTGTAGCAATTAATGGTTTTCGAAAAATTTCGAGAAAAAGTAAATAGTTAAATGTTTTTGCGTTAAATAACCGAATCAGAAAATATCATCAAGGAGGCCAATTAAAACGTGAGGTTATAATAATTTTTGCGATGTTTATGTTTTTTTTTTTTTGAAATTAATCGGAAAAGCCGTAAGAATTTGATTTGAGAAACGAATAGGAATCCTCTGCTATTCGAAAGTTTTAGTGGCGGTAGGTGGGTTCCGCAGTTTCTCTCAGGAATTTGAAATAAGTACAACTAATACATTAATTCGAAATTTGTTAAGATTTTCTGAACTGGTATAAGAATAAAAATATACGAATGCTGAAATTCAATGTACGCCCAAATTTATCGGTATTTGCGAGTTATTTCAGAAAAACAAACGCAATACCCATCTTAATTTTATTGAGCTTGACTGCTTAAGAACAGCTGTCGTTCTTCGGATAATCGTACGGAAGAAAATAGGAAATTTTGTACAGTTTTTGGCTGTTTTTTTTTTTTTTTTTAAATTTAAGAATCTTAAGATGGAATTTTTTAGAACTGGCGTCTTTTCGTTTAAGTAGTAATCGTGAAAAACGGTGTTCTAGACCAAACTACCTATAAAGTGCCTCATTAAAAACTGAAATCGCATTAGTTGCCTTGGCATCGTTCGTAATCAATAATTCATTTTCCAACGATGATGTAAAAAAGTAAGTACGCAAAAAAAATATTCGTACGTTTCCATTTGAGCTCAAATTCTCATTTCCGTCAGTATATTAATATTTTTTTTTTTTTTTTTTTTTTTTTAAAGGTCGATCTTTTTAGTTAGTACATTAACGGAAGTTGCCTTTCCAGCATCATTAACAGATTAAGCTTCGGGGTTTATCTCTGTTATCAAACAGCTGATAACGGATTACTTAATGGTGCGGAACACCTTTAATACGGATAGACCATGTCCGACCCTGCTTCGGGAAGTGGATTGTTGACGTTATTAGATAAGATTTTTCAAAGGGGAACACATAGAGTTAGTTGGAAATGGTAATACGAGTTTTCACGAGTTCGGAAATTATCGCAGTTTGAAACTCTACATAGTATTAATTAAGAACAACAATGACGTTCGAGTCCAACGTACTAAAATCTTATCTGTATTTATTGATTTATTTCTTTGATGCCCGCAGATGATATCGTCTCAACGATTTCGTACACGCTTGGTGTCGAATGACGATTTTGACTATAAATGCGGTCACGGTATTGTTTATTTACGGCGACGGTGTCCTCTCTGCTCAGGTGTCTGCTCAGCTGAGCAGCTCTGAACGATTCAAAGTATACCATAGGGGATGATCTTAGTTCTGTTTATTATTTCTTATTTTGTACCTTTTCTTTTGTTTCCCTATCTTCACATTCAGCTTTGTTTTCGTGTTGTCCTTAATTTAACATCTTGTTTTCTAAAGCTTTTCAGGCAACAGTCCTTTAAAATGAAAAAAAAAGAGAAAAAAGAAAATTTGTAATCCTTTTTTGTTTTTATTATTTATTCTTTATTTATTTATGTATTTTTTCTCTCTTTGTTTTTCCTATAATTATTTTAATTTTACTGATCTGAACGACCAAAGTTATTATTATTCTGCGATTTTCTGTTGCAAATGTAAAAAAAAAAAAAATGTCACGTCACTTCTTATACTCAATCAAAGTTACCCCCGACTAAAGTGGGTTCAAATTTATGTCAAAAAATGTTGCTAATAGAGGTTTTTTTTTTTTTTTTTTTTTTTTTGTTGGGACGCTTTTAATTGCCAGGATTATTGCGCCCATCGGATAAGTTTTAGATTAGGGAGTATAGGTGGGTTTTTTTGAGAAAATTGATCAATGAATTTAATTGTTCTGGGTCATCAGATATTGATTGAGGGGTTATTTTGTGTTGTAATCGTTGGACAGAGAAGGAAGGGCAGGAGAAAAGAAGGTGTTTTATTGTCATGATATCTGAGGAGCAGTAGGTACAAGTGGGGTTTTGTCGAATTCCTTGATATAGGTGACCGTGGGTAATTTTGGTGTGACCAATACGGATTCTAGTAATAATAATTTCGTCGGTCCTATTGAGGCTTGATAAATGTTTCCAAGGGACGATTGATTTTTTGAAAGTATGAAGTTTGTTGGTATGTTGTTGGGACCATTCTAATTGCCATTTGTTTTGAGTTTGTACACATATATATGACTGGAGGTCTTGTGGTATAAAGGGAAGGAGAGGGGAAGAACGGTGTGCGGATTTTGCAAGATTATCAACATTTTCGTTACCGGAGATGCCGATGTGACTCGGGATATACATGAAGCTGATTTTTATTTGTGATTGGAATAAGATGTTGTATAAGTTGAGTATTTTCTGAATAAGAGGATTGTTTTTAGAAGTGTTTTGGAAAGAAACTAAGGAACTTAAGGAATCGGTCATGATTAAAAATTTGCCAGACTGATAAGTTTCGCTGATATGAAATATACAATGGTAAATGGCCATTAATTCCGCTGTGTTATTTGAAGAGAACGAGGGAAGAGAGAAGTGAAATGATGATTGCTCTATGGAAAAGGCGTATCCTACGTGGTGTGTTTTTCTTTTTGAGCCGTCTGTGAAGCAGTGTATATGGCCACTGTATCTCGATAATTGATCAATGAAGTGATTTTTAATTATGAAAGGTGTGTAGTCTGGTTTTGGGTAGGCTGTAAGCGAGATATTTATTGGAGGAATGGATATAAGCCATGGTTGATATTGTTGATTTATTTGTTTTTGAAGTAGTGGGAAAATATGATTACTTTTGATTATTTCAGTGAATGAAGTGATTGGTTCGTGGACTGAGATTGATGGAATTGAGAAAAAATCTATGACTCTTTTAGATATTGGATGGGATGTGTTTGACATTGTTTTGGCTAGATACTTGTTTGTTAGTAATTTTCTACGATAAGATGGAGGGAGTTCAGCAGCTTCGCAGTAAATGCTAAGATTAGGCGAAGATGGAAGAGCTCCTATGCATAGTCGAATCGCTGCGTTATTAACAATGTCTAGGCTGGAGAGAGCTGATTGTTTTGCAGAACAGTATATGGGTGCTCCGTATTCGATTTTTGATCGAATTAGGGCACGATAGAATAGTAGCAGGAGGGATCGAGATGGGTTGTGTCGAGGGTTTCTAATTATTTTTAATAAATTCAAGGATCGGAGAATTTCGGCTTTCGTTTCTTTAATATGTGGAATCCACGTAAGTTTTTGATCAAAAGTTAGGCCTAGAAACTTTGTTGAGGTTTTATACTGAAGAGGTTTATTATAGAAAGTGAGAGTTGGTTCTGTTAGGGATTTTCTTTTGTGGCTGAAATTAACTATGTGTGTTTTACTGCTAGAAAAGGAAAGGCCGTTTTCTTCGGCCCAGATTTGAAGTTTGTTTAACGCTGGTTGAAGAAGTTGATATGCTATTTGTGGGCTATTGCAACGTAAGGCTATGTTTATATCATCTGCGAACAGTCGTAAGGATATCGGGTAGGAGATTATTTCGGTTATATCGTCAATCAGAATTATGAAAAGGATTGTGCTGAGAACGGAACCTTGGGGTACTCCATTCTCTATTCCAAAAATTTTGGAGGATTCGTTATTTAGTCTCACTTGGAAAGTTCGGTCTTTTAGGAAATTCTGTACGAAATATGCTAGATGACCTTTTATACCGAGTGAATGAAGTCTACGTAGGATTTTGGATCTCCATGCTTTATCATAAGCTTTTTCGAGGTCAAAGAATATGGAGTATAGATTTTCCTTGTTTTTGAAGGCAGATGTTATTTCTTGTTGGAGGTCTAATAATTGATCTAACGTAGAACGATTTTTTCGAAAACCGCTTTGGAGACTGCTTAAGTAATTATTCGATTCGAGATACCAAATTAGTCGTGTACTGACCATTTTCTCCATTATTTTGCATGGGACGCATGTTAAAGAAATAGGTCGATAACCAGTTGGTAGGTTGGCGTCCTTATTTGGTTTTAAGATGGGAATGACAATAGCGTGTCTCCATTTGGTGGGGAAAGTGTCGTAGACCCAAATGGAATTGAAAATCTGAAGAAGGGCTTCTAAACCTGATTGAGGTAATTTTTTGATCATTTGAGGGTGAATATCATCTGGTCCTGGTGAAGAGTCTCGGATATTATGGTTTAGAGCTATTTCAAGCTCATCAATAGAAAACGATGCATTGTGAGGTTCCGAGTTATCTGAATTAAAATTTATTTCAATTTTTTCTTTCTGAATCTTATGGTTTTGAAAAAACATGCTGTAGTTAGAGGATGCTGATACATCGGAAAAATGTTGGGCTAGACTATTTGTAATTTCAGTTTGATCTGTTAAAATTTTGTTGTCGACTGTTAAAAAATTTATGGTGTGGGGGATGTATGAGCCCTTTAGGATTTTTATTTTTCTCCAAGTTTCTTTAATAGATGAATTTTGAGTAATCGATTTTATAAATTTTACCCAACTTTCGTTTTTTTTTTGGCGAATGATTAAGCGAGTTTGGGCTCTATTTTTTTTAAAAAAAATTAAATTTTCCAATGTAGGATTTTTTTTGTATTTGCGTAATGCACGTTTTCGGTTTTTGATCGCAGTTTTGATTTCTGGGCACCACCAAGGGACTACCTTGGGAGGAAATTTGGAAGAAGATTTTGGTATGCTAACCGAGGCTCCATGTACGACAGAGGTTGTGAAATTTTTGACATTATCGTCGATAGAAAGGTGGTAGTCGAAGGTAAAGGAAAAATTTTGTTGGAATTTAATCCAGTCGGCTTTATTAATAATCCATTTCGGATATTTTTTCAATTCGTTGTGTGGGGTTTGGTTATTGTTTAACGAAATTTCGATCGGAAAATGATCACTAAAGTACAGGTCATCGAGAGGTTTCCAATTTAGAAAATGGGCTATATTAGGTGAGCAAAAGGTTAGGTCAATTGCGGAGAAACTTCCATTAGAAGCGTTAAAATGTGTGTTATCGCCGGTGTTTAAAAGAACGGAATCTGTTTGGTTTAAATATTTATCTACGGAATTACCTCGATTATTTGTGTTATTTGAGTTCCAAGTTGGGCTGTGAGCGTTGAAGTCACCGGTGATAATGTAGGGAGTTGGTAGCTGATTTCGAATATCATTTAATTCATCGCTCTGGAGATTTTGATCAGGGGGTATATAAATATTGCAGATAGTGATAGGGCTTTTGAAATGGTTAAGAGTATATACTTGAACGGCTATGGCTTGTAAATTACTGATTAAATGGATTGGGACTGCTTTTATATCTTTATTCACTAGAATTGCGACTCCACCACAAGCAATGATGCCTCCAGGGTAGTCGTTACGAAAAATTTTATACTTGGGAATTTGAAACGAAATTTGTGACCGTAAATGGGTTTCTTGTAGAGTGATGATTTGGGGAGAGGTTTTTTGAATTAAGAGTTGGAGTTCATTTTTATGGCTTCTCACGCCGTTACAATTCCATTGAATAACGTATTTGATTAGGTATTAAGAATAACGGATTGGATTAATTATTGTTGATACGATTTAGATAAATTTTTACAAATAGCAAAGTAGATTGCGTATTACCATTCGAATTCAATCGTTCATGTCGGGCTCCTTCTGTATGTTATCTGGATTGTCTGGATTGTCTGGACTTTCAGCATTTTCTAAAATCGATTCTTCTAATTTTTTTTTCAGTCTTGTAAAACGATTTTTCATTGATCGGTGTTCCAGATGCAGATAATTGTCGGCCAGGATTTTTATTATACCGTTGAAATCGGTGGTGAGTTGAGCTACGCATTGGGTAGGATCTTGCTGCCCTTTTACGAGATCCATGAGTAATTTGAAGTTGGAAAGTGATATCGGATAATCTTGCTTATTTTTTTCAAAGTTTTCTTCGATGGATTCCAAAAGTTGTTTTGTTGAGAATGTTTCTTCGGTTGAAGTTGTTGCCGGATTTTCGATTTTGGCCTTCTTTTGTTTTTGTTTTTTTGTATGTGGTGTTTCTGTTTCGTTAGCGGGCGTTGGGAGGTCGTCAACTGTTTGGTCGCTGTGAGATTGGGTGCTGATTGATAGTGGTCTTTTAATGGTCTGTTGAACAACGTCCGTTTCATCGCGGGTATAATTTTCGTTACCACGAGGTACGTCTTCACTTTGGCAGATGGTGTTGGAAGGTGCCTCCGTGTTAGCATTTCCAGTTGATTCGACAATTTTAATTGTGTTGTTCACATCCTTTTCGTCATCGTTCGATTTATAGGAATTTTTTTCTGATTCTTTGGACGTTAATTTTTGGGATTTATCCAGAGTTTCATTATATTCTTCGGATCTGTTAAACTCACATGACTGCGTTGTGTGACCGAATTGATGGCAGATGAAGCATTTGATTTGAGCATCATTGTAAAATACTCGATATTCGTCGTCTTCATATTTGACAAACTCTGAGTTCGGCAATTTTTCCGAAGTTTCTGCTGAGATATATACAAATCTTCTTTCTGAAAGGATATTAGTCAAACCCTCTTCCTGCGTAAGTCGCAAGAATTTCATGTCTGAAGTAGGTACTACTCCGTGGGAGACGATTAGTTTAATTATTTCTGCATGGGGGACGTGGGGGGGTACATTAGATACGATTACTTTTTTATCATTTTTTTCTTGTCGGTACCATCTGGCTTTGACTAGTTTTCTATTAATCTCGATTTCTCCACCTGACTTGAAAAAATTTTCAGCGATTTCTCTGCTTCTGATATACATTCGAACGCGGTTATTCGATATTTTGGCGCAATGTAGTATATTATTACCTATGATGTTTACCATTTTTCGAGCGTAATACGGCAGCGGAGCTCCATCGACGTGTGGGAAAATTATAGCTTGGTTGGCGGACGGGAAGGTTTCTTTTTTCGTTGCAGTTGCGTACGACATGCTCGGTCTGTACTCAGTACCGGATGTCGTTTTGATTGTCTGATTTACGAAAAACCAGCTGAGGTCGGCTGCGACCGGCAAAGTCTTACGTTGCGATTACGATTTACTTGACACTTATCGGAACACGAATACAAAACGATTAATATGTTAGAGATAAACTATAGAAGATTAGATAAGGTTAAAACTCTGTTTCGCGTACGCGTACAACTACGTCTAACTCGGAACACGTTAACTGATAAAATCCGCTAATAGAGGTTACATTCTTTTTAAAAGAATAAACACAGATTACTTTTTATCTTGCAATTTTGTAGAGTGGCTCTAGTAAAGTTGACGAATTTGGAATAAATTTCCCAACATAGGTAATTGAACCAAAAAAAACTGTGAAGTTCAGTAAATGGAGAAAGAAAATCTCGTATCGTTTTGATTTTACTTAGGGTTGGTTTAACAAAACGCTTAGTTGGTGACTTAAAAAGGCAACTTGTTTTTCAATTATAGGTAATGGGTGTTTTTTATCTAGAATGACAGTATTTGCGAGTTGCGTATCAACATAAATCTATACTGTTCTTTTCTTTCGGCGCACTTACCACCAGTAATACCGAATGAGAAGGGTTATCGACTAATTCAATAGCATCAGTATTCTCTAACTCAGTAAGTTCCTGTTGTATTGTATAGCTCATAAACTAAAGGTAATTCAGAGTTGATAGTTGTGTAACTTGCTGAGTAAATTGTATTCAGTAGCAACAGTCTATATACTGACAAGAGAAACCGAATTAATTATTTCTAGGTCTCCGTTTAAACCAGCACGCAACAAACGTAGGCTCGGTGAAAACGGGACAACAGAAATAATGTTTTAAAAATTCAGTAATCAAATTACAAAAATAGGAAAAAATTAAAACGCCCTTACAATTTTCCATATATCTTTAGAAAAATGGTAATACTAAACTTTTCATCGTTTATAGTTCAAAGCAATTTTATTATAAAAATGGCTTAAATACGCAAATTATGCCGCGTAAAAATTAAATAATTGTATAAAATAACACATGAAACTACTAAATAATAAATAACAGCTAACTTACAGAAATAGTATGAACAGCACAGTTTTCACGCACCCGTCGACTTTTTTGTGCTATTCCACCTCAAGAAAAAAGAACAAATCAAACATGGTATTTGTACAAAAGTACAATTAATATCTCTATTCAGTAAAAACGTGCATTGCTCGCCAATTAACAAATTTAACATCATTTTTGTATTCGAATCGGTCAACAATAATCAACGAATTGTTTCAAATTAATGAACCACTGAATTAGTCAATAAAGAATTAAATTCGCCCAGTGTACGTGTCCTGAATCTTCTTTAAATGTATTATATTGTTGCTTTTTGTTTTTTTTTACTAATTACCAATATTGGACAGTTGAAATGTTGTTTTAAAGTTAAATGTTTGTCTAAATGTTTTACATTAGCTCATGCAGCGGCAATAGAATTATATGCGATACTATTAAAATTACACGTTGCAACGGGCAAAAGCGAAATTACACTTTTTATTTTGTTATTTGTAATACTGATTTTCTGTAATTTGTAAACATTTTTATGTGTTAGAAATTCGTCGTTTAAAATCTTACCGACTAATAATACTTTAGAACTGAATAAAGTAGATATTGCTGCATCGGCAAAGGAAAGTATGATGTGTCCTCTGTTAATTTTAAACATTTGTTTAGCCAAAAATATGCAATAGTCAAAGTTATTTTTAATAAGAAAAAAAAAACAAAAAAAAAAACAAAAAAAAACGACTTAAATATTTACTTTAAAAATTTAATAGAAATGCACGAAAAAGTAAAAAAATCAGATAAGGATAAGATAATTTTTAAACAACATTAACACTTATCAGAATTTCGGTACACCAAATTCAGATTGCAATAATTAAAAACCCGTATTAAATGAATACAGCGCAATCACTCGTTTTCTTTAAGTCAAGTATTGCATACATCAGGAATATTTAATACGGGTTTTAATTGTTACTGCAATTTGAGTTTGGTGCCGATTTTAATAAATATTAAAATCCTTTAACTACTATCGTTAGGTCAAAAATGACTCGGGAGAAAATAAACAGCTACATAATTTCCTGAAATAGATTAAATTCGTAATTAGAGTCTGTCCATTCCCCTAAAATAGTATATTCAACAATATCGTTTTGCGATTACATCAGTTCATTGTATTGTTTTCGATGTAATAGGACGCTTAGATTAAAAATAATCCAGCAATAGTTGCGTGACTATTTTTCAGTCTTGCACGTGTTTATGAGGATAAATAATGTTAGGGTAATGTGTTTTCACATGTAAAATATTTTTCTTCCCTTACGTTGTGACAATCATTCTGTTAGTCTCTAGTTTTATTGTTTTTCTATCGTCTGTATTCTGAAGTAAGAAATTATTTTTATATTCATTATGCTGTAATGTCGTAAATTTTGGTTTAATAATTTTCTAAAATATCCTTTTTTTTTTTTTTTTTTTTTTTTTTTTTGATAAGAAACTATTTTTATGCTTCCTCATTGTTGCTCCTATTGTATAAAATAAAAATTGCTAATGAAAGTACGATTATGGCCGATGGTCGCCAAAAATTTCAAATTGGTTTGTAAATACGCGTATTCTCGGAGATTTCTCCATTTCAAAACATAAAAATTTCCAACTTCAAAAGAGGCTTTCGCAGCGTTAAAAATCAAAAAATTTAGAAATCAATGAGCACATTGTAAATAGATTCTTTGATGTTTTATAATTACCACAGATAAGCTCTTAGCGTTGAATTTTTCCATGCCCATTTTTTTAGAATGCGTCAGTGTAAATTAAATGCAAACACATTAAAAATTATTTCAGTGTTTATTAAACGCTTCTTTTAAGGGAGGGGGTATTCTGGTTTAGAATTTTGAAAGAATCAATTTCTCTTTACATATTCTTAAAAAGTTTAAACCTTTAAGAATGTATCCTCGAAAGAAAATTTTAAAATTCCAATAATTTACGCAGTTATAGAGCTATTTTAGTGTGGCTAATGCCCGCCTGGACGAAGCAAAACAGATAATAGACGGTGTATAATGTCCAACTATCTTACCATTTTTCTTAAAATAGGCAATAAACACTTAAAATATGTTGAAGTCGAAGAAGGCACACTCCATGAAATTACCGCTTAATGTAGATATAACGTGCCATTTTATGACTTGGACTTGCGGCTGCCTCAAACTTGTTCAAAACTTTAAATGCATTTTTCTCAAAACTACTTTTTTCAACGTGGTTGACATGATATCATTTCGAGTTCTATTTAACCAATTTACTTCAAATTTTGTACCAACCTTCAATATATAATAACTTTTTATCGCTCCTATCATTTGTATATCAAAATTATTTTTTTTACTATTTTCAACAATTAAAAATTTGAAAAAAGAAAAGGTCAAAATACGTATTTTTTTCTTCGGACGATCGTCAGTTTGCGAAAAAGAAATTTTTCGCTTTCTTTTAGGTAGGTGTACTATAAAGGCATTCTTACTAATTCAAATTTTTTTTAAAAATTTGTCTCAAATGATCAAAAAGGCTAGAATAACCCATCTTTTTTGCGCCTAATTTTACCAGCTTATAACTTTATTAATGTTAATGTTTTGTTTTTTTTTTTGTTTTTATCAAGCTTGACACAAGGCCAAAAATGTATACCTTTAGACCAGAATAGCCCCTAAGTCAGAAATTCTTTGAATACAACACTTTTAAACGAGATATTTTTCGTTTCTAAAATTTGCTCTTAACTATTTATAGGTGTACACTGTCACATACAAAGTATAAAACATGGGTTAACAAGAATAGTTTTGTTTGTTTTTTTTTTCCGAAGCGAAAAAGGAAATAAGTCGGCAGCCTAGAGTAACTTGAAATGGAATCATTACAAGCAAATAAACCATTCGTATATATTATCGCGAATATTTTTTCATTTTATCTTTAAATGGAACTACTAAAGATATTTCAGAAAGGTAATGATTCGAAGTTTAATATATCTGATAGCAGTGAAGGGGGTATATAAACACTAAAAGGCGAGCAGGAATGCAAGACAGAATTATGATAATTTACTGTTATAAATAGTATTTTTGTCCCGGAACCACGCAGTCAGAAAATGGGAGAACTTATGGAACTTATGGTCGACTCAGACGCTGTGGCTTAGGTTTATCAAGATAGTTGTAGTGGTCACTGATACCCATCTCACGTAAAAGTTTTCTGCTCTTACCAGACTCTTCATAAGTCACACATCACTTTCATAACTGTTTCTCCCTTCTCTTCCTGCTCTGTATGTAATTTTCGAGTCTCTTAACAGCTGTGAAGCATATTCGAATGCACTGTCTTATCTACTTTACAGTCCTCCGACTCACCTTTTGTTGCACCGTCAAGCTGAACCTCCGGTACACATGATATCATACGCTGCATAAGAACAGCTAAATTCGATCTAAGGGGATGGGAATTTAGAACTAAACAGGTGACTGGGTAATATATATTTTATGTTTTAATTTTGGTATGTGCGTGTACTGTTATTGAGTTATGTGTGTGAACTTACGAATGTTGAAATGAACGAAGTAAGAGGATATTGTGCATTTTGTATTAAGCTAGATATTTAAATCCAAATTTCATGTGTGTTATTGGAAATATTTTTTACTGATGATCAGTTGCAGTGATGAGTAGGTCCCCAGAAGGATCCGTATCCGACAGCGGAGTTGATGATGTAACTCCGACTATACAACTTCGACCCAGCAAATACTAAATCGATGAATTTTATACAGATCCAGGTTCACCTGGTCCTGCTGTAGAAGCTAAAGTACATAGATCAATGATTATCTGAGCAGAAATGCGTCCGATCAGCTGAAAAAATGAAAAATGGTAACATCGGAATTGAGAAGAAACGTTCTCCATCGTTTTTTCTATCTACACAGTACCTGCATTAGCTATTTTGGCTGTCTCCTTCTTTCTTTCTAACACTCGCCCGGCCGTTACGACGATATATTTCTTTTTATATTTCCTCGCTATTTCACTTCGTTGTTTTTATTACGATGCTCACATTCGCAATATTATTTAACGCTCTTTTTATTTGTTTATTTATTTTTTATCACCTTGTGGTACGTTTATATAAAAATTTAAACGAGGAATATTTAAGTAAATTAATAGTTCCTTAATAAGCAGTCTCTAATTTTAACGATTGCAAAATTGTTTACGATCTATTACTATTAATTATAGAGTAAACGGAATTTACTATTGCATGCGCCGTCAATGCAGCTCCCGGGGGCTTGTTTAAACGACTGATATGACGTAATCTAACCTAACACTATTACGTTGCGTCGACAACGCTTAACAGAATGTAACCCGATTTTGAGTATAAGTTTGTAGCGTTGGTAATCTAACGGAAAAATTTCGACTGTGCGATTAGAGCGCAATCAGTCGGTCGTGATGAAAATTATTTATGTTTACATTACGCTCAACCGAATCGTAACAGGATAATTTTAAGTAGGTAGAAGTTCTTTATTAATAATATCACTAATTATCGCAGTTTCTAAAACAAAACGTATTTCGAATTTTGCATTAAGAAGTGTGTACATCTGTTTTTTCACAAGTCTCAAAACTTACAGTGGTTAAATACTAAGTATCGTTAACGTAAATCAAATAATAATATAAGTTATTATTTCACTGATTCTTTTAATGAAATTTTAACCATGCTCTACTTATCGTAAATATTTCCCCGTTTTTTCAGGACCATAGTCAGGAATTCATTTCGGGGGGGGGGGGTGCAAAAAAAAAATCGAAGATTATACTCCGCCAAACAATGGTTTTAACAACAAATTTTTCGTTGGAAATTACTTTATATTTCAATGTGTAGGCATTTTTATTTTAAACTGTATTACATTACAAATAACGCCATTCATGTATAATATTTTCATAATATTTCTCTTTCCATAATAAAATTAATTTTATCTTCATAATAAAGAAATCATTAATTGCCGACTGATGGCGCTGTAATCGCTGTGTGAAAAATTTTCCGTTCGATTACCAACGCTGTAAACTTATACTCAAAATCGGGTTACATTCTGTTAAGCGTCGACAACCAGTGCAAACTATTACCAATGTTGAATGTACTGTCCACATGGATACGTATCCGGAATGCAGTTCTCGAACTGCGATTTGGTTCCGAATCCGTATCCGGAAAAATAACGAACTTATCCATCATTAATCAGTTGTATATTTACCATAAATTTTAGCTTTCCCTGTTCATTAGGTATTATTGTATATTCTTAAATGTGTATGTGTGCGTGTGCGTGTGTGTGTGTTAAAATCAGGTGTTTGGTAAAGCGTAGGAAGTTAAAATATTTTCAGTTCAATGTTAAAGAAAATCACGGTTCTGTTTAAATTAAAACGTTATAAAAGCTCGTTTTCTTACGTTACCTTGGAATATACGTCTGTGGTGGTATCAGCTAGCGTTCCTTTCTTTTTTCCATGACGATGAGTACAGTAAGAAAATATTTACCTATGTGCTACTAAATGGCGATATCGATAAAAATCATATTTCTTATGCTTACACAACTAGACTAATGGTTTTTAGTATCTCTTTAAAAAGCTGTAGTCTCGATGTTCGGCAAAAATTAAATATTGCAAGAAAATGTGATCAGCATTAAAAGTAAAAAAGTGATAAGGGAATTTTCTAGTTTTTGAGGAAAGTTACCGCTTTTGACACACTGGTCTGTAGTTAAGAAATGGAACTCAAACGATTTATGATTATAGTGGACAGGTTGATAATATATTGTTTAAAATACATTTTTTTAAAAATTGTCTGCCCATGGCCGTTGCGGTATTTTCCAGATTAAATTTATAAGAGATTTTGTGTGAATGTGAAACACATTTTTACGAATCACGAGTCAGCAGATTGCATGTAATTAACGTTTGCACCAGTCAACGAGTATATCGTTCGTAAAGAGAATTTTGTTTAAAAAAGTACAATGCTATTTTGTATTCGGAATTTTAGATTTTTTTCACCATCGCCTATTACAAAATTTATAGGCCGCAACTTTTTGTGATACGCGCTAATATTAATAATCTTTTTTTTCATTTTCCTTATTTTGGTCTGATCCTATATCCGTTCTTGAAGTGCATCCGCGTTTTAAATGCCTCTTTTTTTGACATTACTCTCTTCACTTTCCACTTTTCTGCCGCCTACGAACTATGGGAGAGGATTCATCTTTTAAACTTATCGAACGAGCAAGCAGCCTGTACATTTTTGTTGCCATCTATGTCTATATAAATGTAATATGTTATTTTCATGCTTTCTCAAACTGGAAACTTCAAAAAAAAAGAGAAAATGGCGACGAAAAGAAAAAGAGAAAACATAAATAAATAATGCGTGCAGAATTTCAAAATTTACAAAAGTGTCCTTAAATATCGTAATAAATTTTAACTGAGCGCCGTTATATTCTTTCGTTGCTCCTTTAAAATAATTCGTATTTAACGGTTAAAATTATTATTACTTTTTTTTTACCATCTAAACAGAGAAGACTATAATGATAAACACAGAAAATTTTCTACGTTATATTATCAATTTTACTTTGCTCTGAGGTTTCGTTTTATTTAATTTTTCGCCAAAAACAAGAATTTAGTTTCAGAAGAACTCTAAAAGTCTTTCAGTTCCATTCGTTTGTGTGTGGGGAGACCGAAGGGAATATGGGGAAATACGTTAAATTTTTATATAACAAAAATTACATTTATAAAAATGGAGTACGATTTTTTAAATTCACCATAATACAACTGCGGGGATTTCCTTCGTTATGGGTGCTTGGAAGGGGTCGATGACTTGAAACTTAAATCCAGAATAACGCGGTTAATATATTTTCGATTTGTCGCAGCGGGATTCGAATCCGAGCTCTCCTCTTACGGAAAACATCGTTGCTTATCAACTGTACTACGACAGCGGACTCTTACACTACTAAGGATTGAATCGTGGTATTATAGAAAATAAATAAACATGACCCACTTTATTTCTAAGGAAATTTTTTAATTTATTTCGATTCGCTGTAGTTATCAATTATAGGTAGATAGGGGTTGATTGCAGCAAGATTACTTAAAACGATGAGAAAATGTAAAAATATATTATTTTTTTACCAGAATGATTATGTTAATATCCGTTGAAATAGAATCTGTCAATTATCTTGCACGAGTAAATAATTAAGCGTAAATTCTGCTTCAAAAAATTATCTGATAAAAAGATTTGAAATGTGACTAATATTGAAATATCACAAGTTTTCTTTTTTTTGTCACGAGTTGATAAACGATGAACGCGCGGAATCAGTATGCTTTCTGAAAATATAACAGAAACGTATGAAGATATCATGCAAAAAATTCAGTATTAAAAATTTTAAATTTTACTCTGATCTTTGTTTAATAATTAAAAAATTAACTATTTAAATATTAAACGAAATTCGCTGCGATTTTTGCGTAATTGGAGATTTGTCTTTTTGTTAAACTTTTTTATTATCGTTATTATTATATTTAAAGTCAAAAGCGTATGCATATTTTTCCCCCTCTAAATTGTATGTGTTGTGTGTAACTCTATGGGCATTATAGCACACACCGGAAGTGACGGCAATAACTTGTAGAGAGGAGTTGAAACGAACTGGGTACGCAAGGATGGATGTGTAGATAAGAGATAGAACGCCTCCTTTCGCTCTCATACCTTCAGTATTGTCACGTCTAAAGAAGTTATAATTTTTTACTCTCGGTTAATGTTTTGATTTTAGGTACGATTTTGGTAAGCATATAGCATAGGGATCGTGTCGTGCAATTAACTGCATCAGTTTAGCACGATTGTTATTAAAGCCGCGACAGTTCCACTGCATTAAACAAGATTTTACAGCCACCTTGGTTCTAATTAATGTTGCAGTACTGTATAAACATTGTAAGACTATATGGAAACGGGAATTTATTAATTCGTGTAGGACACGCTGCCGTTGCTATGAGGTCGCTCGTCTTCAAACATCGTGATAGCTTAATGCTTCTACCGATAAGATATGGTTTGACTACTGCAATTATATATTAAACTCGTCATAGCTCCTTGTATAATCAGTTGCATAGAAAATGTACTTTGGATGTTGTCTGGATAAATGTTTTGAATTCTTCAAATCGAATCATGAAAGTCGTCGAAAAGGTGTTTGCTTTTTTTCATTTACGTCTCCTGACTCTGGGATTGGCTGTTCGTTATGCGGCTTAGTTGGTACATGTTCCTCCTTTTAATCTGGTTGATTAATATAGAGGGCTGGTCGTTTAGGTAACGGCCTTGATGGGAATATCGCTGATCTCGGGCAAGCAAGTGCTTCTGGGATCTTGGGATGGGGCCGTTTCACAAGACTTGCGCCCGTGTTCATCTCTATTTCCGGCTGCTCAATTGTAGTGCTTGAATTTATTTTATCTGGACATGTGGTGTTCATCGTTCCACAAATGGGTTTCCTTAATACTGGCTGAGGTAAATCGCTATCATGGTCCGTGGTCATTTGTTCAGGTTGGAAAGTGGTGCCTGGACGGCTGGAATGGAACTCTTGTTGTGTATTCACTGGCCTATTCTCTTTTCTGCAGTTTGAACAAATGTGGTCTTCGAGTTGGATCAAAATTCTATGATCGTGGTCATTATTGCGTAGGAGAAATGATCTAGGAATATTTGCACAGTTCATATGCTCAACATAAACCTGTCTGAAAGATTGATTCGTAATATTGATATTGGTGACAGTAGCCTAAGAGATAGTGCTGAAATGAGGTATGACGAAAGTGTTGCATTTGCTGTAGTGGCCGATACGTTTGATAGGACAACTTTATTAACTGGTTGTCTAATTCGTGCGGCCTGAATTGTCCGCTCTCTTAATGTAATCGTTCCGCCTTCGGCAAAGAAAGCGTCTGTTATTGTTTGGGTTTTAAGAAAAATAATTACACGGTCTCGACTGATACGGTACCCCACAATTATATCTAGGTTACTGCCGGTGACTGATTTCATCGCAGTGAAATAAATCTCTGAGAGAATGAGGCAAAAAATATGACAGGATGATGCCTTGTTCGTCTTTTAAATGATTTTAAAAGCTATTAGTGGTGTTATTTTCGTTGACTTTACTTTTTCAGCGAAATACATATATATTTTGTTTATTTAATGAATTTACCTTTTCAGAAAACTCATTTTGTATTTCATTTTTATTCAGTAACTCGCCCGATTTCGATTTTGTATTATCAGAGGAAGTGTTGATTATATTAGAGTGATTAATATCTGCATCCGTGGCGGGGGAGTGTTTGTGCTTTGTTTGATGGTAGCGGATGACGGCAATTCTACGCCTGTGGCGTGGAGTTGGTGTATGTTGTCTATTGATCGGATGGTTGCTTGTGTGTGTGTGTGTGTGAAGTAGGCATTTCTGTGAGCGTGGTAGTGAAATGTGTGTGGGGGTTAGTTGCGTACATGTGAGAGGTGGTTGTGTGTGTTATTATCTTACTCTTCGCGTTACCATGATTAGGAGCGAACGGAGGGGGATCTATAGCGATCGAATGATGCGACGGTGTGTTATGTGTGTCAATGTGGTTCTTACCTGGTTTGTGTGCTGCGTACTTATTACCGGTGGTCGTTTTGCTTCCGTTCGGTTTCGGTGAGGCGTCTAGCGTTTTTGCTGGTGGGGGTGAGCTGGGCAGCTCATGAGACAGCCCCGAACCGTTATATTTCTTATCAATACAAAACGAAACGCGAGAAACACAACTGCGATAATTAAACGTTTATCGTTCTTGAAAGCGCATATCGAAATTCTTATTAAAAGATAAAAACAAAAAAGAAAAAAAAAGAAAAAACAATTTTAGTCGTACAGTATTAAAAAGTAGGAGGGTAAATTTTTATGTATAGATTTAGTTACTTATGCAATATAAAACAAGTTCAGTCAAGCATGATGTTTCATGCGCTGAAGATTCCGTATGTAAGTTAACGATAACTATAATTTATATTTACATAATGCTAAATTCAAAACAAAGGAATTTGGTTTTTCCGCTGTAAAGAGGAAGAGGAACGTAATTTTTTGCGATTTTTTAAAATTATCGCCGTTTCGAAAATTTCGTTACGAAAATGAAATACGATTTCGTTCTCAACAAATAGTGATTTCTCAATTAATATATATCACATGACTGATATTTTTTCAAAAATTTCAACTATTCCGTGCCTCCCAAGGTCTTTTGATGTCGGAAACTCGAATGCTTCAAACTAGAAAAATATACGGAATGTACATGTTTTTAACCTTATTCAAAATTTTTAACTATGATACTCACGTCGTCCAGAAAGGGACACATACGTCATCATCCGCGCTTTTTTGAATTTTTCGTCAACTTCAAAAGTTTCGTTAAGGAAATGACTTGTGAGTTCGTTCCCGTCAAATGGCGATCTTTTCAACAATATATCGCATAGCCGGAAAAAAAGAAATATTTTTTTCAAAATCTTTGAGCTTTCGGCGCCTTAAGCGCCGAATTAAAAAAATGGAAACTCGGTTGTTCTAAACTAGAGAAATATACGGGGGGATGAACATTTTTTTAACCATGTTCAAAATTTTTAGCTATAATACTCGGTTCGCAAACGGGATGCTACATATCAATTCTCGCGCTCTCTTGAACTTTTTGTCAACTCTGAAAGTTTCGTTAAGGAAATAAAATACGATTTTGTTCCTAACAAATAGCGATCTTTCCATTGATATATCACATGACCAGAAAAAATAATATTTTTTTGAAACTTTCGAATTTTAGGCGCCCCAAGGGTCCGATTTTGAAGTTGGAAATCCGAATGTTCTAAAGTACAGAAATACGCAGGGATACGTTTTTTTTTAACCTTGTTCAAAACCTTTAGCTATAAAATATGAGCCACAAACGAGAACTACACGCTATTTATCGTGCTTTTTTGAACTTTTAGTAAAATTCTAATTTTTCGTTAAAAAAAATGATATACGGGTTCGCTCCCGACGAATAGCGCTCTTTCCAGCAATATATCATATGTCCGGGGAAAAAAATATTTTTTTCTAAAATTTCGAGCCTTGGGCGCCCCGAGGGTCTAATTTTAGAGTTAGAAATCCGGATGTTCTAAACTAGAGAAATATATGGGAATGCGCATATTTTTAACCGTGTTCAAAATTTGTAACTGTAATACTCACGACGCTAGGGAGGAGACCCGTCATTTTTTGGATTCTTTTGAATTTTAGGCAATTTTACATAACTTTTGTACCGTAATTTTTCGATTTTATGAAAAGACTCTTGCATTTTAGTTTATATTTTGAATTTCGGCTTTATAAGTTTATCGAGTGACGGGTTATGATTTTTTAAGTGATTTTTGAGGTCGTTTTATGTACCATATTATATATTCTTGACGATTTTTTGGGTTTTTTGGTGCCCAGGGTAATCGGTCATCTTTAAGTTATAGATCGTTTTAAAGATAATTTTAATTGTAATTTATGTTCCAAATTTGAAGTTTATAAGTCAAGCCGTTCGTGAGTAATTGATTTTTATTTGATATTTTTGTCATTTGTGAACTATCTTATTATTAGGATTCCGCACATTATGCGTGTACGGAATCCTAAAAAATGGAGAAAAAAGCGGAAGAAAAAATATTTACGAAAAAATTTTCAAAATAATAAGCTAACGATCTTTACGAGATCTTCACGATAATTATATAAAGGCGTAAACTTTTAGCTGTGAAAATCGAACACCTAAATCAAATGCTTACATCACAGTGATTCCGTTAAGGATGCAAGTATTTTTGTAACGAAGAGAAAAAATTCGGAAAGATCCTCTATTAACAATGGTGAAATGACCTTGTTTTTTTTTATTTTTTTTTGGTGTGAAAAAGTATTTGTTGGGACACAAAATGAAGGGTGAACCAGGTCGTAAGTACCAAAAAATCGAACTCCTAGACCTGACCGATGTATGAGCAGTAATTTGTTACGTAAAATTTGGTAATACTGGTAAAAAATGTTAATTGTTTGTGTCTTCTTATTATTAATATTTCGTTTATTGTGCAACAAATATTACGATATCTCCTATACATATATTACGGATTTTTTAAAGTAGTCTCAGAAATTCTGTTTAATTAAAATATTTTCTCCGGAAATCGCATTATGAAAATAGCACGCTCGTTCCGGCGTATGAAGCGAAAATGACGTATTGTGAAGGGGTTAATGTATTCACAACCGTATTAGGCTTGTTGAATGAAACATTTACATATAAACTGGTAGAGTAGTCGCGGGTAGTAACCGTATTTCAATCATTTGTCTAGTAAAATGAGCAGCGACAATGTTCGTGATTACAAAAATTTGAAAAACTGATAACGTATTAATAAATTAAACTGTTACAGACGAAAATGCTATAAAAAATTTAATTAGTGAAAAAAACAGTTTTATTCGAATCTAAAAATGAAACTCGAGATAAGTAACATTCTGGTCGTAAGTAAGTATGCTAGTGCAGTTAAATAATGGTCGTATCGTGAGAAATTTAAAAAGGCCTAATTAATACATACATATACATATATTAGAATTATTACGCGAGTTACAGTAAAAAGACTATACAGCGTGATACCCTCGTTGTTTTTAAATTCTGCAATCAAATGAATTCCCAAAAAAACAGGCCATTATTAAACAAAAAGTAGCCCAAAATTATGAGAACGCATTAATGAGTTCTATACTTCACCCAACTTGCTAAAAATTTCGGTACCGCTTTGATTTAAGGTTTTGCATTGGAGAACAGTAATTACTCGCGTAATTTACATAATGAGTATTGCCAGTATACACGAAATTACTGTTTAATATATTATAATTAATACTTTACCTCTATTTCAGTTTTCTATTCGTAAACTAGTTATCCTTGTATTTTTAATTATTACTGTCATTTAGCTGGGAATGAACTTTACGCTGAAACTATTTTAATTAGATATACAATGAACGATACTATTTTCTATAATTTTTTTGCGTTCTTTATTTTAATCGAGGAAAAGAGTACATACTCGACAGCATCTGAAATTATTTTTAAACATTTAGTATCCGGACAAATTTTATAAGAGAATCGAGATCTAGTAGCTGGGCTTTTTAAAAAGTACTCATTGAATCTTAATGCCGAACTGATATTTTAACTAACGATCGATATATTTTACACGCTTTAGTGAGGCGTAAACGTGTAATAAGCGACGTATTATAAATTTGGACAATTTTATGCTACGCTGTGTTATAAATTTGTTTTCAGTACATGGTGAAAAATTTTAAAATACCTTTATTTTGTTTAAAATTCCTGCAGTATTTTATCCCTCTCGGTTGATTTGGTTTATGTATTATCCGATTGAATTGAAACTGGGATTGTCTTATGAATTATGTGTGAATAGTTTATAAAACGAATTACCTAATTTGTAACTCCAATATAGCAATTTAGTTCTAATTAAAATGTTACTTTTTGAATAATTTGATATTCATAGAAAACATACGGTATGCCCAGATATAGTCGCTAACAATTTTTTGAGTTTCAGAATTTTTAGAAAATTTAAAATACAGATTTAGTTTTTAATCAAAGTTTTGGATCAGTTTAGGTTTTAGTTCTTTTGATTTGCAATGAAATTTCACTTTCGACCAATAAAATTAATTGATAATTCCTAGTTTTCATTTTGAATTTTGCTGTTTTGATAAATTACACAATTAATTCTCCCTTTTAGGTTTTGCGTTGGTAAAAAATTTAAATAATACAAGTTATATTGATTACGAAAAAAAAATATTATTTTTAATAGGCATTTATAAATTTTACCACTAACCTGAATATAAAACTCTTAGAAGCTTCCAAATACGGCAGACGTGAAAAATAATTTTATGATGCGGTAAATTATTAGTAAATTATAAATGAATGAAATTTGATTTACTTTTATTAAAAACCTAGAATAAATTATATTTAGGTACCTAATGAATATATATACACCATTCATTTATAAATGTTTACAGTTTGGAATGTACATGAACTTTTCGTATTAGTTGTAATTTTTCTTGTGATGATTAATTCATTTATATATATATATATTATCGCAGCTCCGTCGGAAGTGTCCCAATAAAACTACGATAATTTTTTTTCCCCAATTAATCTCGTTTCTTTTTGTTATTTATTTTATTTTTTTTATTTTTTATTTTTTTTTTTTTTTAACGTAAATTTAATGGAATTGTCTAGTCGGCCGAGAACATCTCACGCCCACGCTCATACAATAAACTTATTTCGTGATTATTATTATTTATTTTTATTATTATTTCTTTTATTATTATAAAATCGCCGCGCAATATCGGAAAGGAAATGCAGCTGCACCAAAAGACAAATAAATAGATAATACAAACTCACGAAATAAATAACAAGAATTACTATTCACACATAAATCAAAACATACGTATACACATCTACACCGAAATATTCACAGCATTAAATAAAATACAAAATCTGGCCTGTTTAGTCCGTCGCCTCCAGGATCTTCACCGGTCCGGACGATGCTGGCCTTAAATCGTTTCCGCTACCCGTACTGCTTGGATGATTCGCCTCCAATGAATCTTGATCGTCGACGTTCTTATCTCCGGCAGCTTTTAAGCCGTTTTTTTTTTTTTTAATTAACGGTAGCTCGCGCGAAGACTATGGTTTTTACTTGACTAGACTATTCGTGGTATAATTTAATTTTTTTATTTATTTCTTAATTAATTTATTTCGCTTTGACTAGATTAACTTGAGAACACGAACCGTGGCACATACGTAAATAAAATTAACGACATTTTAACGCCTCTCACGAGATGACGCGTTTTCGGACCAGCGTAAACGTTATCTGTTTAGATACTGCTCTTGGCCGAAGCACAGGCTTCCCTCGATCTCTTATCATTCCGACAAGCCATTGTCCGCGACACTTTGAAAATTCCCTTTTACCGCTAATTCCGACTTTGCACTATAAAACTATTAATAATAAACATTTCTGGTCTCTTTGTTAATTTTAATTTATCTCGCAATTCCCCCGCTTATGTATTATCTGTCAACTCGTATTTAGAATTTTATTTACTGAATATACATATTTTCTGTTTTTAACTTTCTAAATATTCCCACCGAATTACGCAATAATTTACGGCTTTACGAAATAATTTATTATTGAATTTCTCTCAGACCCAGTTATGGCTATAACGCCATAATATATATATATATATATATATATATATATATATATATATATATATATATATATATATGTATATATGTATGTATGTATTAACGAAACAGTTAATATCAGAATTACATATTAAAAGAAATTACATTGTTTGGAAACAAAAAATTATTCATAATTATACAAGTTATAGAATTATCCTGGTTAAGTAAAATTAACCAAATTAACGTCATTATAATGAATAAACGAATATGTGAAATGTATCACAAAGGTATTTACCGCTATATTATGGATGTAGCGTTAGTAAAAACTGACTATATTCTGGCTAGTTTATCGGGAAGGTGTAAAGTAAGAAACATTATCAGAAAAATTAGGAAACTATACAATATTTAGACGGAGTTTTACCGTTACACGAGAATTATAAAAATACTTTGTAGTTCAAAAGCGAAACTGTCTCATGTGAAGTGGGTATAATTTTGTAATTTTAATAAGTAAAAATTGTCAAAATCAGTACTTCTTACTAAATTAACATACCTGTTTATAACATTTTTCCTTTTAATTAGTAAACTTTATTTTAAAAAATTCCATTTTTATTCTTTTTCTGCATTTGTGGCGTTTGAGTTCAGAATTGTTCATATCTATATATTCGTTTCGTTTTTTTTTTAAATATGAAGTATTTCGTATTCGACAAGCTCTTTTATATTCGTGGTTTTCGATTGTTTAAAATCCTGACTAGCCGCGTAAAAACTATTGTACTTTTATATTATCGCGCTAACTAAATTCATTTTTTATTTTATTTTTATATAATCTCTCCGTTTAACACGTATGAATAGTTAATTTATTGTAAATTTTTATTAAAATTATGGGCCCGCAAATCATGAAGTCTTTCCAGCAATAAATGTTGTTTTATTCTAAGAAATGAAATTAATTTGGAATATTTTCAAGTTACCGCTGAAACTTAAATTTGCAAATAGTTCATTTCTGATCTTAAAGAGTATTAAATTCAAAATATTTTGCTCGCATGTATTATGCTGTCAGTAGTTTATGATTTTTAGAATATCTTAATCCAAACTTTACTTTTTCTATGAAGTATTCGTATTATAAATACCGTGTGACACTGCAGTAAAAAAAAATTTACTAATTAAAATAAACCTCCAAAGGGTTGCACCGCTAAGAACCTAAAATGCTTCCCTATCAGTAATGTTATATTTATTCGTTATCTTGTGTTTTTTTTTGTTTTTTTTTTGAATAAGTAAAATGATATACATAAAAAACACTGATCATTGGCTATAATTAAATGAGAAAATATATAAATTACCGATTAGTTTTAAATAAAAATATCCGTATTCATTGTGAAATTCATTTACGGCATTTTTTAAAAATTGTTTTCACCATTGATATGGGGATATTTTAATTTGAAACTAGTCGGCGATTTATATATTTTATCATTTAACTTTAGTTTTGATTAACTCTGTATTATTCTACTTGCCGTCCAGGGTAATCGCTCAGCTTAAAGTTGTAAATTGTCATAGATAGAAGTTTTAATAATTTATGATCCATTCTGATAAGTCAAACTGTTTCCGAGCTATTGTATAATTGAATAATTTTGTTTTTTGTGAACCATCTTATTCGGTTATACTGATCTTTGTTATTAAGACGAATAATGCGTTGCTGCCACGTGAATTACATTCGTTTTAATGTAATTAAAATACTTTTCATTTTGATTTTTGTATGTTTATTAAACTTAATTCATTTTGAGTATTAACTTTATCTTAATAAAAAAATGAATTTAATTCAGCTAATAAGTTATCATAACATTTACTTTCTAAGGTGGTACGAAGTTCGCCGGGTCAGCTAGTATATATATATATATATATATATATATATATATATATATATATATATATATATATATGTATAAAGCAGAGCAAATCCGGAAATTTTGGAGCAGTCAAATAATTATTAACATACCGCTAAAAAACTACTACGTCTATGAAGCTAAAAATTTACATGTAGCATAACGACACAATGTACGCTATGCAAGAATACATTAAAAAATTCAAATTTACTGTCCATAAATAAAGCGGTAAAAGTCACAAAATCGCTTTTTAAAAAACTAATAATTACGCTGCAGACGCAATTATATCAGATAATTTATATTTCATATGAGCATTATTCATGTACCAAAAATGTCAGATAAGATCGCTTTTCCGAAAATTCGAACTTTAAGAGGTGAAAAGGGAAACCCGTTTTTAAAAAAATACTTAAAATGTATTTTCAATATAAAATTGAGAAATTACGTTATGCACTTTTCTAGATGCAGCTAGATGACTATTATACATTTATCGTTAATCATGATGCGAAATATTACTTTTTCTCATTCATCGATATGTTTAACTTGTAGAATAATTAACTTTTGAAATATATGTATACAAAAAAAAAAAAGAAAAGAGTAAATAAATAACAGAATGCTTGCAAAAATGGAATAACAAAAAAGTATCAAGATAGGAAAAATCCCGAAAATATATTGAAAATTTAACAAAACTTACTGAAGAATTCGAAAATTTAATGAAACCAACAATCGAATTAAGAATTCTATTAATGGGAAAATTTATGAAACGGCTGCAAATGGTGCTGTCGGTCTCTTCAGGGATCACTCGGCATTATGAATTTTTTTGCTTATCTAATAAACCTACCACCTTATTATATCATTGTGCGAGTTTGTCGTGTCATGTTATTGTCAGAAAAACCTCATTGCACAAAATAAGTCATTATTTAATGATAAATAAGTTCAGTCAAGCATGATGTTTCATGCGCTCAGGGTTACTCCGTATATTAAATTAAAGATAACCATAATATTTATATTTATATAATATGCTAAATTCAAAACGAAGACACCCAATTTTTCGCGCCACGAAGAGGGAGAGACGCATCTTTTTTCGTACTTTTTCAACTTTTCGCCAACTTGGAAGGTTTCATTGAGGAAATCAAATACGGCTTCGTTCTCGATAAATAGCGATCTTCCCATCAGTATATCACGTGCCCGGAAAAAAGAATATTTTTTTCAAAAATTTCAAACTTTCGGCACCCCGAGGGCCTAATTTTAAAGTTGAAAACCTGGAGGATTCGAACTAGAGAAATATACAGGGATGCGCGTATTTTTAAATTTGTTCACTATTTTCAGCTAAAATACTCGCGTCGCAAAGTAGATGGGACACGTCGTGTTTCACGCCTTTTTTGAACTTTTCACCAACTTCGAAAGTTCCGTTAAAAAAAACGAAATGCGGTTTGTTCCCGACAAATAGCGATCTTTCCATCGGTATTTGTCCGGGAAAAAAATATTTTTTTTAAAAACTTCGTGTTTCTGCTACGTTGAGCGCTAGCGGTTTTTTGTTGCCCAGGGTAATCAGTTAGCTTGGAGTTATAGAGATTGTCATAGACAAAAGTTTAATTGTAATTTATAACTCAATTATTGAAGTTTATAAGCCAAACCGTTTGTGAGCTATTGATTTTTATATGATATTTTTGTCGTTTCTGAACCATCTTATTATACCGTACAACTTAAAAAGATTAAATATACAAAAAATTAATAGCGATCAAATAAAAGGAAAAACATTTTCTTTGTTACAAATAACGTTTACGTATTTATAACTTTTAAAGCAGGAGCTAGCCGACTTCAAATGTTTCCGCGATCGGCAGCTCTTGCATCACTGTCGCTTGTACAGTGCATCGTTATTGTTCCTGACGTGTGTAACCTAATATTATTAGTAAAATTAATTTAAGCGAGAAGTTAAGCTGCAGTTCCTTTAACTGGTCGCATAGTACTACAGTTTATTAATGATTTAATAGATTAATTCGGTTATTTCATTTCAGCTTAGTGTAATCTATTTGATTTCGCGAAGATGAGCGCTGGACAAAGAATTGTCTGCAACGGAAAAAGGGGAACAATTAAGTACGTTGGCGAGATGCCTTCGCATCATGGCATTTATTACGGCGTTGACTGGGATGACCCACAAGACGGCAAACACGATGGTACTTATAACGGTGTAAAATACTTCGATACCGAGTAAGCATTTCTTTAATTGATAATATTTTTATTATATTCAATAAATTACCTTAAAAAGTGAAATAAGAAAATGATGAAATTATAAACGCTATATAACAAACATCGTAAGATTGAATAATAGTTCAATAGAATATTCGAGAAATGTTTTTTCGGAGGAATTTCTCATCTTTAGTACTATATATTAAATAAGGATAAATTTAGTGTCGTACGTTTCGAATCTGGAGAAAAGCTAAATAATTTTTATTCTCATTTAGATAAGAATTAAAAATAATGAAAGCGAGTATTTGATTTTTAATAAAAATAGAAAGTTTTTAAAATTAAAAATGAAAAATATTTAGGTTCATTTTTAATTCATTTCTAAATGAGGATAAAAATTATTTAGCTTTCCTCCAAATTCGAAACGCACGACAACTAAATTTATTCTTATTTAATATATATATTTTTTCTTTTCAGTTTTTGTAGTACTAAAGATGAGAAAACGTTTCTAGAATGTGTTCTAGTATTTTATTAATCATTTAACAAATTTATGAATAACGCTACATTTAAACATTAAATATAAGTTCACTCCTAGACTCAAAAATAAAGGAAAAAAAGAAGATTGTGACAATTGATCGAATAACTTTACCATTATATCACTGTGGGGAAGGTTTACAAAAATTGTACCATTATTTCGTCGCTCAATACCGTTTAATCGCACAGCACAGAAACGTTATGACTTCCTATATTACCTATATGAAATTAATACTGCAGCATGATCCAATAACCGAACAACTTCATGTTGAGACCAAGGCAATTGTGGCGCAGTGCAGCGACATTGAGTAAATCGAAAACGAGATTAGAGTTTTCAAATAACTATCGGCAATACATCGAAAAATCTAATTCTATTAAGTAAATCGAGAGATCGCGCCACCGAGCCTATTTCGTAATAACATTGTTGAACGTTTAGCACGCTTTAATTCATTTACTATTTCCGTTAATAATAGATAACCTATCTTTTCCGGTAGCATATGAGTCGGAAAAAACCCTATTTCTAAGATCCATTTACAGGGAGTTGATCACATAATCGGGCCGACGGTGCTTGTTGAAGTCCGGTACAACTTTATATTGCAAACACGTTTTACTTGTCAATGAATTTTCTCCGAGACAGCATGATTATTTGTATCGGGGCCGTATCTAGACCAAAATTCCGGGAGGGGTTACGAAAATATTTTTATAAATGTATATGCACGGTATGTCGGAAAAGTTCCTGAACCTCTTTTCTAGCACGCATACAAGTGCCGTGATCTATTAAACAATACCCGTACTGTATTGCTACATCCTTCTAGAGTGTGTGTATCAAATTTCAGCAGTTTCCATTGATTGGTTTGCGAGTTAGACGTATTTTAGTGAAGATATGTTTGGGTCGCATGTGCAAACCTGAAAATGGACGAAAAGTGAGAAATTCGTTCCGCGATTAAATTCTGTGTTAAACATAAAAAAACGTTTTCGGAAACGCAAAAATTGATCGATGATGGTTTTGATGAAGGTGTAGTATCACGTACGACTGTTTACACATGGTATAAGCGGTTCATGGACTCTCGGAAAGTGTGCCTACAAAAATCCAAGGTGAAAACCATGTTCATCGCTTATTTTGATACAAAAGGGTTAATTCATCACGAATACCTGCTCCAAATCAAACAGTGAACGCTGCCTACTACGTCGAGGTGCTAAAATGTCTCAAGCATCGGATTCAGCGTGTACAGCCCCAGTACAAGAAGCCCGGATCGTGGAGTCTGTTGGATGTCAATGAGTCAGCACGTTCGGCGAATGTTGTGAAGCGTTATTTCGCTAAAAATCAAACCCCACAGATCAATCACGTCCCCTATTCGCCTGATTTGGCGACTGCCGACTTTTTCCTATTCCCGAAACTTAAAATGCACCTAAAAGGACGACTTTTTGACGACGAAGCCACCACTGAAACTTTTTGCACCGAGCGCCTCAGAGCCATTACTTCAAATGAGTACCAGGGAAGCTTCGAATCGCTGTACAAGCGCTCAAATAATACGTGTATACTTCGGAAAGTATGTTGAAAATTAATTCGAATAAATTACTTTACATCCAATTGTACTTCATTTATTTCAAAAGTTCGGGAACTTTTCCGACACACCGTGTATATACATGTATGTGTGTGTATTATCGTGAAATATATTTATTTATAAATAGCACACTAAAGCCTTGTAGTCAATTATTGTATGTGAAATATTTGAACACTACAATAAAAATAAATAAAAAATAATTTGTTTTCATAGAATTCATAAAAATTTCAATTTTCTTTTCTTTTTGTCAAAAATTGAAAAGAAATGAATTTATTCTGAGTTTCGGTTTATTTAATTCAAGTAGTTATTATTTTGCAGACATTTCGGGGCAGGGGGGGGGGGGTTGAACCCTGAAACCCTCCTCAGATACGGCCCTGATTTGTATAGTAAGTAATAACCAAAGAAGTTACATTAAATTTTGGATATCATTTAACTCACGTAATTGACGGTCAAATTATATCTACTATTCCCGCCGTATATTGTGAATTTTCATACATATTCCGCAATTATGAGAAAAAAATTAGGCAAATATTTACATCACTGACATCAGTTCATTTTGCTCCTTTACAGATTGACATGTACGGCGTCGCTACTTTATAGTTCGTCAATAATTACCGATAAACTGACTTTATATCGTACTAAAAATTAAATAAAAGCACGAAATAATCACAATTTAAAAATTGTAAATTTGTTTTTCTTCTTTTTTTTTTTATATAATTTTTTAAGCAAAAATCATATTTAGTAGGTTTGGTTTTTGGTCCGTTTTCTTCTTTTTTATTTAAAATTACATACTTATTTAAATTGGATATTCATATAAATATTACGATTTACTGGCACTCCGATTTTTAAAAAAAGAATAATACCGGTCGTCATCGTTGTTGCGCAACTGTTATTATTATATTTCTCTTATTTAAAGCTCTTTTTCCTGACCGAAGTTAATCTTACTCCTAATTTTTACGAAACTAGAGCAACATTATAATAATGGTAGCCAAACGGTGGCACTTAAGAAATGCATGGCTTACCTAATACATGAAGGAGCAGTTAGTGTTATTTCATATAACTGAATAGAATAAGTTGCATGTTTACGGTGCGCCGTTAAGATGTGTAATGTTTATATAGAATTTAGGTTATTATCAACGATGCGACGAATAATGACGTTACGGACCGAATGAATTATAAGACTGCAGACGCTCCGCTGTTCAGTATTACGATTTTGAACTTTGTTCGTTGTGATAAAATTGCCAGTGCTCCCATCGCGCGACCATAGTGCCGCTGCCAATGACAGGACAACGTCAGCAATATCGCGATTAAGGCTTAGTGCAACATATATTTCACCACGTTATGGCGCTATCGAGCTATTTTTGTTTCTGCAGTCTACGCCTTCGACTTTAAATACTTACCGGAGAAAATAGACCCTTCTTCTTCGGTCTCATCATGCCACGTCGCTTTCGCTTGCAGACGCTCAATCACTATTCTCTGCATCTTTTCACTTTCGCCCGAAGTCTTACCGTGTCGCTAAAATTCATTCGTCATACTATTTTTAAGCAATTTGGTATGGGACACTATCGTAACGTAATTTTAATATATGACGATTACATGAACATCTGACGATTGATAGTACCGTTGAGGCCTTTAGCTGGTTGTTTTCTTTTTCTTCTAGTAATTTCGTGTAAAATAATTTGAAATTATTTAACAACCTAAATTGTTTACTAGGTTTTTAGTTAAGTATTTTTTTTTTTCTTTTAGTAATATTCTATAAAACAATTTGAAATTATTTAATGCTTGTAGGAATAATATGGTAAAAACTTGGTCGAAACGGCTTATAGATACAATTTAGCTTACCGATAAGCGAAGGAAAAAAAATTCGGTGCAACTGTGTCCCATCGGAAATAGGAAAAAATAGGATTGCGATCCTAGCTTAGCGTTGACATCTTAGTGTACGAATAAATAAAAAACATTTATGTATTAACTTAACGCAGTGCACATACATATATCTATATATCTATATATACCACTCGTAACATATTAATCTTCGTTATGCACTTTTTGCATCATGCATTTTTTATTAGTAACAACGACGATCAAAGTAACAACGATGGTTGCAACGTTCTAGACTCGCTAGACCGCAGCTGCCAGACCAGTCGTGTGATCATAGTGGAAGCGTAGTCAAACGGTTATCAGGTTTGATACCTGCCGTATGATTTCATTTACGTTTAGCTACCTTTCTGAATACGTCTCTGTACCTACCTTGTACAATGCAGCCCTTAGCCTGCGTTACACTGCGCGTAACTTAAAACTTAAAACGTAAAAGAACTTACCACATTCTTTAGTTGTGTTAATTTGTTTCATCCTGTTCAAAGGTCTCTCCCAACACACATATATATGTCTATACGTACGTATTATATAGAAATCGGTTAGACAACGTGTACCTGCTGTTACATAGCGGGAAATATTGTTGGAGCCGACAGAATTGCATAAAACTGTAAATTAATTTTTATCACTTATAACGACAAATGCGAACGAAACGGTGGGCAACAGCTACTATATATGTATATTGTAAATACAATTTTTTAGTTACGTTCAAAATTAACGGTTTAATGTACATTGAGGATATCTCATATATATATATATATATATATTACAGGGCAAAGTGGCAGCCGGTACAAAGTGACGGCCGACTTATGCCACTTTGTAAATCAATTTTTTTGCTACCATTCGACTTGTATGACCATTTGTTTCAAGAATCTGCAAAAATCAGCTGGCCGCCAATTTATACCACATCTATATAATAATATACACAGTAGTTTGTGTGTTATATTCATCTGCAGCGCTAGTAGTCAGAATGTATATATTTCCAAATGAATATAGAAATCGGTCAGTGTGTGGCAGCCGTTCCATTAGTCAACGCCATTTGTACAGTTTTTATTGCATACACTATTTATGGTAGAGCTGGTGGGCTAATAATAATCTCAACTGGTTTGGCATATGTCATGGTCTTTTTCAGCCATGTCTTTCCGGGAATCAATAATACAGCCACCTGTTTAAAAATTGGCACTTACTTTGTTTTTCAGTTTAATTTTTGCAATTGTACAAAATTTCATCACGAAGCCATAAAATATTGCAATTAGTTTTAGGAGAATCGAAAAAAAAAAACACGCAAGAAGGTACATATGCCAGATATTAAATATTTTTTGTACATTATTTCAGAAAGTACTATACAAGTAATTTGGTAAAATTAACGAAAACATTACTTTTCATATTAATTTTATATTTTTTATGTTTTTATATTAAATTTGGGTTTCTTCTGTTATTAAAAATCTAAACTTGCAGAAAGCTCTGTCTCCTACTAAATGGAATCTTGATCCCTATTTACTAATCTCCTTGTATAAATCCATCATCAGTTCAAAATCTAAACTACTGTTCTTTTGCCTATGGCTGTGCCTCCAAGTTCCATCTGTCTATATTAGATACAATTCAAAATTCTTGCCTTCGTCTCTGTCTTGGTGCCCTTCAATCCTCTCCGATCCTGTAATCTTGGCTGAATTCAATACCCCTGTCTCTCCATAGATCTTATCTGGGCTATCGGTTCCTCATGAAACGTGTTTCTCTCGCCTCCTCTTTCGTTCCTTTCTGTTTATAAAAATTGACGTTTCATACCTAGGAAGATTCTTATTTTAGCTCGTATATCCATTTATTTTAGTTTATTTCCAGCAATAGTGTCCTTTTTTTCCCTCTTTTTTTAACCAATCTCTCCCACCCTCCTAAGGTATTTTTTTTTCTATCCTTATTTTTCAAATTCTTTCCTCCAATTATAATTAAACAGTAATTCTACAACACAATAAATTCACTCTGTCCCCCACATGTAACCATTTTCATTGATGGCTCTAGGGGGCCCAATGGTATATATTAGTGCTTCTTTCATTCTTCCAGATTTTAACCTTTCAAAATCACTTCGTCTTCCTTCCTTCTGCTCCATCTTTACAACTAAAAGATAGTTAAAATGAGTTTATGCATAATCCCCGTACAATGCATATCGGACAGCAGTAGTCAAAAAACCCGTACCTGCTAACAAACCGAATATGCTACTGTGCAATAAAAGAAAAAAAAAGCCGTCGAGCTAATAGACATTGCAGGCCTGCAGATGACAACATACAAACAGCACTTGAAGAAAATATTAAAAAATACACAGCATTCGCTCGTTAAGTGAAAGTTGCGATAGGTGTCGTTTATTATTATTTGGTAAATTTCTCCATAACTAAAGGTCGCTACATCACGCACGCATTGAGTTATCTGTAACAGCTGTTGTTTATACCTAAACCATTTAAGTTTCTTCCCGGTGGTACTTTGCCTAATATATATTTGTCCATTGACGACCAAGCGAAAAATGGCGTCGACCACCTGCATTCTTTACTTCATATATGTTTCCTTATTTTCCTTCAAGGTAGGTATATAAAATCGGTTTAGTTAATCCGGTGCGATGCAGTACCTCCACGTTTTTTCCGTCCATTTTATTTCGTGTATTCGTCTGTACGCCTACATTTAAAACACTTGTAGCTTTTTCTCTTCTGTGATTTTTGAGAATGCACATGTTTCCATCGCGTAACGTACAACAGAAGCTGTTGAAGCGATTAATTGCCATAACAGCCACAGGGGTAGTATCGAAATTATTCTGAAATATATCGGAGATGCGACCGTAAATTCGGAAGAGGGGGATCCTAAATGTGATGACAGATAACCAAAAAATTTTTAAATTGAGAACATAACGAAGAATATGTATCATTGTCTGTTGACCGTAATAATTATTACAGCCATTCTCTATTGAAAAAAAAAGGGGAATATAGTTCAAAATAATAATTTAATAAATAATAATACGGCGTATTCTAGATCAATTTAAAAAAGTTTCTTTTAATCAGAACTCACTATGTAATTATTTCCGTTGAGGAAGATGCGTTATTGATTAAAATTAAATATCGTAAAATATGCCACGCAGGTATCCGACATCAGGCTCGTTCATAAAGGCGACGGATGCCGATTTCGGTTACAAATTCGTGGACGCGGCTCGTGATCAGTATGAATACGATATTGATAGAAATTATGAGGAACACGCTGCAGACTTCATAGAATTGAAAAAGAAATTGAGAGTCACCACTCTGGAATTCATCGGTTTCGAAGAAATCCGTCGATTGCAAGGGTTAGAAAAACAATTGTGTAACTTTTTTTTAATCATCGTGTTGTCGCGATTTTTTCGTCAACTGTTAATTATTTTACCTGTTTCGTAGACCTCTTAAAAAAATGCGCATTGTCAATTTATCAATGCACGATGTAAATAGTCCGGGCGAATATGGCGAAATTGAAAGTGTTTGTCCTTGCATACAAGATCTGGAAATATCGAACAATTTAATGACGGACTGGGAACAAATAGCCATTATAGGAAAACAATTGAAAGATCTACATTGTTTGAAAATGAAGTATGTTTCATTGTTTGTATTTGTGTATGTGCGTCCGCGTGTGTCTAAATATTTATGAAAAAACTGATAATTTCATTATGTTTCGACGAATTATTTTTCCAATATTAATATAATAATATAACCTAATTTTATCCCGATGTCTCAAACTACGAACGCTTATCCCGTATTCTAATTCAGTTTACAATCTGAGAGGGGGGGGGGGGGGGAGAAATAGTATCTAGGAAAAAACTTATTATTACATTAATATAATCCCGTTAATTCTAACGTCAGCGAAAAGTTAAATTTCAACTCTATCATTTTACACTCGTATAATGAAGTGGAGGACGTCGCGGAACTAGCTGGTTTCCGAATTGCAAATCAGTATTTTTTCATCGTAGATTATTTTTATTTTTATGTCTTTTACTTTCTTTTTATTTCATATTAATTATTCTTTAATTTTTTGGGACAATTTTGCTGAAAATGTTTGCGATACAACGTGCATAATTCTTTCTGAAATCCTTGAAAAAAAGTAATTTTTTATATTTGTAATTAACAGTTTGCAATACTACTAATTTCGTCGGGAATAGTTGAGGTGAATTTTATTTCCTAGAATTAAAAGTTTCCGTAACATGAAAAAGTTACTGTATTTCGTTTTAATTTACTTCTCTGTTACTTGAAATTAATTAAGTTTTTCTTTGTTTTCCTTACGTGGTTTTTTATTGTAAACTCAAAATGGTCGATAAACGAGGGCCCGCATTTTCAAGTTTTGTTAAAAGTGCCCCTGCTAAGTAAGCTGACCGATAATAGAAAGCTTTGATAAAATTAAAATATCGAAACGAGGAAAAATCGTACTTCATACAGCGTAGTGTTTTTAAACAGTTCAAGCAATACTTCCTGAAAATGATAGTATATTGTTGTTACTTTTTTATTTCACGATTCCCGTAAATTTAAAAAAAAAAGGCATATTTTAAAAAATTTTAATGTTTTACACATTAACGTGTACATTACAAGTGTTAACCTTTTTTATAATTGATTTGGTAATGTTTCCAAATGAATTATGTATTGTATTTAGATTTATTACTAAATGCGTTGTCGCGATCCCTTCCAGTTCAAGTTTTTTTTGTGTTTTTTTTTTTTTTTTATTTCAATTTAAAAACCGTTGATATTTTCTACTGTTCCTAAAACGTAAGGTTTCTTCGAAATTTTGAAAACTACTCTACATCATAAAAACAAGTCAAGCACCAATCTATTCTGCGTGATTAATCGGTCGAAATTTATATGCTACAGTGTCATTCGTAATTTTTGCAGTATTACGACAATTTTGAGAACACTGCCTCTAATTAAAGTTCATTGAGCGACATGCAAAAGTAAATGATGTACGTAAATTTATATTTCTCGTTATTCATTTTTATTTTTCGCCGCCGCAGATTGTCCGTTTTATGAGAAGCAGTAAATTTAAAAATACGTATAATGGTAAAAGTAGGCAACAAGGTTATTTTGACACATTAAAACGCACATACACTTTAAGAAATTTACCACATGTACGCGAGGTACTTAAAAAGCTATTTTAAAATTAGTCTGTGAATATTAATCGGTAGAATTTTCTAAAATTTTACGATTCATTTTAGAAACGTACCACTGTCAGATAACTTATATCATTTTATCTGCAAAAAGAAAAACAATTTTACAATTCCGTGTTTATGTAAAGATCGTTCTAATCGCAAAACTGTAACTCATAATTATAATCTTACAAGAGGAAAATTACATCAAAGGTTACGAAAAATATCTATCTTTAATTTCAGTCAGTCTCTATGTGCTGTAAGAAAATTTACTTTCGTATATTGGCAAATTTTTAAAATACATTATAATACGTGCTTATTCCTTTAAAGAAAAAAAAAAAAAAAAAACAAAAAAAAAGCAGCAAAACAAACAAAAACAAGTTGAGCAGAATGTGAACAGGCTATACTCTAACAAAAAAAAAAATTCCAAAGATAGCTTCAAACGACGTCGTGCAGGTCTCATAATTAAGCATTTATATTGACGCAATGAAAAATTAACTCATCCTGCCTATTTGAAATGTAGCGTGGGAAGTGATCGATTTTTAAGAATTTGAAGTTTTCGCCTTTTTTTTATAATACGTTGTATATAAAACAATTATGAAAAGTATAACTTATTCAATTAAAGTAGAATAGCAAGAGCATATTTTAAGTCTTTTTAATGTTTACAGTTTATTAATACCATTAACTGGAGAGCGCCTTAATAAATTTCAGGCTATCGTAGAAAGTTGATTTTTTCCCCATTTTGATAACTTCTTTTTGACGATATATAGTTAAGAGAGAGAGAGAGGAAAAAACATTTTAAAGATCTTTTTATTATATATATATATATATATATTTAAAAACTTTTAACAATTATACACATATCGCTCATTAAATACAATATCGTCATAACTCAAAAAACGCTATTTCGCAGAAAACGCAAATTAACATTTACATTTACTATAATTTGAACGGTGTAGCCGTTCCAAAAGCAATGCTTATTTTGTTGAGTTTCTTATTTACAAATATGGCATTCGAACTTCTAATTGTATTCATAAAATGTATTTCAACTATACACATAACTCAAATTCGCTATTTTTTGAGTTACGACGTTATGGTATTTATTGAGCGATATATGTCGTAATTTTTTAAGTTACCAGAGGCAGCGTTAGGCACTTTTTGTAGAAGGTACATGGTTAGAAAAAGGTAACACTTGAAGTTTTTAATATACGATAAAAAATAAAATTTATTTAAATTTAACATGATTGATTAAAGTAAAACGAAGGGGAATTTTGAAATTGCGCTCTTCCTGTAAAAACACATAAAACTTTAAAAAACCTAAAATAGGTGTTTTTTTTGATTTTTTTTTAAAGAAATAAAATAATAAACGTTGATGTTCTAAATAAATGTAATTACGACCTTTTTTGGTTGCGATAGGCTCTTTTTAAATCGCAGAGGTGTGTGAGATTTAACATATTCCGTTGTATCTGAAATACAGAGTAAATACAAATAATAAATTATTTTCTATACTGCATTATTATCTAAAGAATTACGCAGCAGTTTTGCATGATATAAAAAAATCGATAATTTAAAAAGAATTCTACGTAGCTAAGGATTTTTTTTTTTTTTCTTAACCTCCATACATGTATTTTTTAAAATAATTCTATGCAATGAACTTTTTTTTTCTTCTTTTTCTTTCAAGGCGACCTTGATGTAAAATCCTGCACGTCATGTTTTGCCCTCTTCCAAAAACGTTGTTTATTGCAGTTATGTGTAGAGCGCCGTCATTTTGTTATAAAAAGATAAAATTATTTGTCGATTAAATTTATTTAAATAGCCTGGTGGTTAAGGTACTTGACTATTAAATCAAACGACACAGGTACGAGACTTGACTTATTCCAGATCCGAATTGCTCCCAGGTATACACCTAATCTGAAATAGGCGGACGAGAGAAAGGAACCAGCCCCAACAATATGCTCTTTAGATCCATTAGGCGCTTAGTTGAACCTTAACTTCATAATCCCGGTCGCCCTGCCAAGGGTATGGGACTTACTTTACTTTTTTTTTATACTAAACTGCTTCCCATTAAATCATACTCCCGTTTAGTATTTTTTTTAACGGAGAATATCTAAAAAAAAAAAAAAAAAGCATCTATTTTAAGCTTTTAAAATTGCGTAACCCCCCTGAGTAAATTACTTGCCTGTAAAATTGTTTATTACGATGTATCGTTTTAGGGAATATCAAAAAATTGTGATACGCAATTTTCTTCCGATGGTGTAAATACAAAATTGTTTCGAATAATCAATACGGTGAGTTGTTTAATGTTTCCGGACCACTTTAGAAAGGTGTTTTTTGTTTTAATTGAATGTTTAACGTTGGAAATAGTAATAAGAGCTTTCCGTTTAGTGTTTGCAATACTCTGACACTATCTGTAACTTATCTGCTAAATTGACTTTGTTTTCTCTCTTTTTCGTTCTTTTTAAAGTTATTGAAACGTAATGTTTGTAACAATGGAATTTATCAAAAACTTGATGCGCTGTCATCGCGGCCCCCTAGTGGAAACTATAACAAAAGTTCAACACCTAATTTTTCCGTACTCTGCACTGTACTCGACGATCAGTCAGTTAGATTTACTACGGTTTTTTCTACAATATCAAGAATAATTGTACTGCCGGGAAAAAACTGCTTCAGCGTAGGCCTTGGAAACGGTGCCGTTGAAATTCTCATCATTATGATTTTCGATAATTGTACAAACTAAAATTTTATAAGTGAAAGTTGGCTCGCGAACACCCGGGGGCTTCCGCTCTGTTCTAATTAGTTACTTTTAACAGGAGTCATTTTCTTCATCTGATAAGCATTTCTCTTGTTGCGTCCTTTTTAAAAATAATCTTTCACTATGAAACGCTTGTTTTTACGAATCTTTGCGATCGTATGAACTTTAAAAAATAAACTTTTAATTTTTTCGCAAAATTCTACTGAACTTTCTCTGTTTAACAAGTCGATGGTTTAATTGTCGGTAATTATAAATATTCTCGTAGTTAACGGTTAATATGAGTGTGCGATGTATGTTCATTATTTATTTGTCGCGGCGTCAATTTATTATTTAATCGATTGCAGCAACACTCGAGTCAAAATGACGGTAGATCCGGAACGGTTTGCAGACGACTTTTTACAGTTAACCGATTTGATACTGTGCAGATGCGCCTACTGCTGGACCGATATACTTAGAGGGGCGGTAATGTGGCCGAAATTGCAAGCTTTGAAGGTGATAACTATCGTTTTACTCATTAATATTTTCGTTTTATTCATTAGTATTTATTTTTCTTATTAAAGCGCATATCTTGTTCTCACTGAGGTACGCGTTTTTTTTTCTTTCAATATTATTTTTATTACGCGAGCGTATGTGTAATAAAGATACAAAGATCAATTTTATTTATGTTTCTCCCGAGACATCGCTTACATGATAATTGTTTTTAATTTTTAATTTAGCGATGTGTTTAATATAACGGTGTAATTTGATGAATGGAAAAACATATGTATTGACCGATTTATTCAATTTATTTTTTTGATTTTTAAAATGAACGAATTTTGTAAAATGTAATCTAGTTTCTAAAATTGTTCTCTATTGAAATAAAAATCGTTCTCATTCTTCAAGGGTATGTTCCGATGTATGTATCCTCGCTTCTTCATCATATTGCAGCTAATGAGGAAAAACGAAAGATAAAAATCAAAAAATACCATTTTTGCTGAATTATTTTAAATATACGAATGTTAGCTTCCAACGTAATTTAAAAATGTAGTAAATGCGTAAACACTATTCCTAAATTCCGAACGAAACAAAAAGGTACTTAGGTACGCTGGTTTGTGTTAAATACCGAAATAGGCTGTTCGAGGAATCACTAAGTTTTCAAGCGGTAATCGTATGCCACTTTGAATCGTGTTCACACCCGTGTTTTCTTTTAAATGGACTATTCTTTTATTTATTTATTTTTTTAAAATTTATTCAGCCTTTTATTTTTCACGCGCGTGTTCACGTTAAATCAAAATTAAACTCTGACTACATTAATTTCAGAAAGTAATTTACACGAACTTCTCACGAGTTTGATTAAAATTACGCTACGTGTACTTAAAATTGTTGGTAAATTGAAAAATTTGAAGCTCAGGCCATGGATTGGATTAAGAATAATTTGTTTCGCTTCTAATAAGGTTTTTCTTTCGAAATTCAGTTTTTCCAGTTCAAATTCGTTTACAATGTATCCATTCGATTCTTTACAGACTGCAGTAAATTTTTTAAACACTAATACTAATGTTCTCCCTAAAGTACCGTGAACTGAATAATATAAATGATACACAATTCCTGGTGTTCGTATTACTAACGAAGTAATATATTTCAAATATGTTCAAATATGTTCAAATATTTCGATTTTAATGTCACTATAATTTTTGTCTTCTCTGTTTACTCGTACTAACTGGCATTTTTTTTCTTCTTCTTCTTCTTCTTCTTCTTCTTCTTCTTCTTCTTCTTTATAAAGCCACCGTATCGAGTTTCACAGAAATTTCTCGAAAGATGAAAGAGAGTTAGCTGTTTTTCGGCAATTGATTATAATAAGAGTATCGGAGAATTCGTTTTAATAGTGTTTTTTAAAAAAAAATTTTTGATATTGTAAAAGTAAACTTCGACTTTAGAAAAAAAAACCAGTAAAGAAGTATTTGACGATTAGAAAAAGGAAAAAGAACTACTACTGATCGCGATTAAGAAGAAAAAAAATAATTGTATCCGGGACACATTATGAGGGAGAAGGCAAATTCACTTCTTGATGCAATGAAAATTTGAATGAAAGGTAGGCTAGGCCGGGAATGTTATGCCTTGATAATATAAAAAGCTGGACAGGTATCAACGATGTAAAAAAACTAGTAACATAGCACTGAATGGGAGGATCTATATAAACAAATTAGTCGCCGACATTAAACGGATAAGACAAACAAAGAAAAAGAAGATAGTTTTTTTTTTTTTCGATAATCCTCATATTTTTAAGGTTTAAATAATCTAATTTCTTGTTGTAATATTTTTATTTACGCATTTTTCTGACATATTCTAAAACCTATAAAATATCAGACGTTTGGACCATAAATGTAGGATTTTTACATTGAATATTTTTCTATTGTGCGACCGCTGAATGTGATTAATTGCAGAAATTTCGTACTACTTTACAAAATATACGTGTAAATAGCAGCTTCATTCTTATACCGGGTTTAATATCGAAAAAACAAAGACCATCATGAAATATGTTGCCTTTTTTCTATTATGTTTTAAAATAAATTGCTAAATTGCAAAAGCATTTTTATTTTTATTACTATCGTCAGTGCATTGTATAAAAAACGTAACATTTATTTCAATACATTAAAAGTATGTAGTAAAATACTTTTAATTTCAATTTGAAAGAAAAATCCGGTGAATGTAGTAACTTTTAGAAATTTTTAACATTCCGAATGCAAGTTTATTTTTAGGGTGTTCAGCACCGTGCGCCATAAGAAAATTGAAGTAATTATATAAAAATGAAATGAGTGCTTACAGTTGTTTACACTTTGTCATATAACTTAAAAGTTTTGTCGATAAAGGCGCGGGTTTTTGTTTTATCCTAAAAAATAAAGAGGAATAGAAAATTTTCGTAATTTTATTGCAGTTACTTAAGTTTTTTTTTTTTTTTTCATGATTCTCTAAAGTATTATTATTATTATTATTATTATTATTATTATTATTATTATTATTATTATTATTATTATTATTATTATTACGACTAATAATTATATTTAAAGTTTTTATTAAATATTAATGTGAATTTTAAAATTTATCAACGGGGAGAAAACGTGAATTTTAATAGTGTTAAAATAATAATTAAAATATGTCTCTTTTTTCCTTTCTCCAATAGATTCCCTTTAATAGAGTTACTTCACTGGAAACGCCAGTTAACGTGCTTCAGGATTTGCGGATAATTGATTTAATGGGTAACGAAATAACCAGCTGGTTGGAAATAAACAAAATCGGACACTTAAAGAAGTAACGGATTAATTAATTTATCACGTCCAATCAGAGTCGGCGTAAATTAATTTGGCGTCTTAAATGATTTGTAATTAAATTTTCTTGGTCAGTATGTTCATGTATTAATTTCAGCCTATCAACGTTACACCCACTTTTTCGATAATTTTCCGAATAATATCTGAGTATATAACCCGTTTTAATAAATGCACAACCGATACTGAATAAAACCGGTAATAAATCGACTATCTGTTTTCGGTATTTCAAGATAGAGCCAACTATAGTATGTTCGCATTAGAAATTCAATATTTCGGATATTTTTTCTAGTGCAATTCATCAATTAACAGTAGACAGAGCGACATACGTCACCGTAACTTAACGCCGCACTTCAATACTATTTCAATTTGTTTTCACTTTTCGATTATTTACCGGTGTCTGTTGAATCCTATTTCCATTTAATCTTCCGATCTAAAATGTTACTCTTTTGTCTTGAGGGTAAGCTCGATTTAGAGATAAACTCGGAGTATTAGGGCGCAGTTGGTATCTGGAAAAAAAAACAAAAGATGCAACTATTATACATATATTTTGATATTTCCGATGATTGTAAAATCATACTTTAAAGATATTTTATTTTGAACTTTCTTTTTTTCCTTTTCCCTTCAATTTCAGTAACGTAGAAATACTTGCAAATAATTGCCTTTTGCCAGAAATAGTATTGCTGATCGAACGTGAATTTTAATTTTTTTTTAGAAACTGAAAAATTTTAATGAATAATTCATCACATCGTAAAGTAAGTTACGTCTACAAAGACATAACTGGTGTAATTCAAATTCGCTGTAATTCTGCTTTCCATAATAATTTATAGATTATTATATAACTGGGAAATATAACATGTTTACTTCTAGAAAAGCCAACATAAAAGCGCACGAATGTAACATGCGATAGCGTGAATTATTTCCATTAATATTTCAGACAGTTAGACTGCAGAATCGGTTTCTAAACGTATTGCTAAATTTTAACCTTGGCAATGGCACGTAAATTCGCCTGTATGAATGCGCGCCGGCTCTGAATCTTCCTTAATTTACATATATAAAAAACATTAATTATTTACAAATATTGTGACGGAACGATGTTTAATTTTTCTTTATATGCTTTATGACTGTTATAGTAATAATTTATGTATTTAAAAAAAAAAAAAAAATCTCTAAATTGTATAAAATATTTCCAAATTATGATGATAAAAAAGTTTTTGAGTCTGTTTAATGTACACTCGTCGTTACTACCCTGCTTATTACTAAAGACCACAGATTATGTGCACCAAATATTAGCTTCAACATGCATGAGTAAATACGTATGAAAAAGGTTTAAAATATGCGTGATAAAATAAGTACAATTTTTTATCAGCCTTTTTTTAATAAAACAAACTTACAAAAGAAGAAAAATAATTGCTAATTTGCGTAATCTATATATATATATATATATATATAAATAGGCAAAGACAAAACAGTTCAGTATATTTTTCTCCTCTGTTTATTAACTGATTCTTTTTTTAAATATTTAAAGCTTTCACAGCGATTACTCATAATAAATAATTTTCAGAAACTGTAAGCTGGTCGAAACGTTAAGCGAATTAAATTTCTTTTTAAACGCGGTTGTTTCCGAAAATTATTTATTATGATTTTGTTTTTCTGTTTAATAGATATTAACGATCTTTAATGTTATCGCGGTACAAACATTTTCTAAACATTTACTTATTTATTTATTTATTTTTAAATAAAAAATTAATACAAAAAAAAATGAAAAAAGAAATCGCTGTAGACAGCTAATCTGTTCTTATAAAAATATTTTAATTTTTCTTAATAATCATCATTATTGGCTTTTGTACAGTGTACTAAATCTTAGGGTGTCATTTAATATCAATAAATGAGGATTTTTAAATTGTGATTTACCGTTAAATTTATTTTTATATTTTATTCAATTATAATGGTACTGAACTGTTTTGTATTGTAAATACATATAAAAGTGTATGTTCTCAGATATATAATGAACGAATTTGTATAAGAGTAAAAAAAAAAAAGTTTTGGAAATTTCCTAATTTATGTAAATGTTTTCCTCAAATTTTTAATAATAATTATGGTCGAATTTCGACCAACGGGCGAACACTAGTTACTGTAAAAGTATCAAGTCCGAAGTTTTCCGCCTTAAAATTATGCCGCTTGTCGTTTAAAATGAGTTTATAAACGGACAAAGAACGTTACACGTGCAATATTATAGTGCATTGTTTAAATATAGGTGCACTATTTGAAAAGTTATAGTATCGGGCAAGATTTCTTCCTTCGCAATAATAAAATTACAGTTTCGGTACAATATCTCATATTCGGGATTTTTTCTTCGTTTTAGAGTTTAATAAAATTTTTCTTTTACCCATTTGAAATTATATCTGGCGACCAAAAATTCTTTTCGCAATTTCAGCTTTTTCTCTCAGCGGAAAATTTGTTTTTTTCAGCGGTTTAATGTACACTCTCGAGGATAGACGGAGAGTGTGTACTCATTACAGAAGCTGCGTTTTTGATTGAAAAATTGTCAGGTTACGTGAACTGTCAAGTTCACTCACAATATTTTTAATCTCTTTTGTAAGATAAAACTAGCCATGTTTCCCAGCCAATTACAACTACTAGTTTGAGTGGCGAAAGTAAGGTTGCATGTTTTTCTTTGTGCCGTAAGAAATTTTTTATTTTCGGGTGCTATTGTTTTTTTTTTTTTTTTTTTTAACACCAATTCCAAAATTATAGATGGCGAAATATATTTATTATAATATGTGTGTTTAAAGCACAGGAAACTAGTGTACCTAAAGAGGAATGATGGGTGAAAATGAGTGTGTAGCTTAAAAAAAACGAAATAAAGGCGGCGTGTACAATAGTTTCCTGCAAAATGTACTTACATTATTGGAAGGGGACGAGATGAAAAACATAGTCCCGTCACCGACCAAGTTGTATGTGAAGTAGTCTTTAACAACAGTGAAGAAAGAATAAAAAGACGATTTTATAAAAGTAGAAACATGTAAATACTGTACTATACAAATGCGTTCTTAAATATAACTTCTTAAAATAATACATATTAAGCATACCGAAAAGGAAGCAGATCAACATCATCGGGTTAATGGTTGAATTAGTATGTGGAGAAAGCTATTGATTACATAAAGTAAATTTAAGGTGCGCAGCTCCTTTGAGATTGCTCCAGGAAGACCGCATGGTTACTCTTATCAAGAGTAGGGGATGTACAGAATGAAGCCATATTATACTATTAGAGTTTTTTAATATTTCTAAACGAAGATAAAATTTATTTGGTCAGATAGAGAATTCCATGGGTGAAACATGTTTGCATGAATTAGAATAAAACATCGAGTGTTGTGCTTTCCCAGCCTTAAACAAGTATGCAGCTGTGCCAGAAATAAAAATAATTTACGGAATATGTAAAGAAGTTCAAAAACGTTCAAAATATAAAAATGCATATACATATATACAGTTACGTTTAATTCGCATTCTACTTGTTGCGTTTTCTAAGTTGTTATTCGAGAAAATTTTGTGCCAGATTTATTCCGATTATGGATGAATTTTATCGAAACTTATTATACTTTTCGGTGGATATACCGCCTATTGTTTATAAATTTCGTTTAAAAACTTCATTTCTGTTTTTATTTTCATTAAAAGTAAAGGCGTTGGTATAACCTATGATACGTAAAATTTTAAAAGGCTTTATCCATCACTGTGTCACAAAGATTATATTTATTTTTCCAGGATGAGAGATGTTTATAAATATATTAATGACAATGTCATTCATAGTCCGACCACCGTCACTTTATTTGTCCTAAAACGTTACATACATTGTATATATAAGAAGACAAAAATGGCGTTGTCAATTTTCCTCGTTCTATACGAAGTATAGAAATGACAGTGCTGGGGGTCCGGGGTGTCCACAAGCAGGGTCAAGGGGTTCCAAAGGGCCGAGTTTATAAAGAAGTTACTGAGACTAAAAAGATAAGGTTACTGGTGATCTCATTGTTCATTTCGTCGAATCTTTCTTAATTCCTCTGATCCTTAATTACATTTTGTATTGAATTTCTAGCTCTCATAGATTGTCGTATTTGTAATCGCATCGTAATTTATTGAGTAACATGGTGGTTGATGACTGCAAATTTAGAGACTGATAAAATCAGTTGCTTCTTATTTTATTTTATTGCGGACAAAGAATGAATGTAGTAGGTATTACATTGATTCTCTGTTAGTCGAGTTCTTGATCTGGAAGGTAATTCTTTACAATATTACGTTTAAACTCAAGTGGTCTGTAATAATAATAGTGTTTCTTGGGAGGCATTTCATTATTTTACTTCCACCAGATTGATGTAGTGTCACTCCGCTTCCAATGGGGTAGTATAAGTTTTTCAAACACCTTTTCTGAATTTTACCTATTTTATTGATTTCCGTTTTTATAGCCTCACCCCATATTTGGATCCCATATAAAATTCTAGACATTATTAATGCATTAAAGTATATCCGTAATGTTCCATATGAAAAAACCGTCTTCAATTTATATAACGCTGGAATTGACTGTCTTATTTTCGAATTTAAGTTTTGTATGTGATTTTTCCAGTTCAATGATTTATCGATATATATATATATATATATATATTCCTAAATATTTAAAATCTGTTACATTCACTAGAAGTGGACGTGAACATGGGTGAGTGATTTTATTTCCGTAGGATTCGTGTAAGCATTCATTATTATGTATGCTGATTCGCGGTTGATGACTTATGTTTAGAGATATTACCAATATGGAGTAGTTTTGATTTATTTACATTTATATATAACCTCCTGTCATGCACCTATTTACTGAGATTATCGACATCCTGCTGCAGTAATTTTTCCGCCATCTCTAGATTTCATGTTCAATTAATAAAGCGATGTCATCGCAAATACATAAACTTATGCATTTTTGATATGCCTATATAATGAATTCGTATATATAAGAAATAGAATAGGAGCTAGTATTGTACCCTGACCTACTCCATATCGATTTGCCTTTTCATTACTTATATTACTCCTATAAATAAGAAATCTAGAAATGAAAAAAGATTTTATAACCGAGTTACCTGCGTGTGATGAACTCTTTTTATCAACAAAATATATATATTATTGTTTTAAAGTATATTTAGGTTACTAAACTTTTTCTTTAACATATATATATATATATATATATATATATATATATATATATATATATATATATATATATATATATATATATATATATAACTCAGCCATTTTGGCCTCGCAAGGGGCTGTGCCCCTTGACGACCCCTCTTACTTACATTTCTATCTCTTTCTCTTCTATACTTTGTATAAAATGATTAAAACTTACAATGTAATTCTAAATCCGTCCATATGAATATAATAACATAATCACAGAAATCCTATAAAGTATAACAAACGTTACATAAAATTGGGACATTTTGCGTTACATAAAACTGAGACATTTTTTTAGGACATTTTTTCTAATAAGGGGTAGCCTAAAAATTACGTTGTAATTAATATATATATATATGAAAATAATATTTTATTAAATATTGCTACCATAATCTAGTTGCATTTTTCCAAATTAAAAATAAATAAATTTGTATATAAAAGAATTTAATTGGTAAAAGTGTAATCGGCTGATACACATTATTCATTTAATACCATAGTCCTTCGTTATCGTTGTTTTATAAATAACCTATTATGTATGTACAACTTTTAAATACTATAGCGTTTTATGTAATTAATTAATTACTTTGTTAAATTTAGCTTAGAAACGTTAAATATTTCTCGAAATAAAATTTCCCAAGTGAGCATTCCACCGGATAAAGGTTTGTTTCCATCGTTAAATACGTTATTTATGGCGGACTGTAATGTTGACCAGGTAAATAAAGTGGTATTTGTTCATTTTTATTCATATTTTATTTATTTATTTCATTTTGGATTTAAAACGTTATGCACTATTTAACTAAAACGTTGTATAAATACAAGTCGCACTTCGGAAATATTATTATTTTAATATTTGAAGTAGTGAGTTAAAAAATAATAATAATAGAGAAAAAAATAATTGACTTACATTATGATGGAAAAAGAATTATGAAAAATTCGGTAATTAAACGTATTAATTCGTAAAACCTTAATAAAGTCAATTGCGATAAATAAAACTTTAGTGATGAAAACTTATATCGGGTTTTATAAAATTCAGTAAAACGTTTGCTAGATTAATTTGTCTTTATCGTTTGCTATGAAGTTCTTCAAAAAATTTTTTTTTTTTTTTTTCCCCTTCTAGTAGTAGTAGTAGTAACGGACACGCAAAAAATCTTCATTATATTTTTAAATTGATAAGTTTGTATTGTATTTATAAAGGGCGCGCGCCAGTTTTGTAGTTGAAGTGTTTAATTAAAAAAGGTGCATGTCCTACAGACTCGGATCATTCGCCGAGTGAAAAGTAGCACGCTTAGTTAGTCTAAAGTGAATTGATTAGCACAGAAGTCTATAGAAAATGCGAAAATGCGAAAATGCAAAGTAAGGTACAAAGTCTCCCTTCTGCTTATTAATTTAATCTAGACTTGGTCTATTGCAAATGTTAACGTACTTAAAAATTCGAGGGAGTCACTTTAGCTATATTGTCCAATTGTTTTTGAATTTTCGATATAATTATGCGCGCCCTGTTTATACATCTATAACGTTGTTAAGTAAAAAACATAAATTTAATTGTATCGTTACAAAAAATTTCGAAATTTCTTTTTCACTATAATATTCAGGGTGACCACCCAACCGGAAAAACCGGGAATAAGCCAGGAAAAAAAGTGAAAATAGCCAAAAACGAGATATTTTTAATAAGAAAAAATTTATTCGAAGCGAAAAATAAATGCATTTTTTAGTGCACTTTACTTTAAATAAAAATTACAAAGTTTTCTGTTTTATTCATATAAAATATACTGAGACGGTCAAATATTATCGATAGTAACAAAAAAAATTCCATTCTTCTTTTTGTACAATTCTAGTAATCAGGAAATCGGGAGGATTTGGACTAGGAAACCGGGAATAAATCGAGAATTTAAAAATTATATTTCAGTGACCACCATGATATTTCTTATGTGTCCCTTTCATATGCGATATAATAAGTGCGGTCCGTGCACTTTTATATAGTTTGCGAGTTTCTAAAATTATTTGATATAGGATTTTCGTTTGCAAATATTTTTAATCATACGGGGGAAATTTTTTCAAAATATTTTTTCCGGTTAATTTTATTAGCAAGTGTTCTTGTGAAGCTTGTTTTTTGTTGTTTTTTTTTTTTTTTTTTTTTTTTTTGTGTGTCCACATTCCCACCTATTAGAACATTTCCATAAGATTTTATTCTTTTTTTTTCTAACTTCATTAACCGATAATTTGTAATACGATTACTGCAATTGATACTTTTTTCTTCCCCATTCTTTAGCACTGTTGGGACCTATACATATATATGTTGTTTAGTTTATTTTATACTAAACGGTTTAGATCATCAATTGTTGCTAAAATATTTTAAAAATTATGCAATAAGCAGATACGAAGAAATAATAATTATACCGAAATGGTTCTTATGTTCTTCTTCTCATCAAGGATCCCTAATGAAATGTTATAATATATTTGTTCTGCGTGAATGCCATCACAGTTATTTTTTATTTTTTGTTTATACAATTATTATTATTATTATTATTATTATTATTATTATTGAGATTTCATGTTACTTTGTAAATTAAAGCTTAAGGTTATTCGCAGTCTATGAACTGTTCAGTTGAATTTCATTTTTATAGAAATTTTTTAAACCTATCGACCGCTGAAGAAACATTTAATTAATTTACACAAAAAATTTTTCTCTGTCCTCGGTGATCCTTTTAATGGACGTTATAACTGTAAATTCGGTTTTTTCGGTTACACTTATACCTATGTTCGGCTTTTAGAATAAACGATTTATTCATTGTGTTCTGTTTGACATCAGTTCACTTCATAGAAATTTTCCAAAGTATGTCGTTTCCCATACTAACGATCAGTTTTGTAATATTCCCGAAATATTTTTCCATATTTTAATATTAAACTATAATAAATAAAGAAAGGCACATAGCTAGTTGTTTTACTTCGGGATTTTTTTTTTCTTTTCTTCACGTTTTCTGATACCGTTCGCTTGGTTTCACTTCAGGTGGTTCCCTGGACCATTTGTCTGATATCAGTTATTTCAGAAGATGGCTTTTCTATTCCTGTCGGTATCTTTATAGAAATTTACAAACCTGACTAAGCAAAAACTTGTACGAAACTTTATTATTGTTCGACGAGGACTTTTTAATTATTTCCGAAAATCTGCTATCACAGGAATTCTTACTACTTTCTTATCGAAACCATGTACTCCACTTAATCTCGACTCCCCTTGGTTCATCCATTATACTAAAACACTGCCTTCCTGATTGAAAAATTGCCTCTTTTCCCAGTTACAATAGAAGGTAAACCGCTTTTTTTTCTTTTTTTCTTTTTTTTTTTTTTTTGTAATGTCTTAGAGGAGAAGTATTTTTCCTGACACGAATTAGATCACCTTCCCCGACAATTTACACTCATTTTCATTATCGTTAAACTTTTTTTTTTTTTCTTATTATATTTATTTGTTAATTTTCTTATTTCCATTTTATCTCGTAAGATGTCTACATCAACGAAATAAGATATGAAAGAATTAAAAAATAAATTCGTTTTCATGCGGTATATTGTAAGCGTGAATATAAACAAACATTATAAATAAAATCTTTTCTGAGATTGCACAATGAGAGTTACTTTTACTAAATATATAACCTTAGTGATACCAAAACATGCTGCCGATAAATTTTCGAATTTAATAAGTACTCCTTTACTAAATGAAGCTATATTTGCGAACAAATGAGAATAACTTCAAAATTTCCCATGTCATTTTGAATAGAATAATAATTTTTTTCAATCGTTATTTTTCGTTTTGATTTTAATAAGTAATTTTTTTAAAACTTGCTATTTCTTTTAATTATATATTCGTTGATTTTTGAATATGCTATCGACGAAGTAGTAAAACGAATATTTTTATACGCTGTTAATATTTTTTTTTATTTTTTTATTTTTTTTATTTTTATACATTGCACCGGAAAACCATACGCGCGTTTTACTCTTCTTACGTTGTACTCATTCATTTCCTCCTTATTTTTCGTATTTTTATTCGTTGCATAATTTATATTCGTGTTTATTTTGTTTCACATGATTACGCTAACATCTATAGTGGCATTTGATGGTCGATTTGAACAATTTACCATCGTTGAAGTTTTTGAAGTTTAAACGAAATCCCGTTATGAAAGATGATGAGCCGGCTATTTATCGGCAAAAAATAATATCTAGAATTGCCAGCATAAAGGTAAATCTTACGTTTCACATTAAAAAACGATACGCCAGTATTTCGATAAATGTATATATATATATATATATACAACGTTAATAATTATTTTTCAATGCGAAATAAAATTGTTATTAACCAATCAACGGCGTGTGGTGCTTATCCTTTACAGTGTGAATTCAAGAGATTGTTATAAGTTTACTAAATTCTGGAAGCGAGCCTGTTATATATTTTTTTTAAAATCCGTTGAAATTTATGATGGAGAAGTATGAGCAGGTGGTATGGAATATAACGGCACAATTAAACAGATCCGAATTTTTGCAGCCTCATTTAAAATGGAGGGTAATTTAACTATTAAGTAAATTGCACACTTTTTGTAATTTAATAGTAATAATTAGTGTTACTCCAACGGCGTAGTTAACGCGAATAATTTTTGGATCTATTTTTTCCGAAATTGAACAACCGAATATTATTAATAATATTGGTAGAGGGCCGAAATGAAAATTGTTCTATGCAAGAATCCGGAATTGACTACATCTTTCGTAGTGCCTAAACATTATTTGTTCTAATATCGAGCTTTTAAAAATCGTAAAATAATAACAAAAAAAAAAAAAAAAAAAAAAAAAAAGCAGTATTGTTCCGCTTAATTATTTTTAGAAAATCTTTATGTAAACAATTTTTAAGTAATAAATTCAAATTTTTTAATTACATTTCGTCAATGTGTATCTTTTTTTAGTATGCAACGGAATTTAATGTAGAATGTATTTCTAATTGTAAAACAAGTTGAATGTACAATGAAAAGGGCATATTAATAACTAACCGATTGCGATACATTCTCGTTACAAAATTCTATATATATATATATATGAGAAATACATTAGAAATTAATCTACACATACATACACTTATAACTTATAAACAATTTTTTTTTTTTAAAAAAAAAGTGTTTTTTCTTTCTGTTAATTAAAACTTATTCTTTCTCCAGGGCAAATTTACCATTCTTATCCACCTATGGCCTTTGTCATATAAAGTGTTATATCATTTGTCTTTGCACTTTTGTTAGATTAATAGCGTATAATGGAGAAATTTATTCGCATAAAATTTTCAAATTCTCCAAAAACGTCAATAGGTTTTTCGCATTTCCCTCTAGTGATACATATTAATATCGGTCAGTTATTTAACTCTGCGTACTAGTTTGTTTCTTATTGCGATCAGAATATCGTTTTTGTTAAAGGCGAACCTTGGGTACTGTTCTAATGATAACTGCGTAAGAATGAAGTTAATTCGATAGACCTTCAAGCTACGCTAGATCTATTACTTGGAATGCCAACGGAATATTCGATCATTCGTCGTCATCGTCATCGCAGCTCTTGGAACAAGAGATCGCGTGCAACTCATATGATCCTATTTCTGGCATCCGTCACTGTTTTCTGAAATGTTTTGCTAATCAGATTCGATGTTACCATTTCCAGTCTTCTTCTCCCTCTGTAGGGTTTTCCTTGTATTTTTCCCTGTGCTGCCAACATGTAGATTGCGCTTTTTTCGTATCTCATGAGCCATATATTTCGCTTTCCTTTTCTGGATACTGTCGACTATTACAGGTTTTCCTTCTTCTACTCTGGTTAAAACAATTTTATTACTGACGAAGTCTTATTACCCGAATACAGATTATACTCAATTACAGTGGCGTAGTTGGATACATAGCGGTAGAATCTTTTTTTTTTTTTTTTTTGGCTGGGTATTAAACAATCATTTTATATAGACTTCGTAGTAGGGGTGCTCAGTTATATCAGCGTACCAATAGGAGAGAAGCATGTAATCATTTTTAAAACTACAATTGTATTCCTCTGGTATTAAAATTATCAAATTTCCTAATTTACATGCAGTTGTTTTTCCCTTATCGTTTCTGATTAAATATTGTCCAGTCAACCTGTCCTCGATAATTCTGCTTGCGTTTTCTTCTTTTTTAAAATCTTTAATCTTTATACTTGCGCGAGTATCTTATGTTAAGTAAATTATTATCCTATTTGTTTTTTTCCATCCTTTTCCCTCTTTTCTTCTGTAGCAGTCTTCCTTTCGATCTTGCGCCTTTCTTTTCATTTACCGAATTTCACGACTTCTCCACGGCATATGTAATGAGTAATCGTCTACGATACCGACATGTGTCGGGGGGGAAAAAAAAGCAAGTCTGGTAAACTGGTATAAAGTAATTTATTACCGACAGATACGAAGAACGCCGATATTCCGTATCGATTTACTTCAATTATTTTGTTTCGTTTTAGATACTGAATGGCCAAGAAATTGTAGCCAAAGAACGAGATGGGGCGGAATACGATTATGTAAAAGAGTTAGCCGAACAGTGGTGTAACTGTGAAAAAAGCGACATAAAAAGAACTCAGTTCCTACAAAGAAACCCTCGCTATATCGAATTAATTAAAAGTATGTTTTATTGCATTTTTTTACTTTTTTTTTTTTTTTTTTTTTAATAAAAATAACCGAGGAAAGGTTATATAATTTTACCTAACGATAGTGCGCTTCGGTGTTAGTTCAGTTAAGAGTAAGTTGAATTTTTAAACGTTACAAATTTTCACTGTTGCATGAGTCAGGACGACTGCTTAAAATCGTAATTCCTTTCCTTGTTTTTATTTTTCCCGCTTCATTATATCACAGTTGTTGTTTATTGCGTCGTTATGAAACTATTATTCTCATTGCTTGTGACGATTTTTAGCATTTTTCGGCGATTATTTTAAAAAGTAAAATTCAAATACCCCGTAAATGTACTTTTTTAAAAAAAATTTTGTTGTATTTTTTGGTCTTAGAAGCGGACTTATGCTAAACAACCTACGTATATGGAAGCAACTGTAACGGTTAACTTCATACTAAGTAGCGTTAAAAAAAAAAAAAAAAGAAAAAAAAAACAAACAAACAAACAATATATAGGTTTATTATTGGTTCAAAATAATTGATATCTTTTGGTCTGTGATGTGTATGCAGAGGTCGTGAAGAAAATAAAAAATCAGTAAAAATTTTTTTGTCTTTATGTATGTATAACTTCTTGAAAGTATTAAAAAAAATTTTACCGTAAATAAATTTATGTAAGCGCGTTTTTCGTGTAACTAACGTCGACTAAAGTATTATAAAAATAATACCAAAAAAAATTTTAACGTTGTATAATTTATTCAAATCGGTCGACCCTTTAGCGCAGTTCTGTTCTGTAATGTATACGATTACCTTGAAATATGAACTGGATAGTTGAGTATTTCTTTTACGGTATGTCTTACGGTTTACCTTCGGGGTCTATATACTGATATTTTTCTGATTAAGTTAGATTCTATTCTTCTATGGGATCGGACTCGTCTTTCTTTTCCCACTCTATTTTTTTTAAACAATTTTTTTCTGTTTCCGAGATTAAATTTTTTGGTAGGTATTTGCGCTCCAGATTAATTGTTTATTGTTATACTTCTTTTGTTGTATCGTGATTAATTTCCCACGCTGCTTTCGATTTTTTTAAGGGTTTTCAGATTCATTTCACTCGATATTTCGGCGAAGATTCAAAAATTTGGATTCGCTTCGTCTTTTTCAGTTTTTTTTTTCTTTTTTTTAAATGATAGAATTATAAATTCAGTTATTAATGTTTTTTAATTTTGTCAGTCTTGACACTTTTTTAGACAAAAAAAAAAAAAATCTAAGATAACTCTTTGCCCAGATTTAAATTCTGTTAGTTTTAATTACTCTGAAGTATTTAATAAACGCAAATATTAATAAATTATTTTTTGTATTTCCTCTCAGTAAAAACTGGAAAGAGATATACTATAAATTAATTTTAAATAAATTGTAATTATCAAAAATTGCGGTACATGAAAGTAGTAGAATATTTTTCAAAATATTTCTTAATCAGCGAAAATACTCCAAACAAGTGTAATGAAGAATAATTTTATAATTTATGGTCGAATTTAGGTGTAAAATTGAATCCGTGTATATAATACGTATAAATGAATTAAAATTTTCGTTTTCTTCAACACGAGAGGAGGGAACATTCGGACAAGTTATTTCAGATTTGATTTCGTAGGCTTCTATATTAAGTAATGAACGGCACTAAATTCGAAAGAAGAATAATTCCACAACAATCAGTTTCATATCTTTTTCACGATCGCCAAAGAATATGGTCTTGAGGGTAAAAACTACTTTTTCTTTTTTTGCTCTTTATTCGAAAAGTTGTTCCATCACTGTTCGCTTTTATAATTAATCGCTTTTCGTTTAATATCTTAACAAGGTTACGCTTCCATTTTGAATTTACGAACTTACTGCGCGTGTACAATTGGAATTCCACGAATTATTTTATTTCATTTCTCAAAAATTAAAATTACGGCAGATATAAAATATTTCATCTTTAACGTGTTGAAACAACAAAAAAAGAAGAATTTCCGTTATTTCAATATATATTTACAAAATAATATAAAAATTTAGAATCAGTTCCGTCTATTATATACTTTAATATCTGAAGAAAGTATAGAGGATGTTTCTTTGTTGTTTTTTTAACTAATTATTTTTAGTTATTCCAAGTACAGTTATTATCTCTTAAAGTGAATCATTAATATTTGTTGTCCTTTACGCTTTCTAAAATTAGTTTTTACACTTGCATTTCACCTGATCGTTTGTAGCCATTACGTAGACTGTGACGTTATCGCTTTCTGCGGCCGTATTTGTTACGACCATTTAGTTTTTCATTTTAAAATCCGGCTGTATCCACAGGGACACCACAAGGAGATTACTGCCTTGTCCCCACATACAGGAAAAGTGAACATTCAGTTACAGAGTGCATTAATAGTAGTCAACGGTACATTAAGATCGTCGGATAAGAATTGGTTGCCAGTCCTCGCCAATATTGCACCAAGTTGCAAGAAAGTTTCCCAAAAACAAAAAAAAAAATGCGTAGTATACATACATGTAAAGATTTCCAGCCAGCAAGGGAACTAAAATCCCGGAAAGCGCTATGGCAAACTCCTGTAAAATACATTCAAAACTCAGCATTCAGTTGGAAAGAGAAGCGAAAGGCCGAGTGCGGAAAACGTAAATCTTTTGATACAGAAGACCTTACGGATGATCCTACCGTGGAATTTCTCGAAATGAATTTCCCACGCCGATAGTGATGGAGAATTAAATTTGCGCAGGGCAAGGTAGCTGCGCATATGTAACGAATAAATGGAAAATGATCTCTTACCTAAAATGCGAATACGGTGAAATCCAAACAATGGTTCATTTATACGGTTGTAAGGTTCATTCTGATACGAAAAAGATGTCGTACTGTGGCCAAAGCGTTTAAATGGTTTTTGAGTTTGAACGTGGATACATAGGGGAAGAATAACGACATTTGACGCTCGAAACGAATGAACGAATGATTTCACCGGATAATATTTCAAAATTTGTTTTTGATAACTGTCCGGTTATAAAGGGGCGTTTTAGCGATTAATTCTGTTCTTTAAACATAATTCATCTGAATTAAAAATTAAGATTTTATAAATCAACATTATTCACTTTTTCATAATATTTATATATATGTGTGTGTACATGTAGTGAAAAGGACACTTCCATATTTTTCTTGTTAAAATACTCACAGTTGGTTCGTTTATTTTTAGTGGTAATGTTTCGTATTAAAAGAACGAAGTAAACTGCGAGAAATCTAAATAAGACTCCTCTGGTTTCGCTGTTTACTATGAAACAATTTATCACTGGCTCTCACAGAGTTATTTATTTCTCTATTACCTTTATCTAATGCCCAATTCCAGTAAATGTATTAACGTTTAACAAATACGGTTATTTTTGCGGTTTCCAATATAAGTTGTATGCGTGTACGAAAAATTTTGTGGAGAATTGGCAGCGCAATCCTTTAAAAAGAAAATGACGTCCATTTACTACCATAAAATATTTTTTTTCGAATGCTATATGCAGTTACGTAGCGATCATTACGAATATTAAATGCTTCCATTCTGTACAGAGTCAACTAATGGCCCTTCCGTTTTAGTTAGTTTTCATGAACTAAAAGTCGCTTTCGACTGATTCATCATCCTACCAAACAACTGTAATAACGTAAGAAGCGAATAATCATTTTACTTGGTTCATGGCAAAAATTGTTTTATCCAAATTTTTGCTAATTTTAAAATATTACTATTGGTTAGGGAATTTCCAACATTCTACGGTGCGTTTCAAGTAGCTGAATTACGTCTTTTAGGCAGTATTCTGGACCATACGTAGAATTTCTTCGGTCTTTTTTCGACCTCCAACTTTAACATTTGATCCATAAAAATATTTTCATTTTTTTAAATAAGCGTTTTATTTTATATATATATATATTAACTTTCATTTTTAGATAAATGTTCTGATTAATATATATGTTGGCCGAAATATTTAAAATTATTTCATCCATTCCGTCATCTTCCGAATAGGTTACCGTTGAATTCAAACAAGCCAGAGCATATCAAAAAAATTGACATAATTGTTTCAAAAATATCCCGAATATAGTATATATGTCATATGTCAAAAGGTAAAATAATGTTCTGATGATTTAAAAGTTCCCGCTAAATGATAGACACTAGGAGTTGAAAAAACAAAAAAAAAAAGATTCGAAATCAACTTTTTGACGCTCTCTTGAAGTGAACGCTGGCCCACAATGTTAGAATTTTTTACTTCAGTCTAGCGTGGTTAATTTTATTTTTTGTAATGAGTTTTATTTCGATTTTAGTGTTACATAGAATTTGTATCAAAAAAATGCGCGATATACATATTTGCCATTTTCATTATTATTATTTATGTAAGGAGGCGTAAAATCGCTCTGTCAGGTATAATTTTAAAAAATCGTACAAAACACTCGAAAACATACGTAGGTGTTATTAACGGGGTTTTTCTAAATTTATATTCATCAAAACCGCACAGTTGGCGATAATGACCAATCCGCCCTTTGCGAAAAACGTCAATATTCCTAACGTATACAGAAAATGAAATAGAACGGTGAAAATTATGGAAGTTAACAGTGTCGAATTAAAAACCACTTGCGTACCTCAACACCTTTTCCCGAACTTATAAAAACCGGTGTTGTTATTTGTCATTTTAGTTTATGGTTTACCGGAGATCTCGAAACCGTTAGACGTGTCATTAAAAGCAAATCTAATTTCCGTTACGTTATCGTTAATTAACGAAGATGGAACGATTAAGAAATCGTTAACGAAAAAATTCCATTGTTCCATGTTAGTCTATAAGTTAGTCACCATCGTTAAACGATTATTCAGCATAGGAACAACGAGGCCTAAATTAACTTTCGTCTCAGCAATGGTAAGTTTACTTTTCCTTAAATAATGTTTTTTTTACGCTTTTTATATTTGTAAATTAGGAATTTAAATTAATAACTTGTTTATTTAATTTAGAAATTTATCCTTGTATTGGAAAAATTAAATTTTTATCAGTATTTTAGGTGCGTGTTAATTGCGCTAAGCGGAAATCATAGCGTGCTCAGGACTCCGTGCTAGAGAGAACAATAGAGAGAATAGAAGCAGAAAGATAAAGGTGAAAAAAAATCGTGGTACGAGGAGAAATGTGAAAGGCAGAAATGAGTAGCGGGACGGAGCGTTATGGGATCGTATCAGTGAAACTGCTACAGCGGTAAAGACGCCGGTTAATTACATTAAGCCAAATAATGATGCCGTTTGTATAAATTAGAAATATTTTTCTTGAAGGAAAAATTTTTTAAGGCAACAAAATTTCAACTAATTCGCAACGTACACACGATAGGGTATCATCACATCAAGTCAAACTCTTCTGATTATGTACGTAATAACGCATGGAATCTCACGTAGCTCCTGTTAAATACTCTAAGCTGTTTTCATAATCATCGAAATAAAAAAAAAAAAAAAAAAAGATCAATTTGTTAATTACAATTTATTATTATTACCGATCCTTTGGCGAATAGAAGGCGCCTCATAGAATTATTAAAGTTTGTTCGAGAGAAGCGAGTTTAGAGCGCTGCTTTATGAATTATTCTCGCTGTGACGCACGCAAATATATTTGCAGTGCCATAAAAAAAAATAGTCAAAAAAACTAGAACATTTTTCTTTTGTCAAATGAGAATTCAGAAATATATTTTTTTTTATTACCTTTAAAAAATAAACGAATTAAGCCATAATATTATTAGAAGATAATTTTATTAATAAGATGTGTTTTTGAAGTTTGAACTAAATCGGACAAATAATTTTTTCGCAATTTTTTTGCTTTTATGAAAGAGCTTCTACGTTTTGTTTTATATTTCGAATTTCACTTTTAAAGGGTTATTATCTGGTAATGAGTTATGATTTTTTTAAGGGTGATTTTTAAGGCCAATTTAAAATCCATATTATATATTCTTGACGGTTTTTTTTTTTTTTTTTTTTTTTACGCCTAGGGGGTAATCAGATAGCTTGAAGTTATAGATTCTCGTAAAGAGAATTTTAATTATAATTTATGATTCAATTTTGAAGTGTATAAGTTAATCCATTCGTGGGTTATCGATTTTTATTTGATAATTTTGTAGTTTCTGAACCATCTTATTAGGATTCCCCGTACATTATGAAACGTAAACGCGAAACAGATTTTGTAACAGAATTTTCTTCTTATTCGTCCTACCGTAAGGATGATAACGTAGTTAATTTTTTTTCGATACGGCTGTCTTACAGCTGGGGGCCGTCGATAGAACGTCTGTCTAGCGTACCAAATTCAACGATTTGTGTAATTCAAAATTCAATTCACAATACTGAAACTACTTTTCAAGAGCTACATTTAAATACATCGCTCAAAATATGGCCATATATAGTTTATCTTCAAATAAGCGTTCTCTCAAAAGGAAAACTATCACACATAATGGCGCAAAAACATTTGCGCACGATCGGGACTGTAATCAGCGATAAACAAGCCTCGTGTATCTGTGTTTAGATTATAAACGGAATATTATAAAGGCCTTCGCAATTTCTTTAAACCGGATTTGATGGAGTTATAAAGTTGCAGATATTTTTCAAGTTGCGAAAAAGAAAAAAGAAAAAAAATGCACCACCACATCATCCTATTATTTTTTCCGGTGATCTGAATGTCAAATTTACTAACGACGGTGTCGCTTTTGCCATATCCTTAATCTGCCTATTATAGCTTTCAAAATCGATTTTGACTTATCATATCGCGCATATACAAATCAAGAATTATATACAACTAACTGACCCGGCGAACTTCGTACCGCCTTAGAAAGTAAATATTGTGTTAACTTATTAGCTGAATTAAATTCAGTTTTTTATTAAGATAAAATTAATACTCAAAATGAATTAAGTTCAATAAATGTACAAAAATCAAAATGAAAAGTATTTCAATTACACGTGGCAGCAACGCATTATTCGCCTTAATAACAAAGATCAATACTAACCCAATAGGATGGTTCACAAACGACAAAAATATTCAATTATACAATAGCTCGGAAACAGTTCGACTTATCAGAATGGATCATAAATTATTAAAACTTCTATCTATGACAATTTACAACTTTAAGCTAAGCGATTACCCTGGACGGCAAGTAGCTGCCTAGAATACATAATGTGGAATTTAGAACGATCTGAAAAATCACCCTTAAAAAATTCATAACTCACCACCAGATAATAACCCTTTAAAAACAAAATTCAAAATATAAAACAAAACACAGAAGCCTTTTCATAAAATCCAAAAATTAAGGTTAAATAATGTGTGAACCCCCTTTGGGGCCAAAAGCAGCAAAAACAAATGAAATTTCTTAATAAAGTTAGTTTTAAATTTCTTATTCTGCTATGCGGGGTGGAGACAAATCCAACAAATCTAAGATCATAAAAATCGGTCTAGCCGTTCTTGAATTATAAATAGTGTAACACATCCAACTTATTAAAAAAAAATAATCATCGATTTTTTTTATTTTTTTTTATTTGATATTCTGCCATTCGGGGTGGAGACAAATCGAACAAATCAAAGATTAAAAAACTTATTAAAAAAAAATAATCATCGATTTTTTTATTTTTTTTTATTTGATATTCTGCCATTCGGGGTGGAGACAAATCGAACAAATCAAAGATTAAAAAAATCGGTCCAGCCATTCTTGAGTTATAAATGGTATAACACACCAGACTGGTTTTTTTATATAGAAAAAAAAATTATCGAAATTTCTATTTTAAATTGCGTATTCTGCTATTCGGGGTGGAGACAAATACAACAAATCAAAAATCATGAAAATCGGTCCAGCCGTTCTTGAGTTATAAGTGGTGTAACTAACACGACTTTCTTATATATATATATATATATATATATATATATATATATATATAGAGAGAGAGAGAGAGAGAGAGAGAGAGAGAGAGAGAGAGAGAGAGAGAGAGAGAGAGAGATTAGATTTCCATGTGGTCTAGTGGTTAGGATACTTGGTTTTCATCGAGGAGGCCCGGGGTCGAATCCCGGCATGGGAGCCATAATTTGTGTCGAATGGACAGATATAGCTAGGCACAGAGAAAGGAGAAAAAAAATTATATACAACTAAACTCATACCATAAACTTTTTTACCAAGTATTACAAGCCAATTTCTTATAAACTACTACATTATAAAATAATCCCGTAACAAACAGTTACCGATGATCAAAATTCGCCTTTTGCCCTTCTTGTTATACTAAGAATGTTTTGCGGATTCAAATCTATAAACAAATTTCATATCTCTACGATGCAATGGTTTTCCCACTAAGGAGAACGATTCTTTTTTTTTTTTTTTTTATTTGAAAAAAAAAATAATAATAAGCGATAATTTTTTTATATTTTTCTGTTGTTTCAGAACCCCGAAATAAAATTAGAAATGGAAAACGACTTAAAGCCGTTAGATTCGTACGGTGTCACCGATGGCGATACCGTAATGGTTAGTGTGTAAGTAAACGTACACTGTGCGCGGTCTTATTTAGTTACCTCTTCCAATAATTTTATCATTATTTTCATTGTTTTAGAAAGTCATTTTAACACATTGCACCTTTATGTATACTCATTTAAAACGTTGTTAACTGTTTACGTCGTTTTCTCTTCCCTTTTTTAAGTCTTAACACGGAAATATTTTAAACATTTTTGTTTTACCGTTTTTATTGTGTTACGTAATCGATGGTGAAAAAAAGTATCTTTTACTCGGCTTATATGACAATTAGATTTTTTATACAAATTTACTTTTTGTCCCGCTTTATTAATAAGATAATAAATCGTGTAATGTTTATTTTTTAAACGACTCGGTGGTTTTTCTTTTCTTCTTTTTTTGTTTCTTTTACTAATAGACCAGCAACTCTATCTTACATTTAGAGCACGCGGTATACGAGTTACTATTGAAAAATTTTAACACTGCTCCGCGTCGCTCGTTGAAGTGACTGAGAATTTTTAGTGACGAATTTTCCCACACGCACACACATCAAAAAAAAAAAAAAAAACTTTATAATATAAATTTAATTATCAAATATGTTGTTACATGTAGAGACAACAGATTATATAAAATACAACTAAACGAAAGCCATCACAGCATTACGCTAATACACGAGAATAGTCTTTTATAAAAACATGTAATTTTCACAGATCAATCTAATAGCTACAACGAGGAATAGCGGAATTCCGAGAAATATGACATTTTAAAAAACCCGAATGTGTACTTAGAATTTAATTTCGGAATGTAATGTTAAAAATTTACACGCGAATAAACTAAACAAACGTCTTTTGCGACGTAAAACGCTTTCATTTTTACAGCGGAACTGTGTTCGAAAACACAAACGGGTATAATAATAATAACTGAGGAAATAATGTAACACTATCGTCGGAAAATGCGAAATTCAAAAATCTTTCGGTAATCTGTTAATTTCACTATTTAAACTAAACAAGGCTGACGAACGAATGACGGCGAACCACTGCAACAGGCGGGGCGTGATATTTCCTATTTTTCTTTCTTCACGGTACGCGTTTAAACGATTCAATTTTAGCCCGCCTTCCCTTTTTTTGTAATCGATGGTACCCGTTCACAAACTGATCTCAAACACGCGTGGTAAATTATACATATTTAACATTTATTAAATTACAATTTTTCTCCGAGGAAAATAAACGAAACTCTTTCTCCGTAATGACACGCGGCCGTTTGAAAAACAAATTGCGCACTATGATAATCGTCTTATGATATTTTTCACTCCGATCTAAACATAATAAAAATATCTTTTTCCGCCTATCACCGCATTAATCGTAATCGTCTTTAAAATGTCGAATACGGATTTTTAATCAGAAACACTTGAAAAAAAAAAAGTTATTAAACGACTAATGACGATTTCTAAGAAAATAAATGTAAAAAAAAAAGAAACATTTTTGACAATGTTTTTCTAGATTATTTTTATATATTAAATTTAGGAGAGAAGCTTTTAAAATTCTGACGAGAACAATATCAATTTTACTTTCCATAATTTGTAATGTACTCCGCGCGCCGACATTCAATTTTATATAATACACAAGTTTTTATAACACCAGCTTTATGCGCATTCGCCTAAAATATGTAAACTTGAGCTATTCTTCGGAGGAGAATATTCCCCGTACGTAAGGACTAAAAAAAAGGTGTAACCTTTGAAGAGATACAAGTACAACGTGTTTTTCGGTTCAACAATTTTTTATTCCCAAAAGTACTGCGACCTATCAGAAAAGTTTAACAATTTTAGTCTTTCAAAGAAATCAGTTGGAAAGCGGATGTAGAAAACACGCAAGCAAAAATTTTTAAATATTTTTGATATTTTCTCGCCGTACCAACCTTTATTATCTTTTTTTTCTAACGTGTTCATAACTGTTTTTTTGATTTTACCGATAATACTTGAAATATTCACTATACAGCCATCTGAAACATATTCTTTTTCTGGGTTGGTATACTTTCTGCCGTTTTTGTTTTACGTACTTATTTTTTTCTCTTTAAAATAAATCCCCACGAATATCTCAGCGATCTGTACAAAAGGAAAGAGGCATAATCGAATTTTTCTCGAAATAATTATTTACGTCACTCTTTATTCAATAAATACGTCCCCGTTCGATCTTTTTTTTTTTTTGCGCTGAATTTTCTTTAGGAACTTCGGGGAAATTTCGAAGATAATGGATTGTTTCTATGAATTTAGAAAATACGTCTTATAAAATCAGGCAAAAGGTAAAGACTTTTAGAAGAAGAAAAAACGCGTTTTCAACTTTGTCAAAATAAACAATAGTGTAATTACACTGTGAAAATTTCAAATAATTCACGACCAGAGAGAGAAAGGCATCGTGAGTTTTAAAATTGTCATAATATACAATGCGGTTTCTATGAGTAATGAAATTGATTGTGTTAAACTTCTTGTTTGGCTCCTTCCAAAACCGCCAATTCACTTAAATTCTGAACTAAATCACTGAGAGTCAACTTTAGATATCCTTCCCCAATCGTTCGTGTTCAGAACACTTTAAGCTACGTAAACCGAATATGGAATTACATCGGGGACTATGTATACTATATATTTGAAGAATATAAATGCTCCTTCCGCGATGTTATAAAAACTTAATTATATAAAATTATTCGCAAGTATTTTGATATTTAAAAAAGTTTTATATGTATTCTTTTTCTTTTCTTTTTTTTCTCTTTTTTTCTTTCGCGGTCAACAACAACTGGTACAATAAGAATGATATCGGAAACGCGTCAATTAATTTAATTAATATCGCGCGGTACTAATTAGACAAAATTTTTATGTATTATTAAAAATTCAAAATTCAACTTTCGTTGTTTATATGAAATTCAAAAATACTTTACCGGACTACTTTTATTTTAGCTCGAAATAAATAACGCGTTTTCCATAAGATTCGCAATAAAATCCCGTATTAAATAATGGGCCAGAATTAATTGGAGGTGTACGGTTTTAAAAACAACAATATTACAGAAGAACTATAAATACTATCTCGCGAGTATAGAACTTGAGATAAGGATTTAACAGTCAGGAAGAATGAAACTGGCTTGCTAAACGTCAAGTTCGCTGATTGGAAAAATTATATGAGTAACATATAATATGCACAACACTCGTGAATTTTAATGTAAATAAGAGAGAGAAAAAGAAATCGCCTTTTTCGTTACGAGTAAAAAAGTATTCCGATTGCTACAACTTAGTAAACATCAATGAAAATATACGCTGCTGTTCGGGAGGTGGTTAACCCGACGCATAATTTTTAATATGGCGACTAAAACAGGTACTTACTGGGCGTTTAGCAACCAGCTTTAGTTTTTCCTACCGATTTCATTTCATTCTACTCCTTTCCTAAACTCGGTAGTCTGTAACTTTCAATATTTTTTTAATATTTCGCAACCTCTTCAACTTCGTTCCTTTTAGCAGCTCCCCTCCTATCATTAGTACTGTCTCTAATCCTACAAAAATTGCTCTATATCCTTCGCCGGCTAGTTTGAAGTTCTTTCAATTGTTCAAGCCGTCTTGAAAACATCTTCCTGGCGATTACACGACGCTACTTCAAATTTTTATAATTTTCCGCCTTATAAACTGCTCGCGCATTTTCAGTTTACACCTTCCGTTCTTTTCACGCTGCGATTCCTTGAATCTCTAAAGCAAGTCATTTTTTCTTTTTATATTAATTTTCTTCCGAAAACCGAAATAGTTGTATTTTTCTCCATTTTTACTTTTAGTCGAATCCATCGAAAAGTAGTAATAATAATTATCCTTTTATCGCTTCAAGAAAAAGAAAAAAAAAAGTATGCCAAATTTTTTCCCAACAAAGACGTAAGGTAATAAAATTTTGCTAACAAAAATAAAGTAACGAGATCGCGGTGTCATTAGTGTAAAAGTAAGCCTCTGTGTTTGTGAAAAAAAATCGAGAACACGACACTTTTAAGAAGAGTTTAAAAGCTGCCCGGTCCTGAGAATCAAACAACCATTATTGTCTCTCGAAAAGCTATCAAAACGCTGTGAAGTATACGAATAGAATGCACTGATTCTACTGAAAAATTCGGAAAACATCAACGAAAGTACTGAAGCTGCGTGAGTCGCTCGTAAAACTGATCACGTTAACCGATGCTTTTTATGAAGATACAAAGAAAACTGATACGATAATAAAAAAAAAGAAAAAAAAACCCTTCTAAGAATAAGCCGGTGCATATAGCTGACATGCAACTACTACGGATGGTATATTTCCTTTAGACAAGAGAGCACGGTGAAAAGCCTTCGATATTTCTGAGATGCGACGGTGACACAGCTCTGCGCACATGCATTTATCACAGTTTTCGTTTCGCATAAAAATGCGTTTTTATCGATCGGCGACCGTTGTATGTATGCGTAGAGAATTATTCAGAGAGTAAGCGCACCTCGGAACTAGAAATGATTAAAATGAGACGAAATGTCCTGAAAACTAACGTGTAACCATTTAAAATGTTCGAATATGTTAATAATATCGTAAGAATATGACTAATTATAATATCACACTTGGAGATGCCGGATGATTATAATAATAATAATAATAATAATAATATAATACGCTTAAAAAATTCGCATAACGTAAAATCTTTTAACATATACTCCTGATCCGAAATGCGCGGATGCACCTATGGCGAAAGCGAACAGATGCTGAAAGACATGATAATTAAAGTATACAGTTTATTAAAAATAATAAACATATAGGTAATAGTTACGACAACGCCACTTATACGAATAGAATAAAAGTTTTTTGAAAGGTGTAAAAAATAATTTAAATACAAAAGTTCGAGACTTCAGTCTCTGTACAAACAAGTATGTATATATATATATATTACATATATATATTTTATATATACATACATACATACATATATATACATACATACATACATATATATACATACATACATACATATATATACATACATACATACATACATATACATACATACATACATACATACATACATACATACATACATACATACATACATACATATATATATATGAACATATATATAAGCACGGAACATGTGTATGTTCTTTTACGTAAATGTGATATTATTAAGTCGAGCCCGCTAATGAAAGGCGACGATAATAATCATCTTCACATTCAGGTAGTCATCATGTTATCGTTGATCATGTTACCGGTATTAACGTTTCCGCTTCCTTTCTCCGTTATCTCCTTCTTAAATGAGGAAAGATTTTGTGTGAATCTGAAATAAAATCCAGTCTTCATTACTATATCGAAGAGAAAATCTCGCTAAACTAATGACATACATATATACTTACAGACAGCCGCATAATATATATGTATGATTTCGAGGCTCAGAGAATTAGTACATCGCAAACTCGCTTTATTCAGAGTATATTCGTATTACGAAATTTCTCTGAGTAAACAAGATGGCGACATGCCAATCGCTCGAAGTCATAACCCTTCAAGAACAAAACGCGTAATAAAGAATTTGAGCTTAACAAAGATATCGATAATGGAAATTAAATATAGCTATTCTACACCAGGAAATAATGAAATCCTCGTCAAGTAGATTTTGCCATGAAACATAAGACCAGCTAGAAATTCTTTAGGGAGCATTGGCTGCCTCTAAAGCAGCGTCGGCAGCTACCTGGACACTGCGCATATCTTCACTCAATCTGTTCCGCCTAATGACTTCTCAGTTCCCTTATCTTCGGCAATGAAGTATTACGCACCTCTCGTACTTTCCATTTAGACATTTGCCTTCGTGAATTTCATTTCTGCAGCTCCCGCAATTATATCTTACTCGCTTTCAAGTGCACGAATATATGTAATAAACAAACATGTACCCCTGTTGAGGACTCACACCCTTCTCGTCCCTTTTTTCGGTGCGTTCTTAATTTTTGCTTCTTTTCGTACAAAAGATATAAAATCCCCAGGCGTTTTTTTAATGAATTTATTACTTCACACAACTTAAAGTAAAGCTACTGCCCCCTACTATCAAATCCGATGATCCACTAGATTCTACAAAACACAAGAGTATTTCTCTACCAAAACAGTTTCTTAGAACTTGCAAATTCAAAACGCTTCCCGTATTTTATATTCAATATGCTCAGGAAAAAAAGGTTTATATGTTGACATCGAATTTTATGCACTATAATAATAGACGGGTTTTGAATTTAGGATAAGTTTTATTGAAATAATAATAAAACGAAAAAACCGACGCTTTTTCTTTCACTAATACTTCACTTTCAACTTGAATTGCCATAATTTCTTTACCGTGAAGAGAAAAACGCCATTTTATTAAAAGTCAATAAAAAATTAACAAGCATTTCATAAGAAAAAAAACGTTAATCAGTTTATTGCACTTTTCGTGACAACGCGCTGTAATAATAACGGGTTTATCCTTACAGTTACACTTTAAATCGATCTGTACATCAAATGTGACCCACACGCGCTCGATTTGTCAAATAAAATAAAAAGTCCGCCTCCAAATCTGCTAATAGCACTTCAGACGCAGGCCCGTATGCGCACTGTTCCATGATAGACTTCGAAATTCTTAAAAAGCAAAAATTTATTCCAAATTCTTATTGGCAATGTGGAATTACCCTCACAGCTTCGCCGTTTTTTCGGTATCATTTAAATTGAGTTCGGTACCGAGAGCGAGGAACGTCTTTTCAAAGTTATACCACTAAATCGCAGAATACATGTACACTTAAACTTTTCTCGCCCCTTAAAATGTTTTCGGTCCGATCAGCCGCTCCAAGTAACAGAACTTCCGAATAGTCAACTTATTTTTTATCGTCTAAATGTTCCATACGCCAGTGTGGCGTTGTCGCACACAATCCGCTATCTACGATCGCGTAAACCAGACCCGAGAGACTGAAAAAGAAAACCACCGATATGTATGTGTTCGTTGCGCTCCGCAAGCTGTTACGAATTTTATAAATGCGTCATAGGACTAACACTACGGCCCGCAAAAAAAAAAAAAAAAAACAACAAAAAAAACTGAACATGAAACTATAAATTCTAGTTGTTTGCGAAACTTCTACGGCACTTTCGAAGTACTGTGCAAAAGCGATAAGATCACTCATTATGCGAAACTAATTTAATAATCGGCTGAACACCGATTTACACGAAATACTTGAAGGAAGTATGTGCTACATATTCATCGGAACACTACTGAAAAATGATGGCGTAATTTTGCAAAATTGATTATTCGATAAAGATCTTTTGTATTTTTAAATACAATATTCGAGAAAAATTTATAGCCACAAAATCGTTTTTCATTTTTTTCGTTACTTATTCCTTATAATTGTATTAAAGGGGCGTTTTTTTTTCTTTCGTATCCGTAATCTTTTACTAAACGTCATTTATTTTAAAACTGTAGCAAATGTTTTGTATGAAGGGCATTCAAAAGATTTAAAAAAAAAAACGTTTTCCTTTACAGCGTTGACAAAAATATACGAAATGGAAAGAATCCAGCAAGGACTTTTTCACCTCAATACATTTCTCGAACACTGATTAAAAAAACAGATACATTACTGTAACGATAAATACACCGGCTGGGTTGCAAGTAGTGTTACAGAAAAGGTGATCCAATCAAGACAGAAAAGAGACTTGGGCACAACACACTATTGTAACTCTTAATGGCAAAAGTAGAATTAAAGTGGTATGCTCGGAGCGATTTAGTTTCTAAAAAGGCATAAGTAATGTCCCGTCGTCACGGTGGCAAATGCGCGGTTACTGTTTTATGAGATTACCATTCGTTTTTTGTAAGATATATTTTGGAAAAGGGGAATCGAGCCGACTTGAAACGCGCGATCGATAACGGTCGAGAAATCCGACGACTATTTTTTGCGATAACGCACGTTCGCATATAACTTAAGTACTATTTGTCGTAACGTCACCGATAAAAAGTAAATGTCCAGCACGCACTCGTCCGACTTAGAGTCGAACGAGCATTACTTATCGCTCAATTTGTGGAAATAATTTGATTGGCAGCGACTCGATGGAGTTGTATAGGCAGTCATGAATCCATTTTTCAGGCCAAGTGTTTTTGCGCTGTGATAATACAGTAGACTCGAAAACTTGGCGTATCATCGCTATAAACACCTCGGCGTATTCAGACACCGGATGCGTCACGCCGACGCTGCAAAGTACCATCGGGTGCGATCTTCTTCTTTTACCCGTCCAAAACTTCATCCCTTCGATCGGTATAATACCACATGAGAAGCACAATCCGATTCGATCATTGATAGTGATCAGTTTAGCTCGAATGATATGAATGACGCCTTCGAAGCATCACCTGCGTTTTAAAACAGAAACTTCAAGCTGTGTTCGACTCGATAATTCTAATTATCTGTCAGACTACCGTCAATCCACTACAGGTCGCACCATCGCTACTGGTGGAACCATTGCAACTTCAACAATTCACCTTAAAATACTTTTATTTCTGCGATGTTTAATTGTTTTGTTGTATCGTTGACTCTAGTGTATTCCTCATCAAACTTGTTACGTCTTTATTTCGTTTATTATTGAAACGAACCTGAACCATCGTTTGCAAATTCGAAACATGTTTTAGTCCTTTTTAAACGAGACCGAGGCAAAATTCCGGTAATTCAATTAAAAAACGAATAGCCGCATAAAAATGACAGATTTAAAAAATGGAAAGAGGCGAGAAGTAAAACCAAAACCAAAATTTCTTAAAGTGTTGTTCGACGGATCGAAATTTTCTAACCAGTTAAAAAAACTGCGAAAGCTAAAAATATACAAAGTGTTTGTCCTTAAATGAATACAATAAAGAAATTTATGAATTATTTGGGTGTTAAGCAACTCGGAAAATGGAAAATTCCTACATTTCCTCCATAATCGGTTAATCAATTATAAAGGAAGAATGTAAATTCTAACTTCAAAATCGCTGGTAAAATCCTGTTCAGGTTCTATCGGATTCGTACATTCTATCATATTTTTGAAGAAAAAAAATATATTTTCCTAAATAGTTTACGGCGGGACCCCTTATTAAGAGATTATAACGAAATTTTGGTTCTTTAGACAGCTGCGCAAAATCTGTGGAGAAATAAAACAATTCCCGTTTCATAATAAACCGCAGAAAGTAAGATAAAACAAATCCTACAGTGCCAAGACACTGGAATACAGCGAAGGAATTATATCGCTTAGGATGTAATAAAAAATTGGTATTAGAGAAAACAGGTAGAGCAATTTTTCTATCTCTTGAAATCCGCTTTTATCTTCTCAGCAAATTTAACGGTAATTCAACTTTAGATTGAATAATTCATCTGAGTTTGAAAAGGAGGGGAACTTCGACAACTCGATAATCAATAAACGTTAAATACTGATAATCTAAAAATAAACGTACCTAAGCCAGAAATTCTGAAAGACAAAAGAGACATTAAGCTAAATTGGATAGAATACAAATCATGGATTAAAGAAATCATGTATTTTATATATATATATGTATATGTATATATATAATGCGGCAATATTGGATACAAAAGAAAGCCAAAAGTTCCAACAGTTGAAATATCGTGGTCCTAAGATGGCCAATTCGAAAAAAAAAAATAATAATATATATATATATATATATATATATATATATAGAATGGAGTAAGCGATATCGAACGGTAGAAGAGAACGAGGATAAAAGATACATTTCCTTACAAAACGAAGTTACAAGAACTCCTAGACTACGTAGTAAAATTAATAAAATTGAGATTGGGCCATTATTGTACTCCTCAACACTTTGCTCGAATGAAAATAATATCGGACGGACGTTGCGATATAGAAGGGACGATTGAACATTTGATATGGCAGTGCCCGAAAAATGGAAATGGAAGGAAAGAATACACAGCTTTTCTGTTAGACAGATATAACACTTAACACTTTTCCTACATCTATGGTACAAATAGTAGAAAGACCGTTATCTAACGAGGCAAAATATTTTTATCAGTACATTAAAAGAAACAATATTAATATATCAACATAATTAAAAGACAAGATATATGAAGATTCCTGGAATAAAACTGGCCAAAAGGCAAAAGTCGGGGCAAAAAAAAAAATAAAATAAACGTACCTATCTCTATTCCTGACAGTCAAATTTCGTTCAACGCCATCCATTAAACTATCGAACCAATGTGCCATAGAAGCTTGTTTTTCGGGAGGTTGACTTCGAATGATATTTTCTCGTAACTGATTAAAGTACTGAAACGATATATATATAAATATTATTTATTTATTTAATTATTAGCCGCTAGAATACTATAAACGAAGCGTGTAGTACTTATAAACATTTGTATTAATACATTAAAAATAAAAAACTAAAATAAACTAAAATTAAAAGCCGATATCTTGAGCAAAGACCTCCCTCAACCTTGCCCATTCCCTTCGAGAAATCCTCTCGTATTGTTTATTATGTAAAAATGTTGTTAAACCATCCTCCCATCGTAGAAACGGTCTACCTCTATTCTATTCATTTCTTATATACCGGTTTTTTATTCCGTATCTCCATCTATCGTCCGTTAGTCTCGCTACATGCTCAGCCCAATCCCATTTTTTCCTTCTGCATTCATTGACAAAATTTATTGCATTTTTAAGCTTGCCTTTAATAATCGTATTCCTGACTCTATCAAATAGATGAAAGGAAAATGGATAGTAATAATGCAATATATAGGTCAATGCTAAACATCAGACGTAAAGATAGAGTCAGGAATATATAAATATACATACATATATATATAAAAAAATTATAACGCTTAGACATATTATTACACTAAAATAAATTGTTTACGAACAAATTAAAAGTAGATAAAATTTAACACGAAAATATTTACCTGCTCATTCAGCAGTATCAACCCCAACAATGGACGAGACATTGACCACTGATTCCTACATTCGTCGAACATTATAATATTTAAAATGGTACTTAATAGTTGTTGGAAAATACCGACGTGCACTTCCATTAATTCTAGGAAAGCATTATTAGGAACTGGTAATCCTTGTCGAGCTTTCTTCTCTTAAAAAAAAAAAAAAAAAAACAAAACAATAAAAACCGTTATAGTTTTTGTACATGAAAATAAAAATACCAAGCATGGTTGAGAAAAACATCGGATCAATGATTTGAAATTTTATTCATTTATCGTTAATTTTATCTTGAGGTAAGTTAGATCAAAGTGCGATCAAATAGTTCCGGGAATTTTACTCTATAAGATGTAACGAAATTGCGCAAAAATTACAATATAGACAGCACCACTTGCTGCCTATATGTCCATAAATTTTCGCTTGGATTCATATAATTGTAGTGGAGTACCCCCTCCCGCTATGCCTAGATTTCGCCATCTGGCTATTCAACATTTTTTTATTTATTTATTGTTTTATTAATTTATTATTATTATTTACAAATTATTAAAATAAATTACATTTTAAAAAATTATGTTACCGAATTTTATGTATTGGTACAAAATGTAAGCAGGTTCCTGATTTGGTTTTCGCGCCATCTGTAATAAGGTTATTGGCATGGTTTTATAGAATGGTAATATATATTTCTTTTAAAAATCTGTTCTATGGTGTCATCATATATTTCACATTGCCAAATAATGTGTTCAATTGAGCCAATCTCTCCGCATTCGCACAAATTATTCGTTATTATACCCAGCTTACGTAATATTTCCCGAGTTCTTGTGTGCCTATACGTATTCGGCATATATAACGTATATATTTTCCGCTCATTTTATTTGTAAACCACGTTTTCTTCTGTATGGTTTTTTGTATTTCAAAGTATTTCCCAACATTCCCACTAGCATTTTTCTTATTGTGCTTGCCATTCATCATTTATCATCTGCTCAATATGGGGTATATATTCCATCCACGGTATGGTAACCTTTTCGATTCTTTTATTTCGATTTATTTGTCTAGCTGCTCTGCCCGCTATTTCGTTTCCCTTATTCTAAACGGTTTCCGATGTTTTATTCGTTCTGTTATTTCGAATAAAAAAAAAAAAAAATCGATTTTAATGAACATTAAATTTTGAACGAAACTACTTCGTGAATGTACGAGCATTTCGTTACATCCCGATTGAGAGTGTACAAATGGTGGGAAGGGTTTAAAAAGAAGAGGAATAATTGAAGATGAGTCAAGATGCGGCAGGTCATTAAATAACGAAAAAAACAAAGGGAGAATTAAGAATATTTTAATTTCAGACTGTCATTTATTACTAAAATACATTTCGGAAGAAGTCGGCATTTACTTTGCGTCACGTAAAAGTATTATTAAAGTAACGCCAAATTTTTTTTCGAGAATTCTGAGACGTAAGAGCAAAAAGTAAACAGGAAAGAAATCGATGATGAAAAAAGCAAACATTTCATCAAATCCATTATTAGTGGCGATGAAACTTAAGTTTATTAAATAATAATACGCCGAGCCGAAACGTCAGTTTAAACAATAGGGAAGAAAAAATAAAAGCAGACTGAAAAACGCGAGGATAATTCGATTAGTAATTAAGGTTAATTTTTTCCCCCACTATCACAGAGTATCATCCACAAAACAAAGTAACCAATGCTAAATACTATCGAGATGTGTTACAGCAATTGCAAAACATGGCGGGAATCCTTCGACAAGATAACGACGGCCCTACTTATCTAAAAGTATTCGATGAAAGCTATCTTTGCCAGATCTGTAGCGGCTGATTTATTTTGTTCAGCCGAACGAAGTATCCTTGAAAAGTTGCCACTGCACAACGAGAAATAAGGTAGAAAAATCGCATAATGCATTAAAATCGATTCTTTCGGATGTGTTTCCAGCAGCCTTCCGAGAAAGCTATAAATAAGGAAGAAGCTATTTTAAAAATAAAGTAGCGCTTAAAAATAAAATATTTACAACAAAATTCCTGGAATTTTTTCATCGCATCTAGTATTTCATTGTGGTACTTTTGAAATAGTTTTACTTTATTCTTTGCTATTTCATACAGCAAAAACGTGTAAATTTACAACGGAAGCTGTTCGAAACGTTACCTTACAATCATAATCATTTAATTTTATTCGGAACTTAAGAAAAAAAAAAAATAATTTTACTGAAATTAAATTTGCGAAAGTGTTTACTGTAACTTCACTTTAAAAAAGTTAATATTCTGATGACTAATTTATTAGCAGAGGTTATGATTCTCGTACTGAAAGTACTGCATAACACACATTACGCACGATGGCCACTCAAACATAATTTTTAAATTCCCGGTCTAAATCCTCCTGATTTCCTAACAAAAGTTAATAGTAAAGTTTATAACCGGTTGATTTACCCTTTCCGCAATTAAGTAGTTCTGACAAAAAATTTATTTGACGTCTAATATTTACATTTGTAATCATACGCGCTAACTTCAAAGGTTTTACGGAGCTCCAGCCGCCCCAAAAGTTATACTGCGAGGATTCAACCTTCTCAATAAACTTAAAATGCACAATAAACCTAATTTTATACGTTTCGTTAAAATGTTAACTAAAATGCACTGGCGATAAACATAAAATATTACTCATCGTAAACATAAATCTGTCGTTATTGAAAAAGACTTTTAATCAAAAAATTAAAGGCAGCAATGAATGGAATTTTTCTATTACTATTAATAATATTTGATTTTATACAAATAAAACAGAACTTCGTAATTTATTATTGAATAAGGTACACTAAAAAATAAATTCATTATTCGTTTCATTTTTTTTTTTTTTTTTTTTTTTTATCGAAACTATCGTTTGGCTATTTTTACTTTTGCTCCGAGTTTTACAACAGAATTCCTGGCTTATTCCCGGTTGGGTGGCCATCGTGATATTTATACAATATCAAAGTCAGCTAAAACGGAACCATAGGAACCAAAAATATTTTTAGTATGAACAGAAATTTTGTCCAAAGCAATATTTCCTAAAAATTTATATACATAATGATGCGCAAAAGTTTTGTAACACAACAAATAAAAAATAAAAATAAAAAACTAATTTATTATTGAGTAAAGTACACCGAAAAATACGTTTCTCGCTTCAAATGATTTCTTTTTTTTTTTTTAATCAAAATTATCCTTTAGCTATAATTTTTTTCCCTTCGAGTTTGCAACAAAATTTCAGACTTATTCTCGGTTGAGTGAGAACTTCATTTGATTTTCCGTTTTCTTTAAATTTTTATCTATCAATGTAATAAAATTCTAACGAATGTTTCTATTTTTTAAGGCGGGGAACCTACTCCAGACAATAGGTTTTTCAATAATTGTTTACAAAAAAAAGGTGAGAGTATTTATTGCAATGAATCAAATTACATAATAATATTGACGTTCAACAAATGAATACAATTTTTTTTTTTTAATCAAAAAAAAAAAAAACAAAATGGCGAGCTAGAGGTGCTGGAACTTTGAGCTTAATGCTTGCACCATGGAACGTCTAGATCTTTGTAGTTAACTAAAATTAACGAAACAATTTTTTCCCCCATTAAAACAAGTTATTTCGCTTTGCATGAATCCAAATTTAATAATAAATAAATAAATAAATAAAAATTTGAGAACAAAAAGAAAAAAAAAACTTTTTTAAAATAAACAAATCGTTAAAAACAGTGTATTATAATGATTTATACGAAATTTTAAGTTTATGCGAAGGCCAATAAGTTAAAGAATATCTGTATAAAATTTCACGCTGATTGGTTCGTTATTTTTTGAACTACATTCCACGGCGCGGAGCAAAACGTATTTTAAGAAAAACGCATCAGAAAGAACACGTTCAACTTCTTTAACGGAGTTGATTTGCGCATCTCTACTCTCAACCGTACGAAAAAAGAACAGTTATCCAGGCTGAATTTTTCTTTACAATCGTCGAAAGTGCCCGCTATTATTCAAAAAGTAAACTAGTAAACTTGTTTGTCTAAGAAATTAAAAGGTAGAAGCCGTGAAGGGCGCGCACTCGCTTACCTGCTCTCGGTGCTCTTGGAGCACATCACTTCGGTGACTAGGGACCTTTAGGACTCTTCGTCGGGCTTAAGTCTTTGGAAATATATTCTTCAGATACTAAATGAATTATATCTGGAACAGGTTCCCCCCTTAAATACTTTGAATTTTATGTTTCAACTATTGAAACGGAATCGACTGTTCTGTTCGAAAAGATAAGCATGTACCATTCTATAATATTTTACCTTTTAACTGTAACTGCTTGAATAAATACGTTGCAATATAATCTAAAGTTGTACAGCAGCCAGTACATATCATTGTATCTGAAAATTTACAATTCATTATAACATAGAAGATTACACATAGTATAACGTAAACATCATATTGTTTGTTTTTTTGTTTTTTTTTTTTTTTTTTTTTAAATAAAATTGTCTGCTTATTACACGACTTTATTATGTAATATATGCGATAATCGACTAGATTCCCTGATTATCTCATCCGTGTTGCACGAATGTTATTCCGATCATAAACCCATAGTGGACGTATGCGTATTCAATTTTCACGGTTTATTCTTTATTTTTGAGTTCATTTTACATTTGATTTTTTTAATTTTGTCTTTTTACGTATTTTAATTGTCACTGACTTCTCAACCACTAAAGCACATGGATTACCGCAACCAAACAAATATAAAATAATAAAATTGAAATAAAAAAATTGCACGTACTACAGCTGTTGCTCTCATTGATTGCAACAGATGATCCGATTATGTATTAAAAAAATTTCGATGATAGATTACGATTGCCAATTGTGAATTGATTTTTCAGTGTCTCATCCGTTAAATTTTATAAATTTTTAAGCGAGTTGTCTGACTGACGACTGCCACGCTGTTTTAGGATTTTTCCACTTTTGAAATGGCCTCAACTGAATAAAAACTGATCATCGACTCCAAAAATGATGAAGAATACTATCTTCTTTTTATCCTGACATTTTTCTTTAAAAAAAATAAAATAAACATTCTTGGCAAAAGAAAATTTATACCACTGCTCCAGTCGAGATGAATAACAGAAACCCCAATAATCGGCTGATTTACCCGTCTCTCAGCAAACAAACTTAAACCTATCACTTTTTACATCATTACCGATTAATTTTGATTATTTCAGTTATTTAATTTGCGATGTAATATGCCCGTTTCATATCACAATAAATACTATACCATAAAGCAGTTTGTTATCGGTAAATTTAGTAATAATCTAAATAGTTATCGAGAACATACTCGCCGTGTTACTGAATTGAGTATATACTGAAAAAGTTTAGAATCCAAAAGTATCCTTCAAAATGATCGTATTAAGTCCATTAACTATTCAGTAGACTGATCGTTTTATATATTAAAGAACAATATTATATATCTGTTCGAAACGTTTATACAATTTCAATCGAAAAAATCCGTGTGCAACTTTTGATTCGTAGAAAAAAGCTAAACAAGCATTCAGCTAAATATTAATTCGTTAACTGTAAATCTGGTCGTCCTCCTTTTTTACAACTTTTTACAAATATCTGAATGTCCGAAATTTACAACGAAAAAAAGGGTTTATATCTATTAAAAACTTAATTAAGGGTAACCACATTAATACCGCAACCACTCAACAAGACCGATATATATGAAAGTTAATTCTTGTTTATAATTTTATTCCTAAAAGCAATATTGACTTACACATGCAATTTTATAACAATATTTTTTTATTAAATTTTAAAATATTCAACGGAACGGTTCTAAACAATTAACTTGTAACAGATAAAAATATTCGCAATTTCAAAATACAGAACGAACACTAGCATTAAAAATAGAATAATATATACGTGGCAGTCAAATATAATTTTTAAATTCCCGGTTTTGCTGGTCTAAATCCTCGCGATTTTCTGATTACTAAGAATAAAAATTTTTTGTTACTCTTGATAAAATTTGACCACCGCAGCACATTTTATATGAATAAAACAGAACTTCGTAATTCATTTCGAGTGTAAAGTACATTAAAAAATACATTCATTTTTCGCTTCAAATGGTTTTCTCTTATTAAAAATATCGTTTCTGGCTATTTTTACTTTTTTTCCCGGTTTGATGACAAAATTCCCGGCTTATTCTCGGTTGGGTGGCAACCATGATATAAACAAAAATTTAGATCCTACAAGTGCAACATTACTCAATTAAGATGCAATTATTTTAGTCGACCATCGCACAGGGTGATAACACAGATTCAATGTAAACAGCACACCAGTGTTGATAATAATTTTCCAAAATCAGGCTTTCATAGAACAGCAAACGAATGCGTAATAAATTACATTACTTAACTACACGCAACTTTACTAGAATAAAAAATACAAAGCAGAAGACATCGAACTTTTAATGATTTGCTTCGATCGGTTTACGAGCAATGCCACATTAGTAATGAGCAAAACATAACATTAAAAATGTGTTGCGCCGTATAGGAACAGTTATAATCTCTAGAAAGCTACCGGTTTAAACTTCTGATTTTCACCTGTACTACTTTCCTTATATATAACATTTTTATATAAATTTACATTTTTATTTAATATTTTATTTTATGCCGCATCTCGCTCCTCGGTCCAATCAATTTGAACTAAAACTAATAAAAATCAACATTTGATGTTAGCCAGCTACCATGGCGTAGTTGATTAGTTAATTGTATTCCGTTCGAGTAGAACCGGGTTCGAACCCGCTGTCGCACATTGAAATTTAAAAAAAATTTAATATATATATACATATATATATATATATGTGTGTGTGTGACCCGGTTCATTAAAAGGGACCTATCGTCCGAAAAATCGATTTTCACTTTTCTTGGCGATTCTTATAGAAAAAAGTACGCTCTTTTTAATGAAATAACTTCTAGATTTCTAGATTTAATATTTACTTTTCAAATTAATTTTAAAAAAGAACATGAAAACTTGAAAAATTCTTCTCCTACACACATTTTTCACTTAAGAACCACTACTACTAATAATCGTAGCATTAAAGCAGCTGCACCGCGATAATTAATTAATATTTACGATATGAAACTGGTAAACAGAAGTTCAAAACATGGTCAATGGAAAATGAATAGACAACGAAGTAAAAACGATGGCTTTTTAACACGGATTAAAAAATTAGCTATATACAGTTCGTTCGTTTAAACTACAATAATAATATTCCCTGTAAAAACAAAACTGCATAATGAAGATGATTGATAGGAAAGAGGAAGTGGAAGAGCGATTATTATGACAACTCGCGAGTGCACCGTTACCGAAGGTCATGACAACGCGCGAACACTCCGATACGGGATTGTTTTGTTTAACAGCTGTTTTCTCGAAAATTTGTTTTCGAACGATAGATCTCTTTTAATAGACCAGGTCACATACACACACACACACACACATATATATATATATGTATATGTATATATACAAAAGCATTCAATGTTACGGGAGACGCTGACCTATCATATTATTTATCAGAGTTACTACTAGTATCCGTTCAATCGTCTACAGTTTTGCGATGATATTTTAATACAGTGGAGCCTTCGAAGAACAATACCATTCTTGCGTATTTCGGTTCATTTTTGAAACGTCTGCATTATTCGGCCTATACTTTTCTAATTCATAGTATTTCCTGATGCTCGACAAATAGTGCAATTGGGGAAAAAAAACAAAAAACTTAAAATTCATTCTGTATTTTTTTTGTAATTTTCGCAATTAGGGTTACACATTGCCCCGTTTACTTTCACATCAGTTGCGTTTGCCACAATATTCTCAAATATTTTGAATGACTTTTATCGGTTCGATTAACAATCGGAGATTTTTCAGACAATTTTAGATATATCTGAAAAACCTGACACCGCTATATTCTGTAAGGAAATTAATTTTAAAACACGCGAAATGTATCCTTAAAGTGTATTCATTTTCTAATTTTAATTACTGTTTAGTACACCACAGCTGTTGATGTTCTATTAAAAATAATTCTTCTTCTTTATAGCGCCATACCTAATTCCTGAGCGTCGGTGACTACCTCTATTCGTACATCTCAGCTGTACAGACACAGGCATAGTGTACTAGGCAATTGTTATATGCATTACGAATGTGTACACGCGCAAGACTTCATTCGGAACTGATTGTAAATGTTTGATTTATCGCGCTACAAGTGCAGCCCCGTGTATGTCTGCTGTGTACTAACTAGCGCGCATATGATGGTATACGTGGTGGTTTGCCATTGCCTTCCATGTGATTATTAGCGCGTATTTTTAATTTAATTCTTTTGTAATAAGTTCTGTCGTCGCCCGGGATCGAACCCGTGACCTCCGTGTCACGGAAGTCGGGCGCTGTAGCATCTAGGCTATAGCGATGACTAAAAATAATTAGAAAGTCTAAATTAAAACGACATCCAGCCAAGGTGTAAAAAATTATGGTTTTATTACACATAGCACGGATACTAAAAATATTACACACTACGTATGTATCATCTTGTCGCAGAATTATGTAACATTTCAGATTTTAAATAAACTGCTGTTTCGATTGTTTCATTCAACGTACAGAACTACTCAAAATAATAGTTTATATATTTCAAAACAAATTACCGCTTGCAGGATTTAATCCCTCCGATAACGTTGACAAAATGTAAAGGAATACTTGAGGTTCTAACGTAGAAAATAGAACCATATGGTCTTGAGCTAAACATTCCAACAGAACATAGTACGTCTGGGATAATTTAGGATAGTCCTAAAACAGATTAAATGCAACGTATACGTTTATCAATTTGATAGTTTACAAATTAAAACTACACCATTAGTAAACGAATAGATACGAGAAAAAAACATCAACTGAAAAATTCGTTTTACCAAAATTATTCCCACATTCCGATAAGTAATTTAATAATAATAGTGAAAAGTAAGTAGCAAATAACATTTTCCCAAACTTTTTTAGCAATAAATTTTTCTAAGCAATTTTCAGTAGCATAAAAACGAACCGTACCCAGACGAATATTTATGTATCGAAGTAACACGAAATACTAAAAAAAATTTGTTATAGAAGGAAAACGTTATTAAAAAGATAAAGTATAACTAAATAAATTTGAAACATAAAGAAAATCGTAAAAATTTCGTTTCATTTACTTCAATTCTAAAAGTAATTTTATAAAAGGGTAATTAAAAAAATGTTTTAAAGAATACCAAACATCTAAACTACCAAAACACACTACGTGAACAGCACATGTTAAAAACATTCTAGGCTTAAGGTGACGACGCGTGAATGTAAAAAGAGATACTTTTTGCATTCTTTTACGTACACTCTGTTTTCCTGAACAGTTTGGGCTTTCTAAAGAATAATACGTAAAAAAAATTTGGATATTACCAAGTTTTATCGAGGAAATTTAAATAAATTTAACTAAACTATTTACTTAATATCATTCTGAATGGCATTCGAAGAACTAGTAACAGACGAAAATACACCTCAAATCACGGGTGTCCAATCCTTCGCTTGCATGGGCCATACATAAGTTAATATTACCCGCAAGCTTTATTCTACTAATGTTAACTTTATTTGCAATTCTTTTCTTCTTTTTTTTTTTTTTTTTTTTTGTTTTTGATAAAATAATAACTTTTAATGACCACAAAGAGTAGCCCCGCAAGATTGATTAATTACGGAACAACAGTGCTTTTAATTATTATTGACTTTATTAAAATGTAAAACAAAAAATAAAATCGCATATTCAAAAATAAATAAATAAAAATAATGAAAACTATTAAGTATACAATTAATTCAAAACTTGATTTTACGTTCCCAAAACTAATTTAGCAATTTTAGACTCAATTAAAGTTCATTCTGGCAAATAATTCTACACGTATGTATATATAAAGTACTCCCGAACAATTATGGTAATGAATGTTTGCGAAAAGAGAGATATTTTTCTTCAATTATACAAACTTTCATTAAATTCTGATAAAGGCTCGCAATAAAATTTTCCTTTGAATTGAATATCAGATTGCGGTTTAATAAATTCTCTTTGGAAGTTAATAAATTTACTTCAAGTAAAAATGGAGTTGCAAACATGAGATTTATTTATTTTGCCCGAAACCTTGAAATACGCTTTCAAACTCTTCCAGCAAAGCAAAAATTAAACAAACATGTTTTTGATTATCAGAAGAGAACAATGTTAAGTGAAAATGTGCGAACTAAGCAGAATTATTTCCCTACATCAGCATCACAATTTTCAAACATCATTTCAAGAGTGTAATTATAATTTAAAACGTGTCATACGGTAGCTGTTTTTTTGTCTAAAGTTTGATTCGTTGTAAATTTTCGGTTCTTCCTATTAAAAATGTGAAGAATACGGACTTAAATTAAAACACTGGTTTTTCTCTATTTTCCATAAATGCACGGATCATCAAATTTTTTGATCATTTTACCTTCACCAAGCCACCTCACTTGTAAAAAGGTAAATTATATGTCTATCCGCAAAAACAGCTTCGGTATCTTTAACGAACTCTTGGAATAACTAATAATTCAAATCATTTTATTATGTGATTTTACGATCTCATGGGGTTATTTGCATATCATCATTTTACATTTTTAAATATATATATATATATATATTTAATGCACATTTTTTTTTTTTTTTACATACAATTCATGATAATTTTTAGCCATATCTGTGAATTTTTATTAGCGAATGTGCCATTTTCAATTAGTTTTACAATCTTTTGTTCTAGCAACAGTCGCTGAGATTTACCGGTTGTAAATTTTTATCGGTAGGATTAGTTAATATTTTAAACAATACCGCTAAGTGTTATTTTAACAGAATACAATATGCTACTTAACTGTCATAATAAAAAAGGTGCTAAAATTGTTCCTGTAGGTTCGTGATTACCGATGCTGTTTTTAATAAAAACTATAAACCGAGAGTTATATATTAGCAACATCAGTAGCACTTTTATTAATGGCAAAACATAATATTTTAAGTTAGCTAATCATTTCCTCTTTAAATATCTTCCTAGACTTGCATTTCTTCGTATTTCTCGGGGTTACAGTTTTGTGAGACAAACTTATTTTTTTTAAAAAGAATTGTAATTGTTTCATTTCATGGCAAATTATTACCTCGCAACATTTCCCATACATTATTTAATAAATTCGGTATTTTTAAAAAATTTCGATTTTTTTACACTTATAAATCTACAACATTTTACTCTACCAGTTTGAGTACCGACTTTTTCCAAAAAAAAAAAAAAAAAAAAAAATTTATAAGATTTTTTTATTCGGTTTTTTAAACTTTGTTTTTACGGAATGTTTCCTTATAAATATTAAGCAAGAAATGTGAAATTCGTTGAGTGAAGAAATTGTGGTTTTTAATATTAAATTATAGAATTTTATTTTTCATAATTGTTGTTTAACATTTCAATTTATTTTATGTAAGTAAATGCAATTTGCCTTTTTATTCCATGTTTAATTTAAACTTTTTATGTTGTAAAATTTTATTTTTTTTCTACCGGTCTGACAAAAACATACTAAAAGTAATATTCCTTTTTATAAAAATTCGTTATTTTTAATTTCATAAATTAAATTAAACAAATAACTAATAATATAAACTAAAGCGAGTAGAAAATAAAATGATAGCGCAAGTTGTAGTAAATAAATCTGAATAACATCAAACACAACTAAATATTCATTTTTAACAAAAACCATAAAAACTCGCTTCGCTAATAATCTGAAGGAAAAAATTGTTTTTCCTCGCTCATCTGTTTCGACTATTTTGATACCAGTTCTTGTTACAATGAGCAGCGCTCTATTTAAATATACGGTAATCGATTTGCAGAAAACACATTCTACATTTCACATTCCTCGCTGCACCATGGGTAACAGGCAACAGGCCTTAAAAAATAAAATTGTTTCTTTGCAGAATTAAGCAAAACGCTTTACAATTTAATTCAAAAAAATCAAGGTGTCTATTTTTTGATCAGGCTTATCCAAGATTTGTCTTTTCTGTACGTCTGCATTCGACTGAGATATAGAAACAAAAATAAATGAAACAAAGACAGTAAAAGTTTAAAGCGGTTCCCTATTTTTGATAAATGTTTATGCGAAGATTCCTATCTTCTAATCTTAATAGCGATTAAGAACATAACTTTAGCTAAATAATCATACGCTTGCGCTTTTGAAATTGTCTCCACTCGAAAAATGTCGAACTCTCGGAGATATACAAAACCAACTTTAGTTGACGAAGAAAGTCGCTAACTGTCTGAGGAGACACTGGTTAATGCTCGCTCCACAAATCCAGCTGTTTTTTATTTCATTTATATCGACAATCTTTTGACCGTACTCAATGAAAATTAACTTAGTGGTGCTCTTAAAAAATCTCGGTAGTTGTGGCACGTGCATCTATTCAAATCCGTCAGGTTAATACTGAAAAGATGAACCAAGTCTGCAGGGTCAAGCGTGTAAAGCACAGGCAGGAAAGGGTAGAAAATAAAAAGATAGAAAAAAAAGTATATACCAGAAAGGTTATTAGATATAAGAAAGTTCTATTTTATTTAATATTTACGTTAATGATTTGTTTAGTATTACTACCCGGTAAGTCAAGCATACTGTCTTAGGCTGACGATTTCGCAGTTTACAGAAAAAACAGTAGATTTTCAGACTTAATACAAAAAAAATTAATATTTAATTAATCTATAGAATAAAAGTAATAACATAGAGCTGGACAACTCAACCAACAAGTTTACATCTATTATTTTTACTCCGAGACCATATAATACAGCAAGAAAGCTATCTGAAGTAAACAATATAGTCGTTTCTACACTATTGAAAGTGAGGTATTTAGGATTATAGTTGAATACCTTGGGAGGTTGAGATATAGACACTTTACATTATCAAATTTTCAACACGTTTAACCCATTAAAGACAATCGTCTTGAGGTTCAGATCCGTTAGTTCTAGAATTATTACATAATACACGTAAATACCGGGATAATATAGTACAATAAATTAATGTATACGAGGAATTTTCCGCCTTATTTAACTTTCTTGTGATGAGAAGGTTTCACGGTTAATTGTTAGTTTTATTTTAAACCGTAATATAATTCATTTAGTACGAAGATGTTTCGTCGAGTTTTTCTTTTATTCTATTGATGCCGTTTTGGTATGGTTGTAGTTTACTTCTTCTTCTTCTTCTTCGTGCAACCCGATTCGAGTATAGCTTAACCACTTTTCATGGATTCAACCATATGACGAAATGCGTCTCGATTTCTTGCAATCTGGAACAATTCTCCTACTTTTGTAACTCCAGTCCATTGCTTAATATTTTGGAGCCAAGAAATCCTTCTTCTTCCTCGTCCCCTTTTCCTTTCTACCGCTTAATATTTTTCTTTTATTTATTTACTGATTATTATTTATTATTTATACGTTTTTTGTAAATAGATATACAAAAATATATAATAAATTGCTTAATCGGTGCTCGACCAAAAATAACAATAAAAAAAGGCATATTTAATATTTATACCGAATAAGCTGAAAATTTTATTCGTTGATAGAATTTGTTAATATTACAATTTTTAATAAATTATAATATTAAAAATAAGGTTTTAATTATTGTTGGAAATTTTAAACTTATAAGAATATTTACATTTTTTATCATTTCAATTTTGAATTAAAATATAAATTTTTGTAACGTAGAAACATGCTGGGGTTTGCGGATTCTTACTCTAAACGGTCTTCAACAGAGACAAAAATATTTCCATAAGAATAACAAGAAGTATTTAATCTTAATTTACAGTTTAATTCGTTCAAAATACATACAATGAAGTAAAACTAATCATATCTTTTAGCTATTCAAAAACTTCTTATTTCTACCGCACTCGATAATCCCCCCCCCCACCCCCGCCGCAAAATCTACATTATAAAATAACCCTTCCACAAAAAAAAAAAAAAAAAATGAAATATGCAAATTAAAATTATAAAAAGAACGATTGTGAAATATACTTACCATTAAACCATTCCTAGGTATACATAACAACAGTTTTATAAACATTTTCAAAACATTATCTAACGCATCATCTCCGTACAGCCTGAAAACTCCGAAATTTACATACCCACCACAAAGAGCAGCTTTCAGCATAGAAAAGCAGATAGAGATCCCTTTTAACTTCATTGGATACAGCTGTTCTTTGCTCGGTTCTAACGGTAATATGTACTTTCCTAAACAAAAAAATTTTTAATAATTTTAAAACACCATCTTTCTAATAAATTACACCGGCAAATTTCATTGCTTAAAATTTTTCTAAACCTACAAAGAACTGAAGTCTATGCCCGATAAAAGAATAAATCAGTCATTGTAAATTAAAGTAGCGTATTTATTTGCTTTTTGAAAATCAAAAATACTATTTATCTTTACTTTTATCTTTGTGATTGCGAAGGGATTCAATGCAACAATCACGACGAGTGATATGATAACAAATCCGTGGCAAAAATTACAGAAAAGAAAACAAGATAAATTCTGAATTTCATAATTCGTTGGGTACCTGAAAAGAATGCCCTATCTATCATCGTCACAAATTAACTTTACAGAGGTTATTTTATTCAAATGATTTCAAACATGTTTCTCAAAGGTTGCATTTTAACAATCATAGCGTAAACAATTTTGCCGCTAATATAATATTTTTAAATTTATCTTTAATGTATGTTTTTATTTTTTTTTCTTCTAACAATATAGCAATTCTGTATCCAATATTAAAATAAATGTCACGGCGAAAAAAAGAAAGTGAAATCTAAATGTTAAAAATACAATAATTCCGAGCCCCGAGATTAATAATAAAGTATCTTCAAAAACAATTTACACAATTCATATTATTAAAGTAAAGAGACGTTTAATAATAGGAAGTGATAAAAAAAGTTGTATGTAAGAGATGAATTTTTAATCGATAATTGTTTAAAATGTATTTAATTACATTATATATGATATAGGAAATCATCACAAAAATCTAAACAAAATGATAATCATCTTACGTAATGACAATAATTAAACAGAATGTAGAAATATTTTTACGAGGTCATGAAACCTTTTTTTTTTTCCATTTTAGTAAACTATAAGATTGTTCCTTAATCATTTCAATACTACGATGTATCTAATTTTACATAACTAATGAATCTCTTTACTGATTAATTACAGACAAAAATTATTTACATAAACCATCGTTGAAAATATTACGAGAAAAAAAAATGAAACAATTCTAATTACCGTATGTACAAATTACTTTACTCGCTTCCCTGAACAACAAAATGCCGTACGGCGAGGAAACATCGAACTGTAACCTTTGCGACCTATTCTGAACGAGTTCAGTAAATAATTTCAGTACTGGAGTTGTAACTTGAGGTTCTGTTGGCCACAATTCAACGGCTTGTATAAAGATCGGTAAATATTTGGGGTAACTATTTCATCGCGAAAACTAGTTAATGGAAAACAATTATGGAATACAAAGATAATTAACTATAAACATATTTCAATAGTGGTTAAACTGCTGGCGAGAAAATCCTCTAGAAAGATAAAATAGAAATATCTTTTTAAAGTTCATGCTAATTACTAGTCAAATATTTTTAATTAACTGAATAAATGTTACGAGTAATTACCAATAAAATATAAACATGATATTATTATCGATATTAATTCCAAAATATTTCTCTTTACAATTATTTTCTGTCTTTTAGATATGCATATCAAACTTAAAAATTCAAATCGGTCAAAGTACAAACGAAATTGTTTTTTTTCAGCAATTCAGGAAACAAATACATTATAAAATTAATTTAAAAACACTTTTTCCAAAAATAAAAAGTTTGGTTTAAGGTTTTATTGGGTCGCAAATAAATTTTTCAAGAGTTCCAAATTACACAAGCACACATTAAACCAGTTTAAATTATTTATGATTTTAATTTTAGTATTGTATACGGAAAAGTTAATTCAGATCCTAGAGTATTAGATTAAATTACCTCGCATATTTAAAAATAAAACTGAAAACTAAATGTTTTTTTGAAAAAACCACGTTTCACGCGAATTGATATAAAAATATACCGGCAAAAATTATTTTCTTTTTATCTGCTTAATAAAACTATCTTAGCATCCGTCTCAAATAAAAAAAAAAAAACAAAACGAAACAGTACAAATATTTTTTTATATCTAACAAAATAATTTATAAAATAGTTACAAAAATATTTTACAAAACGAAAATGCGCTTTTATCCGAGCATTCGTTATTACCGAAAGAAATCAATAAACAAATGAAGGCGAGTAATTCGGTGAAATGCAATAAAGGAATAAACGAATTTAAGTTATAATTAGTATCGCAAAAAAAAAAATGTTTATCCAGTAAAAACGGACTTTGCTAAAAATAAGGCGATCGTCATAATGTGCTTAGATTAACTATTCTATTTTGAATTTTGTATATATTACTCTAACTATATTATTAGATGAATTATACACAACTTTTCTAGGTTTTAAATATTTAATTAATAATACTGCATAAAATCTATTTACATTTTTTAGAAATACATAATTACAATAACTAATATATATGCAAAAAGGATACAGCCAGTCGAAAAACATCATGAATGACGATTTAGTACTAAATGCAAAAGCAATTCCTCGTAAATCTCTCGCTATACCGATCACAGGTGTTTTTACTTCTGCCGAACCGGCAATTACGGCCGGGTCTGATGATGATAATAAGTTCCCTATAGTATCTAAAGTATCTATAGAAAAAAAAAAAAACAACAAAAAACAGTATTAGCAAATATATCGAATTTCAGGTTAAATATTTGTAACCGTTTACAAATTACTTACAATAAATACGATTTTAATAAGTTCCATTAAAAAACAAACAAAAATCTTAATTTACTTAGTAAAATAGTAGACAAATTCGCAGAAAATTATGGACTAAAATAGTCTAATTGTATTTTATATAATTTCGGATTACTCGTCAAATTTTATTGAAAAATTTTAATTACAAATTAAAATTCTGAAGATTTTTTTTTTCTTTTTTTTACATACAAAATAGAATTCTGCAAAACCCGGTTTTCGATACCTCCATGGTTAAGAGGCATTATCAATGACCTCAAAGTACGTATTTATGTAAAACATCATATATCACAGTATTTGTTAGATGAGTAGGCACTTCATAATCTACAAAACTTTGCAACAAAATTTACTACTCCGTAAAAAATTGTTTTTTTTTTCTTTTCTTTTTATTAAATTTAAAAAAGGTTTTTGTTCGTATTCATTTATCGCAGATAAATAATGATTCTATTATTTGCTCAACCTAATATTAGGATTGGTATATGGAACTCAGCGTGGCTTGGGCCTACATTTGAATACGAGTTTGTGAAATCATCGTGTTCTACAATCAAATAGGTAACGGTAGGAATGTCTTACAACGATTTCCCAATAACTGAACAATGGACTAATGAAAGGTGATTAAATAAAAAAACACAATTATATTAAACGTAGATTTAATAGGAAAATAAATGATAGAATTAAACAATGAAATCAATTAACTTATAAAATGCAATTCCTTACTCGTTAAGGGAGTCATGAAATTTTCAAATCGATCTTCTTCCTCGCCTAAATCAACCATTAAAAGTCTACCAAGAGATGTATAAAACACCGAACGTAGACGCATTTCGGTTAAAGATACATTGTTACCAAGGAATGGAAAGTGTTCACTCTATGCATAAAAATTATTTATTACAAATAACCGTATTTAATTCAGTAAAGAAAAGAAGCAAAATTATAAAAATTATGTATCACACAAAATGGCTTATTACAAATAACAACGATTTTAATAATTATTCAATCTCCATATCCTATTCTGGTTATACGTTACCTGCTCGATAATTTTTTCCCACTTTTATCTTAAAACCCCGTCATTTCTTTTTCAATGTTTGTTAACGTTGATCTTGATCTTTTCAAAACAAATTTATATTACTGCTCGAACATTTTTAATTTCTTTCTTCTTCATAAATAAGTTGGAGCAAATCTGCTACAAACAGCATCCCTGGCATTCAACTTTACCGTTAATTCCTAATTTGTGATTACTATTTCAATTCTATTTCTCGCGCCCATTTTGTTCATGAGTAAAATCCGCATCACTTTCCTTTGCGGAAACAACGTTTTTTTTCCCTTTCCGGTTGCATTGCGCAAAAATTCTTCACTATGCCTAACTTCCATTCATAAAGACGTATTAGTTATAAAAAACGTCACTAATTATACTTCAATTGGTATTTCAATGTTTACAATTGATGTTTTTTACATTTTTAATAAGTTTAATATAAATTTATTACAAAATAATAGTTGTTTTTTTTTTTTTTTAGGCGTACTACTCTATTTTGAGCGCCATAACTGTCTCTGTTCGTACATATTTTGCTTATACACATACAGATGATGGTGCTCATATGCAATGTGAATGCACGCGAGACTACACTTTAAACTTAATCGAATCGCTCGCTATCGTAAATGCAGTCCTTCAAGTGTATATGTCTAAACACTGATGAGCTGCAATAGTAACAACTCAAGAATTATAATTTTTAAAATAACAGGTTTTAACATAGAAGAAAATGTACCATATCATGGACATACATAGGCGTATCAGTATATTCGGGATTCGGCAAGTAGATAGTACAGACCTAAGGTATAACATGTTTGGATGTCGTAATTATCCGCATTACTGCACTTCTTAGTTGTATCAATACTGAAATAATTTATTCTTTTTATTGCCATTTTTCGAATTGTGCCGCATCTACGGGCATAATTAAATAAGTTTTTTACGCTGCTTTCGAAATATTATTTAAAAGTTAAAATTTAAATAAGAATATGTTATCATAACCAGGTGAAATGATCAAAGAAATTTTCAGAGGAAGAAAGGATAATCATTTTTGAAGACATTTCATTCCTCAATCCATAACATTGTTTAATTGCGATACACTCCTCGTCGAAAGAGAATGGTAAACAGGGAAGCTTTAATAATTCCTTCTTTTTCAAAAGCACAACTGAGAAGAAGTCACAATAGGTAAAGAATTTTTTACTGCTATCCTCGATATTTTAAATCCCTACATTCCAACAGTTAATCCTAAAAAATATGTAAGAGGCAAACATGACAAATATGTTTGAAAACCCAGATGAAACAGAATGTAGCTTCGAACACACATTGCATTCATTTCCATATCAGACAGTCACTATTCTTCTCGAACTACATCTAAAATGTATATTGAAGAAGAAAAACCGTTTGCACAATTGTATCGAGATTGTGAAAAAGTGCTTTGGATAAAAACCAGACGGCCGAAAATTTAACAATGTGTCCGGGAATATTTAATTTATGGATACAATTTTCAGTTTATTTCTTTTAAAAAAGGTCGCTGTATCAACAATGTGCTACTTGTATGGAATTGAGCGAAGATCAAGGCAATCTGAATTAAGAACATAAAAAATCATTTCAAAGAAAAAGTTCTTCCGAGAAAGGAGAAAGAAATAGATAAAAATACGATCAACAATATTTTCCCGGATTTAAGTATTGACTTACAAGGGGGTAGCTTTGCCAAGAACAGGTAGAGATATTTCATAATTCTATTACAAGTTAAAATCATCGATTTATAACTTTAAAATTTATGACATTAATTAAAAAAAAAAAAAAAAGACCAAAGGATATACGTATATTACTCTTTCTAGCTCCTAGGTCAAAGAAAGAAAAAACTGACCGAGATAAAATCATTTCCTTGAATAAAAGACAATCCTCTGCAATGCTGACGGTCTAGAAACAGTACTGTACTTGAATAATTGCTGTAGGCAGCAGAAAAATTTTATCATTACATTTTACCTTTATGCAGTCAAATGAAATCAATTACCTGTAAGTTTCTCGTTGTTGGTCATACATAAAATAAAAGCGATTTGCGTTCATTCGCTAATTGAGAGAAATATATAAAGTTTTATAAAATCCAATCTAATTTATGTGCCGCCGTCTTGGTTACCTTAATTAGAACAGCAAAGAAAACGGAAAACTCCCTTTTAAAGTTTTTGAAATGAAATACACAATTTATGCCATTTAGAGAACTTAAATTGAATTAGTTAAAATTTTACAGCAGAAACTAATTACGAAACATGTTTTAGTGTACAAAAAAAAAAGTAAAGAAATAATGGCCAAACAGATGTTAAAAGTAATTTAAAATTTTCAAGATATCAGAAAAACGTTCAAACATTCGAGAACGCAACGTTAAAAAACGTACAACATAACAATTGTGATCATTTGCGCAGTTTGTTTAAAGACGATATTGTACCATGACATTATTCTAATTTTTACAGTGCTCTTTAATAAGAATGTATATTATGTTTTATTTTATTTTCATGATTTTCACCGGGTTATTTTGTAACAGATCAAATAATGTTGAAATACTTTTTGCTGATTGTTGAATTTAATAGAAAAATGTTCACTCATTTAAATTATATTACGGAAATACATATCGAAAAACAGGAAAATTTGATTTCGTTTTTCTAATAATTAATTAATCGGGATTTGTGTTTTCATATTATCAGTTAAAAAAGAGTATGAAAAGAAAGTAATGCAACAGTGATATACATAACTCGAATGGGCAAAGGGCCTCGAGGGTGTACTTTGAGGTAATTTAAAAATTCAACATATACATATATATATATACATCCAGTAAACCATTATGGAAATTATTAACTCTTGCTCGATATTAATTGTAATCGTTAATAGTATAATTCATTCAGTTATAGAATAATGAAAACCTTTTAAACTCGCTTTTCCCAAAATACATTTTTTTTTTTTGGATTGTGTTACTATTGCAGCCTACGCACGACATGATGGCAGCACACGTGGTAGTTTGCTGTTAACTTCCATACTGCTAGTTACGATTATTAATTTTTACTTATTTTTAACTGTTGACGATAATTTTCGAACGTAGGATTGATTTAGTAGTTCGATCCTTCTAGAAACCCGGCTTTAGCGATGGAAAAAATCGATTCCTTCAATTTTTCGAAATTTATGTATAAAACTAATATATCATCGTGCTCGTGTTAAATTCTTACCGTGTGATTAGTGAGCAAAAATACGATTTCGTCCAATTTAACCAGTTTCCTGACACAAGTGTATCCAACCGATAAATCATTTAACAAACATAACGTTCTAGAAATAACAGGTTCACTTCTACCCCAATATTTTAAATTGGTAATTCTAAATAAAAAAACCACAAATTCTGAATGAATGATACACGAGGTCAAATTATTATCAAAATTAAGAAATAATTCAAAGAATTAATAATTACATTTTTCTAACAAATACGCTGAGTACTAATTGCTCCTCGCCTATACCTAGAACATCGTTCAACCTTTTGTATACTTTCGAAGCTTTAGGCACCTGAAAAAGAATACATTATATAAATACCGAATATTGAAATTAAATTGTTTAACCAATATATTACCAGCTTCTATTTTTTTTTTTTTTTTTTTGTATTTCCGCGAATCAAGAAAATAATATACTCCTAAAATTTAAGGAAAACTCACACTAGAGCTCGCATACATACAATCATATGCAATTACTTACTCAAAAAAATTTCAATTAAATACTTTTTAATTAGAAACTAGAGAACTGCATCAAGAACAATTATAACATCTGCGATTCTAGAGATAGATCACGCTGAACAATTCATTTCCAAAGCAGTACTACTACTATTAATATGGTATAAATTTTTATTTTGTTTTCACTTTTGAAATGTACATAATTTTACTCACAATGTTACAGAAGAATTTATAATTTATAATAATACATCGGTAATTAAAATTTTGAAACTTTCGTGGTGGGTAGTATTTGAAATAAAATCACTTTTATTACACACTACATTTTCAAAATATTCCCTTATTTGACGTTTCAATTAGCTTACACTAACCATCATCAGAAAAAGAACAATTTTAATATACCGTTTTGTTTTAAAAAAGTATTAAAAAAATCAATAAAAGAAGAAAAAATACCTGTTCACCGATATAAATTTTTCTAAATTGCTCGAAAAAATTTAAAAATGCCAATTCTAACTTTTCACTTCCAGCTTGAGATAATCTGGAGTCGGTTAAATTCATTAACTGTAGCACCCTGGAATAAATTAAAGTAATCTTAATAAAACCTAAACAATTTTTTAAAATATTCTACGACTATTAACATTTTAACAAGTAGGCTCGTGAGACTAAACTATGGGATTTGAAATGCTTTTGGTTAGCAAAAAATATGTAAACGAGTTTTTTACCAGAGAAAGTTTACTAATGAAAAGACAGACTTGTCACAGTCGAATGCATTATTAGAATTAGATCATTCATGAAACAAGTTGACAAAACACTTTTTAAAGGAGCAACTATAACAAGTTTTTAAAGAAATATAAACCTAAAATTTCATTCTGATATTTTACACTGCACGTATAAAATTCTAATCAGAAAAAAATGGCACAGATGCAAAATGCTTCCGCTGATAAGGAAAGCAATCGGCGGTACGATAGTCTTTAAAAATTCACTGGTACCCCAGAAACCCGCGTAGTTGTGTGTCGCCGAAATGAATAACGTTCTAAATGAATATTATCGTCAATTTTCCAATTAAATATTCCAATTGTCAAAAGAAATTGCGGTGCTAAATAGAATTAATTATTAAATTTTAACAGGTTTTTATTAACTTTTTAACACGGTCCAGTAAAAATGTTACGTGGAAAACTAAATAAAAACCAACATTTTATGTTTAGACGTACGAAAAAAGGTTTTGATTAAAATATTAAACTTCCATTTTATAACTTTTATTTAATTTGCGCGCATTTTTCGCTTTCGAATCCATTAAAGCCATATTATTTGTTTGCATAACACAATTTCATTTAATTCTATTTCCTTTATATTTAATAACTCCATCGATCTACACAGACGTCAAAAAAAAAAAAAAGGACGATTGCTAAAACACGATCACCATGGATCGTATCATCTGGAATTAGTGGGCATTTTTAAATATAATTATTTATTTTGTATGATTTTATGTTTATTGGTATACTTTGCGATTTCAGAGTAATTACTTTTGATTAATTTTCCATTCGATTTTTTTAAAAAGACCAGAAAGGTTAGTCCCCCCGGCTCACTTCACTCGCTCCCCCAAGAAGGTTTTTCCACTTGCTTGCTTCAATCGTACCAATGCAGCATTGCTAACTGTTAAACTATCAAAAATGCTATTATTATTTCCGGCTAGTTGATTTATACTGAAATATTTCACAATTTCTATGTTACAAAATAAAATAAAATAAATAAATAAGACACCGAAAAATTTGAACACTTTTTTTCATGTATAAGATCTAGTATGTTTCAATCCGAGCGACATAATGAAAATAGTGCAACAGTATAATCGTAATATACAATACCTGACAACCATTTCTCCGTCCATTATGTCGTGATCTTCATTTGTGCTAAATGAGATTCTACCACCTATGGCAGAACCAATTATATATACTAACCACGTCAACCGGGCTGAAAAAAGAATAAAAAGTATTGCGTAAGATAAATATAAACTTCGATATTTAATAATTTAACAAACTGAAATCCAGGCCGTGTGTTTGCAATTATTTTATCTGTTCTGTCGATAATGTAAACACAAGATATTTATGCTGATTTCCATTCATCCGACCTTATTCTGCATATGCTTATTTCACAAAAATTCACGCAAAAATCACAGTTAAATTAGCTAATAGAATAATTAATTTATCGGAGAAATATTAAATGCAATAATTCTCTCGAAATTATCTTTGAAGTAAGTACACGAAATGAAACGGCGTTCAATAGTACTTGAAATATCAACTATCATAACGATGTTCCGTATTACTAAATATATAATGTAACGTTTGAACTTAATAATAATTTTAATGCTGGAAAAATTTTAAATATAGGAAAAGTTTGTAAAATCGTAAATCGATGAATTCGTTAAAAAAGAAAGTGAAATTAGAAAAATATGTAGTTGGAATAAAAATAAATTTTAATCGGGGCGGAATTCATCAATGCCGAATAAACCGTTTTTAATATGTGAGACAGTTAAATGGGCGATAGAGCAACCAGGTGGAATAAAATATGCCGAAAAATTAAATGAATTAAATCAAGTAAAACGATATCGTAATAACAAAGTATCCCCCCCCCCCCCCAACTAACTCATGTAAACAATAAGAAAAATATCAGCCGTACAAAATTTACAAATACTCGAAAAAAGTAACAACTGAATGTCTTTCACGACTATGTGGAAAATATTTGAAAAATTTGAAATCATTATTAAAATGTTAAAATAAACCTAGAAATTCTGAAATTATTTAACTTCCGAAGTAAAAATTTTAAAGCATAAGTACGAAGTGTCTTCTTTCTTAACCTTACGTAATTGTAATTCTATTAGCATTAACACATAGCTGATCTTTTCATTTACGCGCAGACCAAGTACAATCGTGCAATCGCAATAGTCTAATCGAACCGATTATTTCTAATATCTGTATGTTTTAAATGAACAAATATAAGAACAAGGTGTGTACCTTCTTGAATATTAATATCGACTGGCAAACTAGCCGGCGTATTAATTAGGTCTTGGTACATTGTAGCAGCTTGATCAAAAATTTGGACTAGTAAGGTACACGTTTTTTGATAATCGCATCGCGCTATTACAGATACTTGTTCTAATTGTTGTAACACCATACCGAGATCATCGAGTGGATCTTCAAGTCCATCCCTAAAATAATTAGAACGGAACAATTTTTTTCATTTTCAATTGTCATGTATTAATGTTGTGCGTTGACTTGAAAAATGTACAAAAAAAAAAAAACAAAAAAAACACAACAAAATAGACATATCGTACCTAATGATAACAGGAACTGCTTCTAATCTAGCAGTAATATAAGCATTAGTAACTTCGGGAGTATGCGTTTCTAATAAATGCGGCTCACTAGCTTTAACATAAGGCACTGAAGCGACCATCCTTTGCCACAAACTTAATAAATAATGAACACTATTTGGAGCAAATTGCCATACCTAGTTTATTATTAAACAAAAATTGGATTAACTTCATTAAACGCATTTTTGGTCTAGTATTATTTACGGTAATTTACAACACGTATTTTCGTAAAATACAAAATTATTCAAATTAAAACATACAAGTAATCTATTAGATGTAGAAAGTTGATCTACAAAAAATTGTTCCCAAACTCGGTTTTTTTTTCACGAGCATTTATATAATTATAAAAAGGAAACTCAAATATTTCGCTTTTCATACTATTACCTCAGTAGTTTTTGAAGAAACAATGAATATATTTTGACAACTAGAAAGAGACCAATAACAAGCGAATAAAACGTATAAACAGCCACAATCCGCTTCCTAAAACTAAAAATTCTACTCCTAATGAAGCTAAGAATCGGTAAAATACTATCGTTCTGGAACTGTAATTTACGTGCGTAAAGTTCAAAATTTACTCGTTTACTATTAAACGATCGTAGCAAATATTAGAAAACAATAAAAAATACTTAATATAGCGGCACCGAAGATGAAAAGATGAAAAGGTAATGCAACTGATCACGCGCGTAGAGATTAAGACGAAAATCAATCTTCTGCTCTTTTTAATTCGGGAATACTAACGAAAAAAAAAAAAAAAAAAAAAAAATCGGAATGTTACTCAAAAATACGAATTTTATTATCTAATAAGCTCGATGAAAGTAGAAACGGTTTCAGAAAACTGCAACAGTCTTCATTAGGAAATTACAAATTGCAGTCATAGGAAATCATAGAATTATTTTTGAAACGTTTAATTTCTATTTATACGAAATAGGCAGCGAAACAAAATAATTACATTAAATGTTTAAAATACAGAGCTCAGTCACAATAAACTTTTTTCGAAATTTTAACAATAAAACATATAATTAGGAAATAAAAGATGTAACTTTGAACTTATTTCTATTTTAAAAATTATATCACTTGAATTACTCTTTTTAAATAGTCTCATTCTTTGACATTCTACATTGCCCGCCTGGTTATTTTTGGTCGTACCGCAGTGTTACCACTTTTAATAGCTGTATTTAGTTCACTGATTGTCCTTGGCTCATAAATTTCAGTTTTTAGATAAAGAAAAATCACATGCTGCAAGGTCAGGTGATCGCGCGAGCCATGATATATCGTCTTACTATGAACATTTCTCTTATAATATTACTGTTTGTCTTGCTACGTGAATGGTAGTACCATTTTGTTCAAAACATAGTATCTGATTTTGATTACTCAATTTCCGTAGTAAAAACTACATTATGAGACACTTTGATTAAAAATTACGGCGACAAACTGTTTTTTTTTGTTTGTTTTTTTTGTTAAAAAAAAGGAGGTCAATGAATGTAATATGTATTAATTGTAATCCCCTTAAGGAATGTTGTGACCACAATTTATGTTACCGTTTTCTCCACTGCTTTCCTTTACTATTCCAATCTTCAATTTGTATTACGCCCCCACGAACAGGTCTTCCATTGCTTTGTGTATTATATCCATCTATCTGGTATATACTTCACTATGAAAGTGTTTTCCATCCACTTTTCCCTGTATTATTAATCGTTCTGCGGAATCTGCATGACATGTTCAAAAAATTTCACGATTCTAGCCATGACTCAACGCAATAATCTCCTCTTAATAAAATTGATACATTTGATTTTTTTTTGCCGTCCACGGTACTTTTAATATGCGCCGCCACACTAATATGCAAAACCTCTGACAATGTGCTAGTTTCTCTTCACATTTTACTTAATCTACTCATGGAATCTCGTACTAGCTGCATTCTTCTTTTTACCCCATTTATTAAACCGCCCACACCTTCCACGAATAATTTCAAACAAACATATTTTTGCACTCTTTTCCTTCTATATGCTTTTCAGTTTGAGTTATTGAATTTCTTTATGTTCATATAGTTGATTAATTATTATTAGTGACGAATAGGTCCGAAAGGATACGTATTCGCAGATCCGTATTCCGTAACGGAGTTGATGATGTAACTCACGACTACAGTTCTGGAAACGAATCTACAACTCCAACCCAGCAAATACAAACTGAATTGATGAATGTTATTCAAATCCAGGTTCATTCTGCTTTAGAAGCTAAAATCTATAGACCTTGAAGACAGAAGAATAGACCGCCTGTCCTTTTCTATGTTTCATACGGAATGAATATCTGAGCAGAAATGTGCCAGATCAGCTAGAAAAGTGAAAATTGATAACATCAGAATTAGAAAGAAACTTTATCGTTTTTTTCTGTAGACATCACATGATTATACTCCTACATTAGCAATTTTGCATTTTCTTTCTCTCTTTCTAACACGGATAACCTAACACCGAGTACACTGTGCGTCGACAACCGGTACAAACTAGTGCCAGCGTTGAGTGTACTATGTGTAAAAATGTCGGATCCGTTATTAAACCCGTGATTCAGTTCCGAATCCGCATCCGAAGAAATAACGAATTTGCCATCACTAATTTTTTCACATATATCATTAATTTTTTAAATTCCGATGTTGCCCATTTGTTTAATCACTTCAGCAAATATCCCATCATGTTTATTCATTTATTTTTAAGTACCTAACAATTTCTTTAACTTCAAATTGAAACCAGAGAGTTTCTACAGCGGATTTGTTATTTCCGTTTCTCAATAAACTTGTGCTGCGGTGCAGCTTTTAATAGTCCCGCCTCTACACTTCAGCAATTACGTTTTTTTCCCGACCTGATTCAGCTATTTTCATTTGTATGGCCCGATTTCTCATCTTAAATTTTTATATAAATCGCTTAGTTCACTTTTTTCGCATTGTTTTTATTTTTGCGACTGTAATTACGAATTTTTTAATATATTCGCGTTAGTTCATTTTCTCATCCGATTGAATGTTGTTGTTTAGTCTTCTTGCTTCAATCAGCCGAATTGTTTCGCCTAATATCCATGGTTTTCAATTTTTTTGTTATAATGTGGTTATGATTTCAATGCAGCTTCGATAGTTTCATTTTTGAACTTACGCTATGAAGTATCCGGAGTTTCAATTTGCGAGTGTACACCTTCTACTCACTATTCTCCTAGAGCTTATTCGAACGCTTCCAGTTCTTTAACTTTTAGTTTAGTCCTGTTAAATCAAGGAAAATTAATTTTCAATTTTATTCAAAAAGTCGGGACTAGCAGCCTATATAATTCGATTCACATTCAGCTCTTGAACAGACCGCAGCAATGTCACATGTTCTCCGCCTTTTCTTCAGTGGAAAATAATCGGCTTGGCTTCTGCATCATCGATTTCCCCGTGATATACAAGTGCATAATTTTCAGTGATAATTAAACATTGTATTCGTTATATTCATGCTATCGCCTAATGCAGACTGAGATAACTTTTCATCTTTCACAGATCATCAATTCCAAATTTTCCAATTGTTTTTAAATATGTTTACAATTTTCACGTTGAAGAATATCATTTATAAATTCTTCGACTTCTCCATAAATATTTATGATTGCTTTACTGTTATACCTTAAGAGTATATACATGTATGCGATTAACAGAAGCTGATCTTCCATTAATCCTAATGACCGTAATTCTGTCATTCACTGCTTTATATTCCATAATCATCTTATTTAACTTCTCTGATGTCCATATATATATATATATATATATATATATATATATATATACACTATTCCTCGACTACTTATTGTGTCATTATTACTCTAGCGTGTAACAGGGAGCACCATCCTGCTGGAACCATATATGCTTTAACTGCGGTCTAAACTTTAATTCAGGCACAACGAATTCAGTTAACATTTGTCTATAGCGCATTTCACTGACAGCTTCAGTAAAAAAAAATAAGGACCGACCAGTACAACTCCCATTCAAACTATGAACTTTGGCTTTTCACGTATTATCTCTGTGGATTCTCGCCGCTACAGTATTTACAGTTTTGTTTATTAACGGTGTCATTTAAATTAAAATGCGTTTCATCTGTCATCAAAACTTTGTTTAACAAAATTTCTCCGTTTTCAACTCTGCGAACTATCTTTTCACAAAATTGCTATCGAGTCAAATAATCAGTTAGGACAAATTTTCCGTGTGATTAAAATTTCAAACGGATGAAAATCGTTATGAAGAATTTGGCACTCAGTTCGGGTATATTCAAACTGGCGACGTGATTTTGAACAGCGGCGCGTACTATTGATCATAGATTGACGAACACGTTCAACGTTCTCGAGGATTCATACGGTCCTTGTGGCATCTTTCAGTTTTTTTTTTTTTTTTATTGACATTACCTGTTTTCCGAAAATTTTTAACCTATCTTTTGATAATTTTTTCCATAGGAACAGGTGTTTTAATTACGATTTTGAAGTGTTTACGGAACGCGCGAACTGTTAATGTATAAGAATTCAAGTTACAAAAATAGGTCTCTGCGGCAAACGCGCGAGGTTTGTTTAACCACTGGCTCATGATGAAACCCGTGTTATGCAACAAAAAGGGACAAAACCGATTAACGAATAACGCATGAACCATTCCTTTCTCGGTTTTATTACAGGAGGGAGAAAAAATTAACATCTGGTCGGAATTTCTACCTCACCCTGTACTCCATTATCGGTTGAAAAATGTCCGCTATGCTTATGAGTCTCCAAGCAGCCGTATTTGTAGTCTTTCAAATTCCATTTCTGCAATGCAAACTTTACCGGATTTTAAAAGGCCTCTAATGTTCCAAGTTGCAATTTTAGTTCTTACCTTTGCGAAATTCCTCGTAGTAATTCTAACAGCACATTTTCCATACCAAAGCTGGTTTACGCTTCCAGTGTCTTCTTCTGGTTAGTGCACTGTCTTAATTAATTCCATCTCCTTATTCAATCTTTTTAGTACTTCTTGATTATTAATTTTTCCAATACATAATATTTTCAATATTCCCCGATACAGTCACATTTCACATAGCTATTTTTCTGCAAATTTGTTGATAGTCCGCGCTTCCATTCCATACAGTGGTATTAATCAAACATAGCATTTTACTATTCTCCACTTAGTAGTATTCCAGCTCAATATGATTTGTTTACAAATAAGTTTTTCTTCTTCATAAAAGTAGATCAGGCCTCTTCAATTCTCGTTTTAATTTCATATTCCTCACTGATTCGATACATTCGAGATAATTGAATCTTTGTATTTGTTTTATCGCATTGTTGTTGGTTATAATGTCGGTTGTTATTCATGCGTTAATTTTACCAAATACCATAACCTTCGTTAATTTTTTTTTTTTTTTCGGGTTTATTTTGATTCCCATTCTGAAACATTACTCCGCTATTCTGTTGACTAAATTTTGTAGATCATATTCATTGTCTGCTATTAAAACTGTGTCATCCGCATATCGTATATTGTTTATGACCTGACCGTTATCCTTTTTTTTTTCAGTACTATTTGTTAAAGCATTTTTAAAAGCCATATCTGAAGAGAAATTAAACAGGGTGGGCGAAACAGCCCTGTCTGACTCCTTTTTCAATCCGTATTTCATGTGTACTATCAATTTCCACTTTTATGCATGCCACTTGATCCAATATAAATTTTCAATTATTCGTTTATCTTTTTCGTCTATTCCTGCTTCTTCCAAATATTGTACTAATTCGTTGTGTTTGACATATCAAAGTCAGATTTGAAATCAGTAAAACATACGTACACATTTTGCTGTTATTCCAGACATCTCTGCCCCAGAATCTGAATGCATGCCAGCGCTTCTCGTGTGCCTAACCCATGGCAAAAGCCAAGCTCTTTTCTGCGGTTAAATTTCATTCGCACTTTGTGTATTATTCTTAATAAGATATTTAGCGTGTGACTCACTATAAGTCAGTAGTCCTCACACTTTTTTTCGGATTATTTTTCTTTGGAATTCTAACAAATACTGATTTCAACCACTCTTTTATTATTTCACCAAAGTCATATATTTTTCTAAAATTATTAAGTAATAATTGAATGTTGTGTTCGTCAAGTAATTTTAGTATCTCCGCTTGAGTATTGTCTGGCCCAGGAGCTTTTCTATTTGTTGATTTGTTTATTGCATCTATCATTTCACATTTCATTTGTATCATGGCCCGTGAGATCAGTATTGCTTCGTATTTCCCTTCTATTATCTTTAAACATCTCCTCGATATATCTTTCCCATGTGTCTGTTTTCATTTTATCCAATACTATTTTGTTACTTGCATTCGTTATAATGTTTGCCGATCTACGTCTGAATGTTCCATTAATAAACTATCGCAATTTCACATTCTAATAGTAGAAATCAAAAGGTTTGTTGCCAACCGAATCGCATGCCAACGATTAAATAACTACTTACTACAGAAAGTGACTCCCGTTGCAGCTCACCAAATAATAATCGGTTTATTGTATAGAGGTCGTTCATAAAAAGCTGTTATGGATTACTTTTCCGCTCCGTACTGAAAACTCTGCTTATTGACGTAACTAGATAAATCAAAATAAAGTTCATCACTTGACAACACAAGAGCATACTCCCGTAGGTATTTTCAAGAATAGAATATGGAACGTGGTTTGTCCAACATTATCTTCACTTGACTCCTATACACAACTACCCGTCATGTCAAAATGAAATCTCAGATCTTCGTGCAGGATTAACTACCCTCCAGCCTGCCAAGACTAAAGCATTAGCACGTTTTAAGTCTGAATGTTGTCAACTTGTGTAATTTTACTTGTCTTATTTCTAGACTGTTCTTAGGTCTAACGGTAAAAGGACCGCCTAATGATGGCTTCTCTTTAAAGTTGAATCCGTTTTTTTTTTTTTTAAATTTAGCATTCATAATAATATATTTTTTCGGAAACCATACTATGCCAGCATACTTTAGGGTATGAAGAACTTCTGTGCGGTAATAACATAGATGGTATTTTCAAAATAAACTTCGACAAACAAACGAAGTTCACTAGTTTACGGCTATAATTTGAAACTAAATTATATCACTTCTGTCTAGTGCTCTGCAGTACTTTGTTACGGATAATAGGAAATCCGGTAGTTATTTCCGTCAAACCCTGTATACTACTATACTAAATTAACTTTCGTCTATTCTGTAATACAAATTAATTGCATTAGGTATTACATATTTTGAAAAAATAAAATGAAATAAAAGCTTTTGTCCACCAATTAAAGTCTAATTTTAGTGGTAATGAGGTAGAAGATAAAGGCCAAAACTGTTCATTGCAAAACTAATTAATTGCAAAGTGAAATATTTCAATAACATTCGGTACATTTAAATAGTTATCACACCAAAAATATAAATTTAACTTGTTCAACAAAATTTATTATCAAAATACATATCGGTGCGATGACAACTCTTAAAGTAATTTTTTTTAAAGTAAATATTTTCATATATTTAACATCGCTAACAATAAAGGTATTATATGTTATAAATAAATTAAAGATCAACTAATTCTCATTCAAAGAAATATACAAATAATAATAGGCGTTAACATAGAATTTCTAAAAATTCTGAAGATTAATCCGTAAATTATAAGTATAGCAGAACATCAAAAATCTATGCGCTAAAAATCAACGGTAAGAAAGAATTTTTAAAAATAATAAATACTCCAACGGTAAAAAATCTTTAGTTCAATGAAAATACTGTACACATTAAAATGTACTTATTTTGGCAAAAAAATTAAGTCCATTAAAAATATAATTAAAATAACAATTAACGGTGAAAATTAAATAACTGCAAATGTTTCAATTATTCATTTAGAAATTAGTTTAAATGCGAAATGTTCTTTTTCAAAACAACGCTGAGTTCTTATAAACAACTATTCATCCCACTTTTTTTTCTTTCTTTTTTTTTCTTTTTTAATATAATAATGCAACATTTACATAAATTTATAATAAAAATCACAATACATTTAAAAAATCCGAACACGGTCATTAGCTGATTTTCGATGCTCTACCGTACTTACATGCTCTTCGATAATAAATCGTAACTTTACTTACCTGTAAACTTTCTACCGTAAAATTAGTAACAAGTCTTATCAACTGTGGATAATTTTCAACCATAACTAATTCTCCTAATTGATAATTAGACTTCAATCTCGCTAATAGTCTACAGAACTCGTGATAATTATTAGGATCTCTTAAACCCTGTAATCAAATATTCGGAAACTGTTACGTGCAAATATAAAGACAGGGTAAAATGTATTTTCTATCAACAATATCGTGATTTATTTTAGTTTTTATTCCTTTTTTAATCACTATTTAGACTAAAGGTTTGGTCTCTTGCTCACATCTCTTTTTCCAACCCAAGGGAGCTCTTCCATCCGTTTGCTTCAATCGTATTCACGCAACATTGTTATTTGTTAAAGTAGTAAAAATGGTATTCGAATGTTCACCTTTTAATTATTTATATTTAATTAATATTGAAATATTTTACAATTTCTATATTACAAAATAAAATCAGAAAGAAAAGGACGAAAAAGAAATGTAAGACATCGAAAAATGATAAAACTGCACACGGTCGGACACACACGCCATTTTATATATATATATATATATATATATAAATACATACATACATACATATCTATATCTATCTACGGCGGGGGGAGGTAAGTGCACGCGCGTGCCCGTGTGTATTGCTATTGTTACTATTATTATTATTGCAAAAAAATAATTTTATTAGCACGGACTACATAACATTGTTAAATTATAGGTAGAATTCAATATCAAAACAAATGATCTAAGTAGCATATAACACGAAAATTAAATTTATTCAGATAACAAACCTGAGGATTTTGAAGTATGTGTTTAACACCGGCCGTTAAATGATTTAAGAATTTTGCTCGTTCAGCATTACTAAATAACGATCTCCTGACAGATGCTAACTGAACTAGACATGATAAAGCCTTAAAAATGAAAAAAAGTTAAGCTTATTAAAAATAAGAAAAAATATATATTTAAAACTCTGCGTAATAAGCCGTAAAACTAACTTACTTTTCTTTTACACATTAAGCTGAACCATTACTGTAAGGTACCTAATAACCGATAGAAATTTTCAAATATCATGTCACCAATATCGATTAGTGCATCAATTCTAGATATACATATACTTGAGAATCAATGGCTTACGTGTGATAAGTTATGTAATTGTAAAGAATGATAATTTGAAGAATTTATACACCTTAATAACATTTAAATTCACTGTTAGATTATTTAATAATTATTTATTTTCTGAGTCAAGTGAAGTTAAGTGTTTTCTAATGTCCATACAGTAAACTGAACATTTGTAAAGAGACATGTTCCGGGATATTTCTTCGTAAATATTAAATTTTCCGAATGCTAAATATACTTTCCTACAAATTACACAGGTATGAGGATCGAGACGATGAAAAAAATAATTTTCTTCTTTTTAAACGTTTTACAAAACCTAAAAATTTGTTTTTAAAAAAGGAAGAGAATATCAAATTACCGAGCTTTCTTAAAATATGAATGGCAAGTTGATTAAATATGCGTTATGATACATTTAAAGAAATGATACTCATATTATTTGGAAAATTATTGATCGCCATTTCGTTATGCCACCATTTCAAAGAACTCAAGACGCCGATTAAGTATTTTATCTCATTAATAGAACGTAAATTAGGAATTTTGAGTAGTGCTACTTTTTTTGCTGCAATTCAAAAATAAAAATTTCTGAATTTAAATTTTATTGAACCAACGTGCACATACTCAGAATTCTATATTTCGTAAATTATAAGTCGCAGATATTAAGATCAATTATCAATCGCTATCCTTTCATCCGCAAATGCAAATTTTGATGTAAATTTTTGATTTAACATAAAAAAAAAAGAAATATATAAATTAATTATCGACCATTGTTATTATCAAATAGATAAAAATACTGAGGAATGAGGAAAATATAGAGTTGTTAACATTACACTATCAGTACTACTGCCACTATACCAATAAATAATGATCACGAAAGCAGATCATGTCAGTACTGCAGTGAATCCTTCGGTTCTTTATATTACACGGTCAGTAACACCAGCAATATTTGTAAATAGTGGCAACAAAGCGTGTAAGATTCACTTTTACGATGCTGCAGTTGCAGTTTCCATTTATAAATTGTCAATATGGAAAGCGTGAAGGAACATTAATAATTGCTTGGCTGTTATAAGTGTTAATTTTCATAACGCATATTGCAATCAGCACTGAATTTGTCTCGAATGCAGGAAGACAACTGTACTTCTTAAACGTAAACGGGATATTTGTCTAAAACGAAGTACTCCAAACACAAGGCGCTAACTTTGATTTTTCACTGATAAAAATATCTCGACCTCCATTTCTATTTTATTTATCATTATATCAGTTTTAATTAACCCCTTTTAATAATTTAGATGAGAAATCTCGCACTGCAGCTTACTTAACAACCGGATCCGCGGTTATTCGCTATTATTAATAGGCTCAGTCAGCACAATTAAGATACAATGGAAATTCATTAAACAACGTGATGAGATAAATATAGTTTATTGCGAGTAGAACCTGAAAAAGTTAGTAACCATCGCGAAGATAACCGAATATTACATAATTACAAACAGTGTGCAGAATAACTATTCGTTCAGTCTTGATTTTTTTTTTTTTTTTTTTTTGCAGCCTTTGCCATTTAGTCAGTTTTTCGGTTCAAATAGTTCATATAATATTATTTGATGCTAGGCCTGAATTTAGGAGGGTCTTTGGGAGGGGGGGGGGGGTGTAGTCCCAGGCCCCGCCTTGTAAAGAGGCCCCAAGAGACACCCACTTCCGACATGTAATAAAAAATTAACCTATCATTTGTCATATACATCGACTTTTTTTAAAATACTTTACAGGAAGCAAGTGCATTTTTTAATACATTTATTTGTTAATAATTTTGTATCCATTTTTATTTTCTCCTAGAGGAGGAAACTTCGAAATAGTAAAATTTCGAGTTTCGTAAAAGCGTACCAGAAATTTGTTTTAAGGTACAACGATTCGGAATCTACGTTTTTAGGAAATGTCTGTATGAATGTGTGTGCGTGTGTACACGCGCAACACACGCACACACACTATCCTTTTATGCAAATCTTTGGTTAAAATTTGTTGAAAAATTCATTGTTTAAAATTAAATATACACATATATTTTTTAGCATCGAAAATTCTACCCATTGTCTATATGATATTTAGTTTTGTTTACATTAATAATTATATGTTAATTCGTAAATTCAAAATAATATAACTAAATTAAATTAAAGAAAATTTAGTTATTCTATAAAACTGATATTTCCGTAGCCCCAGGCCTATCATACACTTAATCCCCGGGCCTGCTTGATGCTATAAGAGTTTATCTTATTTCTCATAAAACGTAAACGTTTGTTTCCAGATTTATACGATTTTTAGTTAAATCTTTCAACCTGGTCACCGTAAACTTCATGAACGGCTCAGTTATGAAAAAATTCATTCCGTTTTCCTAATTGATCTGAGTAATTGTTAAAAAAGATTTAATCATACAAAAGAAAATTAAACTAATATTTCTAGTTTAGTCATTAATAAAAATATTAGAAAAAAACAAAAAATCCTTCGTCCGCATATAAAATCAATATCATTTTTAAAAAAACAAATTTTATTTTGTACGCCCATAATTTGTTAAACAAGTACACACACATATATGTGACAAACGTTAATGTGGTTGATTGCAATACTTACTATGTGAGATAATGTGCTAGGTAAGCAATGATATAGATCGAAAAATAACTTTAAAGTAGCGGTATCGAGGAAAGCTGGTCTCCAGCTAGTCGGAATTTGAACGGTACATAGATCATCGGACGATTCATCTGTAGCCGTACCAATAAAATCGAATGTTAAACAGTTCAAAGCTAAATTTAAGCACTGCAAAGTAAATCCATGCTAAAAAAAAAAAAAAACAAAAATAAAAAATTACCAATTATCCGATCGACATCTACGATGAACGAAAATAGTTATTTTTTGAACAAAAATACCTGAGTTGCGTCATCAAAATTTATATTTTTACAGTTTTCATTCGCAGAACTTAACAAGGAGCAAGCTAAACGAAAAATTTCAAATAACTGACTATCTCGGAACGACGCTGCTATTTTTCTGTGCTTCGATAGCGATCTATTTCCTTCAGTATCCGTTATCTGATTCATTTCTAGTGTTAACTGAGACAATAATTGTACGCCGATCATGCAATGTTCCACTGATCCCTGCAAATATACAAAAAAATTCAAGTAATGCGTAATATGTATTACTCATAATAATAAAAATCAAACATATTCTAAACTACAGTAACGCTGACATTTCCTTAATAAATTACACTCATGCATTAAAGAATTTAGTTTATTGTTAATTAAATAATTCTGACGAGACATTCTTCTACTTGAATTTTAAAATAATTTAAACTAATATAAAAAAACGCAGTTAATAAATAATAAATACCGACACGTTTTGGAGATAGAGCTCCGTAGTGAAAGTGGCTACATGGTTTAGATGCCGGGCCAAAAGAAAAAAAATCAATAATCTATATCATTACATAAATGTGCATATACTACATACCCAAACACACATATAATGTAGTTGTATGTGTGTGTGTGTGTACATATATATTTATTTATATATTAGGGAACTACCCCCAAAACCCAAGCAAAGTGAGGGTCTTCAACCCCAGAATTTATGAAAACAAAAATATCGTACAAAAATAACTTTTCAGCGCTTGGAGTATATGAATGCAATCAACTTTTGTTAGTTCACTGTGGTTATTTATATAACTACCATTGGTTACTAAATTTCTGTCACGCGATAGGATTGTTAACAGACATCAAATCGGAGGATTAAAAAAATTTCGTACATCTTAAGTTGTTTAACAAAAGAATACGCATATAATAAACATACAAATTAACGAACCAGTTATAATATATATATATATAAAAAAAAAAAAAAACTATTCCTCTTCACAGGTTTTTTCCAGCGGTAAAACAAATATTTTAATTGATTTTTTTATTTTGCAGTAACTTATTTTTATCGCTATCGCGAATGTACAGATAGATACACATTCATGGTGGTCACTCCAATATAATTTTTCAATCCCCTCGATTTCCTCATCACTACAATTGCACAAGAGTTTACACGAACATTCTTCCGCTTATATAATAATAATCGCAACAAATTGAAGCGAAAACAAATAAAATATCGATAAAAACAAAAAGTTTGCAAATTAGATTTTTTTCGATTTTTGAAGTTGTTTTATTCACATTTTAAATATTTTACCGTTAAAATAACCACTAACTAATTGAAGAAAGGTATGCTTACTTTATTATTAGAAAAGTTAATAATAAAGTTTATAACAAATTGATTGCAGTACCCCTTTCACATTTAATTTGACGCCTAATATTTACATTTATAACCTTACGCGCTAACTGTAAGGGGTTTACGGAGCTCAAGCCCCTTCAAAAGTTCTACCAAGAGAGTTCATCCCTCTTCATAAACTGAAACGCATAATAAAATTTTTTTTTTAAGCGTTTCGTTAAAATTTGAAATAACATGTACTGGGCAATAAATATAAATATTACTTATCATGAAAATAGACTTTCTGTTATAGAAAGTTTTTTAATCGAAAAATTGGAAGTACATCGTGAAAGAAAAATGGAATTTTTTTGTTACTACTAATAATGTTTGACCGTCGCAGCAAATTTTATATAAATAAAAAAGAACTTCGTAATTTATTAAGTAAAGTACTCTAAAAAAGGCATTCATTTTTCGCTCCAAATAATTACTTCTTATCAAAACTTTCTTTTGGCTATTTTAACTTTTTTCCGGTTTTACAACAAAATTCCAGGCTTATTCCCGGTTGGATGGTCATCCTGATATTTATACAATCAAAATCGGTTAAGGCGGAACCGTAGAAATCAAAAATATTTTTAGTATGAACAGAAATTTCGTCCAAAACAATATTTCCTACAAATTGATATACATAATGATGCGCAATAGTTTTGTAACATATAAAATAAAAAGTATAAGAAAAAATTAAATATATGTTACGGTTACAGGATTCCTGTTCTTCAGGAAAAAAATCATTAATTTGTTTTGCACACTATCTTGTACTAACTTATTTCCTACAAAATTGGCCTAAATTGATTTTAAAAATTTCAACTTGCGAATTAGGATTAAAAAGTCAATTTTTATCAACACAAGGTTTCTTGGTACACTTGTATAACACGTCATGCTCCTGCCTGCTTGTTTCTTCTTTATCCATCTTTGTCACTGCTATCCACTTGAATGTTTAAAGCAACAGTTAAAATAATTTCGTCGACGTTAAGATATTCGTTTAATGAACAAAATTTCTAGATCATCAATCAGATTTCATGAAAAATGTAAATGCTTTTTTGGTTTCCTAAAATATTAAATTTTCACATTAAGCGACCTTTGCTCATTTTCATTTTCGTATTATCAGAATAAAATACCGCATAAATATGTTGATTTAAGGGGTTATATCTGTTTGTAGCCCCCCAAAAAAGGCTTTTTTTCATTTTTTTTTTTTATGAGCTCGATTTTAAATAATCAAACAAATAATATACGAAGCGATTAAGCAACTCTTCAGGAATATGAAAAAAAAATTTTATTGGCATAAATTTACAAAATGGCGGCTGTTTCCCTTGGATCACCATCTGGAAGCATAAAAATTTGTTTTCATAAACTACATGAGTTTTGCTAGTGAAGTACACACGATCTTAGTTCTAGAACTTTTTTTCGCAAAATGGCGATTGTTTAAACAAAAAATTGCGTTTTTGAAGAAAAAAAATCGACTTAAATTGTTTATTTTTTTTCTTTTCTTATTTACCGATCGTTAAAATCGTGGGTACTTCACTAGATATTCGAATGAAGAAGCTACAATTAAAATTTCAAGTCAAAAACCTGCTTTCGAGAAAAACGCATTTAAAATTAAAAAACCCTATATAACTTTTTGAAATCATAATAATATGATCCATAATCATTTTTTTATCTTCACTCTGCTATCCCAGCACTGTATAATTGCCCGTCCAAAGTCGTATTCTCATCCCCTGGCTCTTTTCTCGCCAATGTACGGCTGCGTCTAGCCGTTTTCTCAATCTCGGAAATGGAACGCTCAGCGGCCTTGATGCGATTGGCGTCCAATTCCATGCAAAAGTAGAATAATGTACGTCCAACCATTATTCCTAGTGCATCGTAGATAGAACGTAAGCCTGATAACTCCTCGTTGAAAGTGATGGCAGCGATATCAGTCGCTATATCAAGCACAGTCTTTCCGCTTGACACTGTTTTCGGTGCGATGGTCCATACAATTGCGTTGAATGATTCGTTTTGATTTTGGGTATATTCACCCAAGCAACATGAAAGAAGATCGTCAGAGCTTAGTTCTTCGTAAATCGGCTTGATTGTTTCAAAAACATCTTTATGCATAGGAGACTTATGCTTATAAATAGAAGACTACCTAGTTTTTTGCCCCGTTGCCAAGAGCATCAAGAATTGACTCTGACTGGACACTTATCGTGTTGCGGTTATTCATCTGTGGATATTTGACGGTAGAGGGTTGCCCATATATCATTTCTCATTTTTTCAACAGATCCAGTATTGCATCTAATAGCAAGTCCGTAAAAAATAGTAGGTTCTTCAATGAGCTTACCCGTCAATTTATCTCGGCCCCCGAGGCCTTTGGTGCTTTTTTTTCACGTTACGAAGGCGAGTTCCTATTCTCTTTTGAGTATGGCCAATACATTCTTTTTTAGCAACAGAAACATTTTCATATGGATTGGCGTCAATAATTCCTTTATAGGTTTTCGAGACCCCAACGCCAATGTAATTGACGTATTTCACATTATGTGTGTGTGCGAGTATTAAGATTCGAACAGCAAGCATTGTGCTCGGTCAGCTGTATAACCTCAATTCTAAACACGTGTAAATTTAATTAAAACTTATTTTTGGTTTTTGTTTTAATTCATACGGGATTTATATTGTGTCATTATTTTATATAATTTATAATTCACTATTTTATATTTAATTTATTAAATTAAATTTTTTGATTTAAATCCTTACTTCACATTTTTACAATGAAAAAATGATAAAAAATAAAATATACAAATTAGAGAGAGAGAGAGAGATTGCGTGTGTGAGAGAAAGTTAAATGAAAGAGGATAGTGTTTTTTGGCGCGACGAAAATACACCAACAGAATTAACAGAAATCTACATATTAAATCACGTTTAGAGTTGAAAAAATAGCGTGAGGAACTTCGTTCCTGATGGGGGTCCCCCGACCGCACAATCTTTTTTCATGCTTGGACGTTATTGATTATAAATCTAGGAATGTTTTGGAGTAATTTAAGCCAATAAAAAAAAAATGGAAAAAAAAAATTAAAACAGATATAACCCCTTAATTCTGAACCTATTCCGCACCTTGCATAAAATGATTTTCATTGTGCATATGTACGTATAAATTTTTAAACTTGGGAAAAGCCGATTAATCGTTTCATAAAGTTAAGGGCAAAACAAATAAACAAAACATAATTTCCTTACTTTTAAAAACTGGGTAACGTCTGAAACTACATTCCTAAACACGTAACAGTCTTCTTTTTCGCCATCAAACCATCCTAATTTAGAAATTCTTGCGAACAATCCTACTAAAGCCTGCTGCACAAAATTTTGTAATTTCGATCGTGAAACCAAATAGTTTAGCACATAATTTCCTGTACAAAATTAATCGAAAAAAAAAAAAGAAAATATATTGATATATAAAATGGAATGAAATGAATGTCATATTAATTGAAAAAAAAAAACACTAAACATAAATTTCTTAAAGTAAATTATACGTACTAATATGAATACGTTGTTGTAAAGGTAAAGGTTGTGAATTACGAGACACCAGTTTGGTTAACGTAGTACAAGCAAGCAATTGAGCATATGACGATTCACTACGTTCCAGTAACATCTGACACTTGGACAGAGCATCCGGCGAATTTTGAAATACCACTAGTGCTTTTTCTGCCTCAACACGTATACCTGGATCTTGAGACTCGTAGAGTTGATTACATAATAATTCTAACTGTTTCAGTTCCTGCAAAATAATACAAATTTTAAATTTACAGATTTATACATTTCTATTAAATCAAACGTTATAATAAATTACACTACACGCATAAATTCATAAAAATTACCTATTTTCACTATTAATCGTGGTAATTCATGAGTAGTGCGATTTATTTTAAATTTAAATTGATATGAAAATTTATTTTGTTTTACCGTGGATAATGCTGGAAGATTTAATTTTGAATTTGAATAAAGTCTTCCAATTACTTATAGTCATTTTTTTGTTAAATACTACTTTACAGATATATGCTCATATAAATAATTTTTAAAAAATAAAATATTTTTAAACAGCGCGTGTTCAAATTAAAACAGTAATATTTTTTCAAATCTGAATTGACGATAAATAAGGGTAAGATTTTCTGGAAAAAAAAAGAAAAGAACAAATGGAGATAAAAAGTATGGTTCTGTATATTACTTCGAAAAAGTGCTACATTTTTTCGTCACTTCTTAATAAGAGCATTAAGAGGTAACATAAAATTCGATTTCAAATTTTGGACTCCATGAAAAGTTTTAATTCTTACTAAATTAATACAAACGGTTTTAAAATTTACATAAAAAAAGAAAAAGAACCTGAAATATTCTCTTTAAAAACTTTATTTCCTTAAATAAGAACTTTTAAATCCCTGTGTAAAAGGAACTTTGGTCTCATTTTTAACCAAATATAACGCTTACGACGTCTTGCAAAACATTTGAAAAGTACTCTGCTCATTAGGCTAATTATTTTTTCGACAAAATACAAATTCTTTTAATGCAGTTTCATAATCGATAGGTTAAATTATGTTGACGGTTTTACATTATTTATTTGCTAATATGCAAAAACAAAGAATCTTACTGATCGATTGGAGGCCTTCGAAATGCGGGGATGGCGCTGTATGATGAACATCTTATGGACAAAGAAAAAAAGAAATTCAGAGATAAGAGAAATGATTGATGAAAAGAGGAAGCTGATAAAAATAATACAATAAAGAAGGGGCCGATTTTTAAGGCATATACTACGTCACAACACCTTCATAACTATAATATTTGATGGAAAATTAGAAGAGAAGAGGGAGCCAGGAAGACCTCGGGTTACACGGACAGATCAAATAAAAACAAAAACGCAAATGACATATAAACAAATTAAAAACATGGTGCAAGATAGGAAAAAATGGAAAAGAATAGTGGTTTAAGCTACAACGACATGAGCAAACTCTTAATACAAATGATGATGATGCGAAATATAAAATTAAAACCATTACAAAAACTTTCAAGAATATGGACTAAACCAGGATTATTATAGATTTAGCAGATGAAAAGCAGCGAGTTATAGGGATTAATTTTAAATCTTACGTATAATACATACAGAATAGAATTCATATAAAAAATAATAACAAATGTTTCTGAAATATAAAATACTTGGGAATATTCATTAACAAATTATATACTCTATATATTTTTTAAGTAAAAAATATATAAGCTAATATAAGGAGACTAAGTTCGGAACCATGGAATGCAAACGTAACATGAAACGGGACATTACATAAATCACTAACGCAGCGTATTTTTAGGGTGCTAATGTTTATTATTATCTGTCTGAAAATACAATTAAAAAGATTAATATAACCGGAAATATCTACTAAACAAATCAAAGGAACATAAAGCAACTAAAATTATACCTACCGATTATTGGTAAAAAAAAAAGTTTTTTGAAAAATGAATTAAATAATGCAAATAAAAGCTAAACTCATTTGGAAATTTAAAAACTAAGCGGAATAAATTTCCTGAGTATATCAAAAATACAGAATAATAATTTGTGAAGTAATATATCTTTACCGATTCTAATTGAAAAAGAAAAAATGAGTTATTTCATAGGCAATCCACGGTGACTATAAGAAGAATTTTAATATATATAATCTTGCAAACGCTGTAATGTGAGGTAGTTGTAATATAAAAAAAGATATAAATTACAGAAGTGAAACAGAAAATTATAACAACACTGTGAAAGTTTGATTGAAAATGTAAATATTATTAAAAGGTAACAATAAATTACTCTTCATAGTAATAAATAATCTGGAATAATTAAAATATACCTCTACAGTATATTCATAGACTTTGAGGAAAAAATAAAAAGAAAAAAGATTTATCACGAACATTTCTGCTACTGGTTTCTAGAACGATCAATTATTTTATTAATTATTATAGTCATCTTTGTTCTACGCTTTGATATCTTCTAAATAAGTATTTATGAATTTTTAAAATATATCCTATTCATCTGATTAGTATTCTTTCTTTTTTTCTATTGCTTTCAATTTTTTTTTCATATTTATTTTTCCTATATTGTTCTATCTACCATACGTTTAAAAAAAAATGATTTCGCTTACATTACACTTTGAACGGTACTAGAAGCACTCATTTTTTAGTCATTCATGATGCATTTAAGGAAAATCAGCTAAGTAATGCCGTAACGATACAATAGTAAAATAGTTACGATACAACTTTTGTAAGAGGTGAAACCTTTGTTTTATTGCATGATCACGTAAACAATATGTGTATTTCTTCATCTTGATTTTCTGTTTCTCTTCGTGAAGAATAACTTTTAACTTTAATAAATATAAAAAAATTATAAGTAAAAAGAAATAAGAAAATTTATATAAAAAGAAAAAAAAACGAATAAGAAAGATACATTTTATATTTGTTTAACTATTGTTGTACAATAATGTCTCACTAAATTTTTTAACTTATTCAGTAAGTTCTTGCATAAAAAACAATCTTTTATGTTCAATAATACTTTTTTTACAACTTTTTAGCCAAGCATTCATAAATAATCAAATGTAAAAAAATTTATAATGAATAGAAAAATAATTTTATTAATAAACATATAAAATTGCAAAGCACAGATAATTAATATGTAAAACTTGCTGACTAATTTCGGTTAACAAAGAACTAAAATCGTAGCAAGAATTGAAAAATGTTCACGTTTTATGTTTAATCCATGTTTATTCAATAAAAGTTCGCAACAAATAATGTTTTAATAAAACCGTTGATTTAAGCAAACAAATTTTATTTACGTCATAAATCATTTATGTAAAATATCTAAAATAAATATATAAATCCGTATTTTTTAAAAAATAATTTTTAATTTTGCTGTCAAATGCGACAATACGATTCGACCACAATGCTCGCTAAACGAAAAATATTCTGCTAATTCACATCTACTTTTATCCTTTTTTTTCTTTTTGATGTCAATTTTTACACGTATTTCTGTAATATGTTCCTTAATTTTTTAATTAACTATTAAATTTCTCGCGTATTTATTATTTTTATAATCGTATCATTAAAAAATTAAAATACGAAATTTTTAAATTAATATTCCACTATCTTGTGTATATCTATAACTATTTCACGTGTTCGCTATAAATATTGTTTAATAAAAGCAAAATAAAGTCCTAATAGAGTTGTTTTTTTTTTTTGAAAATTCTCTATCTTTATTACAACCACGCCATTAGCATAAACTTTATCGCAAATTTCACGATTGACTGAACACTAACTAGTGTACATTAAAATTCTTAAATCGTTTTATACAAAAAATACTTTTTTACATTTAAAAAATGTTAAATAGGCTTGTTAATTTTACATATTTTTACTTCAAGATTTACTTTCAACGAATCGAGTTAAATTCAGTTTTTACGGAGGTAACTTAACCGACATAAAAAATAAATAGCTCCCGACGATTTTTACAAAAACTAATAAAAAAGGTTTTAATATTTCAGTAGAACGCTATTACGACGGCAATTTCAATTTTTCATCACAAATTGACATAACAATTTTCATAATAAGCACGAACTTAGTACGTGAAAATAAATATTTGTTACTAAAATTATAAGTAACGTATTATTTACATTTTTCTTATCCATATTTCGCCTACCGAGCTAGAAAGCTTCTTGCATTTTCATATTTTGGACAATTTTTCGTAAATCTGATCGTATTTATTAACTTTTAATTAAGCTATCAAGTATTGATTTTACAAACGACTAAATTACAATTCCATTCGACCAGGTTGTAACTAATACAACCTATAATTATATTGATTTTGATCAATAAACTTTCGCTGAAGTTAAAACGCTGCAATAATAGCAGATTTAGATTAACTGTTTAGTTTAACGGAAAACTTTTCTTCAAATGATTCGTAAGTATTTAAAATTATCCTATGATTTTCAAAGAATCAAAGTATACCATTTTTATAAAAGCTGAATCAGTTTTAAAAAATTACTATTTAATTTTTTCTACGTTTCTTTCTTTTTTCTTTGTGTACTATTATAACTGGAGTTAATATTATTTGTTTAACGTAAAAATAACAAAATATTTCCATATTCCAATAATTCTCTCTGGTTTATCTTGTTTATAGTTCATATTCTTTCTTTATTATAAAGCGATTATGAATATATGTTTAAACTTTTGAATCCTTCGCAATATAATTTTTTAGTTTTACCCACGTGCGTGTACCCGATTTTAATATGTAACACAGAAAAACATATATATTCGATCCCAACAAAAAAAAAAAAAGAATGTTTCAAATTATCTGTAAAAGAAAACTGAACACGCTATAACATTAATTAATTTGAATGTTTGCGTACGTAATTAATTTTTACTACAAACAAATAGAAGACAAATAACCCGGTAACTTTATTTTTATATTTAAAAAAAACACGATATTATATAAATATGGGGAATATTTGAATTTCACAGACATTTGCAATTCATTCCTATTTAACCACAATTATAAAATTGATCGTAAAAATAGTTCATTGCATGTTTTTAACACCTAGTACAAAACCAAACTGAACTATATCAACTAAAACATTACTGTACAGATGCGTAAAAATGCTTAAAGTAACATCGGATTACAAAAGGAATACATCAAACATTTCTTGTAATGAACTTAAATTATATTTCACACTGATACAAATATTGCGGAACCAAGTTATCGAAAAAGATCATATAGAATTGTATAGTTTTGTAAGTAGCTTTTTCATGTAGAATATAGTAAACGTCTAGTAGACAATTAGAACCAATAATTCGTTGAAGTTTCGTAAAGCTCAACTTTTAACTGAACTTGCATCCAGCTACATTTATTCACTTACAATCATTCACGGCAAATTTGAAAATTGTATGTATGTGTTATTAAACCGTGAAAAGAAAACTTGTTTCAAAAACTGTAACGGTAAGTAGTAAAATTTAAAAAATTACCTGATCATCAGCCATTATTCCATTCATTTCTATAGAATATTGTGCTGCACTCTCCAAACAAATTAGAGAGTAGTACTAATGAACCTTTATGTAGTTATATGCATTATCTAAAAGGAATTCAAATTTTTCATACCGAAACAACTAAATCATTTTTGCTAACTGTATTATCGGAATAAATATTTACATTTATTCGCAAATGATTTTTAATTGTAACGCTAAACGATAAACTTCGCCGTATACGTTATTCTACTGCTATCTCCGCATCGAATGGAAATACAAAGGAAAAATTCACCGCATGCCGTCTTCTCGGATGATAGTCGCCGGATAGATAGGTGAATATCATTCATACAAAAAAAATAAATTACAATTCCAGATTTTTAACTTGAGCATCTTTTGTTACGGTGCAAATGTTTTTATTTGGAACTTTCGGACACGAAAATAAATTGTGAGGAAAAAATATATTTCAAAAAAAGATTTAATATTTGTTACGCATGCGCAGAAATATTATTAGACGTACAATATGATAGTAGTACATAAATCCACGACTGTTGTGCAAATAGTTCAACAGCTGTAACCACGGAAGTTTTGTTGGAGAAATTAACTTAAAATTCGAATCTCTCTATTAATTTTTGCAATAACCAAAAAGTTCGCATGAAATGAAAAAATACTTCAACATAGAGTTAATAATTAAATAATTAAGTTTTACCACTTCTTATCGAATTATAAGTAGGCATAGTTTACAAAGGTGCACTCAGGATTTTTTTTTGGTCGGGGCTAGAATTTAGAAGATGAGTTAGGGAGTGATAACTCGTTACCTCGACTAAGTACCTAACTATTTCCGTGGTTTGTAAATTAAAATTTAAAGAAAACACAAAATTACGAATATTATTTTTAAAAAAATTACGAAACTGACGAATTTTATTTTTAAAAAAATAATAATAATAGAAACGTAACATTATGTTTGTAATAAGCACAAATTAGGTAAGTATACGAATTTTATTTTTAAAAAATTAGCTAAAAGTATATAACATTATACTTGTAATATAAGTAAAAAGTAAATATGTATGTTTAAAAAAAAAAATTAAGTAAAGAAATTAAGATTTCGAAGATTTTTTGGGGGGAGCAATGGCCCCGTGGCACCCCCCTTGAGTGCGCCAATGATAGTTTAAAGAAGAATATAACAATATTGGAAACAAATGAGAGCAATAAGAAAACATATATAGCTCCATAGGAAGAGATAAAGTATGACTAGATTTAATAAGTTACCGCGAGATTGATGATAGTACTTAGCATAATTTTTAGTATAACTACCCAGTTATTAGTCAGTTGAACGATTTCCACTTTTTATTTGAATCTCTCATCGCAGGACTTTTAATAATCACATGAGAAATAAATAAATAAACCGGAGAAGTAAATAAAACTAATAAGGAAAAGATATTGAAAAAAAACAAATACCGAAGAATTCAAAAATCAGGAAATTTCGTATATAAAAATAAATGCCCAGCGTGCAAGAAATATAGGAAAAATACTTTTATATTATTTTAGCTATGCAACAGATTTCCTCAAGATCCGGTGTAAAGAGAGACAGTTTACAAAAATGGTGATACTATAAAAATTAATTTAAAAAACCAGGATATGCATGAAGATCTATAAAATATAGAGTATAAATGAAAGGTTTTTTTAGTTGTTAGCAGCGCAAAATTTTGCAGTGTATTATGTAGTAATTGATTCTAAATTAAAGTTGTTTTTTTTTTTTTTTATTCTGTGCGAATTCTCTGATAAAAGGAAAAATGAATGAAGAGCTGCGTACTTTAAATTAATTCCTCCTCATCACTAATAGAATTTTATTGAACTACAAACTTCCGTGATTTTAGTTGTTCATTATTTACACGACTGTCGTAGATTTATTTACTTTCTATAAAGATTTCCTAAAGATTTGTGAACAAATTTTTATTTTTAACTTAAAGAATATCATTGTATGCACGCCTTCATTTACTGATAGTTGTGTTTATTCATATAGTAACAAAAAACAATTATATTTTACCTTTTTAATGTGTATGACTATCAATAAATAAGTATTCTCGTTTTAAAACAATTTTACCCTGTCCATATTATTACATTAAAAATATAGTATTATCTGATCAGAAAGATAGTCCATTTATTCATTTACCACGGCTGTTTTTGTACTTTGATTTCGACTGTTTCGATATATTTACTAGTATTTCAAAAGTACAAATAAAAATTTGGTTCAAAATCGAATATCTGAAATTAATAATGTGATATCGCAGTAATTAGGCTGATCAGCGCTTTATGAAGGTGCGAACTGACCTTATATCACGTATGCAATCATCCTTTTGTGCTCTAGGACATTCTAGGTATCATAAACACACACATGATGCTTCTGTCTCTTTTCATTCTTGTCACATTTAGATGATTCATATGTCTCTTCATATTGAACACATTTAAATGGTCTTATAACCATATAACTGGTATCTCATGCATTATTTTTCCTCGGCTGTTCAATTTGAACTTTTGCATTTAATAAATATTCAATATTATAAATGTCCTTATTACTATTGTTCGGTTCGATATCTACAAAAAATAGAGGCAGTGGATGTTTATACAATCTTTGCTTAACATTTACTATATTTCTCACTATATGCCCCTTCTTAGCGAGTGAAGATTTTATATCCTCAATTGGGACTGACGAATGAATATTTTGCAATACTATTTCAAATGGCCTATCCTGCTCCAGCTGATAGGTATGGAAAATTGCTTTATCCTCACTCGGTATTTTGATAATATCTCTATATTCCTGTGGACCTATAGCTTTTTTAATTAGTCCCTTTTCGTTTGTAGTTTTATAGCTAAAAGAATTTGAACTAGATTTTCTCCTACTTTTTCCTTTACAGTCTGAAAGTTATTTACGTTTGAGATAAACATTGGCGGTGATTTTATTTCTGTCAGTTTCTTCAATTGTTGATTGCTGCTGGGACGGTTAATGTCCATGTCGTTATTTTGCAGCGGAGAAACCTGATTTTTCGTTATAATTTAACTTTCTGCTCCGGATCAAGAGAAAATAAGTTTACTTATCTCTGTCGTTTCTTACTATTGTTTTGGTAATTTACTACTTGCCATTCTGGTAATGAATCTGATGTCCTATCACGCATACTTTTTATTGGGGTGACCCTACCATCTTTTTTATTCCATATATTTAATAGTGATTTGTTTTCGGAAATTACAGTATTTTGCTTTTTTAAGAATACTGTTATCGTTATTAGAGTATTCTTATTGATAAGAATCACCGGCGCAATTATTATTAATTGAAAAGTTATTACCTGTTATCAGATTTCTTTTTTTTTTTTTTTAAACTGCTAATATGATTATTTAGAGGGTAAAAGCTACCCTCAAATATAATCCTCAAAAACCGTTTTTGCAGATATTTTTTCTTCTAATCAATATTTTCTAACTAAATAAAATGGAATATTTTTGTTAAATAAAAAAGTAAGTAATCGGCGGTAAATTCGGTACGTTGCGCTCCTCATTTTTAAAGGTGAAATTATATGTTTTTTTTTATGAACTTTTAATACACAAATTTAGGAATGTACTAAAAATGATTGAAAAAATTATGTCTAGAAACAAGGCGAAATGTCTCGAGATTTTTTTATTCCCTGAGGAGGAGATTAACCACTCCTGAAACTAATACATGTGTACAGTTTCCCACCCGTCAGCTTTTCATAAAAATTGGTAATTAGGGGTTAACCTGAGATTATGATTTTGCTTTAGATTTTAAAAATTCGAAATGGTGAATCTAGTATTGCTCACATATTCTTGGTTCGCTTTCAATACTACATTTAATGATGCAGTGAAGACTGCTGAATTTGCAATATTTTCGGCTCACAAACCTACTGTCATCACATATACATTTTTCGGCTAAGCTTAGTATCATCTGAACGGATTTACAAATTTAAAAACAAACATGATATTGCGTCACGAAAATTTACTAAATTCAGTAGAAAAAATTTATCTATGACAGTTACTGAAATGAAAGACAAATAAAGTCCAATAGTCACTTCCGCAATAAAGTGCAAAAAGTGTATATTTAAATCAGATTGAAGCGAATTTAATTTTGAGCTTCACAGTGGTAGAACATTAGATTATAAGGGAATTAAGCAGGTACCGAACATAGTGCATTCAATTTCTCCCTTAACATTCAACTATACTATTTAGCCTAATATATTAGAAATAAGTGAGCTTCTTTAGTAATGGTTTTTAATATTTAAAGAGGCAAGTGGGGCAGTTTTGGGCTTTTTGTACAAGCTTCGAAATTAGGGAAATTTTCCAAGAAACTCCTTCAAATGTGGATGCGAGAAATATTTTTAAAAAATGCTGGAAGGTCATCCATATTACTTTTATGCTCCTGGAGTAGCCGGTGACACTGTTCAAGAAATTGTACTAAAAAAATATAAGTTTAAAACCAGTGTGAATATCAGCTGGTATGGCGGTAAAATTAATCTTTTAGATGTTTACAGGTTTCAATTCTGAAAAAATTTCTTTAAAAAATTATTCAAAATAATTATACTGATGGATTATGATGTTAATGTACATGAAAGGAATAACATCATTAAAATGTTATCTTCGGTTCATAATCAGTTATTTTCTCCAAGATTGCAGAACACGTCTAGATGTTTATAACTAAAAACCAAATGTACTAACAGGCATTCAAAATTTAAAAATTCTGTTCAATTTTGTTTACAATGTACATAGCTGTATATGACTACCATGATAATACTGCAATAACAACTGTGTAAATAGCAGTTCGGTTTAATTAATAAGTTTTAGATATTTAATTGACAAACAAGTTACACTATGCATAAATAATCTAAATGTTTATAATAAATATGCATTTAAAAAATAATTATTTTACAATAAAGAATACGAAAAATAGTATCAAAAAATTTGTCAGCCATATGGATCTGCCGTTTTGCATTTTTAAAATCTCTAACAGCAGAATCGTAATCTATGGTCCAAAAAATCCCTAATTGACAGTTTTTTTGAAAAGCTGACGGATGGAAAAGTGTACATAGTGTATTAGTTTATCTTCTCCTCAGGGAATAAGAAAATCTTGAGACACGTTCATTTTTTTTCTCATCTCGTTTCTACTCATAATTTTTTCATTAACTTTTAGTACATTCCTGAATTGAAATATTAAAAACTAACAAAAAAATATGTAATTTTACCCTTAAAAATAAGGGATTCAATCTCCAATGCAAAATTTACTGCTGACTATTTATTTTTTCAAATAACAAAAATATTTCAGTTTATTTGGTTAGAAAATATTAATTAGAAGAGGTGATATCCGCATTACCCCCTAAATAGCCATATCGGCAACTAAAAATAAAAAAATACGTTTCTAACATTATAGGACGTTCTAGTAGTACATATATAAAGTTTCAAAACAATGGAAGGGGGACAATTCCCTCTGCTTCCTTGTTAGTACTAACCAATATACCTATCATTGCTCATGTGGGACCAGCATTGATCGCTATAATTTCTAGTAAACAAAGAATATCATCGGAGTAAGTGCACACGATTTAATGTAAAGACGCAATATTTTCTTCGGGGATGAGTTTGTAAATGGCACTTTGGAGGCTTCAAATTCATTATCTTTACTCGGATCCACATCTCTTATACTGACACTGATAATGGTTTAATTCACGTTTTCCTCCCTTTAGTTTTAAAATTTTGAGTAGTATTCACATTTTTCCTACTTTTTAAAGAAATTTTTTTTGCTAAAACTTTTATTTGATATCTTTCAGAAATATTTTTTTTAACGTGATTTAATGACTACTCAACCTGTAATCATTGATCTTAAGAGTAATGTTAAATAACATATTTTCGCTAGGGACAAGGTTGTGTAAATGACGATATGAGGGTTTCAAAATTGCTTTTTTTTGTTTTCCGTGATAATTAACGTTGATAATATTTTTAAGTTTTGTTTGGCTATATTAAAAATCAATTTTCTTTCCGATTTACGGTTTTGTGGTAAATAACACTGATAATATTTTAAGTATCAAAGGCATTTGTTATGTTAATAAAAGATTCTCTAAAGAGACCTCCCTTTTTTTACGTTATAGTAATCGATATTCATCGATACTCATATGGAATCATCACACTGATCAGTACATTTTCCAATAAACCAAGAACTAATAAAATCGGTCCGCATAGTTAAAAGTTATGCGTGAATAAACTTAAAAAAACAATAAAAAAGAAAGTACGCAATGAATATTTAACCGTTTTTTGTGTTTTTTTTTTTTGAAGTCGGTAAAGATAAAACAGGAACTTGAACGCTTTCGAGATTTCCAATTGCACTGCTAACAACTTTAAAAAAGACGGAACGTAAAATTTATTAAAAAGCCTTTAACAGTATTTTTCTTTTTGGATTTTTATAAATAAATTACGAATGTTATAATTAACCATTGGGGGACTACTTCTTGTAATTTTTTACAGGTGGTGAATTAGGTGAAACGCTCGACAGCACTTCTTTTGATGCAGTGGTTGTGATCCGATTCTGATTTTCCTCAATGATTAATTTCTTTATTGCAAACACGCTTCGACGAACCTCGCGAATCTCGTTTTAATTTTCTACAACTAATTCAGTACCTCTTTTCTTAATCATCTTATATGGAATTGGGCTAAAGGTGAAGGATAATTTGTTTGTTTGGACGACTTTACATCAAAATTATATTCCCCATATTTATTCCTTTCTTCATGATGTTTAAACGTGTGTCCATAATATACTGTTTTCCTCAGTACACTCAAGAAAGCCATCCGATGCCTTGAAACGTCTTGGACCACAGGACTGCCGTTGGTAATGTTAGGGATTCGAGCAACTATAAATGATTTTTTTTTTTTTTTAAAAATATATATTTATTATTTTTTACATACAAAACTTCCGTCAAGCTAAAACGCTTGTCGGCGAATTATCCTATTGAACACTTTACTATCTTAAATTAACTTTTACATATACATAATCGTGTAATATTTACTAATCTTAATTTATCTTTTTACTTACCAATACTTAATAATCTATTTCTATCTTTTATATTCAATACTGTTTTTTTTCAGTTTTTTGTTGCGCCTTGTCAATTTATTTCATGTTTATTATTTTTTTAATATTTCCTTCTTCCTGAAGCCATTTCTTTATTTTCCTTTTTCTTTCCCCTATTTTTTCCTTCTCTATTATGTCTTTGGGTATTTTATTCAACATCTGAGTTATAATATATTTGTCCGTTTGCTAATCTATGTTCTTGCTAACGGCAGTTGGTACGAAAGTTTTTCCCTCAACTCGTATTCCGTGTTTATTCTTTCCTCCAATTCAATTTTCTTTTCTGATGATATGTACTCCCATATCTTCAGTAATAAGTACATTCCTCTTATGCTCATTACGTTTTATTTTTTAATTATTTCACTATCGGTTTCCATCTTTAAGGATTTCCTATTAATTTCAAGCATTTAATTTGCAGTTTATTTATTTTCCCCAAGTATGCTTTTCTCGCCATTCCCCATGCCTGAATTCCATATCTGATCCTCAACTCTACTAGCGCATAATAAACTACTTTTAATGTTTCATTTGTTGCATATTTCTTTAATGTATATAAAGCTGGCAAAACTGCTCTTATTTTCTTTGCAAGCTATTCCATGTGTATGTCCCATCTTAAGTGTTGGTTCATCATTACTCCTAAATATTTATACTGCGTTACTATGTCTAACTTTTGACTGTTAGTCGTTTCACATTCATTTCTTCCTCCTTAATCGAGTATGCAAATTCATTTGAGTGCATTATTATATTTGGACAATACAAATCGGAGCTGTCTCTTTTTTTCCGCAGTACCTTTAGTCTTTTTTACATTTATTCTTAGACTTTTATCGTGTGCCCATTTACTTATTGTTATTAGATCTTTTTGCATCCTTATTTTTGTCTCTTTAACATCTTTATGTTACGTAACTATTGCTATATCATCCGCGTACGAGACTACCTCGCTGTAACTTAATTCCTTATATAGACCATTTGTATATACAATAAACAATATTGGTGCTAAGTTGCTATCCTGCCGTACTCCTACATTCATCTCCTCTTTTTCACTTTGCACATTTAAGATATTTACACATGTTTTCTTCTGTGTTAAATAACTTTGAAACCATTTTTTCAAACTATTCGTTATTCCTATTTCTTCTAATGCGTTTATGATTATTTTATGATCAACCGTTTCAAATGCTCTAGTAAGATCTATAAACGTTATCAACACTTTCTTTCCCTCTTCAAGGCTATCTCTTATTTTTTCGGCAAGCTCACCGATTGCTTTCGATGTGGATTTTCCTTTTTGAAATCCGTATTGTGTTTTGTCAATTATCCTATTTTCTTGTAAGTACTTTGTTAGATTATTTGCTAAGTACTTTTTTAATATTGTTGCAATCACATTGCTTACAGCAATTGGCATAATAGAGTTTTCATATTCACTGTGTTTCCCTTTTTATATATCGGTCTCGTTTTCAATATTTTTAACCCATTTGGTATTTTTCCTTCTTTTAGTGTCTGATTAATTAGCTTAGTAATTTCTTTCACTATATATATTTTTACTGTTTGTATATCTTTTATTCTTATTAGATCGTTTCCGGTGGACTTTGTTTAGTGTTTATATTTATGTCTCCTATATATATATATATATAGTAGAACAGTTTTCCATGTATTTTTTGTCAATCTCCTTTATTTCTTTAATGTATTTATTTGTTTTTCCTGATGGTGATCTGTATAACGCCCATAGAAATAGTTTTTCCTCATATCATGTTATTTCAATTATTGCACATTCCGCATTTTCCATATTTTTGTTTCCCTTCGTCCGTACTGTTCCAGCTGATGAACTGTACATTTTTTCCTTGTTTCCGCCGTCAGCAGGACCACGTGCTCTTCGAGCCCCTTTACCCTCTCTATCAACATTTCATGTATTTCGTACATGTCGCCATATTTTGCCGAAGGAATTCGATGAACTTTTTGATTTCCGTAATGTCTCTTTTTATTTCTGCTAAATTCGCGGCTATGTCCATTTCACTTTTGCTGTCCGCTTCTGCCTCACCTACCTTTTTATTTTTTTTTCTTGTGGGGTATATTTACGCCGCTAATCCGATTATTCTCCGTCCGAGTTGCTGGTGGTTTCCTTTATTCGTTTGCCGGCAGAATTTCTTGATTCCAGTGATCATAAAGAATATGATTCGTCCATGGTAATAAGAAAGTTGTCAGAGGTATAGGAAACGATTCGTCCCAAAGCGCCGAGGGATTAATCCCGAGAGACATTTAAGACAAGACAATTAAAAACTGCGTCACATGTTTTCGCTCGTAAAGACGTCGTTCGAACAAGATTACCCGCTACCTATGAGAGGCCATATCGTGTTCTTCGTAGATGGCGAAATATATTTCGTACTTGAACTCAATGGTCGAGAAGATTTTGTAAGCGTTGATCGATTGAAACCGGCCTGAGGGGTAAAAAATGGCCACGGGGAAGCAGAAAAACTCGAAGATAACAAAAATGTTGATAAGTGTACTGATCGTAGTTCTGACAAGCCAGCCGATAGTCCGTTAATTTTAGATAATAATAATACCGAATGTCAGCCAGCGACAAGGACGAGGCGTGGACGAGATGTTCGATTTTCCCGTCGGTGCATACTATCTAAAGCATGATTGTGAATTTGGTTTCGATGCGTAAACAGTGTATGATTTTATACTAAAAAATCAGTTTAAAATGTCTTCCACATCGAAATCCTTTGAAGATTCTCTCGGAGGTACTGTAACGAATTTGACTATGTACGGAGGGTTTTTTCTTCTTTTATTATCTCCTCTGTTCCTCGTACTAATGTTATTTTCTGGGCGCCAGTGGAGAAACGCTCCACGCGATAATTAAAAGACGTTTATCCTTACCGGTTTATCAGCAACGTGCGTTTTTTAATCAATGATAACACGAGTAACCAACATTTTATTCGATAAATTTATGAAACACATTTCAAATAAAATTCCGCTTTTGTATTAAACTCGTACGGCGCAGCTCGTACAGCCAAAATATAATCGAACGAGAACTAAAAACAAAAAATTGATAACGCGGCCGCTAAACTATTTACCTGCGACAGTGAGAACGATCAACCTTTTATCGGAATAAAACCGGATAGCTCGTAATATATTCCTCCGTTACCATTTTATCAAAGTATAGACAACGAGCGAACCGCATACCGCCCCGCCTATTAGAGTCAGTAAATAACCGGGTAATTACCTCTAGCCGAATGTATCGACGCACAACTACCGCATCATCTCAAAATGGGTAATTCGTGCCATCTCACGATCCTTGAATCGATCAATTATATCAAAATTTATTTATTTCCATTAGGCCAGAGGCCGCGCGATCTGTATCAGTATGTATTCAATTTTATCCGTTTCCAATAATTAAAATTTTATATTACCCTTATTCTTTTTTTTTTTTTCTTTTTTTTTCTGTTAAGTAGATTTCGTAACTAACGAATAATTATCATTTTTGATTTTGATTTAGAAACGAAAGTGATTCTGATTTTAAGTTAAATTCATTACGTTAAGTAAAATGCGTCATTTTGTATATATACATACATTATTATTAAGTTGTATACTTCAAATTTTAATATTAAGGTAATGGTTATAGTAGTAAAAAAATATATATGTATATCAAAGTAAATGTTGATTAAATAAAAATTTAACGAGTATTGACAAAGAAAAAATCAAGAAAAACATGTTTTTTAAAATTAAATGCCCATTAAATTTGGCTGTAAATTTTTAGAGTTCCTTTTTTTTTGTTTTTATTCAGCTTAGGCTGATTTAAATTTTTCGGAACAGCCTGTTTTGTGCTTTAAATGGAAGCCGAAATGTAGGGTAATTTAATAAAGGCAACTTTGATGCGTTAAGAACTTTATTATACTAATTATAGATGATGTTTACGGTAGTAAATGTATATTTTTTAAAATTAAAACTCAGTTTAAATCCTCTAATGGCAATTTATAAATTCATGAATTCTGCGTATCCCTGCCATAATAAATCAATGTATTTCGATTTTTGTACAAGTCGTTTTCCGTCTGTTATTCGAATTTTATTATTTGAAAAGTCGTTACATTTAATTTTATATTGTTGTTTTTTATGAAAATTTTACGTAAATTAATATTAGTTTTTATGAGGAAATTCATCAATTTGAGTTACCGTTGTAAACAAATTTTTTTTTGTATTGTATAATTTTTTGTTTTCCTGTTGCCCGTTGATTGTTAAGTTTTCTTTTCTCTTTTTATTTTTCACTAGCAGACCCGGCGAATTTTGTACCGCCTTAGAATGAATAGATGTGTAAACTTATTAGCTGAATTAAATTCAGTTTTTTATTAAGATAAAATTAGTACTCAAAATGAATTAAGTTCAATAAATGTACAAAAATCAAAATGAAAAGTATTTTAATTACATTGAAAAGTATTTTAATTGCACGTAGCAAAAAGGCATTATTCCCCTTAATAACAAAAATCAGTATAAATTTACTTTAAAAAATTAAAGTAAATTACTTTAGAAATATGTTTTTTCGAGCTATACCATCAACTAACAACACAGAGTACACACCCAATTTATATACTTTTTAATACACGAAAAAACGGGTTCTAACGTAATTTAATTTCTTAGAGTAAATTTATACCAATTTTTACGATTTCGTACACAAATAATGTACGGAATCCCAATAAGATGGTTCACAAACGACAAAAATATACAATTATACAATAGGCCTCGGAAACGGTTTGACTTATCAGAATTGGATCATAAATTAAAATTAAACTTCTATCTATGATAATTTACAACTTTAAGCTGAACGATTACCCTGAGCGGCAAGAAACCGTCTAAAATATATAATATGAAATTAGAACGTCCTCAAAAATCACTTTTAAAAATTTCATAACTCATCTCACCAGATAACCCTTTAAAAGCGAAATTCAAAATATAAAACAAAACATAGAAACCCTTTCATAAAATCCAAAAATTAGGGTTAAAAAATTATTTAAACCCCCCTTTAGGGCCGAAAACAGCAAAAAAAAAAACATAAATTTTGTTTTAAATTTCGTATTCTGCTATTCGGAGCGAAGACAAATAAAACAAATCAAAGATCATAAAAATCGGTCCAGCTGTTCTTGAGTTACAAGTGGTGTAACTAACCCGACTTTGTTTTATATATTATATAGATATATTTATGACCCTTTAAGGTTGGGGTATAATATTCGTTCTTTTGTATCGGTGACAATCATTAACCGCTTTATGCAAACGATGATGACGGCAAGGGACAATGCGTATCGTGCCTGCATACGTACGATGAAGAAAAGAGGATCTCGTCTTCTGGACGACAGTTTTTTTGTTCGCTATGTTAATTGTTCATCGATAGTCAGATCCATCTTCGTTATTTTTTAGTGTTACACCGACGCGTCGGAGAATATATCCTTCTATCTCACACATATACATACACTCTCTCACTCACTTTTCATATAATGAGACTTTAAAAACTTTCCGTACGATTTTTTAAAAATCAAAAAAATTGAGCGAAGAAACAACAAGAATATTAAAAGGCAATCGTTACGTTTTTGAAAATATCTACTTTAAATAAACTGAATTGTGTACACTAACTTCCGAAATCGGCAAATATTTTTTCCATGCATATCCATCCAAATTAAAAAGCTGATAGCATGAAATACGATTAGCAAAAATCTTTCCAGTAGTCCGCCCGAATTTCAAGTTTATTGCGTTACCGAGAAAACGAGAATTATTTCCGTGTGAAAAATTAAAAATATTTATTTATTTGTTAATTATTATAAGAAAAGTAAAAAAATATTTCGCATTGAACTATTTTTACCATCGCTGTAAACCGATTAAAAAAAAACGAAAAAGAAAACAATAAACGACGCAGTGACTTTATAAATAACACGAACGAAAAAGGCAAAGTATTTCGCTAATAACCCAGTATTATAAGGCGTATCACTTTAAAAAACACTCCCTTTACAGTGTAAGTATAATAAATATAATTCCGCTCCTCAAACTGTACCGCTCTGAGCAGTTACTCATTTTTCTGTGCTTTTGGGCGAGCCCTGATATCAAATCTCTCCTAAATTTCGGAGGGGGTTTGAACCCCAAAACCTCCCCCAAAAGTACGCCACTGATACTGTGTAAACATAATGCGTGTATTCGTTAAGTTCATGGCAATCGTGTATACTTAAGTAATCAATTTGTATCGACTTATTTAGGTGTATCTACACCAGATCATTTTTATGCTTATTCAGGTATTAAATTTTTCTTCTTTTCTATCGCTCGATTAATCATTATTAGCTGCTCTAATTATAATCTGTATTCTAATGACTTATGTATATACTCGTGCAATTATTTTTTACTACCTCAATTTTACTAAGATTGTTTATCATTACGTTAATATGCATTTGTGTTTCTTTTTTTTTTTTTCTAAAATATATCGAAAATCCGCGAATCGACCCGTCACTGACTGATAAAGGTTACTTATTTCGTTGTATTATATATATATATATATATATAGAGAGAGAGAGAGAGAGAGAGAATTGTTCTCACGTCCCTTCGGACTTTAAATTGTTTTACTTTGTAAATTTTCATAAAGACTGCAGCGCTCATATTTCTTTTTTTTAAAAAAAAAGGAGTACACGAATACGACAATTAAAAAAGTAAAATTTAAATTAAAATATCTGAAACACTAAAACTGCTGGCAGGTTAATAGGAATATATTAAATTTAATCCTTTTTAAAGTAAGATATTAACAATATTTATGTTTTTAAACGCAATGATAAAATTTGTTTTCTTTATTAGAATCTAAGCAATAATATATCAAATCACTGTTGACCATTACTTTAATCATTTCACAATTTGGTCGCTTAAATTTTAAAATTATGAGGTTTTTTATTTTTCTTATATTTTCTAATGAGGAGGAAAAAATGTCAGTTGAAAAAAAATTAATCCTCTAGCTGCTACAAAACAGAATTTAAATTACTTTTTCAGTAATGTACTCGTAGATACAGAAAAAATGTTTTTTATTTTATCATAATAACGTTTTTGTTTTTATTCTATTTTATGTATTATGTACTGATTTTTGAGTAACTGCTGGAATCTCCTGTGGCTATAATGTTTGAAGGTGATTATATTAATCAGAAAATAGTTTAAGAACAACCTGCGGGGTTGGTTGTTGAATAATATTTTAGTTATAACGGTTTAAAGGAAAGTGGTGATAAACCGACAATACAAAAGAATCCATTTAAATATGAAAAAATAATCAGATTTATATTATTATTTATTTTTTCGAACTTCATATTATAATCGACTTTTAATTCCATCAAATTTTGTTTAATTTCTTCTTTTGATTCTTCGAATTTTTTATTTAGAAATTCCATCAAACTGTTCATACCCATTTTATTTTTCCTATATTCTAGTGATTCTATTACATTATTTAAAAATGGGAATGACTCTCCATCGATACTATGGAAAGGGCTATGGGCTTTTTTTCAGATTCCAATCTTATCGCTTTAAGAGTGTATTTTCCCAAATTTCGGTCCCTAAATATCAACATTTTTTGAATTTTATATTTTTCCTGTATTCTGCAGACCTTATTATGTTGGTTAAAAAGAAAATCAGTACCGTAACTCATATAGAATCGGCTGTGGAATTTCTTAGAACTTGATTTTTACCTTCCTCCAAATTTGGGCCCTTTAGTTTTAAAATTTTTGAGATCTCGTATTTTTCCTATATTCTAGCGATTGAAATACATCATTTAAAGAAAAGAGTGGCCCCCTAGCTACCATGGAAAGAGCTGTGGACTTTTATTTAAGTTCCAATCTTACCGCTTTAAGCATGTATTTTCCCAAATTTTGGTTCCTAAATATCAACATTTTTTGAATTTTATATTTTACCCGTTTTCTGCAGACCTTAGTATGTAGGTTAAAAATAAAATTAATACCGTACCTCATATAGGAGCGGCTGTGGAATTTTTAAAAAATTTGTTTCCTAAAACTTGATTTTCACATTTTTCAAAATTTGGGACCTTTAATTTTAAAATTTTGAGGATTTTATAATTTTCTTATGATATCACGAAGAAAATACGTCGATTGAAAAAAAAGATAAAATGTCTAGTTACTTTAGAACGGACTGTAGGATTTTTTTTCTTGCAGCTTTATAAGATAGACGTATAGGTTTTGTTTTGTTTTCGTTTGTACCGCTTTTTACTTGTTATTTGTGTATTTGTCGGATTAAATCTTTTTAGAAGACGGAAGGTAGGTAGTTGTAGCGACATAACGAGTTAAAATAAATATTATTTTTATGTTACAATCGTATAATTATATTGCACAAATTGTCAACTTAGGCGTTACATTTTATATTTTTAATGATATTAAAATTGCACCAGAAATATATACACGTGTGTATGTGTGTGTGTATTATCATAAAATACATTTATTTCTAAATGGTACCGTTAAAGCCTTGTAGTCAATTATTCTATATGCAATATTTGAACGCTACAATAAAAACAAATAAAAAATAGTCGTTTCCATAGAATTCATAAAAATTTCTATTTTCTTTTCTATTGTCAAAAAATGCTTTTTTACAAAAAATAAATACCGACTTCAAGGTTTATTATAAAAATTTAAAAATGCACTAAAAAGTAAAAAATAATTACTCCCGATAAAATATATATATCAGAGTGATATAACTTAAGGTGATATCGTAATTCTTATACAACATTAACTTTTTGGAGTTGGAATTAAATTCATGTTAGGAACAATTTAATCAACATTTAATGCAGTTTTTAATTATTCTTTTAATATGAATTTGATGCCAACTCCAAAAAATTAATGTTGTATAAGAATTACGATATCACCTTAAGTTATATCACTCTGATATATATATTTTATCGGGAGTAATTATTTTTTACTTTTTAGTGCATTTTTAAATTTTTATAATAAACCTTGAAGTCGGTATTTATTTTTTGTAAAAAAGCATTTTATTTTTTACTTTTTAGTGCATTTTTATTCAATTAAATTAAAACATTTATTTCCACGGTAAAAACACCAAAAGCTACATTTCCATGGTAATTTGGCAAATTTATAGTATTTAACCGACTTCAAAAAAGGAGGAGGTATTCAATTCCAATTTTTTTTTTTTTTTATTTTTTAACCGACTTCAAAAAAGGAGGAGGTATTCAATTCGACTGTATTTTTTTTTTTTTTTTTTTTTTTTTATGTGTGTTACCACAGAACTTTCTTCTAGATGAACCGATTTTGATGATTCTTCTTTTATTTGAAAGGTGGCGTTTGTCATGTGGTCCCATTTAAATTTGATCAAGGTCCGACCGATAGTTTTTGAGTTATCCTTAATAATGCGGGAGATTGAAGCTTTTTGGATGCTTTTCATTCACGATTTTTTTCACCGTCGGATTAGATTTTTGACTTAAAATACTATAAATTTGCCAAATTACCATGGAAATGTAGCTTTTGGTGTTTTTACCGTGGAAATAAATGTTTTAATTTAATTGAATAAAAATGCACTAAAAAGTAAAAAATAAAATGCTTTTTTACAAAAAATAAATACCGACTTCAAGGTTTATTATAAAAATTTAAAAATGCACTAAAAAGTAAAAAACAATTACTCCCGATAGAATATATATTATATCAGAGTGATATAACTTAAGGTGATATCGTAATTCTTATACAACATTAATTTTTTGGAGTTGGCATCAAATTCATATTAAAAGAATAATTAAAAACTGCATTAAATGTTGATTCAATTGTTCCTAACATGAATTTAATTCCAACTCCAAAAAGTTAATGTTGTATAAGAATTACGATATCACCTTAAGTTATATCACTCTGATATATATATTTTATCGGGAGTAATTGTTTTTTACTTTTTAGTGCATTTTTAAATTTTTATAATAAACCTTGAAGTCGGTATTTATTTTTTGTAAAAAAGCATTTTATTTTTTTTATTTTTTTTATTTATTTTTTTTTATGTGTGTTACCACAGAACTTTCTTCTAGATGAACCGATTTTGACGATTCTTCTTTTATTTGAAAGGTGGTGTTTGTCATGTGGTCCCATTTAAATTTGATCAAGGTCCGACCGGTAGTTTTTGAGTTATCCTTAATAATGCGGGAGATTGAAGCTTTTTGGATGCTTTTCATTCATGATTGTTTTCACCGTCGGATTAGATTTTTGACTTAAAATACTATAAATTTGCCAAATTACCATGGAAATGTAGCTTTTGGTGTTTTTACTGTGGAAATAAATGTTTTAATTTAATTGAATAAAAATGCACTAAAAAGTAAAAAATAAAATGCTTTTTTACAAAAAATAAATACCGACTTCAAGGTTTATTATAAAAATTTAAAAATGCACTAAAAAGTAAAAAATAATTACTCTCGATAAAATATATATATCAGAGTGATATAACTTAAGGTGATATCTTAATTCTTATACAACATTAACTTTTTGGAGTTGGAATTAAATTCATGTTAGGAACAATTTAATCAACATTTAATGCAGTTTTTAATTATTCTTTTAACATGAATTTGATGCCAACTCCAAAAAATTAATGTTGTATAAGAATTACGATATCACCTTAAGTTATATCACTCTGATATATATATTTTATCGAGAGTAATTATTTTTTACTTTTTAGTGCATTTTTAAATTTTTATAATAAACCTTGAAGTCGGTATTTATTTTTTGTAAAAAAGCATTTTATTTAAGTCAAAAATCTAATCCGACGGTGAAAACAATCATGAATGAAAAGCATCCAAAAAGCTTCAATCTCCCGCATTATTAAGGATAACTCAAAAACTACCGGTCGGACCTTGATCAAATTTAAATGGGACCACATGACAAACACCACCTTTCAAATAAAAGAAGAATCATCAAAATCGGTTCATCTAGAAGAAAGTTCTGTGGTAACACACATAAAAAAAAAAAAAAAAAAATACAGTCGAATTGAATACCTCCTCCTTTTTTGAAGTCGGTTAAAAATTGAAAAGAAATAAATTTATTCTGAATTTCGGTCCATTTAATTCAAGCAGTTATGATTTCGCAGACATTTCGGGGAGGGTGACCCCCCCCCAGATCGCCCTGTCACAGAGTATATTCACATGGAGAATGGCATTCCTTACGGTTCGACACTCAGTATAACTGTTTACTATGTCTATTAACACTATAAAATGCGTTTAACCGTCATTGACAGTATGGCTTTTTATTTACAACCTAAGTATTGATAGCGCAGTCGATCTTACAAAAAAATTCTTAAAACTTCAAGAATGGTCTAATACGAACAGTTTAAATTTTTCATCTTCGAAAACCTGTGTCAACTTTAACAAGAGACGGTTTGTTACCAAATTCTTTTTTTTTCTCCTTCACGAACTGACTATACAGTCATTTACTAGATTTTAATGTTAATAAGATCGTGAATTTCAAGATCTGTCCATCAGCCGATCCCGAATTTATTTATCGAATAATCACGCTAGGTCAATAACGTTCCTTCTTTTCAACCTGTTGCAAATTGCTGGTTGTTGTAGTAAATTCGTTGCCAGACCATTTTCATTTCAACCTCGACAAGTGATTTTTAACCGTCAGCTTTAATTCTTCAGTAACATATTTCATTTGTAAATCTTGATGTAGTGTTTCCTTGGACACATACCATGGTGCTCCTGATCATTCGATCGTAGCACCTTATTTTGATATCGTTGTATTCTATTCATACTACTTTTGAAAACGTATCCCTATAATTCAGCTGCGTACAACCATATCGATTTTAGTACTGTGTGGTATAGTAATGTTTTATTTGCAGTATGTAATTGGGAACGCGGTCCAAGCAACCAATGAAGTTGTCTCGTTTTCAGATTTAGTTCTGTTATTTTTGTCTTGATATGATGAAGCCACGTAAGTGTTTCATCTAGGTGTACTCCAAGATATTTTACGGATGAATATGTTTGTATTTGCTTGTTATTTATAGATATATGATATTTTTTACGTACAATTTTTTTCTTTGTAAAAATAATGTGGCTACTTTTATTTTCGTTTATTACGATTTTCCATTTATTCAGCCAATCAATGGTTCTATTCAGCACATCTTGTAAATTTTCTGTGGACTTTTCTGGATTCTCGTGCGTTACCATGATTGCCATGTCGTCAGCGAAAGTTGCTAGTAGTGCGTCATCTGTTTCTGACATATCATAAGTAAACAATAAATACAAGAGAGGACCAAGTACACTTCCCTGAGATACACCTGCCTCAATTTTTAACCGACTTCAAAAAAAGGAGGAGGTTCTCAATTCGACTGTACTTTTTTTTTATGTGTGTGTTACCTCAGAACTTATTTCTAGGTGAACCGATTTTGATTATTTTTCTTTTATTTGAAAGCTGGCACTTCTCATGTGATCCCATTTAAATTTAATCAAGATCTGACCAGTAGTTTTTGAGTTATCCTTAATAATACGGGAGATTGAAGCTTTGGAAAGTTGAAGTCTTTTTGGATGCTTTTCATTCATGATTGGTTTCACCGTCGGGTTAGATTTAGCTTCGTTCTTTTGTTTTTTAATATTCATTTTTTTTTGAAGATATGACACGGCGTGCGTCGATCGAGATAAGATCGAGTCGCGATAAGCGACGTGCACTGCCGCTGGCTTTGGTTTTATCTGCTAAGCGACGCACTTGGTCGAATTAACGAAACAACAAAGCGTTATAGATAAACCTATGATAAGAAATACAATAGTTGATAATAATAATTGAAAAATCTTACCATTACCGTTCTGCCGAATTGTAAAAACGCGGAGGCGATTAACTTAAAATACTATCAATTTGCCAAATTACCATGGAAATGTAGCTTTTGATGTTTTTACCGTGGAAATACAGTTCAAAATAAAGAAATCAATTTTTTTAAAGTATAAAGTATGGAGAATAACGTGAAAAAAATTGATATTTAACAAGAAGAAAATTCAAGTATAACGCTAAAAATTGTAAAATAAAATGTTTTTTTACAAAAAATAAATACCGACTTCAAGGTTTATTATAGAAATTTAAAAATGCGCTAAAAAGGAAAAAATAATTGAATAAAAATGCACTAAAAAGGAAAAAATAATTGAATAAAAATGCACTAAAAAGTAAAAAATAATTATTCGATAAAAAATGTATTTCAGAGTGATATAACTTAAAGTAATATCGTAATTCTTATACAACATTAATATCTTAATTAGAGTCGGCATCAAATTCATATTAAAATAATAATTAAAAACTACATTAAATGTTCATTAAATTGTTCCTAGATATTGTAATATGAATTTGATGCCAACTCCAAAAGTTAATGTTGTATAAGAATTACCATATCATCTTAAGTTATATCACTCTGATATATATTTTTTATCGAATAATTATTTTTTACTTTTTAGTGCACCCTGCGGGGCACAGGTTTTTGTAACTAGAGTTTACTTTCTTTAGTAAGTAGTCACTCGACCGTCATAGGGTGCTAGTCCCACCGACAGAGAAATGAAACAACAACCTCGTGAGTTTTGTACGTCCACGTCGTGCAGGGTGGTAATTTTCTGTTCGGCGGGCTAAGCACTGATCAGGAAAGCAAAAACAGAACTCACACTATACCGCTGATAGGGAAACGGAAGGAGGCTCACTTGCCGAAGGTGTGCCTGCCAATAAATACCGTTAAGCATTCTACTGCAGTTACAACAGCAGCCCATCAGCAACTCGCTCGTGACAATGTGCCCCAGTCGGATTGATGTGTATCAATCTAGAGTGAGCAGGCGAGTATCAGACGTCTCATAACCGGGTCCTTTCGGCTAAGGGAGTAAACCCTGACAAAGAATCATGCGGAAAGCAACGGAAAACCACCGCGTTATTTATTTTTCCAAGAAGCATGAGTGAAAGTACAATGGAAAGAAAGTTTACTGGTTCAGGCGGGCTCATTTACGCCAGACCCGGCAGGAGGACAGAGCGGGCACCTCAGGTCGTCATCACACAGTATCCCGTAGCTACAGATAAGGAAAACACGTCTTTAATACCGAGGGTAAAATTATCAAGGACGCTAAAAATCGGAACGTGGAACGTAAACAGCATGTTCGAGATAGGAAAAACGTATAACATTATTAGGAAAATGAAAAGAATGGGAATGGAAATCATGGGTTTAAGCGAAACAAGGTGGCCTGGAATTGGTACTTGCGCACTAGAGAGAACGACCTTGTATTACGCAGGAAATAATACGAAGGAACATAGAAACGGAGTTGGAATAATGGTAAATACAAGTATTAGTAAGAGTATACTAGGATACATATCGTACAATGACCGAATGATATTATTAAAACTAAAAGGAAATCCATTTGACATAAATGTCATACAGATATACGCACCAACAGGGGATAAACAGCAAGCAGAAGTAGAAAACTTCTATAAAAACCTGGAAGACCTCGCTAAAGACATAAAGCCGCATGAAGTGACAATAATAATGGGTGACTTCAACGCGAAGATTGGGGCGGGGAAAACAGGCGATATAGTAGGTAACTTTGGACTAGGAAAGCGAAACGAAAGGGGTAACAGACTGATACAGTTCTGTCAAGAACACAATCTTATGGTGACAAATAAATGGTTCAAACTACCAAGCAGACGTCTGTACACCTGGAAATCACCTCAAGATAAACCTGGTAATGTGGTAAGGAACCAGATAGATTATATACTATTAAATAAGCGGTATAGGAATGGTTGTGTTGGTACAAAAACCCTACCAGGATCGGATGTGCAGAGCGATCATGTTCTGTTGACAACTAAAATACGAGTCAAATTAAAAACTGTAAGAACTAGGAAACCAAAAAGATTGGATATGACACTATTACATGAACCGCAAATAAAATATAAGATCGCAAAAGACATCAATAAAAATATTACATACGTTAAAGAAGAAGAAAGGAAAGGAGTAAAAAACATGCAAAATATAATAAGCAGAGAAAGAATAAATAAAACGCGGGAAAAAACTAAAACTAATTCTCACAAGGGTATTAACTGAACATTTAAAATTAGAGAAAAGGCAGAAGAAAAAGGGATGGATGAAGAGCGAAATACTAGAATTGATGGAAGAAAGGAGAAAAGCAAAAATCAAACCAAACCAACAGGAGTATCGTCGCCTAAAAACCATAATAAGAAAGAAGTGCAGAGAAGCTAAAACATACACAAAAAAGTTAAAGAAGTCGGAGGAATATACAAAATGATTAACAAACAACCGCTGGAAGAGGAAGAGGTAAAAAAAGAATGGACAGAATTCATAAAGGAACTCTTCAAAGACAAAAGCCGTTCAGATCTTGGAAACTACACAGATCCCACATTACCAATACTAACATTAGAAACTGCACAAGCAATAAAATCGATGCACCACAGGAAAGCACTAGGTCCCGATAATATATGCGCGGAAATGATAAAAATGATTGAGGAAGAAAACTTGGATATAGTAGCCAGGCTATTCAACAGTTTTTATGAAACAAGAGAAATACCGTAAGAATGGCTGCAATCGACCTTTGTCCCTATACCAAAAAAGGGAAACGTCACCAAATGTCAAAACTACACAGACTAATCAGCTTAACAAACCACATATTAAAGATATTCATAAAGATAATACACGGTCGAATTAACAGGAAGTGCGAGGAAGGAATATCAAACACACAGTTCGGATTCCGGAAATCACTAGGAACAAGAGAAGCACTAGTGTGCATGACGACATTGATACAAAGATGTTGGGAATACAACAATAATGTAATAGTGTGTTTCCTGTAACTACAGAAGGCATTCGATATGGTAAAGCATGATAAACTAATAAGTTGTTTGGAAAAAGCTGGAGTAGATCATCAAGATATAAATATAATAAAACAAATATATTGGAGACAGACAGCAGCCTTGAAAACGGATTACGGCTTTACAGATTACATACCAATTAATAAAGGTGTATGACAAGGGTGCGGTATGTCGCCGCTATTGTTCAATCTGTATGCAGAGAATTATATAGGGCAAATACTAAAGGAATCTAAAGAGGGCATCAAAGTAAATAGACGGATAATAAACAATATTAATTAACGCAGACGACGTGGCGTTAGTAGCAAATATGGTACAGGATATACAAATATTACTGAATAAAATCGTATCCGCCATAGAAAACTCAGAATTACGCCTAAACACGCAGAAAACAAAAGTGATGGTATTCAGTAAGAACAAGACAGTACGGCCAAGGATAACTATAAGTGGAGGAACCATTGAAGTGGTGAAATCGTTTAAATACCTTGGATATCTGCTAAATGACGAGATGAATCCGAATAAAGAAATCAGATCGAGGATCGAACAAGCAAGATCAGTCTTTACTAAAATATTGTTTTTATAGTTTTGTAATAGCGACTTAAGATTTCTGATCTCTCTATTTAAAGCTGCTTTATCAGTTGGGCATCTTGTTCGCATCCAACGTCTCCTGAGCTATCTTTTAATTGCTACTTATCTACTCACAAAATCAGGATAGACCAAAAATTGTGAAGATGTGTAATTTATCAATGGTGTACTTTTATAAGCCACATTCACTATTTGGGTTGTGAAAACGTTAACAGCTTCACCTATATTTTCCGTGGTTTTTGATGAAATTGAAAGATTTATAGAATCTTCCAGCAGGTTTCTGAATGTATCCCAATTTATGTACTTATTACAAGTCGTCGCGATAGTCTAGTTGCTAGAGCGCTTGACTTCCGTTACGGAGGTCACGGGTTCGATCCCGGGCGACGACAAAACTTATTACAAAAAGAATTAAAATTAAAATATTCGCTAATAATCACGTGGAAGGCAATAATGGCAAACGATCATGTACAACATCATATGCGCGCTAGATCAGTACACAGCAGACATACACGGGACTGCACTTGTAACGCGATAACAAGCGGCTACAATCAGTTCCGAATGAAGTCTTGCGTATATACACCTGCGTTGTATATAATAATTGCCTGGTACACAACCTATATCTGTACAGCTAAAAATGTACGAATAGGTTGCGCCAACGCGCTATGTAGCATACGGCACCTAAAGAAAAAGATTACATAATACCAATTTATATTCCTTGGGCCATATTTGTACATTAATCGATAGTAGGACGATTGAATGGCCCGAAGATAGAGATGATAGATCGTTTTCAACTGCCATGCAATTACTCGAGATACCTTTTGTGATAAAAAAGTAGAGAAAATCAGGTACTTTATTCATATCTGTTGGCCAGTATGTTGGTTGATCTCCAGATATTATATTGCATTTTTCCGAATCGACAACCCTTTTTTAAGCTTCGTTCTCTAGGAGTCGACAAGCGCAAGGCCTAGTAGGTATTTTTTGCGTTGAAATCACCTCCGATAATAAATTGATTTCTCATTGTGGGAATGAAAGAATTGACTCTGCGGCCCACCCTACTATACTCTGCCCTAGGCCATCTTTATCACCAGGTCCACCACAAGTGTCAAGTGTTTTATTGTCCATATTAAACAGCAGTGATATCAGGACTTCTTCTCTACACGTTTTACTCTGCACATAGTCAAAGAGTCTATCGATTCACGATGACCTTTGTTAGAGATGAAACGATTTGACTAATCTTCTATAAGTGGACCACTAAAGGATTGTCTCACAACTATATTTAATCAGTGTTGACCAACCTTCTTTTCCTCTGTGTAGAACTCAGATATATCTCTCTGCTTAACACTTAATGGGCTACTCGCCTAAAAAGATAAAGTCAACTCTGGACTTCTAAAAGAAAAATAATTATCCCTCCAACCATAACCTTCATCAAACTGTAATGACCATAGATGTTGAAAATGGGCTATATAGAAAAAATATAAAAAAAAAGTTTCTCAGAAATAAAAGAAATATTTACATAAATATATTAATTAAAAAACTAAGTGAACACTATTTGTATTTAAAGCTCAAGGAAGGAAGTAAGAAAATAGATGGATAGTTTGTACGATAAGTGATTGTTATGAAGAAAATTGAATGGTTAAGAAAGAACAAAAAAGCGAATGATTGTAGTAATAAAAGCAATTAGATTTTCAGAAAGTACAGTCGACTCTAATAAGTATTTCAGCAAAAAGGGTGAAGTAACAGGAAGTAGCTTTATAACATAGGTAAAATACTTAATTACTGTATATTCGCAGGTATTAATTATGCAAAAGTGTTACATTATAAATAATTTTTTATAATACTATTTAATTTTCCTTAAATATTAAAATATACAGATTATTAACTAAGTAGGTTTTAAATAGAGTAGATATAATTTTTGTAGTCCTTTTTTTTAGCGGACTTAATTTTAAAAAATATTGCAAAGAGATTTTGTAAAATCAATAAATACAGTAAACAGTGTACAGTTCAACAGATATTTTTGAATTGTTTACCGAAATTTTTAAGTTACGCATCAATGATTTTTGTTTTTACTTTTTTAAAAAGTTATTTAATTATAATTTTCTTTTCTTAAAAGTAAAAAAATGAAATTTCTAAAACTTTAGCGTATTTTTAAAATGTATTAATTAAAAATTGTACGAAGTGATTTATTTTTATATAATGAATTGTTAAATGAACGTGTATATTTATCATAAACGATTAAAATTCGTACGATAATAAATAATTTAACTATTAATAATAATCTAGGAAGCCACAAAATTTTAACCGGTAAGTAAAACCCGCTAATACTGCGAGAGACAACTTTAGAAACCGATTTTATTAATATTTTAATAAAAATTCGTTCTATATGTAATTAGCATTTCTGTTTATTATTTTAGTAAGTGCATACACAATGCTTTAAGTAGTATTGATGCAATATTTCGTTTGAGACGGATGAAGTGATGACAATAATCTCAATGAAACTGAAATAAATCTTATTTCTTTTTTTATTATTTTTTTAGATATGACTGTCCGAAAACTAAGAACAATGGAAATATTAAGCAGAAATTTGTACTCGAAAAATAATAAAGTTACATAAATTAGTAAGTGATATAGCTTTATAATACATTTTTGATAGTTTTGTGAAAACGTAGCTTATTCAAATTGATTATTGGTTTGATTACTATATTGTTACACCGGTCTACATGAAAAAATCTCATTTATCGTACCTGAAAAAATTATCATTAGGAACGTACTGAGAGGTCATGGTCAGAAATCAAGCTTAACGTGTTGAACAATTGTTCTAATATAAAGTTTGAAGGTCTTTATATATTTTTTTTTTTCAAATTTCAGTATAATCTTAATGTTAAATAATTTTTATTTATGGTTTGCATAATAAAGGACGTGTGAGAAGCACTATGCCATTTTCATAGACTTTTGGGTGCATTTGTATGTACATACTAGTATCTGTAACTATTTCCACTTTAGAATTTGATTGGCAACAGATTTGTCAGAGCAAGTTTAAAACACTTTTTGTGACACTTGAGAATATGTTTTAAAGCTTTCTTTTACAAAAACAAAGATAGAACAGAACATCACGATCACTAATCTAAATATATAAAAATGAATGTATGCCGTTATGTCGTTCTGTCGTTCTGTATGTCCTCGATAGACTCCGAAACTATCCATCCGATTTTTATGAAATTTGGACAGTTTATTTATGGGGTCATGAGAAACAATATAGGCTATTTAAAAGTTAAAAAAAAAAAATAAATAAATTTACAAAATAAGATTTTTCGTAAGTTTTATTTTTAATTATTTCAATTTTGCTGGCTATGAAAACTGTTTTACTTTGTGTTTTTTATGTTTATTTACGTTTTACAAGAATTTTGTATTATTTAAAACCGAAGGTTATTGTTTAATGCGAGTGTTTTGTTTTTCTTTTTTTTGTTTAAAAATGGGATTTCTTTTATGTAAAACAATAGGTAAGCGGCGAAATTTATTTAGTCTATTGTAAAACTGAAGGTTATTGTTTAATTTGAGTATTTGTTTTTTTTTTTTTTTTTTTTTAAATAGTATTGCTTTTAAATTTATTTAATCTAATTTGGTCTGATCGGCGAACCTTTTAATAGATAAATTTAATTTTAGTATTATATCACATTTATTCACATTCCAGCTGTGTAGGCCCTCATTTTACGATTTCATTAAATTTTTTGAAACAATTGTAAGTTTCACGAGAGTTGAACGGCGCAGGATAACGAGAAATTGCACTTATTTTTCGGATTTTGCTTTGGGTAATAGTAGAAAATTGGAATATTGAAAAAACGTTTCCTCAATCCGCTAATAGCAGACAAGCCAACGTTCAGGCAGAGGACAACGTCTGCCGGGTCCGCTAGTAGTAAATATAAAGCCGGCCAACAAAAAAAAGTTGCGATTATAATGATGATGACAGTGTTACTTGGTACTTTATGTTAATGTAAAATCAGAAAAAAATTTCGGTACTCAATAATGTCCATAAAATTATATTAAAATATTAAGAAAAATTTAACGGATCAAAATTAATTTCAGTTTTTTTTTTGATCTGTAAAGAAAAAATTATATTTGTATTTTTTAATTGGACTCCGACAAGTTTAAAATGTAATGGATGTAGTGTATTTTAAATTGTAATTAAAAAAAAAAAGCCGAAACACTAATAGTCCGGTAGCCTAGAAGTTCAGTTGTTTTGTTACTGAACCGGTGATGACAGTTTCGAAATTCGCCTCGTTCCGAAATCCCAAGCTGCTTTCAGATTTACCTAGCTTTAAAGAATTGGGTATTAGAGAAATATGGAGTTATAAAGACGGTTGCGAGAAAATAACCGGCTCTTTACTTTCATTAGTGTTATTGGTTGTAGTACTTTTTAAACGTTAACTTCCCAACCTCACACCTTATCAAAAGTATGCGACTAGTTTTACGTTAAAAAATCAGAAATATTTATATCGCTGTATTTGAATTGGTTTAACAACTCAAAGTAATTTTCTAAAAGGTTCTTCATTTATTGTTTTTTATGTGTACGTATAAGAACATTTAATTTAATGTCATTGTATTTATATTCATTTTTATATTATTGTTACTAATGTGATTCTTATTATGTATGAGGAGTGTTTATTTTTGTTTTTATTAACTATTATTAATTTTAGAATGATGAAGTATATTCGTTAACCTTGAAATCCCGTTTAGTGTTTGGTTACTATGGTTTGTTTACATTTTCTGCACGTACTTAGTTTGCTGAAATATATTTTATTGTTTGTCGACTTACGGTTGAAATTCATAAACAAAGATGGAAAAAAATGGTAATTTATTGAATATAATTAGAATATTTTATTTGAGTTAATATGTTAAACTTAAACATTAATACGAATTTATTAAATGGAAGCTGGAATAATTTAATTTCACGAGTTACTTTTAATTTTTTTTTCTTTTTAGATTATCGATTTCCTTATAGTGGTTGAACTCAATTATTACTTACGTAAAATCTGCTGTAAGTATATCGTCGGTTTAGGTGCAAACTTACTGTTATTTAATAAAATAAAACAGCCAGTTTTACCTCTAAATCAACGACACTATTAGTTCTATTAAGTTTAAATCGGTATGTTGAGTTTTAAGTAATAATCGCTTGACGGTTTATTGTCAAAAAATACTTTGTAGCAAATGAATTTGAAAGTATTCAGCATTCGCATTGCAATTTTTATTTGCATAGACAATTTCTTTTTATGTTTATTACTTCTAGAATATCAATACAGACATGGACGATACTGATGATTTTGATTCTCGTCTTTCCTTTTTAATGAGTCACGTGATCAACTGTATTAAAACTAAAGCTGATAAATGGTACAAAATGATGTGTAACGAGGAATTTAAGGTAAAAGTTGATAAGAGTGAAACTGCTTTGCTTGTAATTTCAATTTAGTTAATGTATTTATTATCGGTACTAATACGGCTTAGATATTTGCATTATATACTTCTGTAAAATTTATGTGTGTTAAAGTTTATCGATTATATTTATTATTGTTCTGGATTCACAGTTTTAAAATTTTGTTCATTGCAAAATTTCGATTGAACTGGTCGTTGCGTTTCCTTACGGATACATCAGAATTTCGGAAATCTGACCTTTGATAACTTTACGAGAGCCGCTATTTCCGCGTACAGAGAAAGTACAATCCATCAGTAATGCTTATTCATGGGGAAATTTGTCTAAATATTCAGCGAGCGAATTTATTAAAGATAAAAAACAATGTGTGGTTCTGATTTGTTTTTTTTTTTGTTTGATAAAGAAAATATACAGGCTTGAAGAGACCGCTGATAATGAAGTATAAAACTAAATAGAACAAGATATAATTGACGAAACAGGCCATTAAAGTAAGAACAATAATCGTAAATGATGATTCCTCAAATGAGGAAGAGAATACAAGTAAAACGGAATTAAAGTTTGCCGATGATACATTTATTTGTCTGAAACAAATTTGGATGTATTTTTATTATTTGTTTAATACTATATCGCTCTGTGTAATAACACCATCGCTACATAAATTCGGGTTTTGCTGGGCTTTACTATATATCAGTTGCTCGCATACAATATACTCGTATATACATATGTGTATTCTGCATATATTGCTTTTACTATACTATGCATGCACAAGTATGTAATGTTTTGGATTACTTTGAAACAACGTTCTGTAATTGCTTTTCAATGGATATAACTGTTAATATTAGGTGATTATACATATATTTTTAATAAGATTTCTCTAGTTATACCTGTAAATAATTGTTAAGTAATTCGCAAGCCACTTATTTATCAAACACTTTGTTTAGGTCAATAAATATGACTGAAAATTGATTCTCTTCGGCCAAACTTCACATATATATTATTAATAAAAATTTGTAGCAACTCTGATGTTGATTTATTTCTTCTAAAGCCAGATTGTAGGGGATATAATATTTCATTATTTGACCACCTCACCAAGAATATTGTTGCTTTTAATTTAATGTAGTAGTTATCAATACATGAACTATAAATGATTTATTTTTTTAAATTTGCTCACTGGTTTGTAGGCTCATTAATCCAAATCTTCCATAACTTTGCTATAGTGTTTAAAAATTTAATAGTAACTGCTGAGGGACATAACATATCAAATGATTAGGTTAATATCAAAATCTACGGTACTCTTCTTAAGAAAGTCGACTGTAAAATAATTAAAATTTTACCATTTTAAATATTAGTTAATTTTGTTTTAACCTAAAAAGATCATCGAATTAACTGGGGTTTGGAATGTAAATATTTTCACCTACTCCTTTGTTTCTTTCCGGATAATAATAAGCGTCTTAATAAATTCGCTTGGACAAGCTAGCTACTGTAGTCTGAGAAAAGAGATTCGTAAATTTGTTTGTGGTAAATAAAGACAATATTAGAAGAGCAATTATATCGCATTAGGAAAGTAATAAGTATGTTGACTGCTGTTAAGGCAAAACGTAAACTGTGCAATGAAACAGAATGAGAACTGTCAAAAATTTATTTAGTCCATGTGTAAAAGGAAAATTGAAATTATAACGTTGTGAATTTATGCTTTTAAAAGTTAATAGAGGTTTAATTTTACTTGAGTATGTAAAAAAAAGAATATAATTATTTCATTAAATTTTTGTTTCTTGATGGATATTTATGTTGTTATATATTTATTCGAAAAAGTAAAAAAAAAATATTTACCGGTTGCTATATTTAATATTTTCAGCGGATCGTTTATAGTTTTTTGAATACGGTAGATTATTCGACTTTATTTATTGCATTACTGGATGGAGTACTTATGGCCTGTCATGAATTAGACTTTTCCTTCAAATATAAGACAGTGTATTTCCTAAAAAAACAAGCATTACTTGTAACAGAAGAAAATGTTTTTGATTCGATTATAGTTGGAGATTTAGTTCCCAATTCAGTAGATCAGTTTGTGTCTGTATTAAAAAATGTAAGTAATAAATTAAAATTTATAATACTTAAATAATAAAAATGCGAACTTTGATTTTCATTTCCAGATTTGATTTTCTACCTGCTGTAATATTTATATTAATATAAAAAAGTAAATTAGACTGAATATTTATCTAAAGTATTCCACATTGACATTGCAAAGTCCTTATTTTTTCTTTTCCTTTTTTTGATTTTTCGATCTTTCGGAGCGTACTTTTTTGTGAATCTGTTATTTTCGATCACGTTTTTGTTTAAAAGAAATCATTTTTATATAATGTCTGTAACTTTAATGTAGGGACACGAGTGAAATAGCAATATATTGGTTTATTTAAGAATATATTACCTGGGCGACCGAGCTTCGCTCGGTATTTTTTTTGTGACTTCTTAGCTTTATTTTAATCTCATACATATTCACAAAACCTAAAATATTTTAAAACTAATTTATGAACACATTTATGAGTTTAAAGCCTCTTTCTATATAACTTTGCGTTTCAATATTGAACGCAACAAAAACGTAGAGGTCCGTCGAATCCGCTTTCCGGACGGTTGGAAAATGTTTTCAATGACTGCACACGTTGATTGTTATGAATATATTTAGATGCGTTTTTTATTAGAAAAATTAAATTTTAGGTATATAGGGTCGCCAGTTTTATCTGTCAGTTTATTTGTTACAAAAACAAAAATAAAAAGTCTCTTGTAATTTTACCTGTGATCAGTTGTTTTCAACCAGTTGGAAAAAATTTCCGAATAAATCATTGCAAAATGTAATAAGAGTATACTGCACATAAGGGGATTTTTAAAATGTGCACAATATATTTTCAGTAATTCACTTTCACAAACAAATATATAAATACGCAAAACATTTAATATCTGCATATAAGTAGGCAAAGTCCTTCTTTGTTTATTAACCGATTTTCTTTTTCTTTTTTTGTTTAGTAGCTATTAAAAACCAGTTTTTTTTTATTACTTAAATATAAAATTAATACAAAAAAAATAAAAAAACGCTGTTTGTTACGATATTTTCGATTCGTTTGTTTTTTTTTTTTGTTCTATATATATATATATATATATATATATATTTACTGCATGCGTAGCGTATGATTTTCGAACCGTCATTATGTGACCGTTCGCTGATCGGCTGAGAGCCAAGACCGATGCCATTTTTTTGCTTATTCGTTCCCTGCCGTTTACAGGTATCTGGAATTACGCGCTTGCCTGTTTTGCCTACCATATGTTTTATTGCTTTGCCCTACCAGTATTGACGCTACCGGCCCGTACATAAAGACACTACCAGAGCTGATAATCGACGACGTTTGAAAATCAAAAAATAATACTAAAGACAGAACAAAATTATCTATTAGATCGTCGTCGAAAGATCGCGCCACAAACCCTGATTCGTATTACGCTGAAAACATTAAAACCCATTTAAAACTCGCGAAACCGAATTTTGCCATGGATTAGCCTTTGCCAGATCGATTTATTGGCCCAAAATACCCCTAGTGTGCAAATTTCATCCAAATCGTTAGAGTCGTTTCCGAGATACGCGAAATAAATATATATATATACAAGAATTGCTCGTTTAAAGATATTAGATAGATAGATTTTTGAAAGCTGCTGAAAAATAACTATTCATGGAAGTCCTTACATTACTTCTTTTATTGGAAACTTCAGTACATTTCATCGTTGTTGTATTGGCACTGTGATATATGTGATGTTTTCTTATTTTTCTTATTATTAAAAATTATATGAAAAATTCTGTTTTTTTTTGTTTTATTAATTTATATTTGGAAGGTATATATACCGATTTTGTTAAATGAGCGCAATCATACAGTCTGGCCTTCTATGTGTACCGATGATATAAGAAAAAACTGTTTAGAAGTGATGGATGCAGTTTCTCAGATACAGGGCGTTGTTAGTGGTAAGGTATATCTACCAATACCTGAAAATATACAGAATTTAGGTGGTGAATGGTCTTCTGTGCCCAGGTAATAAGCTTAAAATTGGATATAATTTAAAAATGATATATTTTTAGTCGATAATTCGTTTTTTTTAGCGGACACTTCCTTTTTTGTAGAATAGTATGTGGTCGGTTAAATAAAAAAGAAACAGCCATTGTTTTAATATTTTTGGAAATTAATGTTTATTTTAAGGAAACAGTAAATTTAATATTCGCATGTAGAAGTACTGTGGAAATGTTAACTTGGCAGTTAAGGCGCTCATATCATTTTGAATCCAGTAAACAAGAATAGCATTTACGTTCACAAACAATAAACATTAAATATAATCCAAATTTTAAATTGTAAATCAGCGATAATTAATGATGAACTCGGCTCTCTGCACAAATGCATTTGTTTCGTTTATGTGGTATTTACGACTATTGGTTGAAAAGTTATACTGAGTTGCTTGTAATACACGAACGAAAATAGATATTATAATGAAATACTATGATGTATCAATTTTTAGTTTTTTATTTCGGTTTAGTAATTTCTAAGTATAGGAAATGAGGTTTGGCTACCAAGATTGGAATTTTCAGGTAACTTTTTATATGCAAATAATGAAAATGTGTTCGTCAAAAATAATTTTTATTGGATATCATTTTTTTCGTCTAAAAAATAACTTTTACATGTGGGTAATATAAATTGATCCTCACTACATACTAAAAAATATAGAAATTCTTTTAAAGTAATTTTAGTTTTTTTGCTGCTCTGTGGCAATGAGATGAGGGTGAATGTAAGGTTAAAATTAATTAAAAACCACGAATTTAACAATAGCGTAGTTTCAGGATATTTTAGATAAAACATATTTAATTTCATATTAATGCTAAAACTAACACTGTCCAGAGGTTTATTCGCACATTAGTAACTTTCTTTATGGGAATTAAATACATACAGTTTGTTTTACATTAACTAACAGTGAATTAAAATGTGGTATAGAAGCACGTCGGTTGAAGCTTTATTTATTAGGAAATGAGAGAGAGTTTCTAAAAGTTTGGTTTATAGACATTTCTGAGAGAGTGGATTTAAATTAGTTTGTGTTTACTTACACATTGGACATTACAGTAATTTGGGAAGAAATTATTGTTGAATATCAAACAAAATTGATTGGGGAACGATTTATTATGATCTTTAAAATGTTACCCTACTTTCTTTATTAAATTTTTTTGAAAATAATTTTCTGTTAATAATTTATTTTTTGCCTTATTTTTAATGAAAAAATTGATAGTATAAATTTACCTTTATTTCAATTTTCATACGAATTATATTTATACATTTTAAATTCTACTGACATGTAGTATTGCTTAAACTTGCTAAAGATTATAACAGCTATTATAATTTTGGCCGCGATAATCATAATTTTTATAAATTACCTTTTACAGGCCAAGGAAATTTTTTCACGTATAGTTTTGAGAAAGAGGAGATTTTTGCTTTGAAGTTGGTATCGTTGGAAATATTTGCTTTTAACTGCATAAAATATGAATTAATTTATAATTATTTTTTCAGTCATAAAATTGATCTAAAATTAAAAAGTTCTATTGAAAATGCAGTCGTTAAGTGGACACAGCATGTGAACATGGTAATATTCGAATCGTATGAAACACAGTTTACTAACGAAACTGAACTGTCTTTGGAACACGGTATGATAACTGTTTGTTAATAATAAACTATTTTCATTGGCAGTTTTGTTGCGAATTACGTAATTCGGCTTTGAAATATGTTTTGAAAAATGTGTTAATAACATGCTTACGCAGCATTTAAAATGTTAATAAATGCGGTAAATTTAAGAAAGGCAAATAAGTTGTTTCCTAAAAAAAGAAGCGATAGCGTGAATGGAAACATTGAATTTATATTTTTAAACGATAATGAAACACTATATTTTTTATTTAAAAGATTATATTCATAATCTTCTATTATAAATGGTATAAAAACTTTTTATTTTATTGTCATATTTTTATTATATTTATGAAATTTTTTGTTTATAAACTTTTCTGAAAAGAATCGCGACTTTAGTGTTTAATCGTTTAGAATATGATGGTGTATCCGATGTGGAGGTAGCGGAAAGGCTTCCCCCAAGATTAAAAAAAAAAAAATGTTTTTACATATAAAAAAACAACAATATTGTTTTTAATATTTTTAAAGTGAAATTTCGATATAAAATATAATTTATATAATTATGGTTATATAATGTGTATCAATGTTCCAGTAATCGCATATGCAAGTTGTATAAATATTACGTAAGCGTCTTCATCTTTTATCGCTCAGGCTAAAATCCTCTCATTAAGCGATCTTGGGCACGTTATTGGTTTAGAATGTTTATTGCGTTTTTGATTTATTTTTATTTATTTTTATTTATTTTATTCACTAAATGAACGGCATTAACTTTTAACGTCTACTGTGTAGAAATCAAGTTTTGGCGTCATAGACTGGAGAATTTGAAAGGTGTCCAGGAGCAACTACAAAAAACTGCAGTTAAAAAAATGTTTTATGTCCTGAAATTTACAAACAGTGTTTATTTTTCTACCTTAAATCAGTTGTGTAATTCCGTTGAAAAAGGTACTTTTATTTCTTATCATTGAAGCCTTGTAGTATTATTTCAATTTAGCAAGATTTATACTAATTTATATTATTTATATTTAATTATTTTTTCCCCCGGCTCTTTATATGCGGCAAAAAAAAAAGTAATTTTAATATAATTGTTAATTAGAATCAAGGCACTTTTCTTGAGATTTATTTAAAAGGCCAAAGAAATTGAAATTTTAAATCGAATTTGATGTATTTTTTAATTTTTATTTTAACATTTGCCTTTTTTGTTTTTGTCATTTAGACAGCTTGATTGTGCAATCGATTTGCATTAAAAATTAATTCATTTTATATAGTTTAATCGTTGAAGTTATTATATTTCTATATTTAAAGGTTTGTATATCAATTAACTTGCAATCTTTTGATTTGTATGAACTTCAAGTACTTGTAAGGGGACGCTATTTTGCAGTATAATAGTGTTTAGTTTAGAATAAATTTACTAAGAGTAATTAAATTAGTTTGTGAGTTGAAATAAGTTGAGATGTTAACGTTAGTTAACGGTAGTTTAGAATTTCGATTATTGTAAAAATATTTGATTGTGCTAAATTCAGTAAAATAAATATTTTTTCACATATTTTGAATAACATGATTCAATTTCTTTAACCGTAGCCGTAACTGATTCTCAAGATATAATAATTTATCTGGCTCCAATTTGGGCGCAAAATGAAAAAATCGATAAAGTGGAATTTAAAGATGTAAAAAAGATGTTACCGTCGCTTATACATATGATCTGTTTTACATGGGTCCATTGCCGTCCGATAAGGGCTCAATCTAGGATTGTAAATGTCATCAAAGAAATATGTAACACTCTTATTAAAATTGTTAGTAATAAATTAAATTTTTTATATAATGTAGAACACATGTGTCACATTTACCAAGGATTTTAATGAAATATTTTAAACTATATGTTTAAAAAAGGATACTTTGAATATGATAAAAAAAAAAAAAGTTCGGTCTTCTTAAATTTTATTGGTTTGGTTACAGTATTGTAGTTATGTTAAAAACTGCTATTTGTTAACCATTAAAATCTATTTTCTATTATTAAAATTAGAAAAAAAAAAAAAAAAGGTAATTGTTTTTTAATTTGCATTTCAAGGAAAAGCAAATTGTGTAACGGTAAGAGTTTTTAAATATATACGTATGTGAAAATCAAAAGAGTGTTGGAATTATGCATTATTGAAAGTGTTATTTGAACATTAAATAACAATATGAAATAGGATATAGAAAATCAAATAAAAATGCTTTTAAATATTAAAACGACCACTTGTTCGATCTTCCACCTTATTGTAGTGTACTGTACATAGTTTTTTTATTCCGTTATTGAGGAATATTGTTTTATATTTTAAGAATGGGATCCTTCATACAGTTCTTGTTTTTTAAGAATAGTATTGCTGTTATTGTTATTTTTATCTGTAAGTTCATCCAGTGATAAAACTCTCTTCATCGTTTTGATATTTTGAAACTTTATTTTCAATTGTTTAAATTAGCTGATGAAATCATTTTTTTTTTTGAATATTTTTAATTAGCACATTTTTTTTCATCTGTTTAATTTTTGTATATTAACTGTAATTATCTTTTCTAGGCTAAGAGATATTTGAACGAAACGTCTTTATTTGACAGTGATATATCGGATACATTAGTTAAATTAACTACAATGTTGGATACGTTATGTTACTTCATGTAAGCTCCAAAAATAATAAATTAATTATTAAATTTTTTTTTACTCGCTTTTAAGAATTCCGATTAAAATTGGCGTTTTTTCGCCCGATTAAATCTATTTTTGCACTCGAATATTTTTTTGAACAAGTTAACCATGCTTAGTAAATTTATATGTGGAAGAAGATAGGATTTGGAAAAATAAAGTTTAATAACTAAATTTGATGTATGAACAAAACAAAGGCTACCTGTTAAATTGTATCGTATTAAATATATGGTGTTAAAAAAATAGGTCTTAAAAGGTTTTTTGGAATCAGGATTTTACTTTTTTTTCTTCATTAATATAAGGCTATTTTTTTGTTATAAATTTGTTATGAGGATTTTGTAAGTATATAATATATTTATATGGCACGTTACGGCGAAAAAAATCAATTAATTCTTTATAGAAAATTTTGTTCTTTCGAATTTCAAATTCTTTATTCCATACACCGTTCCGAACCCGCCTTTTGGTTCAAATAAGACAGTAGAAGTCTGTTTGCAGTTCCCTTTACACCGTCGTACTGTGTTTTAAATGTTGAAAATTATAAGGCAACCGTAAACATAAACTTTTCGAAGACGAACAAAACTAATACTTATTAGAATTTAACTGAATTCGAATTGTTACAATAATCAGAAACACTTTAATGAGTATAACAACGAAATCGTTCCTTTTCTATAAGTCAAGTATTGGAAACATCAGGAAAGTTTAAGACGTTACTTAATTATTGTTGTCATTTGAATTCGGTGTCGACTATAATAATTAATAACGTTGTTTAAAAATAATCACAATGTCCTTGGTAAATTTTATACTATAATACGATATATTATGTTTTATCGATTAATTATTTTTTAACTTTTAACGTAAAGTTGGTATTATAAATTGCTAGGCATACCATAAATGAAGATAAGGACATGGCCAGTTAAAACCGAACGTTCTATAAGAATTATAGAATTGCCCTTGTTTCATGTCCTTAATCAAATAAATCATTTTTATATCAAAATATTTTATTTAACCAGTATTGGTCGGTAATTTATTTTCAAAGAAATATAAAATATAACGAGTTCGCTAGCGACACTGACCTTTTAGTCAAGATGTGAAAAGCGTGACTGGAAATAATAACATAAAAAATATTATTAGTCGTATCCCAAAAACATATCCATGTAAAAATCTACTAAATTAATAAATTATTTAAAAAAATTTAATTTTACATACTAGTAGTAAACATTGAAGTAAAAATAACATACCGAATATAGATTTGATTCCTGATGATTATAAAATCGCTTAAATTTAAAAATGATAAACACTTGAATAAATATTAATATTGGTACAATAATGCATTGTCATCTAGTTCTAAGCTATGTTAATAGTTTCAAGTCTATGGCTCATCGGGAAGTTATATTAAAATCGATTGTAAAATCCTACCCGAACGGATAGAAACAAAAGCGAGTTAATAAAAACGTGTTAAAAAATAAAACGGCTACAGTTACCAGCTACGGGAAGGTTCATAACATTTTGTGCCGTGCAAAATTAGAATTTTTTTTCTATGGTCTTATAAATGCATACGTGTAGATGTAGAATTTATGTATCGCTGACAAAATGTATGAAACGTAGCTAAATTGGTATTTTTTAACATATATATTTTTTTTTTTTCTATTTGTTTCTTATGTACAGACAATAAGTAAGAAATTTATTACTTATCATAAAAATAGTTCCATTATAAAAAACAGTCGGTTTAGAGGAAAAATTTAAAACCAATTGTTAAATAAAAAAATTATAATGATTGATCGACAGTGTATTTTATGTGAATAAAAAAGGACTTCATAATTTGTTATTGAATGAAGCATATTAAAGAACGCTTTTATTTTTTACCTTAAACCTTAAATGTTTTACCCGTATCGAACATATCTTTACCCGATTTGACGAAAAAAATTTTGGCTTATTCTCGGTTTCCTAGTTTTTCTGGATTTTGAAGATTTTTTTGAGGTACGCTTGCGTAATCACTGATCTAGCGTATTAGATTATTAGTAAATATTGTAACATGAAAACTGATTTCATCTTTGTATTTCAGCCCGTAAAAGAATTAATTTTCTAAAAGCTCTTTCGCACTCAAACTGGGGAGTTGATCTCTACATCCTTACTATGCTGTATAAATTTATCATCTTCTTTAAATTCGATTATTGCTCCTTTTTGTATGGTTGTGCATCCAGGTCCCATCTCTCCAAATTAGACATTCTTCAGAATTCCTGCATTCGTTTTTGCCTTGCAGTTCTCAGATCCACTCCTATGTCTGCTCTCCTGGCAGAAACTAACATCTCCTCCCTGTTTATCCGCCGATCTTATTTGGGTTACCATTTTTTCATCAAACGCTTCCATGTTTCTTCTTTCAGACTGAATCTCTCTCCTACTTCTCTATCCTTCAAAACTGGCGGTTCTCTCCAAGTAAGATGCGTGTTCTTTCTTTCGTCTCACACCATCTTCCTAAATTCAATCTTTACACTGTGCCTCATAACAAACTTCCTTACTTTCTTTTTGAGTACCGTGGGTTTTTCCACCCTCCCAAACTTTTTAATCTTTCTTCGACATCCAAAACCCGTTGTCCTGTAATTATTAGACAAGAACTCCGCCATACTATCAATTCTTCCGTTCCTTCTCATTCACTGATATTTACTGACGGTTTCAAAAGTAGGAGATCGTTGGCGCCGCTTTTACTTCCCGGTCAACTAACTACTCGGAGTCATTTAGTCTCCCAAACTTTTTCTCGATATATACTGCCGAATTATTTGCCATTCTCCGAGCTATGGTGTACACATCCTCCACTCGTCATTTTAACAAACACCTAATTATTGCTGACTCCATAAGCGCACTCCAGGCTGTCTCTGCACCCTTCCTTTCATACTCTCATGATTTCATCGTCCATCGTATTCGCTCTCTTATTTACAATCTCTTTTCTGTGCACTCCATCACTGTCGAGTTCTCGTGGGTCCCCAGCCACGTGGGAATTGAGGGGAATGAGGTGGCGGATTAATAAGCACGTTCTTCGATGCATGCAACGCACTTCATCAGAAAGATACCCGCTAGGAACATTCTGGCTCTATCCAAGGAATATAATTTAAAGCTTCTTCCGGCATCTATGAGGCGTCATTTTCAAATCCTAAATCGCATTACCTGACAGTTCAGTTTGACCTTCCAAGCTTCCCATGGTTCTACGACTTTTCTCTTGTCAGTCGTTCCTCAGTTCCTCAATTTCGGCGATATGTTGTCTGCGCTTTGGTCACACTCTGCTTCTATCTTCCCGGTATCGTTTTTCTCTTGCTCTAAGTCCGCACTGTCCGCTGCATCCTCTTAATTCTTCTTTTATAGGCGACTCCAACCCCATTTTCTTTGAGTGTTTTTCTCTATTTAACAAACGGAATACTTTGTATGCACACCTGTTGGGACTGGAGCTTCTTGTTCCCTTCTGCGCTTTCTATATGTTGACCCTTCCTTCTGCACAAGTTATCCCAGTCCTTTCTTCCTTTATTAAATCCATATCCTATCGAATTAAATTTTAATTCCTCCAACTAACCTATAGCTCGTGTCTGAGTAGTCCCCTTTGTTGGCCAAAGCCATATATATATATATATATTATATATTAGACTTCACATCGTATGTATTAACCACATCAAAGTGGGAACTATAAAACTATTATACTTTACTAATTATAGAATGAAATCATTTCACCGTTAACCCTGGTATGACCCATCAAGTTCAAGTTCTTACTAACATAAGGAAATTGATATAAAATAACCTTGAAATAAATTTTAAAAACAGATAAATAAAAACTAATAATCTATAATAAAGTTATTTTATATCGTCTAAAATAACTGATAATTGTGCAAGGGAACACAGCTGTTATGCATTTATATAACCGGCGAATTAGCAGAATGATAAAAAGCAATGATATTGTTCAAACTTTTATCAAGAAAGTTTAGGCTTACATTAATTGATTTTGTTTACTACATTAAGCTGGCATTTTTAACTCAGGTAGGTTGAAAATGAAAAATTAAGCTGGTAGAATTTAATTTCAGTTACTGGAATTTGTTGATCATGCCTAGTCATAGTGAAATTAACTATTCCGAAGAGTGAATAGTAACATTTGTTATTTATAATAATTATACTTTTGTATCATAACTTGACGTTTTTTCCCGATATTTTTTCTTACTAGAGATGCTTTTGAGAATTCGAGATGTAATTTATCCATTTATTTTCAAGACAAAGAATTTGTCCCGTTGTCATTTGAAACTGAGAGTACATTTATAAAATTGAATAGCTTCATTACTCGTTTGTTAATTATTCAGGTAAAAAAAGGTATTTTGTTTGTAATTATAAATTTATTTTTTTTGGATATTAAAAATCGCTTATTTTTAAAATTTATTTGTTTTAAATATTATGTTTGATTCTAGAAAATTTGGGTACTTCAGGCATTTTTGTAATTTTAAACAGATTTTGATCGAATTAAATTTTTTTATTATAAAAAATTTGGCTTTGAAAAAAAATAAATGTATTTTTAAACTTTGTACTGTAATGGGCCGCGATAAAACTAAAATAGCTTATTTACTCTATGACGAATATCATGTAAATGTACTAAAAAAATTAATTTCGGTAGATTTACTAATTTTATGTGTAACAGATTTTATAAATTTGAATAAAATTAACGAAGTGGAGAATGTTAATGTTTAAAAGTGAAAAAAAGTAGTTATTGCATTTGATTATAGTATCGTTGTTTTAGATCTTCGTTACGTTTTTTTTTTTGGTTAATATTATGGTAATTTTTAATAATCAGTAAGATGTTTGCACAAATAGAGGAATTCTTATTTAAATATATAATTTTATAATGTCAATAATAATAATAATAATAGTAAAAAAAAGAAAGATGGTTTTAAAAAATCTTTTGTTTGAGTAGCTCTATTATTAGGGGTATGGTCACTGTAATCGCCAAAAAAAGCATGTTTTTTATGATTTTTTTTGGGATAGAAGAAAAGGTAGTAACAAAAAACTATTTGAGTATGTTATTGGTCATATATTGAATTACAAATGAAAAAACGTTTATCAAAAAATATTACAAAATGACGACGCTGTGGTCGTTTTCCTAACGCCCCTTCACTTTGAGGTCCTTTGGACACGGACTAGAACTGGCGTAATTTTTTCATCTGAAACAAAATAAAAAATATTCTCTTACTATACATTAGTATAGCTGGTGAAACACGTTCGGAATTTTAAAAAAATTGGTTTTTGTATAAATTGAACAAAATAGTCGAATTTTCAACGAAAAAAAGGTTACTTTTTTGTTTTAAAAAATTTTTCTAATTAATTTATTGAAAATTCCGTACGTGTTTCACTGCATAATATGTTATAGTTATAAAGATGTGATTTTTTTTTTTTTTTTTTTTAATAAATTTACAAATATAAATCTAGGCACCGTGTGTAACTACCTGGGCTATTACGGCACGTAGACTCACTGGAAATTATAGAAGGCGGTGCAGTCTGTTCGATGCTGCAAAATTCAACACTGCCCGAACACAGTCCGGGTAGTTCGACAACAGATGGTGGGGTGAGGTATGACTAGAAATATGGGAAGTATGCCGGCACCATTTCAGCAGATGCTCTACGATTGGCGAGGCCATGAACCCGCACAGTGGACAAGTGGTCGGAGGGGGAGCTCTTTCAAAGACGTAATTGTGTGACAGTGCAGTGTGCCTCAGACGCAGTCTCGATAGGATCGAGAAATCCCAACGTGAGACGGGGAACGGCGGCCATCATGGGTCAATGTTCGACTTTATGGATCTGAGCCAGGTCGTTTGCTCTGACCATAGTTTGCTCCACTCTTCAGCAAAGTGCATCAGAAAGACTGATGATCCCAATCGAGGCAGTACAGCGTTAAACATCTTTAAAATTTCAAAAGAAAATATTGAACATTGTAAGAATTTTGGTGCGTGCCGGTTTTAAAAAATCGTATTTTGAGAAACATGCGTTTAAAGTTTTAAAACGAGTTTTAGACATGAAAGAATGAGAAATACGACTGTTTAAATTTTTTTACCATTAATCTGCAATTCCTAGACCATAAAGTAGCCCTTCTAAGTTTTCAACTATCTTCATTTTCTTTTCTCGATGATTTAATCGAAGAGCGCGTCCCTTTTGCCGTATCGGTTAATGACTGCTCGGCGGGTTTGATACGCTTAGCATGCGATTTCGAACAAAAATTATATGATGAGGTACCCAAATCCATCTCCAAAACTTTTATAATTTGCAAAACACTTTCCATTTCGTCATTAAAATAACATACGGCGATACTAACAGCGATGTCGAGTACTTTTTTGCCGCTGGAATACGATTTAGGAGCTAAACTCCAAACCGTGGCATTGAAGATTTCATTGTTATTTCGGGTGTAACCCCCATAACGATAGTTCAGTAATTCATCGCGACTCAGTTCCTCATATATTGGCCTAATCGCTTCAAAACGTCCTTTGAAATTTGCAGCTTATGGCGAAAAGTATCCAAGGTCTCCCTGCTTATGCCGTCTTCTGGTCTCATTCTCGTCGATGGACATTTTATGAAATAAAGTTGATCAAATGTGGTTTTTCATATTTTTTATTGAATCTGGATTGCGGCGCATCGAAAGACCAAAGTAAATGGTTAACTAATTGATCAATTTTGCAGTTAATTTTCCCTTTCCTCCAAGACCTTTCACTTTCTTTTTCAAATTTCTCAATCTAGTCCCTATTCTTTTCTGTATATGGTCAATGCATTTTTTTTTTTTTTTTTTCACTTCAAACTTATCGTAAGGATGATTATCTACAATGCCTTTATAGGTTTTACTGTCACCATTATCTACGTAATTGGCATATTTGATTCCGTACAAAGCTTTAGAGCGCGCGAATATTTCGACTGCGACGTCCATTCTATCTTTCCAGATGAATCTTCATGATTCGATTGACATTCGTTAACATGATTAGTACATTATTATTCATATTCGGCTGTTCCCTCTTTACTTTTTTAGTACTCATAATGACGGTATACTAACGTACTTTTTCCAAATATAGTAAACATAGTTTCTAGAGATATGTATTGAAGTTAGAAATCCATAAGTAAGGGATTAGTTAGGACTTTCCGAGCAGGTAAGTGGCTTAACGTCCATAGTCTTATCAGGGGCGCCCAAGGCGCTTGGGGAAAAGCTGGAAATTTGAAAGAAAAAAAAAAAATTTCATGAATAACTCTTTTTGCCTCATATTTTAGAGGGTTGAAAGTATCTTTTGAGCCAAAAAAAAAAAAAATCGATTTTTTTTGGAAATTCTACAGTGGCCGTACCCCTTAAGTTTAAATGTAGATTGTCTGGGTCTTTTTCCTAATTTTGTAACTTAAAGTAATTTACTACCGTTGCACGTTGGAGGGGTCATAATGCTCGATGCGCTTATAATATGTAATGTTGCGGAAACTTGTGTTATTTATAAATTTATTTAATAAACTTTTTATTCATTCATTCATATGTTTCTTTTATCGAATGTACGAAAATTACCAAAATAAATTTACTTCATTCAGCGAGAAAAGGAGGTTTTGATTACATTAGTATTTTTGTGTTCGATTTTTCAAAACATAATCAATAAATACGTAAAAAGCAATGACATTTTTGTTTTATAAATATCTAGTTTCGGTTATTATAATTATTGAACTGGAAAAAAAGTGAACTATTTCTTTGACGTTATGTTTATATATTAATGAAATTCTAAATATTATGCTGTGTATTTTATCATTCTCCGCTGACGTACATATATACGTTGAATATTTTTGTTATTTTGAAGTCTTTTGGTTAATCAACTTTTATACATCCTTTGAGTTTGGGTTTTTTATTAATTTTCTCTACTACAGTATACATGCAACGCAGTAGTAGTTTAAAAAGACGTGTTAAAACTGATGAAATAAAATTTTATTATTTGATGCGTTATTAACATTGTTGACATTGTTCAATATCAAGAAATAAGAAAAAAGATACAATGAAATAATCTTATTGACGTATATGTTGCAGCGGTATAGTCAGACATGACTGCCAGAACCGGGTTTAAATGTATTTATGAAACATTTTTTAATCTAACTATGTAAAAATAAAAAGGAAATAAATTCTGAAATTATCCACTAAGAGTTAGTTATTTTCATTCATCCAATTAATAAGTTATCAAGTATAGACATATTAATTAAACAACAATTAATTAGACAAAAAAGAAATGGAATTTATAAAGAAACATTATTATTGGCTCCCCGAATATTTTTTAAGTTTGTGCACGACTATTTTGGTGAAATTTTTGGATTAATTTATTATTAGCTTGTACGTCAATATACTTTGTGCAGGTTTATTCGTATAAATATACAAAAATTATTAATAGTTACATTCCTAAAATTAAGGAGGAATTTAAAGTGCTAAGAATTGAATATAGTATTTTCAATTTTTTAATTTTTTTTTACAGAAATTTTTCCGCACAATATTACAATATAACGATTTAGAAAAAATAGAATTTGGTGGAAATATCGGTCATAATTTAAGTTTGAAGGCGAAAAAAGTTTTCGATGAATTTGTAGAGTCTGTCAGCGATGTATTTAGCTTAAATTGCAGACCATTAGACTTAAATGACGATATGTTTATGAAGAATTATATTCGATTTTCTGATAAAGTTGAAGATATGGATAAACGTTTAGCGACTGTTTTTATGTTAGCTTTCGACGAATGCTCAAATATGGTTTCTTTTCTAAAGGTGTAAAAAGTTATTTTATTCGATGTGTACGCATATGTATTAGAATTAATTATATTGAAAGCGTTATTTATGAAAGTTAAAAAATCCGAAGTTGACATTATTTAAGCTTGCCATCCTTTTATAGTTCATTTTTGAAGGTACCGGTCGACGGAAAAAAAATGTTTTAATTAATTTCCGCGATTAAACTATAGATAATTTTTATAAGAATTGACGAAAGTTTCAGTAAAATTCTTGACTGGTTGAATAGATCGTCCTAAAATAACCTTGTTTCTAGATTGTTTTACATATATATATCATATATAATATATATGTTTTTTTTGTTTTTTTTTAAACGATCCTATTTATTTGTGTAATTTTTGCATTATATTTTGATCACTAAAAAAAATCGGGGCGCATAAAATGTGCCGATGTGCCACTATTGTAATGGACCTTTTTTGAAAAAAAGTATATCTTAGCATAATTTAACAATAAACTAGATATGTTTTAACGGAACTTTTATTAAGATTTTAATAAAACTAGATTTACGTTGTTATAAAATAATCTTTAACTCTACAGCACTATTACTGCTATTGAAAATTATTACAGAACGTAGCAAATATCGAATATTGAAACAATAATTTTAATAAGCGTCATAATTAAATAGTGTATATCCTTCCCTTTTCATCTGAAGAAAGATATTTATCGTAATCAATCGTTGATTTAGTTTTTTTTCGAATTTAGTTTAAATCGTGTATTCTTTTGTATAGTCCAAGTCGTTGAAAGTGCCGTTTCTTTTTTGAAACTTTCGGTAATTGCTTCAGATGAGTACAATTCCGAATTTAAAAGATCTATCATAGCACGTAGCTTTCGAGAGCTGTCTTTGAATTTTTCCTGTATATGGAAAATCCTCTGATAACTATTTCCCTTACTTTTTATTGGGGGGAAAAAAAAGGTGTGCGTACTCAGATGTAAAAATATAAAAATATATATTATAATAAAACGTTTCAAAGGTATTCTGTATTCGTGGTATTATTTTACCTAAGAAGATAAAAAGTTGGAGTTTTACATATGAAATAAGTTTAGATCATTTTTCGTACGTAGATAAAAAACTCGATAATCCACGAAAGTAAATACATAGCATAGTGAAAATATTGTTTTTTCGAAGTAGTGTGCAGGGGAAAAAAAATATTGAAAATCTTTAGAAGTTCGAACTTAAACTATTAGCGACTACGTATTTATTTTTATTCAATGTTGACATATTTATGCTTAGTGCAGTTTTTATGAACACTAGCTTGACATTAATGCGGATGTTGATATATCGAAGAAAATTTAGTGTATTTGTGTGTAATAAATTACTGTTTTTAATTTTCTGTTATTTTTAAACTTTTTAGATAATATTGATGTTGGGCGATATATTAAATAGACAAATAATCCGTGACAAAGTTTCCCATAAATATAGACGTTATCAAGAAATATTTGATTCAGAGTTAAATTCTGTAAAGGTAATCTCGCATTTAACAGTTGGTTATATTTAGTTTAAAAAAAAAAAAAAAGAAGCTTTTTTCTGTCCCCCCCCCCCATATTATGTGTAGTGTGTGTAACGTTGTGGTCATTACAGCATGTACACGGAGGTAATTTAAATATGCTGCATTAAGCCACTTGTTCTGACGAAGGCTACAATCCAGGCCATGGAAGTTGCAGCATTTGAAAGGATCTCCTGTATGATTCTTGTTAGGCCAAGTTGTTTTCGTAACCCAGTGAACATTGAGCAAGTGAGGAGTATGTGTGAGACTGTCGGAACACTTGTCTTGTCGCATAAGGGACACACAGCTAGAGACGGCGATTTATCGATTATATGTTTGTGGAAGATAGCAATGTGGCCAATTTTCCGCTGGCTAAGGATTTTAAAATCGCGACGCGATGTTTCTTCCGATGGCCACCGTGGTTAAAGCATTGGTAGCTATTCTATTTTTCACTCGTTTCCACACGTCTTTAAAAGTGCATATCCGCATCCGCTGGCGTTGGCGAGAACAAAGCAAAGCTTGCTGCCCCGTCGACCGTTCTATTACCAGATACTCCGATGTGTTCAGGAACCCGGAGTCGCGGCACGTGGCTATCCATTTGATATAGTTGATATAAATAATGGTATATTTTTAATGTTAGCCGGTTGTATTTTTGGTTTTAATTGTGTTTAAAGCCTGCAGGGAATTAGTAACTGAGAGAAAATTATTGGCTTTAATATGGGTTCTGACATGGCGATGAAGACAGCGTATAATTCCATGCAATTCTGCAACCAAGGCGAAATAAGCATTGTTGAGTCTGACTTCATATGTAACGCCCTGACCTTCGAAAGCCTAAGCTGCCGGCAGTGTCTTGCCTCGCCATTTACCTTAGCTCTATCAGTATATTAAAGTAGGTGGTCCGAATATTTGTTAATTGCTGTAACTACCACCTTCGCCGTATAGAGAGAACTTATTGTATCTGGATTTCAGCAACGTCACGATATTTATTTGGAAATATTTGGGCGAAGTATTAATTTTTGTATAAACGTGATGCCAAATATCTTCGTAAGGCGGTAAGTAATTCTGGCAGTGGGTCGCCTGAGAAGAATGATTTGAGAGGACAGTGATCCAACTGTAGAAAGAAGTTTGTAGTGATCTATATTTCTCAATATGAAATGTTTCCGGAAGTAAGAAAGTGGAGGGCAACCGATTGGAGTGCTTATGCAGGCAACTGGAGAGGTTCGATACTCCTTCGGAAGGAGTGATGCGCGGGATTAAGGGATTTCAACAGTGATTTGCTATCCTAGGAGTACAGATAGCACCCGTAGTTGATTCTCGATAAGATCAGCGATCGGTAGATGTTGCAAAGGAATTTAAGGTTGATGTTACATCTGAAACTAGCCAGATACATTGATATATTTGGTGCATCTAAGTTTCAAGTGGGCAATATGAGGCTTCCAACTAAGCCTGGAATCGAAGGATAACTTGAGGAATTTGATAGTAGCCTTTTTAGGTTGAGGAAGGTTGTTTAGATTTAGGGACAAGCTAGAAGAGGAACGGTGTCGTCTGCAAAAATCAACATATACGGATATGCTCACCGAGATGGCTAGTCCATTGTTTTCAGACCAATTCTGTATTTTGTCAATAGAAAAACAACCTTTGTTAATATTGCGGAATGAAGCGAATAAAGAGTTTAGCCTACGTTATTTGAAAAATAAAAAATAATGTGGAAACGTTCGCACATACGTGAAAGAAAAAATCTGAAAAGGTGATCTTTTTTTGTTAAATCGATTTTACCGCAATTTATTTTAATTTTTATTTCGTATACCTCATTCGGATCTTAGTGATCTCTCTGATAAAATAATCCCTGAAAATGGCTGCTCAAAATACTACGTTGATGTATCTTTAAAACATTTTCGAAAATTGTTCGGCCTTAAATTTTAAAAATATATGATAAAGTTTCCCTTGTAATATCTCTTTCAGCGCTAGTCTAACGGGTGATTTTCTGCTATGTCTCTAGAAGAGTTTGAAGGTATTTACTTTTCAATTTTTGTTTTGTATAATTATACTTGGCGAAAGATGCGGTTTTAAAAAACATCTTTATTAAGTACATGATTTATTAACCAGTTTCGAATTGGTTCCGTATAATTTTTATAATTTTTCCACAAATGTACTTTATTGATTATTTTTAGGCCGATTATTCCATATAAATTGCCTGTTCAGTGTTAATATTCATTTTTTTTTTTTATTTTTTATGGTATGAAAACTTTTGAATTTTATAAGATTTTTTACATTATCAAGAATGCATATTGTGGAGAGTATGGTCGACCTCGAAAAGTTCTGAGACTACTGTTTTAATTTAAAAAACAATTATTTATTAGAAGGGGGAACATCTTTTATTGTAGTGTTTTTCTGATTTTAGCTCACCCTTTACTGCAAAAAATTTTAATATCGTGTCCCTATATTTTTTATTATTACCTATGTGTCATGGTACCAAACAAACGAGCTAATACTTTACAAAGACAATTACATTTTAAAATTTATAACTGATTTACAGTGTTCTTCAGGCACCAATTAGTAATAAAAAAAAAACTAAAGTAAATTCAATCAAAATTATATCAAAAGGGGCACACAAAAAAAATTACGTACATTCGAAAATATAAACACAATAAACGGCATGCACAATAATTCACACGATGCCGTAATATTTACAAACCGCGCAGTTTCATGACATAATTTTACATATAAAACTTATGATAAACAGCTCAATATCTGGATACGATTTACTTCCTGATTGATTTGGATAATGATCACAATTATCGATTCATCAGTATTATCACCTCTGTTTGACCTTTGTATCGTTGGAGCTTTTTTTTTTTTTTTTTTTTTTTTTTTTAGTATATCAATTGTTTCCTACTCTTGGTCTCTTGTTTCTTCTTCGTCTATATCGGCGAAATATTCTTAATACTTTGGAATTTGACAAATTTTCTGTCCGGCATTTTTTTAAAAATTACCTTTTAATTTTACTTATTATTTGCTTTGATATTTTATTCGTAATTATCTTCTTTATAGTGCCATACTCAGTTTCTGACCGTCGGCGACTACCTATTCGTACATCTCAGACAGATAAGTGTACCAGGCAATTATTAAACGTGTAATTTTAATACATAAATATAAAACACATATTTTTAGTTAAACTTACTCAGACGTGTTTTCAGAAACCACATAATATGTTGATTGTTATCACTATTATTACCGCCTTATTTCTATCCTAATCATGACATTATTTAAATTTTAAAATATGTTTCTTCTCCTCTTATATATATATCTTTGATCCGTTAAAAATTACTAAAAGTTTCACGAAAATTTTTTCAGAAATTTTATTCCAAAAAGTTTTCCCTTTTTTTTTTTTTTTTTTCAAAAACATTTGGTGCTATGGGTTTGAAATTTGGAGAAAAAAAATTCGTGCTTTCAGGTGTGGTAACTTTATTAGATCACAGTTTAAAGTAAAGGGTTTTTACTGAAACGATTAATGATGATTGCTAGGACGTATTGTTAAGAAATACCCTTTTCCGGACTGATATATAATAGTTCCCATTCATAAGTCACCGCTATACTTTTCTGTAGAATGCTTTATTTTTGAATTTCTCAGAGAACATGAATTCACGTTTGATTATACCGTGCAAATCAACAAACGTAATAAACATTATTTTAACTCTTTATTTTATTCTTCTAATTTCCGCTAGTATCTGTTTTAACCAAAGCTCATTCGATCATTTGAAAATGCTATTCGAAAAATTTTTCTCATGCACTACTTTTATTTTAACGAATGTTTTTGTCGTATTTTGACTTTCTTGAAAAAAAAAAAAAAACTGATTACGCACGTTGCTCTGCTTCTTCAAAAATGCGCATCTATCTTAAAAATTCACTGAACGCAAAACAGTAAACCTCATGAACGGAAATTTTGTAGACCTAGGAAAGATTAATTTAGGCATTTTCGTTGATCACAGTGATATTATTATTATTTTTTTGTATTACTTTTTATAATTGTAGTCTTGAAATTTTTTGAATAATTAATTTATAATAAGATAAAGTGGAAATAGAATTCTTTTGAAATTTGGAAAAAACGTAACACAAATCGGGTATTTTACGAATCAAGTTTAGAAACAAGTCTGTTTTTATCATTGTAACTTGTTTTTAAAGTGTAATATAGTAATATAGAGTTTATTTTCTTGTTAACGGTATTATTTTTATTTCAAATTTTAGAAATTGTATGAGGATTATCGAGCACAGTTTAAAACACGTGGCCGCATATTGTTAGATAAATGTTATCCACCCTGCGCCGGTTCAATCGCTTCGATTATACAGCTTCGTCAACGAATTGTATTCAGTGTAAATTCAGTGCAATTCTTAGAAAACGTGTAAGTCTATTTAGTTTGGCACGTTATTTTTGCCTTTTTGATATTTCTTGTAAATATTTGTACTCCGTGAATACGAACGGCCTGTTTTTTGAAGTTAGATTTCGTAAAATTTTTCTGTCATTTTCGTATTTATTGCATCGGTAAGCTGTATTCTGAAGTTTTCATTAAGGTGGACCATTACTTTAATATTCCAGGTAGGTTGAAATGTTGATTAAATCTATAAAAATGTTTATAATATTATATCTACTTTTTTTTGTATCCAAACTACAATTGAAAATCGATTAAGCCAATTGGTACTTTAAAATGATTGAACCGTTTTTTTTTTTACGCGTTATGGAATCATTTAAGGTGCTTAATTATTTTAAATATTTTTAATTCGAAAGAGCGAATACATTTAAATGAAAAGTAAACAACTCGGCGTATAAAACTGATAACGTAATTTTTTACGTTACGGCGTAATTGTACGTTTTTTCCCTCTCTAGTATAATATAAATTAATTAAACTGCTAGTTTTATTGATCGAATATTTGGTAATTTTAGCGTACCCGACGAATTCGATGTGTCCGAACAACTTTCAAAATGCGACCAACTATTATTACTTTTGGAAGATTTTGAAAGTGAAATTGGAGAATTATGGTGTGATACAATTCCACGTAAAATCGATGAATATCTTTCAAAGTCCTTATTTATCTTGCAACCGGATGGTACCTTGAAGATGAACTTTAATCGCGATGTATGGAAATCGTAGTTTTTTTAAATTCCTTTTTGATTAACGGTTTTACTCTATTTTTGATAGTGGAGGTTGCGATAAATGTGACTAATAGAGCCTATGCGACAACGTAAAAGGTACTGTTTCGAAAATTAGAAAGCAGATCAGGAAAATTTTAAATTTTAGTTTACTAGTACAGTAATATAGACTAATTTTTTCCCTATGCTTTTGTATTTTGACAAAAAATTGATTAAAAATGGATACATTTCCCTTAAAATTACGGCATTTTTAGAACTAGAAAATGTTTATCGTAAAAACATTTCTGTTATTACTATTGATATTATAAAATGATTTTAAATATAAAGACAGATAATACTCATTAAAGGTGGACTCCTACGTTAACATCGGCATGAACGTAAATCGTTATCGATTAATTGAAATCTTGCAGTTTTAGTTGTAAGCGGTTCAAGTTTCATGTGAAAGGGACAAATACTGCATGTTGTATAGTGGTTTTAAGCGTAAAAGTATAAATTTCGTCTCGTAAAATTTTATGATGTCTACTTTTTGCCGATCCGCGTTATGCGATTGAATTTTGCCGTCTTGCTGAAAAAAAACGCCAGCAGAAAAAATTGACGATTGAAAGAGGGTGTTCGGTGATACAACCGTATTTAAGAGTATTTTTGAAGCGGTAGGAATAATTGCTAATTGGTAGTCAGTAACGCTTTTTAACCTAGGAAACAACAACTCTGTCGTTTTTACGGCTCATAGGGTCTCCATCTGATGGTCAGACAATTCACCGTTACGTCGAATATGACGATGGGTGGTAGCGCATATGCACTATTGCGCGATTATTTAATACCGCCTCCTTGGACTTTTGGATAGAAATAAAATTAACTCGATGCATACTGCGTCAAAAAACAGGGTAATGAGTGGTGGAAAAGAATTGTTATGGCTGACTAAAGTTGAGTCCGTCGTTATGATTCAGTTAAAAAACAGTATAATAGTAAGTGATTGACGCAGGGTGGACCAACGTCGAAAAAAACTGCGAATACGGAAGTCAAAGCAGTGATCATTACAATTCTTTAATTATCGTAATATGGTGCACACACATTTGGTTTCATCATGTCAGTGTTACCATATTATTGTATTGGAGCAGTTGTTGAAAATTACAGGACGTTGTAAGTTACCCTAAGGCAACTGGTGAATTGATTTTTCGAACACAATAATTGAGTTCGTGGTTAAAAGAAACATCGCCACTGCATTGCATCCAGCGTATAGCCCGGATTTAGCACCAAATTACTGCTTCCTTTAGGCAAAAAAAAAGCAAAAAGGACGTCATTTTCGTTTAACTACAGCGGAGATAAAAACTTCAAAGGTGATTTTGGTTTTGGAGCAGCTTGCACAAAATAACTTCTAGCGATGAAAAGGCATAAATCTTTTTCTTATTTCGAATTTCCTCGTAATATGTTAATTTTCATTTGAGCTAATTCATTTCAGTTCGAGTTTGTAATAATTCTTATATTGTATCCACATAGATTTCTGTAAATAGATCTAATAATTTTCTCGGTATAACACACAAAAGCTAGTCGTTGGCGGTTCAGATTATTACCACTTGTATTACAAACAACGTGGCTTTTGTTTTAGATACATTCTTAAATCTAACTTACGCATTTCCTAGTTTTTGGTTCTTTTTTTTTTTTATATACTGTTGTAAGTAATTTTCAAAAGTATTTTTAGCGGATGAGACTCATGTGACTTATTAGCCGATTTTTTTGCATGCCAACTTTTAGAATAAGCCCAATGCTGTAAATCTTGCGCAGTTTCAGTAATCCTTTCAGGTTTTCTTTAGCTTAAACATTTTAAAAATTCTATACTTATTTCATTTGCTTAATTGCCTTTGTTAATCGGTTTAATTAATTTTTCATAACAACTAGTTTCTTTGAGTTTATCTTTAAACTTATACTCTGTTCTCGATCATCTGAAAATAATTCTTGTATATCATTTTTCCATACTTTTATTTGCTCTCACTAGTCAGTTATTGTATCGATCTTTTTACTGTTGATTAGCGCCATACATTTTTCTCCTATATGAACGAGTGAATACTTTAATTTTCTCGAGCAAGTGAAACGAATCGTGTCTATTTTGAAAATTTTCAAAATTTTTTGATACTTTTGTTTTATCCTGTTTTCTTTCATTCTCGTATTTTAAAAATTTCGCTATCCAGGCATTTATATTAATTTTCGAATTTTTCCGTTCGTTTATTAGCTGTAAAACTTCGTCAATCATTTGTTTTTGTCTATATTGTCGTTGATAAATTTATGCTCTCATCTTTTGCTTTATTTCTTCAACGGTGTTATTTTCTCAGGTACAATATTGTGTACAGTATTCTTTATCATTTTTTGTTATTATTGTAACTACTACTGTATATCTTTCTACTCGTTGGACCGAAATGCTGTAATAATAATAATGATAATAATAGTAGCTTTATAAAATGTTAAAACTTTTTGAAAATTGTTTTTCACTCCGTTGCACCTGAATTTTTTAAAATCTACTTTCTTCGCTGTTTCACCTTTACGTATTGATTTTAGATTGAACTTATATCAGCGGTTACCGGCTTATGATCCAAGTTAATATCTGCGCTTAGATAAGTTTTAACATTTTTTATTTCACTCCAGAATGTTAATCGTTATATGTAATATAATTTCGAACTATATGCTCCTTTGAATTTTGCGGAGATATGTACATAAATTATGTGACTGCTGTTTAAATTATGTTGTCCCATATCATTAGATTTTATTCTTAGAACCGATATCTGCCTCTGTATCTATCCAGTTTGAGAAGGCTTTATCTTAGATTGTATTTAATATTTACTCTTCTCAAACCCTTTGTACATCATTGGCCACCGTCTGAAAATTGTATTATAAACTTTTACTAGGTTACTCGATTTAGCAGGGGCACCGCGTGCAGACAGCTGCCAGAGTAGATATGGAAAGATTTTGGAATCCGTTGCTGGATTTTATATTACGCATCACATTCCGTGAGGTTATTGCCTAAGATGAAAATGCCTTCATTTGAAGAAATGATGCGTTATTCGCATACTTTAAGTCACAGTGTTAACAAATTTAATCAGTCTTTCACTTTGTACAGTAATAGATGCGTTTTAGATTTACTTTTATGTTTTAATCATTCATAGAGCAGTTTATTAATTTTTCAAGTACTAATTTTACGGGCTTCTTTCCAATCTTACTATAAATTGATATACCAAAATCGGCTATCTGTTACTTAAAGCTTCCTTTAAAGTAATTACTATTATAATCTAATAACGAAACAACTAAAATATGTAATATTTAGCTTTTGAAAATTTTATCGTGGAATATTTGCAGAAACAAAATATTTATCACGCTTGTATATTTTAGTTGTTTGTTATTAGGACATAAGTTCTACAGAGATTTAATATTAAATCTTCTTTTTCTGTAATTATACTTTTGTTGAAGTGTAGTGTAAATTTTGTAATAAGAAACAGGTGCTGGAATTCCCAGTGGTGTAACCTTTGTTCAAGGATTTAGAACTACACAACGGCTGGAATTTTTTGTTAATAATAACTGAATTAATAACGGAACATTTTTACAGTTTTCATTCGTTTCGGTTTATTTCTATTCTGTAATGTCGAAATATGGAAAATAAAGTCTGCGGAAATTCTGCAAAAATATTAAAAATTATTAGCCGTGTGACAACCCTTACAATCGGAGCAATTTTTGGTTATGCTACTGGAAATTCCGAATTTGACATAGAACGGTATCATTTAAATATTTTGTAATTCATTAAGTTAGCGAGTGCATTTATTAGTTTTTAATTTTTCAACTGAAATTTTTTTGATCAACAAGTGTATTTTACAAACATTTGCGTACTTTATTTATTAAAATTTTATCGAATTTTTAAAAATTCTTTAATGACGAAACAGTCGTTGGAAATTCACATTTATTTTTTATCGCTCGAATATTAAAGAACCAGCACAGTGTATACGAATGTATTTTGTCGAAACAGCTAACGATTATTCTGAAAGAGACACGATACTTGAAACTGTTAAAATACGAGCACATACCAGAATGTGCGGAGAAATTTTATGACAGATCGGAAGAGCTACATCGGTGCTTACAAATGCTTGGTTCCTCTATTCTATGGTATACGTATAACAAATTCATTGACTATTTTCAAAAGTATTTGCAGTTGCTTATAGCGTAAAATGTATAAATATTCGCGCATGTGCAGGTACAATGAAATAAAGATAAACAGTAAGCTGGAAGAAATTAATCTGATAGATACATATTTGGCGGAAATTCAGAATGAGATTGATACGGTTCAGTGTACTTTAGATTGGAATTCAGGTATTCCGGTCATACGTTTAAGATTTACATGTTTTTTTGTTTTTTTTTGTGTATAATTTATACGTAATTATCACTATTACTTCCAAAATATTGATCATTTCATAAAATTACACCTACGTCTGCATCGTATTTTTCATTCGCCATCTTTTTAACGTGATCCGTGTAATTTCGGCAAACTAGTATTTTTTTGGTGTTATGATCTAACTGTAATTTGTTTTCTGTTTGTAGATATTCAAAAATTTGTCGATCGTATATATGAAACAACCAATGACCTGTATTTGAGAATAATGAAAATTCGTGAAAATTTGAGCGCTATAGAGAAATTATCCTGTCAGTGGAATGATATTCCGTTATTTTCCAGAAAAGATACTGTAGGATTACTGTTTCCGTCAGATCGAGCTGAACAGATATCTGTAGCTGGCAGGAGGTAATTATTGTGAAAGCTCAAAAAGATTTCCTTTCACCGTTTATCGATTTACTGTTAAAGGATGTGGTAACAACGTTGATGGTATCGGTGCGTCATCAGTTTCCTTGATTCCTAGTCATCATGCTAGTGTATATTTTTATACGGTTAGATCATTTTATTTTCTGTTTCCGCCTTCTTCCTTGAATTCTCTTCTCTCACTAACTAATTTTTTGCGAATTCAGTTATCGAGTGATCTGTCCGAAAAATTCAAGGCAAAGTTATTTTATTTTTTTTTTGCAATTGATAATCTTCATTTTTGATTTTTAAGTGCTCTCTAAAAATTGATTTATTTTTTTTTGTTGTAGTTACTCATTCATCCACATTTGAAATGCTTTTGTGAGTATTGTGTATTCCCCTTTTCTGAAATCCAGATTTCAACGCTTATATAAGTTGTCTTTTTCTTTTTTTTGTCATTTTCAATTGGGTATGTTTTATAATATTTCAACCGTCGCAGATTTTTACATGATTATGCCAGCAACAATTTTCGTTTTCTATTTCACAACCTTCTATTATGGCTTCTTGCCGCCTGCATCAGCTGTTCCATTGATGATTTTCTAGTTCATTATATCCTTCTTCGACCTCTTCCTCGTTTCCCTTCTGTTTTTCCCGGAATAATCAAACATAATAGTTCATATTTTTGTCCTCGTATAATATGACCAAAATATTTCTTTCTCTTTTTTTTTTTATTTCTTCAGTTATCTTCCTTTCCGTTCCAGCTCTCTTTAGCACATCTTCATTAGACATTTTCTGTATCCAAGGTATCTTCAAAGCTTCTCTATGTAGCCACAATTCGTACGCCTCGAAATATTTAAGTTTATTTTTTCGGTATAAGTCATTGCTTCAGCCCCATACATTAGAATCGGATATATGTATCATTTTATGAAGTTCTGTCTTATCAGTGATTGGTTTGTTAATCATTTTTTAAACTTTTCAAATATTATTTTGACCCGCTCGCATCTTCTTTTGACTTCAATATTTGGATCAAGCTTGTCCGTAATATAACATTCTAAGTACTTGAATTGTTTAACTTCTTCTATGTTTTTTCCATTAATCTGAAGTAACTCTTTATAAGAGTCAGCCAAAAGAACGGTGTCATCCGTATAGCGGATGTTATTCATGTACTTTCCATTTATCCGAATCCCAACCTTGAGATTTCATAACGCTTGCTCAAAGATACTGTCTGCATACATATATTGGCCAGATGGTATATTAAGGATTCTAAATAATTAAACTTTCGGAAACTATATCCCTTCATCCTGGAACTGATTACTACTTGTGTTCCATTAACCTCTGTTAGACGATCATTCTAGAGCGCAACCAGAGGTCGTCATTTAAAATGGATTTATATATGTATTTTAAACATGTTTTTCACAAGACGAACCATAACATCCTTTTTGTGCCTATTGTGAATTATAGTGACGGTTTATATTTACTTTTTATTATAATTAATAGTTCATTTTAAGTTTACATTTTTTTCTAAATCAAAACGTAGTTGATGTTGCAATATTAACTGAAACGCACTTAACCTATGGTAAAAGTTTTAGAGTACCCGGTTATAAGACATATTCTATTCAACATCCAGATAGAACTGCTCATGGGGGCACAATAATTATGATAAAAAACTCCTATCGGCAACTCGGGAACAACGCTTTTCAGATAATTTCAGCTAATATTAATGTCAATGTAGGCTACTTAACTGTGGTTTAGAAGGAATAACAAAGGCCAAAACGGAGATATTAGAAAGAATGGCTCGAGAGGAAAATGGAAATGTGTTGACATTACCGGAAACTTATGTAGCTGACGGGAAACAGTTGCCCAAAGTATGTGGCTTTGAGATGGCAGCAGTTGTCTGCAGTAGAATACACGGAATAGTCACCTTTGTGAAAAAAGGCCTTAAATGGGAACTTATTAATGCAAAGGAAGACCCCGGAGGGACAGCCGTCATTGAAATAAAAATAGCTGACATATCAATAGTAAACGTTTACAAACCCCCGAGTACAAACTGGCTTAAACCGATAATTCAAATCACAAATGACAGGACTATCATTACTGGGGATTTCAATAGCCGTCACACATTGTGGGGCTATACAGAAATAAACAAAGATGGTGACATCTGGTTGAGTGGATGGAAACAGAAAATTTATACTTGGTTTTTGATCCGAAACAACGAGGAACATTTCACTTAGCAAGATTGAAACGGGACACTAACCCAGATCTATGTTTTATCACCACTAACCAGGAATGCAGGCCAGTAATTCAAATTTCTCGTAGAGTTCTAACAAACTTCCCGAAAAGCCAACACTAGCCTTAATCGAAACCGATTTTAAACTACCACAGATGGAATCAACACCGAAACCTCGCTGGAATTTTACGAAAGCGGACTGGGACAACTTCAATAATACTTTAGAAGATAGCGTCAGATGAATACCGCGAACAGCAAACAACTATGGACGCTTCCAAAAGCTTGTTATAAGCACAGCAAAAAAGTACATACCTAGAGGTTACCGGAAAACATATGTTCCAGGTTGCAATGAAACCTGCAATAAGCTATATAAAAAATACGAAGGGACAGGAGACATTGAAACGGTAAATAAACTCATAAAGGCCTTAGATGAAAATCGACGAAGCAGGTGGATACAACTGATGGAAAAACTTGACTTTAGGAAAACAAGCCGAAAAGCATGGAATCTCCTACGAAAATTAAATGGAGAAGAAGCAGCAGCGAAACAAAAAGCTGAAATCAGCCCTCACGAAATTGCTAGTCGTATTATAAAAATATCAAATCCTACTAATATAGACAAGAATTTCAGCAGAAAAGTAAGAGAAAGAAAGAATGTACTCGGTAAAGATGAAATATACCCAGAATTTGTGAAACACCTAGGCAGAAACACTATAAGATGGATTCTCAAACTTTTTAACAACATCCTCGAAACTACGAAACTCCCACCACTTTTTAAGACATTTAAAATAATTTCCATCCCGAAACCAGGAAAAGATCTCTCTATGGCGGAAAATGATCGCCCAATATCATTGTTAAGTGTTATATATAAGACCCTTGAAAGAATAATCTATAACCGTATAAAATTCATTATAGATGATAGGATGCCGATAGAACAAGCGGGATTTGGGCAGGCCAGAAACTGCGTGGATCAGATAAACGCGTTGACGACGCATATAGAACACGGCTTTCAACAAAATAGGAAAACATCGGTAGCATTCTCTCGGCCGCCTACGATAAAGTATGGCGAACTGGATTACTGACAAAGTTGCTCGAAATAATTCCGTGCAACAGTGTTATCCCCATTGCTTTTTAATTTATATATATCTGCAGATTTGCCAACAGCTGCATCTCGGAAATTCATATATGCAGACGATTTAGCATTAGCCGCACAGAACAATAAAATAAATGTCACAGAAGCTACACGTACGGAAGACCTACATACATTATCTGAGTACTTTAAACAATGGCGATTGCAACTAGATAAAGAGAAAACTGTGGTATCATGCTTTTACTTAAACAATCGAATGGTGAAGAATAAAATTAACGTAACAATTGATGAACATGAATTAAATCATGAGGACACCCCGAAATACTTGAGCGTCACTTCGGATCGGCAGTTATCGAAAATACAGCTGCCAAAGTACGAACAAGAGTAAACATAATTCATAAAATAGCAGGAACAACTTGGGTAGCACCTACAACAACATTACGAACTTCCACTCTGGCTTTGATTTTCTCAGCTGCTGAATACGCAGCGCCAGTATGGCTGAATAGTGCTCACGTCAACAAAGTCGACGTTGAACTAAACTCAGTCATGAGAATAATAACAGGCACCTTGAGATCCACTCCAGTAGCGTGGTTACCAGTATTGAGAAAGATCATGCCTTCGGAGTTACGGCGAAAAGAAGCTGCGGTTAAAGAATGGATTAAATATAAGGAAAATATAGACCTGCCAATACATCGGGACACGGACGCAACGGATCGCTTAAAATCCAGAAAGCCTGTGCATAAAACTATAGCAAAACTAATCGCCGAGAATTTTAATGGGATTCAGGAGTGGAGAAAGAAATGGAGTCAGAACAATCCAGACAGAAGAGGGATCTTTCCTAATCCAGATGACAAGCCACTAGGCTTTGGCCTACCAAGGAGCATCTGGACAAGGTTGAACCGCTTCCGAATGGAACATAGAAGGTGTGGGAAAATGATGAAGAGATACGGATTTGAAAATGAAACGGCATGTGACTGTGGCGAGATGGAACAGACAATGCATCATATGCTGAAGGAATGCCGGAAGCGAGCTTTGGTGGGTGGCTGGGAAGAGATTATCAAATTGACCGGCCTAGCGACAGAGTGGCTACAAAATTTTCACGTTATAACACGTATAAGAATATAACATATAGTCGGTGACGACGTAAACGCGAAAATTCATATGCGATACTGATCTCTGTTTAATCATTGGTTAAAGCGTTTAGTAATAGTAATGCTTTTTCGCTGATTTTAACCCATTTTTGATACCCGTAGACATACGAATAAATAATAAACTGTGGCTGAAATTTACTGTCATCCAGGATTCATAATATCTTCCACAGAATATGATAATATTTTTTCTAACTTAGATAATAGATTCATCTGTGGGATGATTTTAATTCTAAAAGTGTATTATAGGGTTCAAGAATAACAAACAACCCTGGGGAAAATCTTATAGGCGCAATTAATCGTAATTCGTTGAAAATATTATCGCAAACGACTTCAACTTACTGGCTAGAACATTCGAACGGGCTGCCGGATGTGTTAGATTTTTATGTCACACGTTGCCTTCTTCACAATTATAATAAAATCTGCGAAACAAAAACAGATCTATGTTTAGATCATGTCATGGATATACTGGGTGCAAATCCAATACAAAGCCATAAAAACAAAAATGATAGAACAGGCTAGAGCTGCTATAAAAAGGTTAACAGACAAACCGCTACCCACCGTTGAAAACCCTATATAATAATAGACTTCACACAAAGCTAAAAGAAGCAATAAAAATATACAAAAATAAATCATTTGAATAATAATTTAAAATCGTCAAATATAAAAGACAATTCATTATGGTTTGCTGGAAAATAAAAATCTGTAGCAAAGGTAAAAAGTGAATAATTATGGGTTAACAGCATTTTCCTTTTTACTCGAGCAATTTCATTTACTGTTTTTTATTAGAGATAATATAATATTTTATAAATATTCGGAAATACAACGGTATTTAATTGCTCTTCAAACGTGGACTTTTTACGATAATATTCTAACTTCGTTTTGATGTAAAAATGATTTTTAAATTATAACGGTTATAACGGGCAATTTAGAATTTCCAGGAACTTGTTAGTATTGAAAAATTTTTCTCCGTCTTCAAAAAGGCAAGAATTAAAAGTTACTCTAGCGAAATTGTAGCTTTCATAAGTAAGGAAAAAACTGATATATTACAAAATTTTGAATTTATATACTCTCACGGTGCTTGCCAGAATTGTGTAAGGATACCTTTTCATGGAAATTATTATTAAAGGAGTTCGCATCAATCACTTACATTCGGAAACAACTTTAAAACATTGCATTTTAGTTATTATAATTTTCATGGCAGTTATCCGTAATTTCCCTTTTTTATAAATTTTCAATTTTTATTCCTCAGCTTTTATCGTATTTGTTACGTATCTTCAACAATGATATTTTATTTTTATTTTTTATATATTTAAAATATATATATATATATATGTTTACTACTTTTTTCCGTTCATTGATATATTTTGTACTTTTGTTTTGATTTTGTTGATGTATAATTGCCGAATAGTTGTGTTATAACAAAATTCTAAATTGTGCAAATTTTAATTGCATGTATAAAATTTTCTAGGTACATTGAAATTTTTGAAACCACCAGAAAGATATTTAATTTATTGGACCATAATATAAGACTTTTTTGTAATTTACCGGCAAGAAATAATGATATTTCTGTAGAGAATGATGGAGAATTAAACGAAGCTGATGAAGGTAAATTTGCTTACCATTAAAAAAAAAAAAAAGTTTAAATATCACGCTAAAACATTATAGTGAAATAATGCACAAGTTGAATATGGAGTAGTTTCTGCTTTATCAAAATAAGTACTAATTCTAAGATCATTTTGTGCACGTAAAAATTGCAAAGAATTAGCGAATGGACTTTTATCAGATTTTCCGATTTTAATTCGTTTATTCAAGAATTTGAATCATATTATTATAACCTTTATAACGTCTTTGAACCAAAGAATGATGTTTGCCTACATATTGTCGTCATGAGCCTGCCATTGAGTAAAGTAGATAAAATTCTGATTTTGTGTCTGGAATTCTGGTCTTACTATGCTGTGGGAAATGAAAAACATGGATGAAATTTTGTATTGTTATCTTTTTTCTTTTAGATCAGCAGACGGCATAGTGTGTTCCGTATATATATATATATATATATGTATTTCTCGAGTAATATTCGAACCGGGTAAAGTAACGTAGTTGATTAAATGGTTCGAACGGTTGGGAAGTTGAAATATAATTCCGATGTCGCACCAACACAATTAAAATATAACGTAAATTAACAAAGGCTAGACGTACCGCCTGACTAAAGCGACGCAATTTTGGTAAAATTATATATATAATAAGAATGATGTGTAAGTGCGATTGATCAGGCAGTGCCGGCAGCTGATCGACTAGCGGGGTTTTCGCGACTCTTTCGGTTGATCAGTGATTAAGTCCATTGAGAATCAGTTTTGCTATACACAGTTACCGTTGTCGAAGCGATTGCGTGATCGGCGGACTCGCATCAACTTTCAAATAAAATTTGTTATCCGTCGTCTTAGTTATTATTACGAGTGGAAGAATTTTTTGTGTATATTTATTATTTTTTTTTGTTCGTCGTCGCTTATTCGTGTTTTATGTTCCGATAATATGATCATAGTTTCAAATTCCTTCCAGTCACCGAGGAAATTATATGTTGTGGATTTATGAGAATATATATATATATATTATATTTGATTATTAATCGAGTTTTATTTGTGTCAATTACGCGAGCCTCCAGGCGAGGCTGATAATTGGAGAGGACACTGCGGTTCGAGCTGCCGTGAGATAGTTAGATTTTAGCTTGAATGGTTTGTTCATCCTTTTTCGTTTCGTTAAAGTCGTGATTCTGAAAAGTGTGGAGAAGTCATATTCAAGAGCTACAAAGCTTGAGCACACGATAATATTAATAATAAAAATTGTTTTTTATTTATTTTTTTATACGCATGTTTTTTTAATATTTCAATTTTAACTGTTGTATGGTGTTTTTAATAAAAACAAAAATTGCTTAGTAAATATCTAATTTTGAAAGCATTTATCATTCTTTGTTACAAGATATGTTCACCGCTTCGATCGTCCCATTTATATTTACATAGTATTTTTAAATATTTTCTTTAATACAGTACACTCATCTGTTTCTTAAGTTTGTCAGCGAGTTCACAACCATCAAAATATAGACGCAAGATCATATTTGCCACCGAATTTCGTGTTATCTAACTTTTAATTATTTGAACTTATTGTAATCGTTATATTTATACAGATCAATTTTGTTAACTAATATTCGTAATTGTCGATTTTTGGAAATATGGTTTATTTGGCGTGGTATATTTAGAAGAAGAAGGAACATATTGAGTAATCTAACGAAATTTGATTAGTTTTTTTCTGAGGCTAATACAATAGTAATCCATCACCAAGTCCGTTGCGCTAAGTAAGGATGTGGTGACGTCATGTTGCTTTTACGATTTTCTTCCATTTATCCCGGTCCATTGTCAGATGGAATGCTTTCGACGTGCCGTACTCAGTTAGTCTCCTTACTTGGTCAACCCATCGTATGGAACATCTCCCTCTAGGGCACTTTCCCTGTATCTCTCGCTATGTGACCGAAATATCTTATTATACTTTCATTGATTCTAATTAGCAAACTGTTATCGATTTTCAGCTCGTCTAGAATTGATTTGTTAGTTCGGTCGGCCGCCCAAGATATCCCCGGAGTATTTTTCTGTATACTCCTATTTCAAAGACATTTATTCGATTTATATCTACTTTTTGATAGTTCACGTTTCCGATACATATGTTGCAATTTCGAAAAGCAGTGTATTAACTAGTTTTAGCTTAGAGTTATTTTCGTGTCCTTCCATATTTTTTTGTGCTTCGTTGTTGCAGCTCTCGCTATTGCAAGACGTCTACGGATTTCTTTTTCACATCTTCCTGTGTTTGTAATTACTAATCCGAGGTAATTAAACTCGCTTATTACTTCGTATGCCGCAATTTTTTTAGTTTACTGCCGATCCCTTTTGGCCCTAGCAATTATTTAGCCTCTTTGCACTGTATTTTCTCTTTTCTTCAAACATTTTCTGTTTAAAATTTTTACATTAATTTACATTACACAGCGAGTTGAACTTGTAATTTGAAACTCCTTAATTCTACCCCCCTCCCCCGAAGTAAGCATTGTAACCGTTTTTGCAAAGCCTGTTAAACGTTATTCTGTAAACTATTCTTTTTTATATTCTAGATCTGTGGTAGTAAATATTGTATTGAACTGTTTGTACGGGAATTTTTCAACAAATAATGTTAATTACGATAATGATCAAAATTGACTACATATCTTGTTCTCGAAAAATAAAAACAGGGTAATTTTTGTATTTTTGTATGTTAGAATTATGTTGAAAGTTTGATAAACTATATGTTGGCACTAGGGAAGAATTACTATATGAAACATGGATCTCCTAGAAATGTAAACTTTATTAAAGAGGTATTCTTGACTTCTTCTTCTTCTTCTTGGTCGTAATCCCCCGAAGGAATGTCGTGACCATTACACTACAGCATCTTCAATTTTTTTCCGCCATTGTATTCGATCATCCACCATCCGTTTACATTCGATAATTTATTTTTCCTTTAATAAATTTCTAATTATATCCGTCCATTTAATGTTTAATCTTCCTCTTGGGCGTGTTCCTTGCACTTTCCCATCAATTATTAATTGTAGAACAGAGTGTCCGTTACGCATAGTATGGCCAAAGAACCGCAATATACTTAATGAAACATTGCCGGATAATCTACGCTTAATGTCGAGTGTATGTAAAATGGAAGCATTCGTTTGCTTTGCTGTCCAGAGTATCCGTAACATACGTCTCCAAACCCACATTTCGGAGCTATCTATACGTTGTTTATCTTTTGCTTTCACCGTCCATGTCTCTGCCGCGTACATAAATACAGAGAACACTAAACTTCGTGCTATCTTCTTTTTCACCGTAATTGTGATAGAAGAGTCGCACCATATTCTATTTAACCGACTCATTGTATTCCGGGTATTCTTCGTTTTATTTCGCCCGTTGAAGTGCTTTTGTCTTCAATAAGAGATCCCAAATATATATAGTATGCACTGTTTCATAATCTTGGATTTGTTTTTCTGATTCCTGTATTAATTTACCTCGATCTGTTTACTTTCAGTTTTGATTTATTCTTATTTATCTTTAGTCCATATTTTGTGCTTATCTTATCTAGTCGGTCCAGTAATATTCTCATATCGCCAACAGAGTCAGTTATAATCGTTAGATCGTCTGCAAAGCGTAAATTATTAATGATCCTTCCACCAATAGATATACCAGCCTCCAATCCGTCCAGTACTTGCCTCAAGATGTACTCACCGTAGAGGTTGAAAAGTAGAGGCGACAGGACACATTCTTGTCTTACTCCTTTTTCTGTTTTAAATTTTCCTGACATTATATCGTTTTCAATACGCACTGTATATATATTATACTCGTATAATTATTTTATTAGATATACCAGATGCTTCAAAATTCCCATTTCCATGAGCGCAGGCCACAGTTTTTCCCAGGGTACATTATCGAACGCCTTTGAATAGTCAATAAAGCACAGCACTAACGGAACATTATGTTCTCTAGTTTTTTCAGTTAGCTGGCGTATGTTTAATATTTGTTCCCGAGTCCCTCTTCCTTTGACAAAGCTCACTTGTTCCTCGGGAATTTGTCTGAACGTAAATCCTGTTAGCCTTCTATTCAGAACTCGAAGCATTATTTTGCTGGCATGTGGGATTAGTGAGATAGTTCTAAAATTTTCGATTCTTGTCTAGAATTTTGGGCATTTTGTTGAGCTTGATAGGAAAAAAACAAATAATATTTTTACTGTCCATTTTTTTTTTTTTTTTTGGTATTTATTGATATTTTAAAAATATACAAAAATAAAAAAATATACTTCAAATCAAAAAAGTTTTATAAGTTTGCATAATGGGGGGGGGGGTGTTTTGATTGACACGATTACAGCCCTACTGGTTATCTAAGATAAAATTTAAAAAAAGATTATTAATTAGTACCAATGTCGTTACAGCCCCTATCTAAGAGAAAACGAATTCGTTTTTCGCAAAATGGCGGCTGTCAGAAGAAAAAAATATATTTTTCGACCTTTTTGTTTTTATAATTTTTAATTTTTTTAAATAGTAAAAAAAGCATAATTTTAAAATCAGAATAGTAGCGGTGATAGAGGGTTATATATTGATGGTTGGTACAAAATTTGAAGTAAAGCGGTTAAATAGAACTTGAGATGATATCATGTCAACTATGTTGAGAAAAGTAGTTTTGAAAAAACGTGTTTAAAGTTTTGAGTAATTTTTAGGCAGCCGCAGCAGTTCTAAGTTATAGAATGGTATGTTATACTTACATTTTGTTAATCGGCGATTTCACAGGGTGTATCTTCTTCGACTTCAAACTAGATATTTTCGGAAGCTCGTTCTGATTTACGAGCAGTTCTAGTTTCCTTAGAAAACAAAAGCTCGTTGCTCGGAACGCTCAATTCGACTATTGTCCCCCGTTTAGTAGCGAACGCATAAGCTTTGTCAGCAGTGTGCGTACATCTACGTTTCTCAAAGATTGAAGCTAAATCGAGCTGAACTGAACACTGAACACGAAAAGGTTTTCTTCAAAAAAATACGTTACTGCGACTTTCGATTAATCGTGTTTGTGGTCACCTATATTTATACATTTATATAATGTCTGGCTAGCTCCGGCATGATAGGCTTAGTTGCTGCGCCACTAAAATAGATATAACTCCGTAAATTATTGTAATTTTAAAATTTTCTTTCGAGGGTACATTCTTAAAGGTCTGAATTTTAAGAATATGAAAAAAAAAAATTGATTTTTTCAAAATTCTAGACTAGAATACCCCCTTAAGTGTAGATGTAATTTATTCTGAGAAAAATATATAGTGTCTCATAAGTAACTGAGAAAGTTTCTGAAAGTTTATTTGGAAAAGTATAAGTAAAAGTTGTAAGCGTGTAAAAAATATTAAATATTTGAATTTTGTATGAGAATATTAAACTGCGATTTCTCAAATAGCTTTTTCTCTCCTTTTATTGCAAGAAAGAAATACTGAATTTTTAAATATAATTTTTAGCATAATATGTGTACATATATGCGTTGTTTACTTTTCTCGTCCGCCCTCAAGGGGTTTATCAACCCGCTTGTTCAATCGTAGCCACGTGGCATTGTTTCTTATTAAACTGTCAAAAATGCTCTTCGAATATTAAGATTTTAATTATTTTTGGCTATTCGATTAATACTGAAACACTTTACAATTTCTATATTACAACATATAATCAGAAAGGAAAAGAAAACACTGAAAAAAGTAGAAATTTTTTATATACATAAAAATATGTAATATATTTTACCATAAAACGAATTGGGTCATTTTGACTTAAGTGTTGGGCTGTCGTTTTGTGTAATTATATTGTGCCTCATATAAAGGATCGTAATCATCGTTACTATTATGAAGTATTATAGAAATTTTCATTCGAAATTAAATGTGTATTTATTTCGAGATTATTCCACCAGAAATTCGTTTTCTCGATGAATTAATTTTACACTTGTAAAATATACTTTTTGATATTACAATATAGTTCGTAAAACATTATTTGTTTAATGCAGTTAGAAAAAGTATGGTCTCCGCCGCACCAGCTGTACCGCCAACGTCAAAATTACTACGGGCTGCTCGGAAGTCTATACAGGCAAAAAAATTTGAATTAAAGTCGTACAGAGAAAACCAACGCGGCAGGAAGTTAGAATTTAGTTTTTCAAAGTTATATACTTCGGTATGTTTTATTATCTTTCGTATATAATTTTTTGAAAAAACATGCATTTAAAGTTTTTGAACTACTAAATGAATTCGTATTGAGTTATGTGTGAACGAACTCAGGAAGCAAATTTTAAAAATGCCAGCAGTGTAATATTTTTTCGGTATAGGAAGGAAGCATAAAAATATATGATTTTCAATTAGTTTTTAAAAAACTGTCGATTGTAAAATTGCATTTTAATCCGAGAGTATTACCTGCAAGTACGAGTACTTGAAAAAAACTTTTAAATCTGGCTGTATATATTATTTAAAGCCCTAAGAGATAAGTTAAATATTTTCAAAATTTCGAATTCTGTTCGAATAATCTGTTTAATTAAGAATAATCTTCTTTTTTGTGACAGTAAATTCTGTTTTTTTTCAATAACTACTGCTAACAGCTTGTTTGCGATTACGAAAAACAGTTTTTTAAGCTTGTGTATCATTTTTGCTCTTTAATCAGAACTCATTTTAATTCGTCAAAATAACTCATATAGTTCAATGATGACGATGGTTTGTTCGGATTCGATATTTCTCATCAGTATAATCATCGTAATCGACCTTGTTTTTTTAATAAATAACTGTTAATTCTTCTTTATAGTTCCGTACTTAATTCCTGATCGTCGGCGACTACCTATTCGTACATCTTAGCTGTACAGATATAGGTAGTGTACTAGGCAATTATTATATGCAACGCAGGTGTACACACGCAAGACTACATTCGGAACTGATAGTAATCGTTTGATTTATCGATATACAAATGCAGTGCTGTGTGTGTCTGCTGTGTACTGACCTAGCGTGCATACGATGTTGTACGTGGTGGTTTTCCCATTGCCTTCTACGTGATTATTAGCGATTATTTATTTAATTCTTGTAATAAGTTTTTTCGTTGCTCGGGATCGAACCCGTGACCTCCGTAACGAAAGTCAAACGCTCTAGCAACTAGGCTATCGATTATAATTTTTTTATTGTTAGCTTTATTCTCCAAAAAAAATTTTCATTCCATTTCATGTTCTTAGCGTTTTGTTTGGGAGAATACTTTTCAAAAATATTCTAAACAAGCGTTTAGTGGCTCGATTATTACGTAACCCTTTTAACGTGTTCGACTTTTGTCTTAATTTTGGTTATTCCAAATTTGTCTTCCTTTGCGTTTTTGAAATTTATAACAATTTCTTAAGTAATTTTGCCATTGCTTTCCACGTGATTATTAGCGATTATTTATTTAATTTTTGTAATAAGTTCGTCGTCGCTCAGGATCGAACCCGTGACCTCCATATCGGAAGTCAAGCGCTCTAGTAACTAGACTATCGCGACATAACTGTTAATTAGAAAAAAAAAAATAGATTTTTTTCAGAACAATATCCGAGAATGGTTTTCTCACAAATTTCTCCGATAGCTTGCTAAAATAGTTATTTTATCCCCTCAAAAAATGTATATACATATATATGTGTGTGTGTGTGTGAACTGAGGGGTCTTGCTGTCTGCTCGCTTCTTTCGCTAATACCTTCCTAGTATTTTTAATAAAAGCTTGTCCGGCTAATCGCATATGTTACAGACCTTCCCACCTTTGATATCGTTTCTGGTACTGAAGGAAGCGAACGCAAATAGATTATTATAAATTCTAATATTTTGTCGTAATTATCTCTTCAGAGTCGTATAGCAAATGTTTAAATTTGAGTGGCCAGTTGTCAATTGTGGAAGATTCATTTTATTTTTATAAAATCAAACATTCAACGATCAACCTGTTTCGTTTACAAACGATAAAGCGCCACAATATTCACACATTCTATTGTCCTGTAATAAAAATCTGAGTATTTTAAATTTAACTTATCAATTGATTTTGACTACTTACTTTCAAAGTATATTTTAGTGCGTTTTGTGTTTTGTGGCAATTTGTTGCTCGGTTCAATTTTTTATCTTTCTTTTACGATTAACACAGATGGTTTATTAGCGTGATAAGTCTTAAACATTTTTGACGGTTTCTTTCTGTAACTTATCTGACGATAGTTGTTTGCATCCCATTTTTTATAAAATTTATAAAACGGTAAGCACAGTAAGCGGAAAACTTTTTTTTGGGGCGGTAATTAAAACGTAAGAATTTGAGAACGTCGAGCATCAAAAAACTTGTTCAATGGAGATTACTACATTTTCAATTTTTAGTGAAAAAATTAAAAAAAAACAAAAAACAACTAATTATTTTCGACTATTTGATTATATTTGAAATAGTTTTACTTATCACGAGAGATCGGAGCAGGCAGGGAAATTTTTAAACCGATCACAGCACAAATAAATGTAAGCAATGTATGTTTTGTATGTATTATGATCACAGTGGGCATAACGAATTCATTACGAATTATGAATTCTGATATAATCCCATACTTTTTGAAATGAAATAGGATTAGTTTTAACTGAAGTTAAATGCAACAAACCATTAACATTAGCTGATTCGCAATCGTGATTTTTCAACATGCTTAAAACAAAAAATCGTAACTTCTAATTTGTTATTTATCGAGTGTGAAACATTGTGTGAATGAATTACTGAAAGTTTATTGTGTAAGTTTATAAATATAACATAATTAAGCAAATATATACCACAAATGCGTATAGCTGCGCGAGCAGTGGCATTATTATTATTTTTAAACTGTAAGTGTTGAATATAAATTTATTAATTACAAAGAAGTACAATGGCCAACCGGGGCTTTACTTTTTTTTTTTTTTTTAGTTCAAAAATATGTAATGCCATTGTTTACAGATATTAATATTATTATATCGTTTTCTGGCTATTCAAACTTATAATCGGACATAATTTTAAGTTGTTTCATTCCACACTTAAAGTTAAATTAAATTAAAATTTCCAACACAGTACAAACACGTTCAGTTAAATAGCTTTCTGAATCTACATATACTTAAGCAATTTAGAATTTACTTATGCTAAGTTAAATAACGTTCATATATATATGCTTACTTCTACACAAACATATACACACATACACATATTTCCATATACATATACACCTACCTCCTAAGTTTTCTGCAATCTCCGTGATATTAAATAAGGCGTCATGTTGTAAAAAACCGTATTGGTTTTTGCTGAAAAAGTCAATCTTATTCAAGTAACTCAGAATTTTAACTTTTATACATTTTTCGAAAATTTTAGAGAATGTTGGTAGTAAATAAATCGGTCTGTAATTTGCTACTCCAGTAGCTTTGCCATTTTTAAACACTGGTGTGATAATCCCCAGTTTAAGTGAATTTGGAAATGTACTAGATTTGACAGAATTATTAAATAAATAAGTTAATGGTTTTATGAAGAATTCTCTACATTCTCCTTCATTAATGTAATAGATATTCCATCGAATCGGGAGTGAAAAAATAGCACTTCTAAATAAGCATTCCTACGGATTCGATGGAATATCTATTATATTAGTAAAGGAGAAAAAGGAGAATGTAGAATTCTTCATAAAACCATTACGTGAAGAATAGAAAACTGTTTTTGTTACATTTTTGTAAACCATAAGTATACAATAAACAGCACACGCATTCAGCCAATAGCAAAGGGATTGTAAAATGTAAAAGGCAGTGTGTTTAAAAATAGTTGCAACATAGAATTAATCGTTTTTTGGCTAATACTAATAAGAATTTTAAGAATAATTAGCTCTTCAACTCCGCTAGCTACTTTTGTAAATAACAAATGAGTAAATCTACATTAAGGTATGTTTTTTACTATTCAGACTGATATGAGGAATTTCCTTGCGAGATGGCCGCCGACGCATCTATGCTTTTTTAAAAGTGGCGTCATTATACTAATAGATTAAGTCGAGGATAGGGATTGGGAGTAATCACGAACAGAGTTCTCTGTATACTGTTTGTGTTCGATTATACAATATTGGCTGCGAAATCCGCGATTTTGTGTAATGTGCAAATATTTTATTTGGTCAGAATGTTAAACATTGTATGAAAAGAAAGAAATTTATTTACTATAAAATATAAATCTTTTGATTAAGACAAGAAGGGCATTCATAATAAATTTTGCAAAGTCTTGTTAAACGAATGATGATATATAAATGCTTTCAGCTATGCGTAAAAATATATGCTTAAATTTCCAAATATATATCAATGTACAAATTAGTTAATTTTTTCTTTTCCTACATTAGGATGAATTGGACAAGTTGTCCGTTGCCGACAACACAATGCTGGAAAAGTGGAATTCATACTTATCACTGGTGGAAAAAATTGTTCATGACGGAATGTTCGATTCGATTTTGTACAGGTTTGCGCACTTCTTTTTTAACATTTTAACGATCGAAATCATTAATTTATTAATAAGGTATTATTTTATAGTAGTAGGGTAAAAGGTGTTAACGTTTTATGTTTCTACGGTCTTTTGTAGAGCATTTCTGTACGCGAAAACAATTCTTAAAAATGTTGAAAAATATGTAAATTTTTAAAGGCAACTGTCAAAAAAATAATATAATGGTCAAGTAAATAATTAGATTAGAAAGGAATAATAGTTCAAAATGTGTAATATACGCGTACTCCTTTTATTCAACTTAAGATAATTACTATTTAAATAATTTTTTTTATTGAAAACGAGTGTTTGGGTTCGATTATTATAATATAAAAAAAGTCTTGAAAATGTATCAAAACTTTTACATATAAGTTTAGTAAGGTTTTTTTTTGTGTTTTTTGAAGTGAAACTGCTAAGTGTTTATAGCTAAATTTCATTTATAAATATTTATTTTTACAGATTTCTGGGATTTGAGGTTATGTGGCTATTGAATACACGTATTTTTGATTTAACACAAAATGAAAACTCTTATTTCTTTTTGAGGGAAATTAATTAAATTAGGAATGTGATCGGCCAAACCCTGGCTGATATAAATTGCCATGATACTGAAGGCATTTGGGTCATAAAAATATCTTTGATTTTTATAGTTTAGAGTAAAACCGGACTCGCGAAAATAAATTAATTTTGTTTTTGAGAAAAATACTATATCTCAATATTTACTTTTTACGCTGTGACTCCTTTTCTCATTTTATCTTTTCTTTTTTTCGGTTTTTTTACGTTCATTCCCGTAAGTATGATATTTCATTCTTTTATCGAACAAGTAAAGTAAAATGATGTGTCTTCCAAATCCTACCGTGAAATTTCACTTTTGCCGCGCGTACAGAATTACACGCACACAATTTTTTTCCTACTTGATTAAGTACAAGAAAGGAAAATAATAAACATTTACAGATTATTTTGTAAACTGCTTATTTTTCAAATTGCCTTTCAATGATTTAATTTTTTGCTTACTCCCCAAATTATACTTTTTATTTTGTTGGTTGCCTTGATATTTTTTAGAAGTAATGTACCAATTTTAGAGAACTAACTTTAATTGAAGTGTAATAGAACAGTCTACAACTCCTATCTGGATCAGAGCAGTTTTTTCTTTTTATTTTTATTTTGGGTACGCTAACGAAGAGCAACCCAATCAACCAAGGAATCTAAGTAATAGCTCAAAAGGAGCATAATATATCAGATTTTAATCTAGTGCGAGATAGAATGAATGAAAGAAGATAGAATAGGAACAACTGACAAGGAAGGAAATGAGAGAACATGAGAGCCATTGTATGGAGTAGGATGACCAAGATCAAAAAGAAGCTGAGAATAGAAGGGAGAAGGTTCTGAAGAAAGTGAGGAAGATTGGAGGAAAACATGATTGACATCACATAGGAAAAAGGAATCTTCTGGGTAAAGAGGACACCTCGTGGAAGAGACGAGGGAAAAACGAAAAATTGATGAAGGGAGAAAGGTATGACCAAAATGAAGGTGACATATGGCAGTGATTAGGGTACGCTAAAGAGAAGGAAACTTATCAAACTAACTGGCCAGCGAAGATAAAGGCTGGACGGAACGATAAAAGGAATTCGGATTGGAAAAGTAAATATTCCATAATGTAATACGGAACTGTCTGGAAATATGATTAATATTGTGAGCAAGAAATTTATGAAGAGGATGTCCATTAGGTGTCCTCTAAGCGAGCCAAATAATCAGCCACCTCATTACCCTCAATTCCAGCATGACTAGGAAATCAGAATAGATCTATTTGGGTAGAACAGAATAGGAATAATTTGTGAATTAGATTGCGAATAAGAAGAACGAAAGGTTCAAAAGAGGGTAACGGTAAAAGAGAAGAAATCGCTTGCAAGACACTTTCAGAGTCAGCTATTAAAAGAAATTTATCCGAGAGGAAAGAAGATAGACAGCAGATTCAGCAGTAAATATAGAACAGCAGGAAGGAAGTTTAAAAGATTTAGAATAGTTATGAGAAGGAAAAACAAAGGCGGCACCAACCTCACCAGCCCTCTTAGACCCATCAGTAAAAATAATGGAATAATCGTGAAATAAAGAATTTAAAACCATGTGAAATTCAGATCTAACTATAGAGTGAGGAAGGAATTTAACAGAACTTGACAAATGAAATATGTTAGGAGGATGTAAGAGACTGAAATAATCAAGAGAAAAGTACGGAGATTTATCATAGGGGAAAATATAGGGAGAAAAATTGGTAAGACAAACAGAAAGATAAAATTGGAATTTTGTTGGGGGTAAAACGTTGAGAGATTGAGCAGTAAACAGTTGTAATGTTAGAGGAAAAAAAGGGAAAACATTTAATTGAGAAACGATAGCTTATACAGCATCTGCGGATGAACAAAGGAAGTAATTTTAATTCGGAGAGGATGGCAGGAATTGGAGTAGATTTACGGGCACCCAAACAAAGACGAAGACAGGAATTTAGAATGCGGTCAAGCTTTAACAGAAAAGACTAAGAAGAGTTTCCGTATATATATATATATATATATATATATATAGGAACAGTAGTCCAACCTAGAAAGAATAAGGGACTTATATAATAAAGAAAGAATGTAAGGATCACCACCTCATCTGTACGACGAGAGTGATTTTAAAAGATTAATCATTTTAAGACAAGAAGTATACAGGCGATTAATATGCTGCTGAAAGGACAAATGACTGTTAAGGAGCACACACCCAAGTAATGGAATCACTCCACAAGAGGGACAGAACAATAACACTTAAGGTTAGATTGATTGAGAAAGGATTATATAAATGGAAAGTAAGAACCATGACCGTAGATTTAAGAGGAGAGACGAGAAGATGAATATTAGAGAGAGAATTTACTATAGTGGTTAATGACCTATTTAGTTCTAAAACACAGCATCTGTGACGTTGTGAAAAGAAGAGTAAATAAGAATATCATCAGCATAGAATAACGACGATGAATTTAATGGAAGAGAGGCAATTTGAGAGGTATAGATGTTGAAGAGAGTGGGACTAATACAGGAACCCTGAGGAAGACCACGAAAAACTTTTCTTGAAAGCAGTTTGCCAATTTTTCATTTTTTTTTCTGGCGATTAATAATTGTATTTCCCAGAGATATCGATGTAATTCTTTAAATTTATAATATTTAATTATTTAATAGCAATATATCCTTTCTATTTATGTGTACATATATTTTATAAATAATAACTAAAACTATAGAAATTTCATGTTTATCAGCCAAAGTTCTGCAGACTTCATTATGAATTAATTTTTATACGCTTTCCCTTTTTTGCCTCGTTAACCAGGGACCTTTACCCACAAATAATTGGGAGAAGGAAAAGTCTGTTATATTTTAATCCGATCAGATGATGTTAATAAAAAGGGAACAAATTTGTTCATGAGAGCTTTTCTTAATAAACAAACACCTACATTCCGTTAGTTATTCTTATTAGCCAAACGCTATTTAAAATTTCATGACGAGTTGAATTTTATAAAAAAAATGACTTTTGTATTCAGTGTTGACATTTTTTAAAACATTTTCTAAAATAAGTTTTTGCTATATGTATCGTCGATTTCTATCGCTTCTGAATCATAATATAAGTCAACTGATTTCTTGTGACCCCATCACATGTTTTCCATGTGTACAGTCGCCTTTTATGTTGTTCGAATTTGCAACAATCATTTGTTGTTCTTCATAGAATTGAATCATTCGTTCTCCTAGCCTGTATTCACCAATGGTGCCATAGTATTCATCGTCTAAGTTAGTTTTTCCAACTTTAGCGTTAAAATCCCCCATTATTATCATTATTTCTCCTCTTTGTATAGTCTTCAACGTCACTTCCAGATCACTATGGAATGGTTCTCTAACTTCTTCAGTGACTGTACGGATCACCACTTGAATAACATTGAGAGTCGCTGGATTTGCATTTACTCGAATTATCACTATGTTTTTATTTACTGCTTTTGCTCCTATGACTGTCTCCGCATAAAGCTATGCCACTATAATGACAACACTATTCTTCCCTTCTGCGCTTGACATGTACACCATATTCCCATTTTTTAGTATTCTTTAATGTTAATAATTTTCCACACTGAATTAATTCTCGCACGTTCCATGTACCTATTTTTAATTTTCTATCTGCAAGATTTAGCCGATTAGTACAAACCGAGATTCTTCGCACCCCTGTCCCATTTAAGGGATGCTGGAGCTCAGTGCTATTTTTTTTATTCTTACTGTCGAGGTTTCTTGCGAATATAGACATAATAGTTTTCTGTGGCTTTCTCCTTCCATAGTTAACTTGCTATAATCGTAGCGGTTCCCTTACGTTGGTATATGGTCTGTGCTTAATTACTTTCCTGATGTTTTCATTGCTTTTTTTTTTTTAAATTAATGTTTATTGCTGGTTATAGTATCACCTTCCAGTTCATATCTATTCTAACATATTAATTGTAGAAACAGGTGTGGTGTAGCTGAATTTTCTTTTCCCTTCTTCTCTCGTTTGTTATATACAAGCTTATGCCTCTCTGCTTAACGGGCGTCGTCCCTAGAAGGTGAGAGTATGAGTGAGGCTTTATAGGCTAAGGACCAAAAATAAACAAGAAAAACCCAAAAGTAAAAGAAAACATGATATTTCTATTGAAAAAGTTTCTAAGTTAATTCTTTGTAATATTATTGGGATTGCAATTTTTGTTTGATAAACCTGTTATACATGTATGTAATTAAGTTTTAATCATGTTTTAAATTGAATTTATATATTTCTTTATTTCATTGTATGATAAATTTCTTTTTTTAATTTTTTATTTCTTTGAAATCGACATATTTTCTTTTTTGTTTTTATATTATAGTTAAACATTTATTTTACTCTTTTTCAAGCTGTCAAACTCTTTCTTAACTTTATAAATTCTGTATACTGCTCGACTAGAAATTTTTGTCTTAGTCAGCTAGGCTTGTTAAATCAGTTGGTACCGACATTTAATTTTATACGTAGAGATTTAGATTAATTTTTTTTTTTTTTTCTTTTGATAAAGCTTAACATATATTCTGGAAGAAATGAATAATTCTAGTGGAAATTCGCCGTTATTTCAGTTATTTATGAACTTAAATTGCGAGTCAGTTGTGTTTACTCCAAGTTTAGATGAAGACAGCGAATTTGGCTTGGTGGTTTACATAGAAAACTTGATTAAAGACATTACAAACATGGTTGATATGGTTCCGCAAATTTATTTCCATCATTTTACTAAGGTAATAAAGTGTTCGGTACGTATCTGCTGATAAAACCGTTTTTTATATAATATTTTTTTCGATGAAATTTAATTCGTTTTTTTTTCGTATTTTGTTGAAGGGTTACGATCTGGTGTGTGAAAATATCGATGAAATAAAGTCGTCTATATTTACAAAAGTAAAGAATGCAATTAAAAAGGTATGTAAAAGTTTATTCGTAAACTTCATTGTTTACCTCACGCATTTTTTGCTTTATATTAAAATCATTATTAAAACACACGATATTTTATTTTATCTCTGTAGTTATGCGACATTGGTTTTATTTTTAAGGCCTATCTCTTATTGATACTCCTTTTTTTAATGTACTTCAGACTCAAGAATAAATTACCAAGTTCTGTTTTATTCATCTACAATATGCTACGGCGGTCAAATATATATTATCGATAGTAACAAAAAAATTCCATTTTTTTTTTTTTGTACAATTCTAGTAATTAGAAATTGGGAGGATTTGGACCAGGAATACCGGGAATAAACCAGGAATTTAAAAATTATAGTTGAGTGTGGTAAAATAAAATTTCAGCAAGGATTAAAATGACGGTACACGATTCCGCTCATCTAGTTGACTTAAAACAAATTTATTTTTGAAGCGTGTTAATTGGGTTCAACCTAATGTAATCGTTTTATAAAATTTCGCAGTACTGAAAAAAGAAAAAATGAAAATGTTTTTCAGTATCTTTTTTTCAGGGTAACCAAGTTGAGTCTTAGTTTTTTACATGTCATTTTCGAAAACAGCTTCTGCTTCTTCATCTATTGCTGATATTCGTTTTATTTTCACAGAAAGGGATTTATAAAACCATTTTACATTTTTGAATATTCGTTAACTACTTTTTCAAAATGTCTTCATTTTTTTAAAAAAAAAAAACAAAAAGAAGAAAACGGTACGTGTAAAAATAGCAACAATAAAGGTGATAATTTGTCGCCGTTTACATCGAGTGTGTGAAGAAATTTATTCATTATTTCGTATAAGGCTTACTGAAATTTAATTACAGGTACGGCAGTATGTGAAAAGTTTCGATCAATACAATTATCTATGGTCAGAAAATATGGACGAATATTTAGAGCAGTTTCTTACATACGGTTCTCGGCTATTTTTGGACGAAAAGCAAGATCGAGATTTCAATAAATCAGAAGATGAATCTTCGCTTTTGAAGGAAACTTGTCCTAAACTGGAAGATTTTAAAAATCAAGTACGAATAATTGAGCCGCGTTATTCTTAGTGTTTTTATCTAATGAGCATGTTAGTGAGATTAATACCGTCTTCTTTATTGTTACTAGATTGACATATTTATTCAGCTACACGATGAAATACAAAATATACATAGGTATAAAATAATCGATGGATGGTTACAAATAGACGTTTCAAATTTCACTACGAGCCTATTAGATTTAGTAGATAAATGGAGTATGGTCTTTAAAAACTATTTGGTGGATCACGTAAATAACAGGTTTTGCATTGATAATATAATTGCTACCTTCGCTGTCTTCCAACAATTCTATTTTTACCAAGTTTTATTATGATCTTTAAAAAAAAAAATCCTTTCATCGTGTATATCATATTCGCTTTATTTAGCCACTTTTTTTCTTCTTCTTTTCCCTAGTACATTTGTGTTTCTAATTTTATTTTTTCATATTATTCTATCTATCGAGAAAATGTATATATTATTATTTCTGTATGTAATGTATTTATTTTTTTTCAAATATTTTAAGCAGATGATCGTAAAAATTTTGTGAAAATTGAAGTTTTACATTTTAATCGTTCGTATTTCTTTGTAAAGATCTCATCATCCAGTATTTTAAGCTCTTTTTTTTTTTTTTGTTAATATTGTAGTCTGCAGGAATTAAAACGTTTTATTGAGGAAGCAGAGAAAGGTTTAATGCAACCTTTGGACGATGGAGAATACAGCAATTTGGTAAAAGTGATGACTTACATCGTAAATGTACGTGATCGAGCTGTCGATACCGATTTTATGTTTGAACCTTTGCAAGCTATTATCGACCTTTTAATGTTATACGACATCGAATTTAGCGAAGAAACGTATTGTCTTATGCAGGTTTGATATTAACTATAGACAATCATTACCATCGTTTTAGAATATTACCGTTTATAATTGTGCTTGGGCATGTTTAATCTATAAAGTCGGGAAAAAAAAAATAAGAGATTTTATTGACTAAATTGAAGGAAACTTTACATTTTACGTGGTGTTGGTAACTGTGAAATTATATTAATATCATCAGCCACTTCTTAATTATATCGGTAGAATATGAATTTTTTTTTTTTAGGAATTACCTGATCATTGGAATAATACGAAACGATTATGTTTGTCAGCGAAGTCTGCCGCTGCTCCATTTGTTCAGGCTGAAGTGAACGTCATTCGCAAACGAATGGTGCTATTCGATTTAAAACAAACTATCTATAAAGATGAATATAAATGTAAACCATTTTTTAGGTATGACTGTGATCTTTGTCATTTTTCAAAGTACATATTTATTTTTAAATTATCTCTTTGTGCTTTTTCTACATTTATTTTTCATCTTTTATATCGGGTGGTTCAGATTTTCTGTATGCGGTTTAAAAAAATACTTTACCGAAGTCTAGTCCTTCTGTTTTAACTAGAGTGATTTTTCGGTTAGTTTTAATTTTTTTTCTTTTTTTGACGAATATTTTTTCACTCGATGTACAATTGCTGAATAATTTTTTCGTGCAACTGCCTATTACGGCCTTTTTATCGTAAGAAGTTTCAATATTTTACTTAATTTAATTATACCGAGATGTATTACAGTGGGGTGATAGCTGTATTGGCCTATATTGAATTTTTCATTAAATTTATAACGATCCATATATGTTAATTTGAATATTCTTGAAATTTTGAAGAAATTGCGATTACGAGATTTTAGGATTTTAAATTCATTTTGAAAATATTAACTTGTATTTTCTGCACCAGTTTTCACTTTTGTTGCTGCTTTATGTTAAATTATATATTAAAAAAAAGTGTATGTTACATCATAAAATAATTGTAGACGCATTATAGTAGAGTCTCGCTAATTCGGTGATCGCTAGTCCGGACATCCGGTCAATCCGGACGAATCGAAAAAAATCAAAAATGAAAAAAAAAATCTCAGGCGTCTGAGACACATGGCAGATGTAAATTTCATACATATCGCCCATTAAATGCAATAACGTCATAACTCAAAAAATAGCGACTTTGAGTTATGTGTGTAGTTGGAATGCATTTTATGAGTACAATTAGGGGTTAGAACGCTATATTTGTAAATAAGAAACTCAACAAAATAAGCATTGCTTTTGGAACGGGTACACCGTTCAAATTATAGTAAATGTAAATGTTAATTTGCGTTTTTTGAGTTATGACGTTATTGTATTTAATGAGCGATATGTACAATACATAGTACATACATATTGTTTTATATGTAAATAACTTTATTAAGTACATAGATACTTTAAAACAGTGGTTCTTAACCGGTAGTCCGCGGACCGCTGGTGGTCCCTCGAAGCACTTAAAGTGGTCCGCGAAGCCATCCTAAAAATATTAAAGCTATAAAAGTAGTTAACTTCATTAAAAAGAGTGCACTTAATACTCGTCTCTTCAAACAATTGTGCTCTGATATCAACTCTGAACACGAAACTCGGCTTTTTCATACGGAAGTGTGTCGGCTTTCCAAAGGAAATATGCTGCCGGGGTTGTACGAACTGAAAGAGGAAGTACAAATATTATTAACTAACAAGGAGAACAAAGAGTTGCTGGATTAGTTCTGCGAGTCCAAATTTCAAATATGTCTCGCTTATTTAGTCGATTTTTTCGCGCAACTAAATAAATTGAACCTTCAACTGCAAGGGTCATGAAATTTTAAGTTGCAAGGCGCAAGCAATAAATTTGCATATGAAGATAAAATTAGTGAATTTATCACTAAAATCGAGCTATAGATCGACAAGGTTGGAAGAAAAAAATTTTCTGCGTTTGATACGCTGAATCGAATTATTGGCAGGCAGCGTGCTGAGATTAAAAGAGAAATACAAAAGAACATGATACTTTATTTGAAAAATTTAAAAAGTGAATTCAGTCGCTATTTTCCTGACTACTGTGAGGACGAAGGTGTTCGGAAAGTGATCAACGTTTCTGAGGTGCCTGATGAAATTCAAGAAGAAGTGATTGAAATGCAACACAATAGTAACTTGAAAGTTATATTCGTGACAGGAATTAATTTTGAAAATTTTTTGGAGCCAAAAGGAAATTTCTTTCCCAAAGATTTAAAAAATTACTGTACGTTACCGAACTTTGTTATCATCGACATATCTATGCGAGTAGGGGTTCTCAGCGCTTTTGATAATTAAAAGCAAGCACCGAAATCGGTTGGATGCCAGTGCTGACATGTGTTTGGCTTTGAATAGCACTGAACCAAGGATTCAGAAGTTAGTAAAAAGTATGCAGTCATAGAAATCGCATTAAAATAATATATTTGACTCTATTCTGTAAAATTTTCGTAAAAAAAATTAAAATACTGTTGGCTTTAAACAATTTTATGCGTGTCTTATTTATAGATAGATAGAACAGCCCTTTATTTATTTACATTTACTGTATATTACCTTCAAACAGTACGTGGTCCATGGCAGACAGAAATTTTGTTAAATGGTCCCTCATCACTTAAGGGTTAAGAACCACCGCTTTAAAATGAAGAAACATTGACTTTTAACTATTAAGATTTTTTCTTTTACCTATAAAACTTGTTTCTGACGCATTTTAAAGTTGATTCCGTTTAATCCGAGTTTTCGGTGATCCGGATAGGTCCTGGTCCCGACAAGGCCGGATTTGCGAGACTCTACTGTATATCTAAGGTACGAATCAGAAGTATGACGCAAAAAAAAAAAAAAAAAGATCGTTTATAGTAAGATTTTACTGTCGTTTGCTTGCAACGATTTTTTGAAAACTGATGAATACACATGAAGTTTGATAGGAACATCTCGCTTTGTTTTACCTAGCGGATGAGTTAGAAATACCTTTTGTTACGCCATTTCCCAGATTTCGGGTGAAAATAATACGTGAAAAAGTATACCCTTCCTCTTAGTTTCTCTGAAGGATAGAATATTTGGTAAAGATTCCAGATGTTAACATATTTTAATTTTTTTTTTTTTTCATTTAAAGTATCGTTTGAAAATGTTTCTTAGGTATTAATCAGTAATATACAAAAAAATAAAGAAATAAATATTCATGGATTCGGCAGCGTGCTAGTTGAATTTACATATGAAAGATTTTTATTTAAAAAATTATTATGAGAAAAAAGTATTGTTTCATATCTTAAATTATGTTAATCTAACTTTTGTTGTGAAAAGTGCCTTTTTAACTTCTTTTCCGGGAGCTAAAGTGGGAAACGGTTAAATTTTAGCTCCTTTAACGAAAGATTTCAGAATCAGGTAATTTATCGAAGAAGCTTGATAGCTGATAGAAATAAAACATACACACACAAAAGAAAAACACGAGGAATTCATATTCAAATATTTGCCCCTTATGGCATTGCATTAGGCATCAAGTACTGCTCTCTCAATTAGCGAGATGATTGGAGGAAAATGTTTAAAAACAGAATGAACAAAAACCACTAATCTAGTTGGTTGACGGAAAATCGATTTTAATATCCTATAAAACTGCAAGAAATTAAGTTATAGAAAAAATAAATGAGCAAACTGGTCCAAAACAAATCACTCTTTTCAAAAGATAGTCAACTACGAAGAAGTTCAATTTACTACACATGGTTGGTTGCGAGCGGGGAACTGATTTTTATTCTATAGCCACTTGATCGCTTAACGCAGTGTACCGCATGGACCCGCACGGGCGTAAGACGTGTGCACCATGCCTGTAGAGGCTTACGCCAAAACTCTTCTCGGAGCTAACAAAGATGAGACTTATATACTCAAAAATCAAGGTTTCGGTAGTACAAAATTACCGAGTAATCTCCAGTTTTAAGCGCACGTTGAATCCAGTTATTCGTCGCGCATATTATACACTATTGTTTGTCAAGACTAAATTAATTCGAACGAATTTTCTAAAACTATCCAACACCAAAAACTCCAGGTTCGATTCGCATTTATATGTTCAGTAAACTATATATGTGAAAACTTTTAATGTAATTAAAAATAACAACGTTTTATATCCGTATAAACGAGGATGACTCTATGCTGAAACTGTTTGGATGTATCGATAGGCGAGTGTTTTAAAAAATTAATACATTTATCCTTTTATTAAAACCCAGCGGGGAAATAAAATAGCTTATTAGTCTGTTTAAAAATTAATGTTATCCAAATTGAAGATGAATCCATATTGCGGCAAAATTGACTATCGTCGTTATTGTAATTTAAATTAATGAAAAAATAAAAAAATTGACACATTCATAAGATGCTATACACATGAGCATAAGAATGCCTGGAAATCAGTTGAAAATAAGAGTAGCTTGTATCTTTTTTTCCGGCCAATTCAGTTTGCGCGAAGTTCAGTTACCTTTATCGGGTTGTTGCCGATTTTTATTATGTACATAGTTCATGTTAACTAAATAATTTGCTGACACATAGAATTCAGAAAGATGTAAACAGAAGTGATGTTTAATAACCACGACGGGGGTTTCTTTACTTATCGTGTAAATTAAATGTAATGGAAATTTATTAATTCCGAGCATTTATGTAAAAAAAGCAACTTCGTTTACTGATACAGTAATGGACAATTTTTTTGTAATCAAGAATTAGCTTATTTCTGTTTAATGCGGATATTGTTGACAGACTAACCGAAGTAAGACAGAAAATTATCAACGCTTTTATGTTTTCTAATTTTTTGTAATATTGTTATTCGAATGTTTTAAAACGCGGTTAATGTACACTGCTTTTTAAGACTTTGTTATTACACGAAAATAAAAATAAATTGTTTCTAGATGGCGCTGTGAGTTGCCGTATGTGGATATTGACAGTACCGATGAAGAAATCACTCGTATGGAGAATACTCTCAATCATCTTATCGAACAAGCCAGTTTATTCGAAATAGCGCAAATAGATTCTAAACCTATTCAAATTGTTCGCAAAAATTTAAAGCTAGCGAAAGTATAAAAATATTATTTTAACATTTATTAATCCGTCATTTTACGAAGAGAAAATTTTATCTATTATCAATGACGTTATTTGTCTTTTTAAGGTGTTGTGGGATTACATTTTAATAGTAAAGTCGTGGTTTGAAACGTGGAAAAACACTAAATGGAAAGAAATCAATTCGGAAGCGATCGATATAGAATTGAAAAAATTTTCGAGAGAAATAAAAAGTAATTTTATAACATAAAAACTGTGTATGCTACCAAGAAAAGTACAATTCTATGTCGCGTTAAAAGAAAATTTAATCGCATTGTACGATGCTCGTAATTTCTTTTTAACTATTAAAATATAATTACAAGTACAGTAAACTGCCAGAAATTTTATATATTAATATAATTACCTGCAGTAACATTTTCGGGCTCAGCCCATCACCAGCTAAGAATAACTTCTTCCGAGTTCTGTTCTTAAATTAAAATTAAATAAAGCTATTAAAAACATCCGTTTTAATAAAATCTGCTTAAGAGGTGTGTGGTGCCTAAATAACAATTAATAAATAATTTTCTTAAGTAATAAAATATAAGCGGAAAAATTGAAAGTTATAAAAAGTAAAAATGGATATTAATGTAGATAAATTTCCTGATTTTAAAATCTGTAAGGAACTTTTCATATTTCTAATTCTGTGTCTATTAAAATTAACTTTTTTTTATCTGTAAATTTGGCTCATTAATAGAGATTGAACAATTCACTTTCTTCGGATGGTGAACCAGTTTTGACTGTTTAATCATTTGTTTAACCCGCGATAGCTCGCGCTGTTAGAAAAAATCTAACAAACAACTTATTTTTAGGATAACTATAATAAGTTAAATGATAATTTTTTTTTTTTTAATAAATTTACAAATATAAATCTAGGCGCCGTGTGTAACTACCATTACGGCACCTGGACTCACTGTAAATTACAGAAGGTGGTGCAGTCTGTTCGATGCTGCAAAATTCAGCACTGCCCGAACACAATCCGTGATAAATAATCAACCCGCTACCAATAATATTTTATATACACAATAATGGGACCGATAACACCATAACTGTTGATGAAATTATATTTATTGATAACTTTTTCCTCTTTTGTAATCTACGATACGTGAATTGTTAGTATTAATCTAACAGGTGAAAGGGAAGAATGAGGTCACAAAACTATTTCACACATACAGTCTAAATAATGAAATAAATATAATCTGCATAAAAACTGAAATCATATTTCTATGAAATTAAGTAAATTAATAAATTATTAGAAAAAATCTAACACGCGAGCAATCGCTCAAAATAAAACATGCGCGAGTGATCCGGGTTTAAAAAAATGTGATCTGGGGCTTTCTTTGATACTTCTTGAACTATAATTCTTCTTTTTCTTTCTTTATTCCACTATTCAAATTTGGAAATTAACGAATGTCTTTAAATTATCACTTTTTGATCACATATTTTCAAATTTATAACAATTTCTTAAGTAATAATTTTACTCTTGCTACTTTCATTGACGTTTCTAGCGCGTTCGGTAACACTTGCTTCCTTTCCTTCAAAAAAAAAATGTTTTTTATTATTTCATTTTCACAGTTTGCTTTATTCAGCTCCATTTATCTATCATCTTGTGGGTAATCGCATCTCTTGTTTTCTTTTATCTCCTTATTTGTAAAGAAACTGTCGCAATCTATCTTAAGGCTCCTGTTTTGGTCTTCTATTCGATATGTACACCATAATTATTTTCTCTTCTCTATTTTTTCACCGACGATATCTTTCTTCTCCTCATTCAGTCGAATCACATATGAATAATTAAATAACTTATTTACTTTATTCGAAAACTTCCTAACTGTTCCATTTATTATTTTTATTTTTCATGATTCCCAAGGAGACTATGCGGCTCCCGTTGAGAATCATTGGTCTAAACGAATGGTTTTTTTTTGCATGAAGTACAATAATTATCTTTACATATTTCCTTTCGAAAAAATTAATCTATCGTTTTTTTTTTCTTTTTTGATTGGGATATTTTAACATTTTTATCTTCTTATGGAAATCTATAGTCCGGTCCAAGTTCGATTACTGCTTTTTTTTCTTTGCATTAATGCTTTCAAATCTACGTTATCGAACTGAACAAAATTCAAAATTCTTGTTTTCGTCTTTGTCTCGGCCTATTCAAATCTTTATTGTCACCTTAAATTTTATTCCATATTCCTATTCAACCGTCGTTCGTCCTCCTTCAGACATCGAGTCTTTACAAAAAGTCTTTCTATTCTTTTTTCGAAAATCTCTTACTTTTGCTATAGCGATTTTTTCCGACGCAACTATTCTTTTCCATATCGGTTTCAATCTTATTAAAATTTAACTTCTATATATAGAATTATAATAAATTTTCTTATTTTTTTTTTAATTTCTCTAATTATTGCCCCTTAACTTATTCCTGCTTTTGTTATATTTTAAAAACCTTCCCACATCAAATGTTATTAAAGAATTCAATATCAGTACCATTTTTCCTTAACATATAACTATTTTTACTGAAGTAAAAGAATTTATTATAAATATTACAGAAATGCTTTGAAAATTTTACATTTTTTTCTATTTTTGTTATTGTTTATCTTTTTCCTTAACTCGAATTTTTGTTATAATCTTATTTTAGGAAGGATATTGTCAGGGCCGTTCCCAGAATTTGGAAGGGGGGGGGGGCGTTTGAAAATTTTCTTCGCATATTTATTTTATAAATAACAATACATTTTTCACTAATATTCATACTATTAATAATTTCCATCATTTTGACTTATATGTATTAATAATTTACGTAAATTAATTACCCCGTATATGAACATTAATAAAAATTACATATGTTATTGATTATACTCGTAATAAAAATTTTTGCATAAAGTACTAATGAAATACCTAAAAATATGGAGCATATTTTTTCTTTTTTTTTTTTTTGAAAGATAAGAACACCCTAAAAAATCATTAATATTTATTTTAAATTTTTGACTTTTTTCAGATTTTTGTGTATTTATAATAATTATTTAAGTTCTAAGGGGGGGGGGGGCGTTAACGTGGACACAGTCTTGGATGTTGTATAGAAACACTATTGTGCAGTAAGCTTTTATTCTTTTGTGGCAGTGCAATAAATATTTGTATAGAGTTATTCCAATAGTATATATTCTTGAAGATTAAAAATCTTTTTTACGTGCCATGTTGTAATGCATTTAATCCATTATAAACGTACGTACGCGTATACGATGTAGCGCAATACGCGTAAAATTATCTATTGGATATTTCCATCCATCCACGATGTATGGTAATATTATACTTGGTGATTTATTATTACCTTGTAACAAATTAAGAAATTGTGATTTAGAATTTATTTCGGGTTAATTTTTTAACGGCTCTAGATTTGAATTTGGAAAATTGTTGATATATTTTTCCATCAGAAAGCTTAACAAGCTGTATTGTATTTATGTAGTTGTTTACTTTAGTAAAATATGGTTTTTTATCGTTTTTATGATTTTTTTTATTTTTTGGTTTTTAGCACTCGAAAAAGATGTTAAAGAGTGGGAGATATATGTTCAATTGGAAATAGAGATTAAGGACATGATTACGTCACTACGTGAAGTTACAGAGTTGCAAAATCCTGCTATTAGGGAAAGACACTGGAAACAATTGATGTTAGCTACAAAAGTAAATATATTTTCATTTTTTTTAAACAAAATTTTAAAACATTCTATTTTTTATTGATGAATTAAATTAAGATTATATAAAATTTACTTTGTTGCCGAATATCTATACTACTAATACTGTGAACAAAAAAAAAAAGAAAAAAAGAAAAAAGAAATGCTCTAAAGGTTAAAATAGGTGATGATATAATAGTATATTTTCGCTAATTTCAAATATATTTTTAGAGTTTTAGTATTTGCACACTTTTTATGACACCGCTTAAAATAATATAATAAATACATTCATTTTGAATACTTGAAAAAGTTTATTTTATTTAAAACTAGTTGCTACCCACGGCTTTGCTCGTGTGTTAATATACCTGTTTAAATCTGTACTTGGAAATTAATAAAAAAAATTTTGTTTTATCTGGAATTATATTTATGTAAAGATTCTCTTTATCTCTTTGGAAAACATGGTTATCACCACTTCACGTTTTACGTTTAATTAAAGATAATTGATCTTTCTATAATCTGTCTGTCGTGATCTAACAAGTTTCGTTCAACTAAACAGCACACAGAGCCATCATTTTGAAGAGGCCGAGTTATTCACACGGTGATCTACCATAATTACACATTTAAAAGAACATCTTCTTCACTTATATCTTTCGACCTATCTGCATCGAGCATTTTATTAGAATTAATTTATTACAACAACAGCAAACTACAGTAGTTGAGTAAAAATTTCAAATTTGAGTATAAATGATATTTCCGGTAGGAAATATTAAAAATTCCGTCGCAGAAATTTTAATTTCTATGTAAAAATAATATGAAACACTATTTTTCTTTAATTCTCCGCAATGAGTACAGCAGATAGGATAGGAGCGCGACTTGTATGTTTAGATCATGTGTCATGGAGGTTCGATGATTTCAGTAACGTAGAAAATGAAGTAACAGAACGCGGTGTATTTACTTACGCCAGAAATTAATAAGAAGCCATTTAAATTTTATGATTTACCATAGTAATCATTTTATTTAAATTTTTACGTTTAATTTATACTTACCGCAGTAATCATTTTATTGAAAATTTCATAAAAATTAATTTTTTTTCTACTCGTCCCGTATATATTTCTGCACCGCTCGCCTCATCCCAACTACTTAAAGTAAAGTGAGTTTCATACCCTTGACTTAAAATCTCATATTTCGTGAACGAGATGGGTTAGAAAACTCAGCCATATCTTATACAAGTACACTCTGAAAATTTTAGCATGATCCGTCCAGCGGTACAGGAAAGCACACAGAACAAACAAACATTCACTTTTATAGACACATACATGCAGATTTAGCAGTATAATATTTAAATATTGTAAATTTCATAATCTGTTGGCTAAACTTGAAATAAACAATAAAAAAATAAAAATCAGAAGGAGAGAAATTTTTTTTTTTTTACAGATCAGTGTTATTAGAGTTAGACGTGTCTATTGAGTCCTTTAATGATTGTATGTAAAGTATCGTGCATGGTATCAATTTCCTTATCGTCTTCATCTCTAGTTGGTGCGTATACCTGAATAATATTTACATTCGGACTAAGATTTTTCAATTCTACCGCTATAATTCTATCAGATACCGCGATAACATTAGTTGTGCGTCTACTAAATCGTTCACCAAGAACAACTGCGAATCCATTTCTGCCACTTCTTTCAGATCCCGACTACATACATTTCTTATCTCCGTGGATAATAGTGTTCCACTTTCTGCCCACTTGTGTTGGCTTATCCAAGAATATCAATATTCAAACGGTCCATTTCCTTTATTACATTATGTATTTTTCCACCTTCCAGTAAGCTTCTAACATTCCAGGTAGCAACAACGAAATTTCTGCTAGTTTTCAACTTGAACAGGGAGATTCTGAGCACCCTCTGTTGACTAAACAACTGCTCCGGACTGAGGGCCTTGGCTTTTTTGTTTTTCATCATTGAAAGTAGCAGGAGTGCAGAACATAAAGCTGTTTAAAATATTTCAGAATTTTTAATCATATTTTATTTTGGTGAAAAAAGTAATTTAATATAATCGTAAATATTAATTTTGCTATGAAGAAACGTTGGATTTGCTTTAGTAAATGAAATATTGAATTTATGTTTAAAATTTCATGCGGTTTCTTGCGCGCGCGAATTTGAGAAAAATCATGTTTATTGAAGAATAAGAATACTAATAAAAATGGACTTCCCCATTACAGTTACAGAAATCGAATAACGAATTTCCTTATTTGCATATTAGTAGGTATCATGTAACGGTGCAAAAGTAAGCCTTGTATGGTTGTATCGTAAAATTTGTTTTTTAAATCGTTTGATTTTTGAAATTTGCCTTAGACCCCTGTGATACACTTCCGAGACACTTTAAAGTTTCATAACACATAGTTTGCTAAAATAAACGTTAATGCCTTACATTTTTTACTTTTTTAAAGCCCAAAGAGAGAGCTGAGGCACATATTATAGCAATAAATAAAGGATTAATAATTAGTTAAAATACAGATCATATATTTTTTTTTTTTTTTCATATGTGATTTTCAACAGTTTTTCGTAATAAATTTATTTTATTCATCAGTTGACGTAAATTTAAGACAATTACAAAAAAGTAAAAATAGAATTTATTTAACTTTCAAATCACCATTTGGCCACTTACTAAAGGATAAGCGCGAAAAAAAAAAAAATGCTATTTTCAAGTTTAATTTTGCAGTTTCTTTCGTGTTTTCTAAAACTATTAACGTACATACTTTGAAAATATTTCCATCAGTTAAATAAAAATTCATAAATTGTAACATTTTATTCTTTTTTAAACGTCACCTAGGTAAATTTCATTATAAACGATGAAACAACTCTATCGGATTTATTGGAGTTGGATTTATACAAATTCGAAGACGAAGTGAAAACGATTGTTGACAAATCTGTAAAGGAAATGTTAATGGAAAAATCGTTAAACGAATTTGCTAGTACGTGGGCCATTATGGAATTTCAGTACGAATCGCATCCGAATATTGACATTAAACTGATTAAATGTAGCGAAGATGTTATTGAAAAATTAGAAGATAATCAGGTCGGTCTTTTATTATTATTATTATTATTATTATTATTATTATTATTATTATTATTATTATTATTATTATTATTATTATTATTATTGTATAACGTTTATACACTGAAGATAAAAGTACAGGTTGGTATAAAAAGAATTAAACTCTTAATTAGAAATGGAAATTACTGCAGGCATGAATAGTTGTATCCTTCAACAACTTTAGGAAACGATAAGCTGTAAAGTTTCGATTTTAATAGAAATATCATCTATTACGATTTTTAAAATTTTTGTAGTATAACTTCAGTAGGAATTATAGAGGTTTAAGTTAAAATAATAAAAGAATTTATTTTTAAAGTGATTAATTGATGAGATTCACTAGTATATATTGTTTAATGATGTTCTCTATTTGTTATTATTGGAAGATTATTCTTAATTGAGAAAAACTAAAAAAAAATTTTTTAAAACTAATCCTAGTTCGCCATCGATGTCTCAGATATTAAAAAATGGAAGTATCAAAAAATTTAATTTCTAACCGGCGAATTAAAAACATCTTCAGTAAGCGTTTATATCAGCCATCCAAGTTCATTTTTTGCCGAAATTTTACTTTATTAATTTTTGCTCTTATTTATAGTGTATGAATTAACACGAAATAAGAATAAAAGGAAAAATTAACGAACTAAAATTTCGGCCAAAAATGAAAATGGTGCGAAAAAAAAGGGAGGTGTAACGTAAAGAGATAATTATAAAAATAACGTTAAAAATAATGTTGAATAAATAAGAAGTATAGTAATTTTAAAGACACGGCACATTGGATAAATACGGTAAATGACATACCTTAATAAACTGGATACATTTTTGTGGCGATGTTAAAAAATACATGAATCACTTGGGAAAGCGGTATCGGATTGGATAATAAAAGACGGCGGATAATGGGAAGTAAGGTTTCGGAGCTTCGGTTGAGAACAAGCGATAAATAAATGTTACCAGAGGAAACACCGATAGCGTCAAAAATTCATAGCCTTTTGTTGCGAAGAGGAGGCAATATAAATTTCGTTTTGATGAAAACAATCTAATCTTTACCTACTAAAGCAGTCGAATTTTTATTAAAATAATACACGGTAACTTCACCGCAGGAGATGACAGCGAGAAAGCTCAGTCCGAACTTTGGCAGATTTTTGGTAATAACACTGAACACTGCCACTCGACCGTCTATATCGAAATTCCAGATTCTTCGCGATCGTTAGCAAACCTTGATACGCCGAGCAAACCCCCCGACCTATTATATATGAAATCATACTTTGTTTAAAAAAAAGCAAAATTAACTGAACGGAGAAAAACAGGAAACAGGAAGAAACCCGTAAAAACGAATTTAACCTGAAATACAGAACACCATGCCGAATATAAAATTGAATAATTTCTTCTTCCGCTAATCTAATTAATTCGTAACATGTGAGGTGATTTAGATTAAGTTTAAAATATTTTAAAACGCAAAAAGTATAAACGTGTATTTTTATTTAATTTCCAGTAAAATATAATATAAATTTATCGATAGCTATTCGCAGAGCGATTAAACTGGAAATGAACTAAAAAAGTAGCTGAACTTAAATGATTGATGTATAGACTTGACCATTTTTTTGCATTAGTATACCTCTGACGTTTCCAGAACATTTAAATACTTGCATTAAGTTTACATAACTGTGAATAAAAATGAAGAATTAAATTGGAACTAAATGTGTATTTTTGAAAATTTTATTGCAGCATTATTCTAATTAATAAATATTTTCAAGATGGTCAACTTCATTATTTTAAATTATTAATTACTTTTTTTTTTTTCATTTTTCTTTCTTAAAACATAAATTTCGAATTATCTTAGCAAAATGTTCAAAATTAACTTTTAGAAATGATCGACGAAGAATTAACAATGTTCTAAAAATAATATATCCTTTTTTTTTGTATCTTTCGATCTTTTAAAATTCTTGAGAAACTTTGAAAATTCTTAAAAGACGAAAAACTAACAAGAATTAAAAAAAAAAATTAAACAAAAACAGGCAGTCTGTCGAAATTAATTACACTGATTTACTCTAATGCATATGTAGCGTACAATAATGTAGAAAAATATTGTAAAATCGAATGAAAAAATAAAAATTTTTTTCTTTCATGCTTTTGACTTACATTGTGCGTAGATACAACTTCAAAACATGATGAGTTCAAAATTTATTTCGCATTTCATGAACCAAGTATCGGAATGGCAACAAGTATTGGCTAATACCGATCAAATAATTTGTATGTGGATGGAAGTGCAACGTACATGGTTGTATTTGCAATCAATTTTTGTTGATAGTCAAGATATTTGTAAACAGTTTCCTGAAGATTCGAAAAGATTCGCCGAGATCGATGAACAGTTCAAAGTAAATCGAATATGACATTTTATTTCCGTCATTGGTTACTATAATAAAATTTTATTAACAGTTTTATCTGTAAATTTCTAGTCTCTCCTAAATATTCTCGGAGTACTGATTTACATTATATAGATATCGTTTTTTTGTTGCTTTTTTTTTTCCCCCCGAGGGGAGCCACCTAATGAAGTCTGCAACTCAGCATGTGTATAACAAGCAACCTTAGTTAAATTGTTGTTATGTGTTCGATAAACCAACCAATTGCAGTGATTTCTACCGTCGCGGAGTACAATGCTTCCTAACTGGTGTTGTTTTCAGTGGCGCCGCGTGGTATATAGCGGTTAACTGGATCTTGCTTCAATGGAACTGCCGTGGTTTCTACAACAACAGAACTGAACTTGAATATTTATTTACAACCTAGCGCAGTCATCTATCTGTAAGAAACTCACCTCTTATCCCTCTACAACTCTGACATCTCCGACTATGTTATTCATCGAAAAGACAACACTGTAGGTAGCCGGGCGTGTGGAGGGGTAGCGACACTAGTTCGCGTTACAATCCCGTCTCAAACCTTACTAATAACGAACTCTTTCCAGACGCTAGTGGTATATCTGCTCTTATGCTAACTCCACAAACAGAATAAGATCTATATGCAGTTGTTACCTACTCCGATGCGGCAACGTCACCTGTATATTAATGAACTCTCTGTTATCATAGCTGAGTTCTCCCTCGTTCCTCTTAGGAGATTTTAATGCTTACTCTACAATTTCGGGATTGCCTACTACTAACCACCATGGCGCCGCTTAACTGATATTCTCTGTGATAACGATTTCGTTCTTCTATCATCAATCGCTCCGACGCATTTTGACTCTACAGCGAACTCTTTTTCGACAATCTATTTATCTCTTTACAACACATCGCTTTACCCGATTTGGTACTGCCAGGTTTTGGATGACCTCCATTCTAGTGACCATTTTCCGACCATTATCTTCGTGGCTGCAGGGACAGTGCACCTAATTAACCGCAGTCGTCTAATGTTGCGGAGGTACATGTTCCGCAGAGTGGACTGGAAACTTTACTCCGTAAATCACAGACCTAAGCAATATTTAGGGCTACTGACTTATCAATTCCGAAGTCGTCGTCGACACCGCATCCTCGAAGGGTGTTTTGATGGCGTAATAAGGTGACGGATGCAATTAGAAACAGAAAATGCGCTCTTAAAAAGTAGAAGACCACAAAGTCCGTTCGAGATTTAATTGACTTCAAAAGGTGCAGAGCAGTAGTTGCTCGGGACCTCATTAGCACGAAAATATACGAGGCGTGGCTCTCGTGTATGTCATCTATCAGTGACTCTTCGACTACGACGTCAACATGAAGAAAATGAAATCCCTCTGTGGAATTCAGCACTCACCATCTCCTGCTCGCTATTAGTGTTAATAATAATGTCATAACTGAGGCGGCTTTAGTTGTCGCGGCATTTGAAAATTACTTCGCTAAAATGTCTCCGACAGAGTGCTATTCGGCGGCCTTTTTGCGTCGCAAGCATACAGTGGGCGAAATGCCGTCCGTAGCGACCAGTACCATAAATCACTACGATCTACCCTGAATTAAATTTCGTTTTAAATTACAAGCCGTAATTCAATTCCATCCACCCGTTTATGCTAGAAATTCTTTCCCACGGACGCCAAATTATATCTGCTACACATTTACAATCAAATTTGGGAAAGTGGTCTATTCCTGACTTATGGAAGAAAGCGACAGTCGTTCCTGCCTTTAAACAGAACAAAAATCCCGTAATCCTAGGCAGTTACCGTCCTATATCGGTTTTAATCTCCTTAACTAAAATCCTGGAAAGAATGGTCAACAGACGTCTTCTCTCCTTTTGTTAGTCCAATAATATCCATTTTCCAATACAATCCGGAGGCCGTAAGGCTCGATCGACTTCAGGTTACCTGGAAAGTCTTCGAAGGCAGATTCTATCGCTTTTAAGAACCATTAGTATCTGATAACCGTCTTCTTCGATATATTGGAAAAGCTAAGGCCTGATTAACAAATTACAAAGAATGCGAGTGAATGGCAAAATGATAAGATTTATATGAAATTTTTTAACTGGCTATACCACAAGGCTCTCCTTCTTTATTATATATGTCAATGATATTAGCGAACGCATTCAACCACTAGTGACTGTTCCGCTGTTCATTAACGGCCTCAATATCTCCTTAACTTCTAACGATCCTCAAATATCTAGGTAAATTCTCCAGGAAGCAATCACTAAATTCTAAAAATGGTCAGAAGTTAATAGTTAAAATTTTTCTTCCTCTAAGGCATTATGTGTTGATTTCTCGATCTGTGACCAATAAAATACCTTTCTACTTAAATAATGCTTTCATTCCGAATCGTTCCTTTGCCAAATGTCTTGATCTGCTGTTTGATAGTAGATTAACTTGACATCGATATATTTCTAAATTAAAATACTATTCCGTGAAGTCACTTCTAATCATTCGATATCTATCTAACCCCCGCCTTAACATCCAACCTAAGGTACTTTCCAGTGTGCATTAAACTTTAATCTGAAGTAAAATAAATTATGCCAGTCAGGTGTACTCCTCTGTTTCCCAACATATTCTAAGGACATTGGGGATAATCATTCGGCGTTACGAATTACACCGGGAGCCCATTGAAAGTATCAGCGCGTTGACAGGCGTCCCTCCACTCAAAGTTTGTCGATCTGTGTTGACGTTAAGAGACGGTATTCCCTTTTTGAGGTGTATTAGCGTTTTTCCAAAAGCCGCCTCCTTCCTGCGTGAATAGAAGCCTATCGCTCACAATGAACTTGTGCAGAGAGTGGGTGGTAATCTAACCATACTATGAATCCCTGGTCGCGCAGAGTGGACGCGGCCGCTTTTTCCACCGCGCTGGCCATAAGTCCGCAAAGTCCTAGTCCGTCAAAAATAGCAGATGCCGTATTCCCTTTTATTAGATGTCGGTGGACCCAGGCATATCCACTCCCTCTTTTTTTCCAACTATTACGAAATTGGTCGAGCCATGGTGGCCCCCAGATTCACACGCGGATGTCGCACAATCACATATTGAGTGAGGAGGACACATCGTTTTCTTTCTTTCTTTGAATTAACTTTATGTCACTCATTAGAGACGATTTATAGTTATTTTCTTTAAAAGAAATAAATGGAAATTCTTCAGTTCCTATTTCAATATCGATATCGATTTCTTCATCCAGTAAGACAATTATCCTAGTTCAGGCGCATAGATAGTAATGTTATAGATACATAAAAATCAGTTACTTGTCAGAGGAATAAGTTTTTACACACTGCTGTGAAAAGTAACTTCAGTTCAAAATTTTTTTCATCACAATGAATAAATTTTGTTCAGAAGGAAAAGTATATATAATTAAATCGGCTTACGCCTAAAAAATAAAGTTTCGCATTTCGATGGTTTCCATGTCTTCAAACCTTCGTTTAGGACGTGCCGTTGATAGAAATTAAAAAAAAAATTGAAAGTAATAATTATAAGCGACGACATAGCCCCATTTTTCTCCACCCCTGTGTCGTATGCAAATTAGTTGAAAATTCGCTCTTTTCCAATGATTAACAGATTACACATTCAAGAGCTTTTTAAATCCCCTTTTCCCTCATAATGAATTGTTTTTTGTGACATGGTGCTGCTGGAACGAAAAATATTTCATGTCTTTTACAGGAATAATACATAACATTACCAAAATATTTATTACAAAAAATTATGAAATGTGTGTAGAACGCATGAAAAGAAATTGACAAAAATTACATGAAAAATTATCTAATTCTTAATTAAACACTTTCCAGCTATACAAGAATAAGGATATCTCTAATGCTGATAACTTTTACAAAAAATGCCAGTACGATTTACAAAAAATACATCAGAAAATTAATGGAAAAGTACACCTGAAAAATTATTTCTTACTTACAATTTTATGCTTTACGAAAATAAGACGCACTGTCAATAACCTGTACAAAAACGAGGACACAATTAATCAAAAATAGATCGAATAATTAAAAGATTACACGAAAACTTACCTAAAATACATCAAAAAATGAAATGTATGAGAAGTCGAAAAATTGCTTCATTCTTACTTTTGGTAAAATCACTTTAAGAGCGACCTCAACCTCGACGTCCACCCTCTCTACTGCTATTTTGACGTCTTCCTCAGTGAACCACATCCTGTCCCTCTATTTTCACGTGATTCCTCACGCTTTCAATTCCCGGATAATTCCTATATCAGCAGTAACTCTGTACAGAAGCAAAAAACACCATAACAGCTGCTGGAAATGATGAAACAGTGTTCGCAAACTTCAAACGCGTTTTTCTCGCATATTGCGTTTTAGGCATATTCTTTGGAGCCGGTCACATCTGCTGCTTTGGAGTTTGTGTAGTTTGTTTAAGTTAAAGTTACTATTACACAATAAGTATGTTTTCCTATCATATTAATTTTTTAAATACTGAATTTCGCATTTTTTAATCTATTTTAAGTTTGGCCGCGTTTAAATTTTACCCACTTTCCTACATGAATATTCTTTTTTAGTTTTAAATTACTTTTTTCTTAAAGTTTTCCATTATATAATGAACATAATCAGTCGTTCCTAGATTGCTCTTTTTGACTATTTTCAATCGCCAATAGAATTCTAAATAAATAATGCAATTTATTTTCGAGAATTATCATTGTGGTTTCATCAATAAAGTAAAGTAACAACTTGTAAAAACTGTGATCCGGACAAAGTATCTCGCATGGATCAATAGAAAACGATCTAAAGCCAGAGCCAGCTATGTATACTTATATTTGTATTACTTTCTGCGCGCTAAATTTTACAATGCTACATTACTTAAAGTTTAGACGAATAATAACCACCGTTTTCGAATTTATATTGTTATGGTGGATCACAGTGTTTCAACGTGCAGTACGAACAAGCATTTGGGGTTACAAAAAGTGTGTAGGAAGAAGATGAAATAGATGAAAATAAGTAGGAAATGCTACCGAATGTCCAGAAGTTAAACAGTTTTTTATACCTGAAATAATACATGTGGTGAAAATATTTTAAGCCTTGAAAAATTGTTATTTTCATTTAAGATTAAAGTCTACCAAAAAAAAAAAAAAAAGAAAAAGAGGATGTAGATATTTTTCTGTATTGTCGAAAAATATTTTTTATATTGCGATTAAAATTAATTGATTTATTCATGTGGTAGTTTCTGCATTTATTGTTTGCTTGTATTAAATTTTTTTTTCAGCCCCTTCAGAAATGATCAATAAATATTCCACTGTATTTTTTCCTTTTGTTTTTACTATACGTATAAATATAAAATTGATATATATATATATATATATATATGCGTGTATGTATATTAGAAATGAAACATTATTTTTAGAAATTGCTGGAAGAAATGTTAAAAACGCCGAATATCTTAAATGCTGTAAGAAAACCACATTTATATGAAAACTTGGAAAAGTTGCAAAACGAATTATGTAAATGTGAAAAAGCGTTAACCGAATTTTTGGAATCGAAGCGCTTATTATATCCTCGATTTTATTTCATATCTCCTGCTGACTTATTGGATATACTAGCTAATGGAAATCAGCCTGATCGAGTTTGTCGGTAAAACAGTTTTATTTTCGTTTAGTTTGTATAACGGATTAATAAAATCTTACAAATGAAAACATCGTTCACGAAAGGGAGGGGTATAAATGATATTACAGAATTGTGGGAAAGCTGTTTAAAATTTTGAATGTTCGAAGACTTTAACGAAGTAAACGATTAAAAAGGTGCAACATACAGTTTTGGAAACAATATGTGTGCGTATTGTTATGGATCCTATACTTTATTAAATAAAAAGAAAAAAATCTGACAGATTTTTTTAATAAATTCGTTCCTGCAGATTTTAATAGTTCCTTTTTTGACAAAAACTGTCCACTATAAACACTTTTAAGGGGAGCTAGTAATAAAAAGGGAAGTATTTTAATGCTATTGTGAGCTTTTATTGGGGAAAAAAAACAAAACAAAACTGAAAAGAAACAATAAAACAGTCAAATTTTATCATTAACTTCATTTCCTAAATGAATATGAGACGTAGCTGCAAGGCAGAAGCTTATTAGCGCAGTAATATCATTTATCCGAAATAAATTTGAAAACGTAAACATCTTAAGAATATAATTAAACTTTACGAACTCCTTATTTTAATTAAAAGTTTTTCGACAAATAGTTTATAATAATTTCGTAACTAAATTTTAATTTCATATTTATTAGAAATTAAAATTACAAATAGTTTTGTAAATAGAGGAAATGAAAAATACGTTATAAGCAAATAAGTAATATAATAATTTATAATTAACAAACAGGATGTTGAACGATTCTTTATCAAATAAGTAATCAGTCGGTATAAAATATCTTTCCTCTTCAGCAACCAAAAGGCTAAACCTGCTGAAGGCCTTATCCCCAACCAAATGGGGTGGCGATCCTTATGTCCTTGTTTCTCTATATAAATCTATTATCCGCTCAAAATATGATTACTGTTCATTTCTCTATGATTGTGCCCCTCCCGACTCTCTAAATTGGATGTAATCCAAAAGTTTTGCCTTCGTCTATGCCTTGGTGCTCTTAAATCCTCTCCAGTTCCAGTAGTCCTTGCCGAATCTAATACATCACCCCTTTCTATTCGCAGATCTTATTTGGGCTATCGTTTTCTTACTAGGCATCTCTCACTCACGTCCTCTACTCTTACTCGTTCCTATCTTTCCATTTCTAGGAACTGGCGTTTCGTACCTGAGAAAACCCCTATTTTATCTCAGTCCGTTTGTCGTTACATAATGTCCTTTGTCAATCTCCCTTATTTCACTTTTAATTTCGCCGATCTTTCCCATCCTCTAAATATGTTTACTGTACCTACGCTCTCTAAATTTCTTCCGTACACCCTAATCAAACAGGAATTCCATAGTTTTATCAAATGTCAATTTCCTTCGCATGCGACCGTGTTTGCGGATGGTTCGAAGAGGCCGGATGGTGTCGGTGCCTCTTTTATCCTCCGAGATTTTGGCTTTTCCGAATTTTTTCGTCAGCCTCCTTTCTGTTCGACATTCATAAACGTATTAATGACTATCTTACGTTCCATTATTTTCATTTTCTCCGATCACCTTTGTTCTAAATTCTTGATTATATCTGATTCCATGACCGCCTTTAAATTTATTCTCCCCTATCTGATCATTCCTGTGATTTTATCATACTCCGCATACGCTCACTTATCCACGTTCTTTCTTGTTTCCATTCCATTTATACTGATATTTGCTGTGGGTTCCCAGCCATTCGGGCATCTTTCTGGTAATGAAGCGGCGGGTTCTTTGGTGATCGGGTTGCTGTCTCTTCTCACTTCTTCTTTAAAAAAGTCCCATCGTCTAATCTCCTTCCGCTGTGCAAAGGTTTTCATCTTAGATTATAGTATCGAATATTTACGTTTCCTCTTTTTCTAACAATTGTTCTTTTATCTGTCTGTTCAACCCTGTCTTTCTGCCAATCCGTGGTTCTCTTTGTTTCCTTTACTTCATTGTTCTGTCGTTGCCTCCATTATTCATCTGCGCTCTTAAGCTATACTTTATTATCTTCCTCTCGTTTTTGTTTTTCGTTGGTCACCTCTCCTATTGTCCTATCCACTCAAACGAAGAGCATGTTTGCGATGCCGATCATGTGTTTATTAAGTGTTCATCTCTTTCTGCTGAGTGCTCTGCTTTCTATTACATTTTATTGATACTCGGTCTTCCTACTCCATAGTGCGCCTCTTATGTTCTATCTTTTCTGTCTCCACTGATTGTTCCTATCATTTGTTCCTTTCTCCTAACAACATTTGATATTGTATCAAGATATAATTGACTCCTTCCTATTCTAATTGTTTCTCGATAAAGGTCCCCGGTTGACGAGCCTAAAAAAAAAACGAAAAAAAGTTATCTGAACAGTACCTTATACGTATAAAAAAATAAAAGAACGAATTTTTTCGTATAACAATTTTAGTTTTAAATAATGCGATTTGCTAAACTGATAAACAGAAATATCTAATATTTATCTGCATTATTTTTTTAGCTATATATCTGTAACGAAATGATCAGAAGCAACATCTTCCTGAAATTTTTTTTACGAACCTTCGACAAATCCAGATCTATCTAGGTACCAGTTTTCATTAAAATTGGCCTTGCCGTTTTTATTAGCGCATTTCAAAATTTTTTTTTTTTTTTAAATGGGCACGCCAGCACAGGACATTTACTCAACACAAAAGATTAAAAGAATAGAAGGACATATGGAGCGAAAAGTTACATCAAGAAACGATCAGAGACAGAGGAAATGAAGGCGGCTAACAAGGGAACAACAGAAGGAGATGGAAAAGTGAGAATATAGAGGGCACTGTAAGGAGTAGGGAGGCCAAGGCTAAGCAAATTGGAATGAAGGATCGCGCGTTCTGTAGAAATAAAGGAACATTCAAATAGTACGTGGTTTGCATCACATGTGCCATTTAAGGTAGGAGGATGAAAGGGACACAAAGGAGATTGAACCAGAGCAAAGCGGAAACGAGAAGCCGGGGGCAGACTATGATTAAAACGAAGGCGAACTATGGAAGAAATGACAGAACGGCTGATACTAGGAAAGTTATTAAACCAAGGAGAAACGGATGGAGAAGGCTGTAAAGCAAGGTAAAAGGAGTCAGGGTTGAAGAAAAAGGACGGATAGAGATCAGTCCAAAAGTCACGGTGAGAACGAAAGGAGAGAGAGTAAAGACTTTGGGAAGGAAATCTGCCTATGAAACGACCATTTACTGCGGCCGAGCAAGCTAACGAGTCAGCAAGATCGTTACCAGCTATACCACAGTGGCCAGGAATCCAAAGCAGGTCAATATGGATAGAGCGGGAGGCTAATAAATTGAAAATCAAGGCATTTCGAAATTAACACGCTCATGTGGTAAAATTTTATTTTTTTGGTAAACTTTCTACCGGTCTAGATTTGATGATGCCAATTTTCATAAAAGAAAATAAACCGATAGTATGATACTACTCGAATTATCGAACGACAGCCAGAATAAGGAGGAATATTTGTAGAAAGGAAAACATAATTTTCCGAAATTATATAACTGTTATGAGGTGTTAGGTAGAGAACGCGCAAATTTTGTTATCAATAAAGCGAGTGGGATATCGAAGTATCGGTTCTATTATTTCGGTATTGAAATTTTTCTTGTCAACTACGGATGCTATTTGTAATATTTTTTGGAAAGATTTAAAAATTGTTTGTTACTCACATGGTTAAGCTGAGTCACGGTAGGCTAATTATTTGATTATATATTTATAATAAAACTAGGCGATACATTAAATTAAAACGTTTTGTTTGTTTCATTGCAGGCACTTAACGAAATTATACGATTCTATATCAAAACTAGAATTTACCGAAGACAGTGCCGGAAAGCGAATTGCTGTTGGAATGTATTCCAAAGATGGAGAGTATGTAAATTTTTGCGAACGTTGCATTTGTAGTGGCCAGGTAATTTTAAAAAACATGATATGAAATGATTTGAAAGGAGCTTATAAATGTAGTTAATAGTTGTAAGGAAAGCATTAATATAAATGCTTTTGAAATAATCAGTAGTTAAGAAAAAAAGATCGTTTCATGTTAATGAATTATAAATTGTAAAAACAGTTTTTTCCGAAACATTTTCAAAAAGTATAGTTTTTAACGGTTTTATATGTTTTAAGTAAAAATATTGAATGGGGATGTCTCCCGCTTTTATCTAAGATACATCTTGCTCTAATAAGTTCTGATTTTCATTATAATATACCAATCATTTTTTTTTTATATATGTATATATATATATATATATATATACATATATATAATTTTTATTTAGAAATTTTTAATTTATTAATATAATTTAACGTTAGTAAATGCAATTGCGAAGCATTTCAACTATCCAACCCTACATATAATCTTATATATTTTGCAGGTAGAAAACTGGTTGAGTAACATAACCAGTAGTATGCGGAAAACTGGTCGTTCGAATTTATCGGAAGCGGTCGTAACATACGAAGAGAAACCACGTGAACAATGGTTATTTGATTACCCAGCTCAAACAGCTCTTTGTGCAACACAAATATGGTGGACTAACGAAGTTAATACGGCATTTACTCAAATGGAAGAAGGATATGAAAATGCGCTAAAAGATTACAATAAAAAACAAGTACTATTAGATGTGTACATTCTCTATTAGTGCCACTAAAATCCTGCCATGTCCAGTTTTTTTTTTTTTGTTTTTATCATTTTTATATATTCGTAATTTTTATTATTTTTTAGGTATCCCAGTTAAATTCATTAATTTCTTTATTACTCAACTGTAACTTGTCAACTTGTGACAGACAAAAAATTACAACAATTTGTACTATCGATGTTCATTCACGAGATGTTGTATCAAAGTTGATTTCCGAACGTGTTGAATCAGCTTCAGCATTTCAGTGGCAGTCACAGCTGCGACATAGGTATAAGACGTAATAATTTTATGTAAAGTTATTGATATCATTTCGGTATTAAACCATTTTCTTAGAAAATATAAAAAAATAACTAACAAAAACCAAAAAAATTCAAAGTTTTTTTTAAAATTTTTTTAAATATACGTTTTAAACAAACATTAATTGAATGATGTGATAACAAACCGATAACTTTATAATCGGAGTAAAACACAATAAGAAATTCGTAAATTTTTTACACGAATTTTAACACATTAATTTACGGATACTCGAGCTTTACACGCTGTTGTGAGGAGAGAAGCAAGTTTTCATGATAATGTTAAAAGTACTGTACTTATTATAATTTGGTCATATTATTTAATAATTAGTATCAGTGAAATAAAGATAAAACGTTTTAATTGTCGAAAATATTAAAAATTAAAGTAAACTAGTTTATATACATACATATGTATATTACAATTTTAACGTTTTTCCACATTTCTGTGATCTGAAAGGGATTTTATCATTTTATGCGTCAGAATTATAATTGACCAATTAGCTGTCATTGATATAGTGTAATTATTAATTAATGTCTCTTATAATGTACGAAAATATTATAGATGGGATACAATAAATCAAGATTGTTTTGTAAATATCTGTGACGCTGAATTTCGTTATAATCATGAATATCTCGGAAATACTTCTAGACTTGTTATAACTCCATTGACAGATAGATGTTACATAACACTTACGCAGGTATGTATTTTTATTTCGCAAAACTAGTATTTTTAATTACAACGTAATTCTTAGGCTACCAAAAAATGTCCCAAAGAAATGTCCCAATTTTATGTAACGCAAAGTGTCCAAATTTTATGTAACGTTCAAGGCCGTGCCCACGGGGTGGGTTTTGGGGGTTAACCCCCCCCCCATGAGAACTGAAATAGCTTAGGTACTTCATTAATATTTTATGCAAAATTTTTTATTACGAGTATAATCAATAACATATGTCATTTTTATTAATGTTCATATATGGGGTAATTCATTTATGTAAATTATTAATACATAAATCAAAATGATGGAAATTATTAATAGCATGAATATTAGTGAAAAATGTATTTTTATTTATAAAATAAATATGCGAAGAAAATTTTCACCCCCCCCCCCCTTCCAAAATTCTGGGCATGGGCCTGGTAACGTTTGTTATATTTTATAGGATTTTTGTTATTGTTATTTAAAAAATGTCACAATTTTATATAACGAAGTATGTAACGAACAATGTAATGAAAAAATGTTTTAATTTTATATAATGAAAGTTAAATGTTAGGATAGAATTTTTGTGATTGTGTTGTTTTTTTTGTGTTGATGCCAGTAAGAATTACGTTGTAAATTTTGATCATTTTATACGAACTATAGAAGAGAAAGAGACAGAAATGAAAGCAAGAGGGATTAAGGGGCACAGCCCCTTGCGAGGCCAAAATGGCCGAGTTTTCATATACTGTTATATATTTAAGGGAAATTGCGGTATTTTTCTTCATTAATTTACTTATAAATTTAGCTCATGAATTTATCTGCTAACTGTTTATTAATTTGTTTTTAGTAAGGTAAACAGTAATAATTTAGAAGTTAGTACGTTTTTATATGAATTCATAATCGTCCGCCAAAATAGTGAGTTGTCGAATTGAAAATGTAAAAAAAAACGAAATAACTAAAGTATTAAAAATTTAATTTTATCAGTGGCAGAAAAATATCTGATTAAAGAGTAATAAAATAGTAACCAGAAGGGTTATAAGCATCAGAAACGCTAAATCTAAACAAGAAAATATTAACAAATAAATTATAAATAAGGGAACGGAGAATCCTGAGAAAGATTATAGGAGTTAAATGTAATTATCAATAAGGAAAAAAAGATTATTATTTTACGGGCATATTACCAGAATGTAAGAGGACAGGTTAACCAAGAGAATTTATGAATTCATGAAAACGAAGAAAATAAGACCTGCATGGTTCAATGAATGTGAAAAGGATATGAAATTAATGGATGTTACTGAAACACAGATGTGTTTAATAAGGAGAATGGTTTCATAAAACAGTTTCGACGTCAATCTTTAAAATAGAACAAGTTAACCGGAAGAGGTCGCTTTCAATAAGCCATAGAAATGCCTTTATGGAGGGTCTAAAGAAATACTGGAAAGATGTTAAGGAAGGAAGAAGGAAAAGATGTAAAATGAAAACTTAGTTGTTTAGCGTAGTCCATAGGGGCTGAAATCGAAAAAAAAGATAATAACCATTTATTCGTTTTGTGTTCATGTTATATTTCTATTTTTCCAGCTGAAAATGGGCTTTGCTCGAAAAAATTTCTGAAGATAAATATATTTCTATTTATCGGTTTGTTTGCTATTTATTATATACATTATTTCAAATAATTAATAATTTTATTGCTTAATTTTGTTGTTTTATTGATGTAATTAATTTTTTTTTACGAATCTAATGTTTCTTTTAGTCGTTGCACTTGGTGATGGGCGGTGCAGCTGCTGGTCCGGCAGGTACTGGTAAGACTGAAACAACTAAAGATTTAGGCAAAGCTTTAGGAATGATGGTTTATGTATTTAACTGTTCCGAACAGATGGATTACAAGGTATTTAGTTTTTAATTTTTATTGTATTTCATTTTTTTCTGCCAAACAACTAAAATTTTTTTTTAACCCCCTTTTGGGAACGCCAGCTAAGGACAAGGAAATAGCAAGAAAGAAAAGAACGGTCAGTTAAATTTTAATTCGTTTTGGAAGGATAAAAGAAGTTCCAACACCATGAGGGGTCCCCTGGGGCCATCCGTGAAGATGGTTACATGCGATGGAAATTGGGAATTCACAATGCTGTTGAATTCCTATTGAATTATTGCTTGAGGAAGGGATTTGGAAAGTGAAGGTACAAAAAAAAAAACATTGGGAGAATGGCAGAGATTGGTAAAGCTAAATGAAAAAGCAGGGAGATTATTACCTGAGATTGCGTAAGACCAAAAGGAACTAAGGCGAAGGGAAATGAAAGCTAAAACAGGGATTTTCCTAGGCGTAAAACGCCAGTTTCTATAAATTGAAAGATAGGAATGAATAAGAGTACAGGGCGTGAGTAGAAGACGTTTATTGAGGAAACGATAGCCTAAATAATATCTGCGAAGAGACAGGGGTGATGTGTTAGACTCTACGGGAATTGTTGGAATTGAAGTAGACTTAAGAGCACCAAGCCAAAGCCGAAGACACAAATTTTGGATAATGTGCAATTTAGAAAGACGGCATTTAGAGGCACAAACATACATAAATGAGCAGTAATCAAATTTGGAATGGACAATGGCTTTATACAAGGAGATCAGAATGTAAGGATCACCACCCCATTTTGTTGAGGACAGAGCTTTCAACAGGTTTAGCCTCTTGATAGCAGAAGAGGAAATATAATCAATATGTTTAGAGAATGTCAGCCGACTATTGAGAAAAACTCCAAAATAACAGAAACAGTTAACGTAAGGAAAAGATATTGTTTACGGGTAGATTAAACAAAGTAGGATTGTAAGGGCGAAGTGAAAAGACAACAGTCGAAGACTTAGAAGAGGAAATGGAAAGGTGAATTGAGAATAGGGAGTGATCCAGTGCAGTAAGAGACGAACTAGGAGCCTCATTAGCGGCTGCAAAATCGGAGGCGGCAGAAAAAAGCAGGAAATCATTGGCAAAAAACAAGGAGGAAGAATTCAAAGGGTTAGAGGCTGCACTGATAGTGTACATGTTACAGAGAGTAGGATTGAGGGAAGAACCTCGGGGGAGACTACGAAAAACTTTTCTTTCATGGCAGAGAGGTGGAGAAGAAATATGGATGGAACGGTTCATCATGAGATTAATAATAAGGGAAGAAAACTTAACTGGAACATTAATTGCCGACATTTTTCCTCTTACAGTTGGCAGATGCACATTATCAAAAGTACAGGAGACATCGATGAAGGAAGCTAAGGTATACTGTTTTTGGATGAAGGATTTGAATATACTGGAAACAAAAAGACTAATACAATCAGGAGGGCGCCAATCCCAGACCGAAAATCAAACATATTGCTGAGTAAAACGTGGTTATGTTCCAGCCACCAAACAAGGCGCCTGTTCAGCATACCTTCGAATAATTTTCTGATACAGAATGCTAAAGAAATTGGGCGAAAGAAAGAATTTTTTTTAGGAATAGGGATGATGATAAAAGAGTTCTAGCAGGTAGGATTTACACCGCTGGAAAGAAAGTCATTAAAAAGATTGAGGAGAGTATTACTGGATAATTCAGATAGGTTTTTAAAAACAAGAAAAGATACGCCGTCGAGACCTGGAGTGAGGCTGGAAGATTTTGAAAAAACAGATTTTAATTAATTAATGTTGAAGGAGGAAGTAAGGGAATGAGGAGGAGGAGAGTCTTGTGGAAAAGGATCAGGATAAAATTCGTCAAAGTTAGGAACGTAAACGGGAACAACAGAATCAATAAACGATAATAGGCAATCGTCAGAAATGTTGGAATTGTTAGGATGTTCAGAGGATGGGAATTTAAAAGCTGTTTCCATTTTCCAGATATGTGAAAGGGGGGTAGTTCTCGAGAAAAAAGAGCAGAAATTCCGCCATGAGGACTTCTTGGAGGCTTTTAGTATATACCGAGCTTTTGCATTCCCTCGCTTATGAGCAAGGCGGAGAGCTCTAAAAGTAGTTCGACTATGATCAAATGCAGCGTTGTACTCCTCGTTCCATTAAATAGAAGAGGGCGCAACACGCCGATTGACGGATGAATGATGGCGAAAATAGAAGAAAGCATTGAGGGAAAACTTGGCAGATTGCAAGAAGGAATTATAAACACGTACGGGATCAAGGCCAGGATGAAAATTAGGAAGCGAAGAATTTACAAGAGAACGGAACACAGTCCAATTAGTTTTAGAAAGATTCTAAGGAGTAGAATGAAGAGGCCTGACATAAGTATAGGAGGGGAAAGATTCATGGGGGTTATTAGAATAGGAATATGATCACTGCCGTAGGAACCCATAAGGGTTCCCCAGTTATAGTTAAAGCCAATATTCGTCTGTAAAATTTTCGTTTAATGTCAATATATTATTTTTAGAAGGTATAACATTTATATTTTCTATAAAATAGGCTTATACGTTGAGAACTTTAACTTCACAACCGTTTAAGGTTTGCCAAGTGTTGGAATCATATCGCTTTACATATTTTGTTTTATTATAGCCTTTCTTTTATTTCTATTATTTTCTTAACAATTTTGCTATTTCAATTTTTCATAAATCATCAATTTAATAATACCGGAGTAAGTAAAAAATTTTCTTTTTATTTGATAAATTATTAGCCAATAACGTATTGGAAAATCCACACGCATACGTATTATTTTAAAGTATTTAGTTATACACAATATTTTCTGATTTAACATTTTGAGGTATTAATTGGGTTTCTATATAACTGAATTATTTTATAAGTTTCATGACAACGTATAGAGATATTCACAAGTAAATATTGGATGGCTTTTATTAAGGAGATTTATTCGTAGACTGCGCCTTCAGCCGAATTGAAACCATACTGGTTTTTATGTAGTAGTTTTTTATTGTTAATTTCGTTAGCAGAAACTGATTCATGACTTTTTCGTAAATTTTACTACAAGAGTTTAGTAAAGAGATGGGATACATATGTATATTAATTACAACGTAATTCTTAGGCTACCCCCCATTCGAAAAAATGTCCCAATTTTATGTAACGCTAAATGTCCCAAAAAGATGTCCCAATTTTATGTAACGCTAAATGTCCCAAAAAAATGTCCCAATTTTATGTAACGTTTGTTATATTTTGTAGGATTTTTGTTATTGTTATTTAAAAAATGTCACAATTTTATGTAACGAAATATGTAACGATAAATGTAACGAAATATGTAACGATAAATGTAACGAAATATGTAACGATAAATGTAACGAAATATGTAACGATAAATGTAACGAAATATGTAACGATAAATGTAACGAAAAAATGTCTTAATTTTATATAACGGAAGTTAAATGTTAGAATAGGATTTTTGTGTGTGTTGATGCCAGTAAGAATTACGTTGTAAATTTTGATCATTTTATACAAAGTATAGAAGAGAAAGAGACAGAAATGAAATCAAGGGGGGTCAAGGGGCACAGCCCCTTGCGAGGCCAAAATGGCCGAGTTTATATATATATATATATATATATTATTAATGATATTTAATATTTTTGATAAAATTTGAAAATCTTCCATATTTAAACATTTTTTGTAAATTAAATTTTAATTTTTTGTTGCTTATTTAAAAAGCGATAAACGATAATTAAAGTTTTAAATAATAATAATAAAAAAGAGTTAACGTGCTTTCTAAACTATTTGAATATGTTTTGTCTATGTGCTTCTGATCATTGTAGGGCATCAAGTAAATTGGACGTAAAATTTAGATAGCTCTGTAACTTTCTAATGCAAAATCTCTGTCAGTATTTACGTACTTATTTTAAATACAATAATAAAATCTGTAATTAAAAAAAAAATTATAATAAGAAAGAATTTTTTGAAAACATCAAAACAGAAAATATAATTATGGTGAAATGTTCTGTTTCAGTCTTGCGGTAACATCTACAAAGGGTTGGCTCAGACTGGCGCTTGGGGTTGTTTTGATGAATTTAATCGTATTGCTGTTGACGTTTTATCTGTAGTCGCTGTACAAGTAAAATGCGTTCTAGATGCCGTTAAAGCGAAAAGAACCGTATTTAATTTTATCGGCGAGAAAATATCTCTGGTTCCGACAGTCGGTATGTTCATCACGATGAATCCTGGCTATGCTGGAAGAACTGAATTACCGGAAAATTTAAAAGCTCTTTATAGGTTATACAAAAAGTCTTATTTTTAACTAATTACTTTATTCTTACTAATCAACAGTGCAGTTGTTATGTCGTTACGCGTATTGATATATATAGGAAAAGAAAAATTCAACCTTTTTTATTTTATTAAAAAAATTAAGAGATAGAATGATGCATTTTTGCTGCATATCAGTAATTACGTTCAAAAAATATTCCTAAAATACTGAAAATTTATAACTTTATATAATGTTTGATTTAAATTTCTTTTCTTACTTAAATAGGCCGTGCGCTATGGTAGTTCCGGATTTTAAATTGATCTGCGAAATTATGTTAGTAACTGAAGGATTTAAACAAGCTCGCGTTTTAGCTAGAAAATTTATAACTTTATATTCGTTATGTAAAGAGTTGTTATCAAAGCAAGATCATTACGACTGGGGTCTAAGAGCAATCAAATCGTTGCTAGTTCTAGCTGGAAAATTTAAGGTATACTAAATCAGCATTTATACGTGAATAAAAGAGATATGATTAAAAGAAATACTTTTTATGTTCGTCGCCGCTTTCGTTCCCGTTAGATTTCAGATATTTAATTTATGGCCTTTTATTAGCGAGAAGATCCAGACAGGCCGGAAGAAGAAACCTTGATGAGAGCTCTGCGTGATTTTAATATTCCGAAAATTGTAACGGACGACGTTCCTATATTTATTAGTCTTATCCACGATTTATTTCCAAACATTGATGTGCCTAGACAATTGGACGAAAATTTTGAAAAGCAAGCGAAACAGGCTGCCATAGATCTTAAATTACAACCAGAGGATAGTTTTATTTTAAAGGTATTTATATACATTCTTTTTTTTTTTTTTTTTTTTTGCATTACCTTTTTGTTATTTCCTTAAAGATTGTATCGATTATAATTATTAATGAAACTGGTATATATTTCGTGTATTTTTACTTTTTAGGTAGTACAGTTAAGGGAACTTTTTCAAGTGCGCCATTCAGTTTTTATCGTAGGAAATGCGGGAACTGGAAAAACTCAAGTCTGGAAAACTTTATTCAAAGCTTATCAGAACATGAAGATGAAACCATTCTGTAACGTCATCGAACCAAAATCGGTAACTAATGATGAACTGTTTGGAGCTATTAATCCAACAACTCGGGAATGGAAGGATGGTAATGTTTCTTGATTAACGTTAACTCAAATTACTAATTTAAACTGCAATATGTTAGTAATGTATTTCTTTAACTTTTATTCTCGTTTTGTCAATAATGGTCGGTTTTTGTAAAAAATTTTTTTTCGATGAAACTGCGTGTAAATAATAGACACTGAACATACATAAAATTCAGTTTAATAAAATGTATCCACTTTTTTTTTTTTTTCGTTGGGAAGGAAAATTAAAATATACTTAATTTCGTAATTTTATAAAATACAAAAAGGATTCTGATATATGGCAAAAAACACATTTATATGTACACGAAGAACGGATAAAGAAAAAGGGTAAAAAGCGATTACTTGGATAGGTAATATTTTTGAAATTAGCTTGAATTCAAATTTTTATTGCCCAACATCGTAGGATAAATTCTTTTTCGATTTGCTACATCTGAAAACTATAACTGGGGAACCCTTATGGATTCCTACGGCAGTGATCATATTCTTATTCTAATAACTCCTATGAATCTTTCCTCTCCTATATTTATGTCAGGCCTCTTCATTCTATTCCTTAGAATCTTTCTAAAACTAATTGAACTGTGTTCCGTTCTCTTGTAGATTCTTCGCTTCCTAATTTTCATTCTGGCCTTGATCCCGTACGTGTTTATAATTCCTTCTTGCAATCTGCCAAGTCTGCCCTCAATGTTTTCTCCTCTTTTCGCCATCATTCATCCGTCAATCGGCGTGTTGCGCCCTCTTCTATTTAGTGGAACGAGGAGTGCAACGCTGCATTTGATCATAGTCGAACTACTTTTAGAGCTCTCCGTGCGAACCCTGCAACCGAAAATTTTCTTGCTCATAAGCGAGCGAATGCAAAAGCTCGGTATGTACTAAAAGCCTCCAAGAAGTCCTCATGGCAGAATTTCTGCTCTTCTTTCTCGAGAACTACCCCCCTTTCACATATCTAGAAAATGACAAGAGCTTTTAAATTTCCATCCTCTGAACGTCCTAACAATTCCAAAATTTCTGACGATTGCCTATCACCGTTTATTGATTCTGTTGTTCCCGTTTACGTTCCTAACTTTGACGAATTTTATCCTGCTCCTTTTCCATAAGACTCTCCTCCTTCTCATTCCCTTACATCATCAGCTTCCGAAGTAACACGAAAAAGACGAATAAAAGAAAAAATTAAAGAATTCTTATGGAATCTGCATGGACTGTTAATTTAATACTAAAGTCAAAAAACGAAGTAAAATACATGTGTGAATATTCTAGGTTATTTGGAATAAAAATTAGTGTAAATAGTGCGCTTATATTATTTAGTTGTGATAACTTGGTCATTAGAGTTCTCTTATCTTTCGAGAGAATACAAGAACTGACGAACTGTGCATGTGTATTGTAGTAGATGTTTAACTTTAAACATATAATATCTTCTGGTCATGGCTGCTGGGGGCAATATTAAATTTAGAAATACTTCATTATAGATTTCTTTAGTAGTACTTCTAAAAAAGTACTATTTAACTTTTTATTAATTAACCTCGTATATATTTTTCGGTTTAGATTTAGTTAACACATAAAGCTATCTAATGTACTTTTTTCGATTAAAAATTATTTTTTTGTAGGTTTGTTTTCGGCTCTTATTCGTGAACAAGCGCAGATGAGCGGAATGGGCCCGAAATGGATGGTTATGGATGGCGATATTGACCCTATGTGGATTGAATCTCTAAATACTCTTATGGATGATAATAAGGTAAAGTAAAATGGTAGTATATGAAAAAACTTCTTGTACAAATTATTAAAAAAAAAAACCTCAGGCCCGATAGTTTAAAAAATTTAGTAATTTTTCAATAGATATAAGTTATTATTGTAAAGCGGTCAATTAAAAATAGTAAAAAGAAAGTTAACAGTATTATCCACAATACTGAAATATTATCTAATATTATAACTATTTCTTAGTTTTAGCAATGAAAATTTAAGTAATCACCGAGATTTGGACAATACACCGGTGTTTGTTTTTTCATTTTTTTAATTATAAATTTATTCCCTTTTTGGTCCTTAAAAATTATCTTCTACCTACATCTGCAATATATCTTTTAACAGGAATTTTGCGACAAACTTGGTAACCTTAAATTTTAACTCTCACTTTGACAAATAAGTGGAGTTAGAAAAAGGAAAAAAAATATTTTTGCTATTCTTACGTTAGGTGCAACTTATTACTTTCAATGACATAATAGGGGAGCACTTTGCTTTGGCGCAGCTCTGATTTGGTGTACATAACGCAACACGATTTGCGGAGTAGCCTTGCATTTCGGTGTTAAAGATTAAATGGAACGACGACCCGTTAAATCGAGAGTGTTGCTTTTTTTCATTTTAAAAATAACCCAGCGACCTAAATAACTTTGGCTCGTATATCCGCCCCTTACTTGTAACAGTTTGTTGGGTCCTCTGAGGTCTGTGATGTTTAAATCTATAAAAATTGGATAACTGGAAGTAGATAAAAAAAAAATTGGCTACGTTGCTATTTAATTTTAACTAAAATTGAAATTAAATATACAAGTGTGTGAAAACTTTTCATCAACTAACGAAGTCAATTTTTAAGGATATCTCAAGTGACGATAAACATTAATCGTGAATTCATTTACTTGAATTCATTTTTATTCTTAATATACTTCCCATTACTGAACGCAATTTATAATCCGAATGTCACTTTTGCTAGGTGTTAACTTTGGCGAGTAATGAAAGGATTTCCTTAAATTCCAACATGTGGTTGCTATTTGAAGTTTCAAGTTTGCATTCAGCTACTCCCGCAACAGTGTCGCGAGCTGGAATTTTATACATAAATCCTCAAGACTTAGGATGGAATCCGTAAGTATAATTATTTTTGCTGCAATAATTTAATGTTCCGCACCTAGTTGTTATTCTGAAAATTTCAAAAAAAAAAAATTAGAATGCGAAAAACGTGAGAAAAAGCAAATGCCTAAATGGGAAGGATGATTTCGTAATATTCATACAAAACAAAAAGTATTTTTTTGATTAAAAAAAATAAATAGGCGACACGTATAAACGAAAATATTAAACTTGTTGCGGTGTCAGGGATTGTGAAGTTAAGGTTCACAATGTAGTAAGCCAAACAGCACTAATAACTAATTATTTCAGACTGCGTACACCTGAGAACTACTTGAATCCGAAACGAGATAAGTTTGAAACCCATAACCTCCGGTTTGGTAGTCAAACATTTTAACTACTACTAAGCCATCACGCTACTGGATCTTTCTGTCTGTGATTTTTTTCTGTGATGGTATTTAAAGTCAAAAGTATACGAAACCAAACTTGGAGATTTGGAAGAGTTGAAAACCGAGATTTGACGTCATGCCGCGGCTATTCCGACGATTATGTTAGCTAAAGTTTATGGTAATTTTTCTTTGCGAATTCATAATTGTATGGAAACCAGGACCATCATTTAATGATGTTATCTTTAAGACTGCACATTTGACGACATAAATAAATACATCAGAAAAAATGTTCTTTCTTTCTCTTTTCAACGTGGCCAAGCTCGTTTTTGTAACTTATATATAGATGACGCTATTACGTTTTGAAATACGATCCGTTTCCCTGCCGCACCTTATGTATATGTATATATATGTGCATACATTTATTTTTTGCGGTTTATTTGAAAGACTAAGAAGTTTACTAAAATATTTTAAATGCACAGTGACACTGATTTCTAATATCTGTAGATAATATTTTTAATAAGCTACAATTTAAAGCAGTTATCCACTAAAAATTCACTAAGAATTCATATTATTTAAGGTACATTTTACTCATGTAAGTGTTATGACTTTACATTGGTTAATTGTTAGGCCCATTTCGACTAAATTAGTCGAGTCGAGTTAAGTCGGACTAATTTGATTGAATTAATTAGAATTTCGTTCAAACATATGTATTTGTACATATCCACTTTCACAAGGATTTAGTTAAGTAAAGTCAAATTAAATAAGTCACATCTGTCCAATTTATCAGTTTCAACGAGCTGAATTTTTAGAACAACATTTTCAGTCGATACTATACTTATCAAGGCCGTGTCCACGGGGGGGGGTTAACCCCCTCCATGAGAACTGAAATAATTATTATGAATACACAAAAATCTGAAAAAAATCAAAAATTTAAAATAAATATTGATGATTTTTTAGTGTCTTTTTACCTTTAAAAGAAAACAGAAAAAATATGCTCCATATTTTTAGGTACTTCGTTAATATTTTATGCAAAATTTTCTATTACAAAATTATGGAAATTATTAATAGTATGAATATTAGTGAAACATGTATTGTTATTTATAAAATAAATATGTGAAGAAAATTTTCACCTCATCCCCCTCCTTTTCAAAATTCTGGGCACGGGCCTGATACTTATCAATATTGTATTTTACGCAGTCTTGTTTGTATTAATTATTTTGTTGTTACATCTTTACGTGTTTTCTGAATAACCATTTCTTTAAAAAGTTAAAAGAACTGGACGACGAAAAATTGATTTATTTAGTTGGAGAAAAATGAAAAAATATTTAATTCACAGTGTAAAGCATTCAAATAAGGATTACATAAGACACGCTTGGATAAAAATTCATTTTAATTATCGTTTATTTCACTGAATTATTTTTCCGAATTTTTTCTAAATAATTCAGAAATTATATCAATAGGACATTAGAATTTCAGTGTAAAATATAATGCAATAATTAAAATATACAAATTAACGTAATTTAAGCACTGCTACAGGGATGATTTGTTAAATTATTAAAATTAACAAGGGAAATATCATTTTCAAAAACAAAAAATTTTCCAAATATTATATTTATCATAGAAAAATTATTTATCGCTTTTTATGGAAATTTATTTTTTGTAATTTTTATTAGTTGTTTCATTTATCTTTTTCAGTTATATTTAATATTGCAAAGAATTGATTTGGCGTTAAATGAAAATAATTTTTTTGATCATCCAATAAATCTAAAAATGAACGATGAAAGGATCTATAAAATGATCTTTTAGATTTATTGAATTTATCCATAATTTATTTTTCCCGTTTCCGGTGAATTATATGTCATAAAATTTATTACACTATTCCTTCTTCAAAACTTATAACAATTATGTTAAATTGCAAATTTGATTAATTTAGTATAAAAAAGTGATTTGAAGCAAATGATCTAGCCCGACTTGACTCGACTACTTTGATGCGGAACTAGCCTTAATAAATAGAATCATGTGTGCCATGCTTTGTTTACTTAGAAATTTGTTGTCGTCAAATTTCAAATTTCATTTTCATTTTCCTGCCTACTTAACAGCATATTTTATAGATACGTATATATATATATATTTACGCTTATTTCATTTTTTTTAAAATAATTTCTATAAAGGCAAATATTATTTATGACAAATGCGATGTTTTCTTCTATTTCTTTATAGATATGTAACTAGTTGGATTGAAACACGAACTAACGAGTCTGAGAAAGCGAATTTAATTGTTCTGTTTGACAAATACGTTCCGACATTGTTAGAGGCATGTAAAACTAAGTTTAAAAAAGTTATACCGGTTGCTGAAATAACGCACATTCAAATGCTGTGTACGTTATTAGAAGCTCTGTTGATACCGTCAAACGTGCCAAGAGATTGTCCGAAAGAATGGTACGAACTTTACTTTGTGTTTGCCTGCATATGGGCTTTTGGATCAGCTCTATATCAGGATCAAGTAATTACATGTTTTTTTTTACATATGTTTTTCTTTTGTTTATTAGGGTTCGGTATGTGTGAATATTAATCGATTAAAAATGACAGTATTCTATACTTTCAATGTACTGTAACGGAAATCGAACCGTGTTCGGATTCTTAATAATGAAAAATACGATTATAATAGAACGTCAAGACCCTAGACTTTAGCTAAGTTTATGTAGAGGTCTAAACAAATTGAGGAGAAATAATAGAAAATAAATAAACGAATCAAATAAATTAAACAGAATTATGATATAGAAAATTACTTTTATTAGTATTTTGGAATAGAGCTTTCTGTTATGATTTTTATTATCGCTAGGAAAATATTTGACGAAAAAGTGAAATAAATGGCTGATATTTTTGATTTACGGAAATAAATCGTAAATACATAAAAATTAAGAAAATCATAACATACGAAAGCACGTAATGATGGACAAATGAAATTTATTTTTTCCCCCAGCATGCTTATTTGACGCTAAATGAAAATGTGTTAAAAAGAAAAATAACTGATTAAAAACGATAAAACCGAATTTATTTATTAAAAAAAAGAGCATGTTCTTCGAAAAAACTAATATTCTTTTTGTTTATGTGTTTTATTAAAATTGTAGGCAGTTGATTATAGAAATGAATTTACTAAATGGTGGACAGCAGAATTTAGAACAATAAAATTTCCGTCTACGGGCTATGTTTTTGATTACTGTATCGACAACAAAAGTAAACGATTAGTGTCCTGGAATGAGCTTATACCGAAGTTCGAATTAAATTTAGATATTCCATTATCGGTAATAATTGTTGACATTTTTTGGAATAAATCGATTTACAGAAAAATTAGATTAATAGTTGTTACGGTATTATTTTGTTTAACTTTCTGGAGGACCAAAGTATTTTTAAATAAATGTTAAACTCAATGAACTGGTCGATAGATTGTTTATTAATGAAATACAATAAAATATCAAATAAACATTCGAATCCCTAAAAAGGACTGTTTCCGAAATAATTTAAAATCATAAACATAAAAAAGAGAGTAACAACGATATAATTAAATAAAAGAAAACGCGAATTACCAAAACGAAAATAAAAGCGTATATCGAAATGACATGACGGAAGAACGAATGGCTGTATTTAATAATAATACGTGGACGGTTAAAAAACTGCTGGTCAGTTATTTTTCGGTAACGAAGCGAAGCTTGTGAAATACTAACATTATTTTAATTACATGACTAAATGACGATAAATTAAAGTGAATAAACTAAATTAAATAAAAATACGAAAATTAATATTTATCAACAATAATAAACTGTATAAAAGTTCAGTGAACATAATATTGCTGATATTAATTTACATAATGTTTACAATTTATTGTGCGTATCCGTTTAAAAAAGTAAAAAAATATAGATGTGGCGCCAATGCAATATGTCTAAAGCCCGCCGCATATTGAACCCAGCACACACACTGCTCACGGCCACATTTTTATGTATAAAGTATGTGAAACATAACGAATAAATCAAAATGTTTAACAGCTATAAAGTTTAAACTAACCTACGCGACCCAGGTACCCGCGGAAAAGGTGACTCACGCGAGGACATGGGCTGGGTTCAATATGTGCCTGGCTTAAATCCTGGCATCAGTTTTTTTTTTTTGCATTAGTATTTTGCGTGAACTTTTTCGTTTTTAATATTTCGCACCATGCCACCAACGGCACCAGAAGTCGTTTTAAAAATCGTTTCGTTGCAAATTGTATATCAAATTATAATACTGAAAAAACTGTTGAATTTAAGATCATGCAGAATCGCTACCGAAAGAACTGAATCGAGTAAGACATGTACGACACTAAGTTTTCGGCATCATGAATACTGGTACCAGATGTAATGTAGGCGAAGACTAGGAGGGCACGTTTGTTGTTAATGTTGGTTTCAACGGCAAGATTGTGTATTATTAGTCGAGTACTTTGCTTCTGCCAGTATTTTAAATCATACATTTCCCAGCTCCCCCTTTTGTTATGATAGTTTTTATTGCATTTAAATGGTTGAATTATTTATATTATAGCTAATAAAGCGGTTAAAATTAATAATACAACATTTTTTATAACTGTTCTATTTCGATAAAGCCCTGGGGTCAATTTTTTTTGAGTTAGTATTTTGTGTCTAATATTCTCAGCAACATCGGAAATGATTTTAAAAATCGTTTCGAAACAAATTTTACTTCACAAGTCTAACTGAATATCCGATAATTCATTAACCGCATTAGAGCGATATAGTTTCTTCATAACAACTCTATGTTCTTTTAAATTTCCACGATGTGGTATGATTATTTTGTTAGAAGCGCGATTTTTAAAACAATTTTTGTAATACTATTTTTAAAATTATTTTAACTAACTAAATGTTTATCAGTATCCGCTGTCGTCGAACGTATTACATGATCCAAGGTTTTCGCTTGTAGAACGAAATTTTTTTTTTTTCGGTTTTTTTTATATTTTTTTTGAACACCGCAAATAAAATAATACAAATATCTTTCCTATCCTCATCATTTATATATACTTTTTTTTACCGTATCAAACGTGATAATAATGGGTTTTGAAATATTATATTGTTTTTATTTTGTTTATATTAACGTACGCTGACATCTCATTAACATGATATTCTAATAACGAATAAAAGAAAAAAAAGTTGTTTAAAAAAGGTTAAATTAATCTTACCGGTCGCAGTTGTCTTTGGTGCACACAATGGAAACGCTCAGGATACAATATTTTATTCAACTGCTGATTAGCCGAAATAAACCCGTAATGCTGGTTGGAACAAGTGGATGCGGGAAAACTTCGATTTTATCCAATAAACTTTCAAATCTTCCAGAGGAGTATTCGGTTGCTCATATTCCGTTTAATTATTACACCACTTCCGGTAAATCACTTTTCTATAATTGTTTTAATTGCTCTTGTAATTCTAATTAAGTGAAAACTAAGGATTAATTATAATATAATAACGAAGGGAACTTTTGTAATAGATTTCAACAGTCTGCGTAATATTTTTATTTTTCGCTAAAAGGAAAGATTTTTTTTTTGTTTTTGTTTTTTTTTTTTAAAGAAATTATATGGTACATTTCTCCTGTTTATAAGATGATGACACACTGACTCCTAATGAAAATTGTAAGGAGTGTATATTACGTTTGCGTGACATCTTAATTATACGTTTGAATAGTATGTCGAGAGAAAAGAATCACTGATGATATTAATTTGTTAGCGAACTTGTGCGGGGCATACTACTGACATTTGATATTAAATTATCTTCGGAAGTTAATTTTTTCAATTTTTTGATTACATTGCAAAACCCAGTTCTTATGTTCTCATTTGGGGGAAGCGGCTTAATTGATTTTGATATACATATATTAACATTGCCTAGTACACTATGACTATATCTGTGCAGCTGAAATGTGCGAATAGGTAGTCGCAGACGCTCAGGAATTAAGTATGGCACACTATGATGATGATATAATAATCCGTATTTATTGATCGTATATTAATGTACGCAATTCAGGAAGCACAAACTAGTTGCTGCGTTTTTTAAAAACTGCTTGTATTTTTCGAAGTACATTATAAATTACGTAAATTTATTGTTTGTGATTTCGATCTCGATACCTGCGAAATGTCAAAGTTCCCATTTCCTGCTCTGCTTTTGGTGCTGTTGCTTTTTCGAGATTTTTTCGCGGAACCGGTCCAAAAATAGGTTGTTTGTTATCTTTAGATGCCTAAAGGATCACCGGACGTGTACGTTCTAGATTTACACACATTGTTCAGTCACCATTTTGATGTTGATTATTGCAGTCATTTCTAATTGTTTGTTATTCCTGCATGTATTTGTTCTCGCTGAGATGTTTTTATGTTTTCCGATGACTTACTTATAACTTGTTACTTGTTCCATTTCTCTTTGAGTTGGTTCACCATTGGAATGGAAATAACTTGTTCTAGATAAAGCTAAAAAAGATAATAACGCGGATTGGGTGAGTTCAAGATTGTGGTAAATATTTTCATATTGTCCAACCATTTCTTCAGTTCATACTTTGGTTTTATCACATTTGTGTTCCAGTTAGTATGATCCGAAAATTTGTGACAGTTGTGTGTAGGCCGCGTTCCGGCCAACGTCGAATAGGTTTAAACTTTTCAAATGCAAAGCATTGCATAGGTTGCAATCCCTATTGTCGACTAAATTTTAGAGAAGATATTAACCACTTGTTATTTAAAGGAGACTTGTGTTTTTTAAAGATCTTTTTGTCGTACGATATTTATTCTCCAATATGTAGTTTTTATCTACTTTGTTCCAGTGATGAGATTTTCTTTTCTTATTTCTAAGTTTTCCGGTAATTCGATTTATTTTTGAGCTGATTTAATAATTGAAGAGATAGATTATTGTTTATTTTGTTTCTTAACATTTGTGTGTTCTCTTTTGATGTATAATGTCGTTACTTCCACTGGTTCTGGTAATTATGGTTTGTGCGGTGAGTTTAAACATATTTGTGATATTGTGTGGATGAGTAAGAAATTTCTTTAACTGGTGAATTTGTGTTTAATATATGTGCGTGTGTTTTTACCTGCTTATGTTGTATCATACTATTCGATATACTAATCGTAGCAAAACCATCATCGGTAGTTGTGTACGGATGGGATTTTTTCGTAAATTTCTTGACGCGGGAAGATGCTGTGTAGTAAATTATAATAAAACACAATGAAAATATATCCGCTAAACAGATAGATGAAGAAGTCATAAAAACTCGTTAAGAAACAATAATGGATATACACGAATGCAAAATAACTAGAACACGTTATTATTCGCTTATGTTATTAGTGAGCGTTAAATCATTGCGAAAAGCATCTCACAACCATCTTGTCGTTTTTGTTTTTTTTTGTTAGGTAACGATAGTACAAATATGGGGGGATTTTTTTTTTTTTTTGATAAATTGATTTTTTACATATTACTTTTAAGTTTGTAAAATTTGTCTTTTTTTTTTTTTTTGTAATATCACTTATTTATCCTCATATTGTGTAATAATATTATACACTACCTTTACCACTACGAGTACTAAATGTAATATTTATGCCCAGGAAATGCGCTACTTAATCTAAAGAACGAAATTTAATTTATGAATTTCTTTTTAATTACTATTTATGGTTTATTTAGATTTTATTTTATTTCGATTAATATGAAATAATTTAAAAAAATTTCAAAAACTTTTTTACAATTGAATTTTTGTATTTACTTCGTATTTCCAACAATTTTTCTTTACAGAGATGAACCGCTTTACAATGAGAATTACTAGGTGAAAATAGTTAGAAATTAGGAATTGCAAAGTAACAATTGTGTGATTGTAATTAGCGTCTTTCGAAGTAAAATATACTTTCTTTTCTGTAGGAAATTGTTTTTTTTTACCATCACCGTGAGTCAATAATTGACAGCCTCTAAATATTGACTATATTTATTCGCTTTATTTTATTTTTGTTTTATTATGTTTTTTTCACCTCGGTGAAATAATATACTACAATTATAAACTACATATTTGATTTTTTTATATTTTTTGATGCGAAAGTGGTAGTGAAAAAAATACGATTTATTAAAGGGAGCGCTCCATTAAATAGTGTAGGGCCTCTAATATCGTAAAATTTCCACTGATTGCGTTAAATTGTTCTTTATAACTGTCCCTATTTCTTAAAATCATTGCCGTTAATTTATTATTTTTTAGTTAAGAACTTACAACTAAAAAAAGAGTTATATTTTCTTTTTTTTAGAAGAAAATATAATTTTTAATAAGAATTTATGTAGTTTCTATTTATATATTTCGTGATTTATGTATTAACAGAACAGAAATTTCGAAAATTATTATTTCAAACATAGATTATCATAAATAAAAAAAAACAAAAAAGCGTGAAATTTTAAACATTTGCAGAATACAGTATTTCTGGATTGAATTGAAAATAAATTGAATATTAACTATAGAATCTAAAGACACAGTGGTTTAAGCTAAACATCAGAGAAATTACTGCTCTCTTTTACGCTACCGTAAAAGTTGTTACAAATATTGGTACGGTCAGTTCTTATACCATTTTTAGGGTGGACTAAAAATCACTTTTATTCGCTGATAATATAGTTCATTTTCGTGAAAGTTTTTCGAAAAAAATGTCTATTAATAAGAGGATAGTATAGTAAATTGAGTTAGAAAATTGTACTCAGAGAAATGGAAAAGGCAGCCTTGGTTTTATTAAAAAGTACTGGATTTGTTCATATGAATATAATGTAAATGACTTTTTTCTTGTTGAGATGGGGATTTAGACAATAATTTACATTGATTGTACGTGGTATAAGAATATTACGACTTAACACTTGATGATTTAACATAAATATTTTTAATACTAATTTTTATCATTGCGCCAGTTTAATTATATAATAGTAATAACAATAATAATAAAAATAATAAAATATTTCGCTTATTAGATAAGAATAAATCTTTCAGTAGAACCTGATATTACTAGTTTAATGTACTTTCGGTAAATGATGGCGCCGTATTCATTTCACTGATTTATTAAAAGTGATTTTTTCCCTCTTAATTCATAGAAACATTGCAGAAAGCACTTGAAAGGCCTTTAGAAAAAAAAGCTGGCAGAAATTATGGTCCGCCCTGTAACAAAAGTTTAGTTTACTTTATAGACGATATGAACTTGCCAAAGGTAATTGTTTTTTAAATTATTTTCTTTCGATTTTTCGATGTTTTTTTGTGCTTTTTGTTGACCAGTTCCAAAAAAGTAATAATAAAAAAAAATATATATATATATATATATACATATATAATGAAGGAAATTTATAACAGTTCTTTGCTGCTTAAGAACCAGTTTATCAGTTTATTAATTAATTTTTGATTAATAGTAATTCCGCTATTAACACTTGCTTTTCAAGCGTATCACTCTTGTTTGTTTTTTTTTTCAGTAAATAAAAGCCAACGAATAAAAATTAATTCAGTTTTTCTAATTTTAAATTAATAATTTCTGTTTGTTCTGTTTTTCATTTTATTTTCATGCACCAAAAATTTGATAATCGAATTAGTAATTATGATTTAAAATGTAAAAGTTTATTTTTTTAACCGGTCGTCGTTAAAAATAATAGTTGTCGCACTGTTTAACTATTTTTCCATAAAAATTTCAAAATCCATTTTAAATAACTTTTACGTACGGGAAACCTTTTGCAGGGAAAGGTTTTAGAATAATTTTCATTTTTAATTTGAAAATTTAAATTCCTTCGGATTTTTAATGAAAATACTTAGATAGGTCCAAAAGACTCGAGTTCCCCAATGAAAAATTTACTTTATTTGAATTTTGTCGGATATAAATTACTGTAGCAAATGTAAATTCGAGAAATTTGGCGAAAATCATTTATAAACAAACGGTATTCATTCACTATAGAAAATAACTGGAAGAAAAATAATAGTCTAAGTTTCTGGCATATACGACATGAATTAGATAAATGACATAATAATTCAAATTCCGAATGGTGAATTAAAATTCTATCATATACCATTGTCGACAGTCTATTCTCTGAAAAATACACAACGTCGGATTATAATTAATGTTTTAAAATAAATTAAAATATTAACTTGAAATTCACAAGATATTTTTTTTTTTTTTAAATAACATATTGAGAACTCACAAGGCAACCGCTCGTCCGTAGGTTCTCATCACAGTTACAACGTTTATTTGTAATAAAGTTACAATCGATCATATATAATTAACCGCTTAACTAACAAATGTGTCACAAAACAAAGTAAAAACAAACGTAATGTAATTTTCCACTAAAAATTACAGCATAACGTGAATATATATATAAATTTGTCAATAGGCATTTTAAAAAGAGAAAAAAAAAATCGAATTAAATGTAACGATTGTGCCTGATTAATTATGAAATAGAAAGAAGAAAAAGATTGCCATCTGATTCTCTTCACTCGAATATTTTTAGAAAAATTTTTATATTTTAATAATTAATAAATGTTACTTGTTACAATTTTTTTTTGGTTTTTATATAAGAGGAGGTCCAAACTGGGTTACACTTTAAAGTAAATAAATGAAAAAGAAGTAAAAACAAGTGAAGGAAAAAAAACAATATTTTTTAAAACCACATTGTAATGACTTCTTTTTTTTTATTAAAATTTTCATCGATAGGTTCAAATCAATTGTTTTACAAGTTTTAGGGTAATAAAATTATTATAAATTATCTTATGGTAATTAAAGTACTTTTTTTTCTTTTCTTTTTTTTTTTTTTTTTTAGATATTACGATGTTGAAATTTTCAAAGTACAAAAATCAGTTACTTTGATAATTTTTAATCCGTTATTAATATATATATCTGATCAGTTGAATAAATTTATTCATGGAATAATACGATGCGCAGGTGGATAAATTTGGAACAGTGCAACCGCATACATTAATTCGACAACATCTGAATTACGGCAGCTGGTACGATAGAATGAAATTTAATTTAAAAGATATTCACAATATTGTATTCGTTTCTTGTATGAATCCATGCGCCGGAAGTGGAACAATTGATCCAAGATTACAACGATTTTTCTACGTTTTTTATGTAAGGTAATGATTAGTAACGATTTTTTCAAAAAAAAAAAAAAAAAAAAAAGTAAAACAAAAATAAAATACTGATTGTAATTTTGTTTTCGGTTTTAAATCGGTTTTTAAAAACAGAAATATAAAATATAAACTATTTTATTATTACTAACTGTTGGAAAAGAGATTTTTTTTTCACTATTTCCGTTGCAGTTAAAAAAAAATCAGTTCAAAAAACAGTAAGATGTACGTAACGTTGTTCAAGATCTCCGCAGTATAGGAACACTTTCAGTTGGATTAGCAATAAACTTGATCATTTAATAAAGCAAATCAAACAGAAAATGACTGAAATTTCAGTTTTAGCTCAGACAAAGAGTACTCTTTATGACATCAGCATACCGGTTTAAACGTCCGTTTGTTCAAATGTTACCCTTGAAGGATAAAATTGGCACATGGCTCGGGTGAAGCGAAAAAAAAGCAGATATTTTATTTGGCGGCAGTGTTTCAGCCGCACAATACTTTGTCAAAGATCAGTGCAGTACCGTAATAGTGGCAGTTTTAGACAGTATCGTTTATGAAACCTTATGCAATTGCAAAATTACTGATGAACAAATCGATTCAAAAAAAGTTTCGGGGATCGATGAAATTTCTTAATCGGTACTAACGAAGCCATCGTAAGGATCAATAATACTTCCGCCTTACCTACGCAACGCGTCAGATCGATTACATGTTCTACAGTCTGATAATATAGCACAAATTATTATGTTGAAAAAACCCAGATAAGTTGTCGGAGAAGTTATATGATACGATCGATTGTCGAAAGAATTTGAGAAACTTCTTTCTTAGCCACTCAAACCATTAATATCTCAATACGTAACTATCAATTTGGCTTTCAAAAATACTATGCTATAACAGACCAATGTCACCGGGTTGTTGACAAGCGTTAGAAGAAAAAAAGTACTATTCTGTCGCCTATTTAGACTTGCGTATGTTTTTTTGATCGCGCCTGACATGAATGCCTAATACATAACTAAAGCTATATTCTGCCAGGAAATTCCCACAAAAAGTTGTTGGGTCGTTTTTTAAAAAAGCAAATGTTTTGTATTCCTCTAGAAGATAAAAAATTGAATGTTCAGCTAATATAAGCTGGTATGCCTTGAGGCAATATCTTCGGACCTGTCCTTTATGCCCTGTGTGCGATTGACATTCCAAAGTTATCGAACACATTTATAGCAGTGTATGCAGATGATGCAGTGATTATAATGATTTATAAATAGTCAATACTCTGCTAAATCAACTTAAAAGTACAGAAAACAGAAAAAAAAAAATATTTTAATTTGTGTTTGTTATTTAATTTTTAGTTATAGTCGCCATTTAAGCAATAGTTCTTGAGATTTGTTAGTAAAAAATGTTAAAAATAAATGATTTCCTTTTGCATGACTTGTATAACGTTTTGCTGTCTCATTTTCACGCTGTAAAGGTCAGTATTCCGGACATACTGTTAAGTTATAATCTTCTGCAAGTTCCGCTTTTCGAATTCTGGAATTTATCTTTGGTCAAAAGAAATTACGGGGGTCATTTCAAAAGTAATGCACATGTTGTGCTCTCCAGGTGCGCGATAAAAATACCAAAAAAGAACCGAAATGTAGAACAGAGTTCGCTGAATACGGCAGTATATAACTTGTGAGGTGTTTGTTCAGTTGTGTGTGTTTAATAGTGCGAGGAAGAAGACATGGACGAACGCTCGGATCACCCTATTTAGACCACAGATCTCCTAAATCAAAATTGAAACATTATGTGAGCGTAAGCCAATAGAAATTTATACAACTTTGTAGGTAGTTTGCGGTGATGAAACTCGTGCGATTATGTTTTGTTCAACAAATTAAAGAAAATAGCCATCCGGAGAGACTTCCCGATTTACTCGCATTAAATAATACCGTGACTCAGCGGATCAAAATATTCCAAAAGTATATTTTTATAAAAGGAAATTTTATTTTCAGTCTTTCAATATAATTGCCGCCTACCTCTATAACTTGTCGCCAGCACTCAGGAAGCTTTTGAATATGCCGTTTAAAACGTGTTCTTTGTGCATCACTTTGATTCGCTGAGTCACACGGCATTGTTTAATGCGAGTAAATCGGGAAGTCTTTCGGAATGGCTCTTTGAATTTGTTGAACAAACCATAATCGCACGAGTTTCACGAATTTCTTGCAAAACTGTAAACATTTCTGTTGGCGTATGCCCATGTAATGTTTCAATTTTGATTTAGGATCTGTAATTTAAAAGCATAACGTGACTTGAGCGTTCGTCTAATCTTGGTATCTTTTTGGCAAGGCCGTGTCCAGGGGGGGGGGGGGTTAACCATCTCCATGAGAACTGAAATAGTTATTATAAATACAAAAAAATCTGAAAAAATCACAAATTTAAAATAAATATTGATGATTTTTTAGGGTGTTTTTACCTACTTTTAAAAGAAAAAAGAAAAAATATGCTCCATATTTTTAGGTACTTCATTAATATTTTATGCAAAAATTTTTTTATTACGAGTATAATCAATAACATATGTAATTTTTATTAATGTTCATATACGGGGTAATTCATTTACGTAAATTAATATATAAATCAAAATGATGGAAATTATTAATAGTAGGAATATTAGTGAAAAATGTATTATAAAATAAATATGCAAAGAAAATTTTCAACCCACCCCCGCCTTTCCAAAATTCTGGGCACGGGCCTGCTTTTTGGTATTTTTATCGCACACCAGGAGAGCGCAGCAGCACTGCGAGCATTACTGTTGAAATGAGCCTCGTAATAAAACTGTTAAAAAATTGAGCGTTAGCAAAATGAGAACAAAAAATTCTTAGCAAATGAATACCAAAATAAAAAAAAAAAAAAAGAAAATTCTAGATTAAAAAACATGAAGAAAACTTACCTTCTTTATCTTAGAGTGAAACTGAAAATTAAAAATTAGATCTGCACGCTTGAATACTCTCTTTTGTTTAACCCTTTTTATTTTTTATTATTTAAAATTTTTTCTTTTTCGTGTGTTAGAATTGTATTAATACTGTTTTGTAAACTGTGCTGCTTGTTTGTTTTACAAGTTATCCGACTAATGAAAAAATGTTTCACATTTACAACACAATTTTAAATCAATATCTGCTGAAACTGGAATATAATTTACCGCCGATGGTCATTCGCTCTGCCGATACTCTTGTTCAATTAGCGCTAGCTACTCATTCGAGAGTTGCTCAATCGTTTTTGCCAACCGTTTCCAAATTTCATTACATATTCAATATGAAGGATTTAACCAGTTTGTTTCAGGTAAAATAACAGTATTGATGTAATCTTGAATAGAGCCGGTATTTTAAACTCCGGTTCTGTTATTTAGTTTTTAAACAACATAAAGCAACTGTTATAGATCCCTTTGTTTCGATTTTTTATGTAATACAATTTGGTAAATTATTTCATTTCCGTACAATACAGCTGTGTATGTTATTTCATTCGTTACAATAAAAGAGTAAATTTACACAAGCCGCAGAATCAGTCTAATTCTAATTCTACTTTATATCTACCTAGGAATAAAAAAATTTCCGTATCCCCATACCACTTCCCTTTTATTAAAAAATTTCGAAATTGACCTGTTATAGGCTGATTTTTTTTCTTTTTCGGTCAACTTTCACTTTTTGGCTAGACTTATTAAACTGTAATATTAATACATAATTACAATGATAATTTAAATGTTCGTAAAATATTTAGTAATTGAGGAGAAAGTTGACGAAGGAAAACAAAATTTGTTTAAAGATAATTTGAATATATTGCGAAAATTTTATTTCAATTAGTAAAAACTTTGTGGCTGTTTCTCTACAAACAAGATTTTTTAATATTTTGTTTTCTAGTAAACTTTATCATAAATTAGAATTAATTACTGTTTTTTTTTTTTTTTTTTTTTTTTGAGAGGACGTCGTAGTTGTCCGTTGCGTCTAGACCATATTAAAATTACTTACAGTCAAATATGTTCAACTTGTAAAGTACCATCTTTGTTTAACACATACAATCTGCGCATGTTTTTAATTTCACAGAAATATTCTCGGTCTTCCTTTCACCCTCCATAATATTCTTTCTGACACCCAAAGTAATATCCAAAACTTTCTAACATTCCTCAAAACAACTAACTTGTTTTCATAGATCTAACCCCTTTCCCAAACACGTTCCTCTGACCTAGGATGCAGTACATGGCATGTAAAACGACAGGTGAAACGACAGATAAACTAACCTGGGGTTCGGATTTTCTCTCTTCGGTCCTGCATATAATTCCAAATTTTTAGACAAGGTACATCTTTTTGTTTTCCTAATCTATAACTTTTAACATATTTTTGTGCATTAGCTTGAATACACCTATAAGTGTATGTAAATTAAAGATATACCCAGTGTTATTAATTAGCATACATATAATGCTGTTAAACACCTTTTAAAATAAAGTATATTGAATTTAATCACCACTTTCGTATTTCGAATATTATAAAATTTCGTGTTCACGGGTTATGTGACACGATGAACATGGAGTTATAATCGGAACGCATTGGTGTTCATTAAAATTTATTATTTTAGAAAGTGTTTAACATTATTATCGTTAAGGTTATTTCTTATTAGGATGCCGAAATTTTCGCTATGAGCGGTAGGCAAATTTCACAAATATTAACTATTACCTACATTCTTAACGCATTGGACAATGATTTATGTAATAAAAAAGTAAATAAAAAATCGTTCCGGGAGTATTTAGTATGTTTGTTTGTGGAAGTCACTTAATGCACCGCATTGTAATGCTTTATTACTAGAACTGTATTTTACAATCATTTTGTTTCAATGAATGCAAAAATTATTACGAAGTTGATCAGAGATTCACAAAACCCATTTAAAACGACTAAGCTGACGTGTTAGCCAGTATTTTTATTTGTTTCAAAAATAAGAAATTAGTGAATGTCTGAGATGCATATTTTTAAACAGCTTACATAATGCCGCTTACTGTGAATTAAAATTAAAAACAATTCATAATGAAGGTTGTCCTATTTCGTGCTCTTATTTACATTACCGAATTTTTTTGAGTACATAATAAAAATATCATCATCATCACGTAGCGTATTTGTTTCCAAAGATTGCATACACCAACATTTGTTTGAATAAACATTTAGCTCTATATTCTTCTATTCCTTGCGGCATTAATTATGTCCTTGAGCGTTTGTTGTTCCAGCCCTGTTGACATCATTTCTAATCTTCTTCTTCCTCGCGGCGGTTTTCCTTCGATTTTGCCTTGTATCGCCGGTGTGAATAGTCCTTCTTCTCTAATTTTGTGCGCCAGGTATTTCCTTTTCCTCTTTTGGATGTCATCAACTAAGGTCGTTCTTTCCATTCCACTTCTCTGCAGCACTTCTTTATTTGTTTTCTTTTCTTTCCATGATATCCCATATCTTAAATGCGTTTAACCGTCTAATGCTTTCGGCGTTTAACGTCCAAGTCTCTGAGGCATATTTTGCTATCGACATTACATAGCACTGATTAATTTTCATTTTCGTTTCCATCTTTATTTTCCGATCTTTTAATATCGCCTGCAGATTAGTAAATGCCTGTTTAGCCATTGCAATTCGCGATCGAATTTCTTTAGTATCTCTTCCGTCATTAGTGAACAGGGCTCCCAAGTATCTGAATTCTTCAACTGTCTCCGCTGTTTTACCTTCTATTCTTATCTCAAGTTATGAATCGCTGTTCGGGGTTCGCGTGAACTTCATTACTTTAGTTTTCCCCACGTTGATTCTCATACCTAATTTTTTTCCTTCTTGATTTAATTTATTCAGCATGCTTTGCATCTCTCTGGTTGTGTGTGCGAGTAGGACCTTATCGTCTGCATAATTTATGCATCCTATCGGGTATCCGTTAATCTTGACACCGACGTTCCCTATCCCCGCTTTTTTCATAATTTCCTCCGCGTATATGTTGAATAGTCTCGGTGAGAGCGGACATCCCTGCCTTACCCCTCTTGTAATCGGGCATCTTTTGACCGAGGATTCGAAAAATATACTAACATTATATTTATCCGTAACAACGTAGTGTTTGGAATTTGGAGAGAAAAAAAAAATGCTCCAGAATTATATTTAAAAGAAAAAGCATCGAATATAAGGGCAGTAAATGATGTTTTTATTAGAGTTTGTCATTTAATTTATCTATTTTGCAAATTTTAGGGGTTATTATTCGCTAATCCCGAATGTCTATCAAGTATTGGTAAATTTGTCAGATTGTGGTTACATGAAGCTTACCGAACTTACTCAGATAAGTTAACCGATCAGAAAGATAAAGAAACTTTTAATAAGTTAGTTATTGAAAATGTGAAAAAATATTTTCCGGTATGTAAAATGATTTTTATATTCCTTGTGCTATTATTTTTATAGACTATTCTTTTTTTTTACCATTAATCATAATGAGCATCAATTTTATCGTAGAAGTGGCTTGTCGAACTTTTCTAATCTTCGAAAAATAGCACGTTTTACTACGGTTGGGGTTAGAGGGGGGTCAGAATAGTGTGTTCAACTTTCGCCAACATTGCATTTTTGAGAAAATTACGATTTTCCCGCATAAGAAAATGCGACATTCAAATCGAACACATGCAGTTCATTTGTAACTCGTCTTTCAACATTTAATATACGGAACTTTTTATAATATCAGTAATCGAATCTCAGTCTCCGCTGGTGTTCTTTTTAGTCGTACACAAAATTTAATCGCGCAGCGTTGCTCTGTTTTGGTGTCCATTTTCACCAAAAAAGAAGAAAAAAAAAACAAAACTTAAAACTATCTTGAAAATAGCATTTATTTAAACCGATGCTGGAAAGTGATAATGTAACCGATCATGTTTGGCTTTGTTTCTACGGTTACAGAGCGGACTAGATGTATAATTAGTTGCGAACTAGCTAAGGTGCATTGTTGGCTAGCAATTCTAAATGATTAAAACTTAGTGCAGGGTTCGGCGCTTCTACTTATTTAAACAATTATAGCGAAGCCGAAAATTGTTGTGGCATGCACAGCCAGTGCTCTATTAATAGTTTTTAAATTGTTTTATTATAAATCATCGGCAGACTACCAGTAAGTAATATCGTTCGCCGTATCGAAGCGAACTTTCAGTATTTTTGGAGCAGTAATTGTATGTGCGTATCATAATTTACTTTTACAGCAAGATTTATCATGACAATTACACTATATACTACTAAACACCCAAAATAAACTTTCTATATCTCAAAAGCATCATTACGTCTTATATCTGGTTTATTGATCACTCATTTTTTTGAGGTGTATTCAAATGCCGACTAAACTTATGTCTACTAGCCTCATTTTGGTTTTTCTTGTGCTACCACTATTTTTCCATGTCGTCAGCAACTGCATCATGGCAATTCGTACACATCGTATATGTGAGTTCAGGTTTTGTTCTACTAATGTTTTCTCCTAACACTCTCGGGGTTAAATAAAATGGTTTATTTCTTTGCATTCACAATTCCCATAATTTTGCCTCGATCGATGACCGTTATTTCGGATTTTTATAATTAATATGTAGACTATATTCACTTCCAATATTCTTTAACCTATTAATCAACTCTTTAGCTTCTTGTATATTTACTGTTATCAAAACGATCTCACCTATAAATCCGAAATTTTAGATGGACGATTTAATGACATTACATATTATCCCATTGGTCGTCTTTGTGTACCTGTTACAACACGGCGTCTATGTATTTTGAAGCACATTACGCTGCAAAGGGGATTTCGTTAGTGAGAATGATGTTTTCGAAAAGAGTTGATTTTTGAAAAAAATTCAGCGCAATTAATTAAATACCGTTGTGTTTTTTAAATAATTTAAACACTAGTTTCAATTTTTCTAAGGAGGGCTGATGCAGTAATGCTGGCCGTTATTGAATAATAGGTACGAGTTTTGAATTTTAAATATCAGGTCATAATTTGCGATGAATACATTTTTGTTTCTATTGAGGTTTTTCCCGATCTTAAAAAATAAATTATCTTATCGATGGAGTTAATTATCGAAGGGGGTCAAAAAAATAATTCTTTACAAAATATCTCATGAACGATGATTAGTGTTATCATAAATGCAGTTAAAATTAAATTTATAGACATTAATTAAGTTCCCTATTGAAATAGGTTTCTCAATACGTTTTTTTTTTTCTCGTAGGAATAGTCGTTAACGAAATGATACGATTATAAAAATTGTAACGTATAATATGCACTTCTATAGGGTTAATGATGAATATGTTGACTGATTAGCAGTACAACTTTTCGCTGATGTGAAGCAGCCTGGGATTGGATTATGTGACTGCATTATTAAAGATTGAAATTCGCTAATCTTGCGTAAATGCAGTTTGGTTGCTTATGTAATACAAAAAATTTTACTCGTGCGTAAATAAAATTGAAAAAAAGTAAAAAATATTTAATGTTAATAACTAGGATATTTAATGATATAATTAATCGGATTATTAAGGAATATAATGATGTAATTTTTCAGGAATTGTCCGAGAGTGAATATAGCGAAAAGCCTTTAATTTACTGTCATTTTGCTGATGGCATAGGAACAAACACGTACCTTCCTGTTTCTTCTTGGTTAACTTTGCATAAATTATTAACCGAGGCCCAAAGTAATTACAACGAATTGGAAAGTTCGATGAGTTTGGTCTTTTTCGAGGACGCAATGGTTCATGTATGCAGGTGTGTGATGCAAAATGCGTACGGAGTGTAATTAATTAATAAAAATATTTTTCTAAGAGTTATATTTTAATAATTTTTGGTTTCATTAGCGCAAGGAACTAGAAAACTGTTTTACCATCGTATTCTACCGTTTTTAAAATTAATAGTGGAACAGCGTTATTCTCGTTGCTTTGTGTCTAATATTAAACGCAAATAGAACGGATGCTTTGAATAATTATGCAAATTGTTAGTACTACATAACAATAATAACAAAAAATATATATAATAAATTTAAAAATTAATATATACTAATCTATTGCGTATTTTAGAGTGAACAGAATACTGGAAAATTCCAGAGGAAATGCACTTTTAATAGGAGTCGGTGGAAGTGGTAAACAATCGTTGGCTCGTCTTGCTGCTTTTATTTCTTCCTTAGAAATATTTCAAATACAAATCAGAAAAGGATACGGTATTGGAAATTTAAGGGTAATAAAATTAATAATATTAATAAGCGAAATATATCAATTTTTTGATTATATTAAAGTATTTTTCATTTCCAAAAAACGCGACTATTTTTACCGACTTCAAAAAAAAAGGCTTATATGTTCGTCGCGTGTTTTTTTTTTTGTTCAAGTATAACTTTTGTGACCATGTGGATTGATTTTAATGATTCTTGGTTTATTGAAAAGTGCACCGACCAGTGGTAGTTTTATATCAGTATCGACGAATATCGGTGTACATAGATACTCAGTTGTCATCAAATAACCTCGAAAAAAGGGTGCTCCGTTAGAGAAATTTCGATTAATATCAATATGACAAACATGATTGTCTTAAAATATTATTAGTATGATAGAAACATGGGCTAAAAATATCAAAAGAAAAGTAGAATTGCAACTGTCTCACAGAGTACTTTGAATATTTTTTGCTTTAAAAAAATCACAAATATGATTCATTTTATCAATTGAAATATCTTTATGATTAATATAATCAACATATGGATTATAAGAAGGAACCGCTCTTTGTTTTAGGAATATTTTCTCGTATTCTATTGTGTACACTTTGGTCGGTTAAATACAATTCTTCCGCAGGAGTAGACTCTGATCTAGATTTCTGAATCTTAACAGTTTATCGACTTTTTAAAAATAATATTTGTCTTAATTTTTGGTTCTTCGAGATAAAATTGGTTTTACTTTATGCTGTTTTAATTTCACATAACAATAATGTCAATAAACTACAACGTCTCAATTAGAAACAAAACGGAATAGAAATACACTACAATTAACATTATTTAAAATTTGTCGTTATGAGAAAATTTTTTAAAAAGGTGAACCTAATCAGTTAAGCAGATTCTTAAACTAAACTTGCGCGCGCGTTCCTTTTAATAGATTTAGGTATGATAACTAGATCCAGTGAGCCCGTAAGTGCGTTATAGTTTTCAGCATTCAAAATAAATGGTCTTTTTTTTTTTTTTTAAAAACATTTAAATAATTTATAGTTGCAAAAACGCTCATGGTTATTCTTATAGAGAAGATAGAGTGATGAATCAATCTCATCGAATAGATACGGAGAGGAAGAGATGTAGAAGGAGAATAATATCATTATTTGAAGTAGTACGAAACCGGAAAATCCTAAGATGAACAGGATGGATGAGTCGCGTAGGGAGCTAGACTGAAATCGCTTAATCGTAGACTAATACTTCATTTCATTTGCATAATTATTATTATGCTTTTAATTTACTTTTAAAAGCGCGTAATTATTTTAACTTTTATTTGTTTAGGCTGATATTGCGAATTTGTTTATTAAAACTGGTTTAAAAAACGTCGGAGTTATGTTTTTAATTACCGACGCTCAAATTTCTGATGAAAGTTTCTTGGTTCCCATCAATGACATATTAGCATACGGCGAAACACCGGATTTGTTTTCGGACGAAGAAGTCAATAATATTATCAACACTATCAGATCTGAAGTAAGACTGATTTTTTCTGTTACTTTCAGAAAAGAATAAATAATGATATAGCGTGTATAACGAAAACTTTGAAAACTAATCACCTTGTTTTATTAAGATAAAACATTTCTTTCGACGTAAGGATTTAAAATACCGTAACTCGCTGTTAATACAAAACTTATTTATCGTTCTAACCACTTGGCCACTACGATGACACATTTTCGTATAAGTTGTATTATTTTTTTCAATTAAAATATTCTTGCCTTATTATAAACATAAAACCAAATTTAAAATTCATAAACCAGAAATATTATTACAAATTATTATCCTCCAACGATGACCTGCGTATTTAATTGGAATAATATTTAAAACCGCTTTGTAGATCGCAAATAAATTTATTTCATCACGAAATAAATATCAATTTAGTTTTTACCACGGTAGATAAATATACGAGTATTTAAGCTTTTTATTTACTTTTTAATAAACCTAAAAATACAATGATCACCAAAATGAACATTGGTGTCTCCTTTTAAAACTGCAGTTTTCTCAAAGAAAAGTCAACCAATCGATTTCTAGCCCCTAAAAACTTTTAATCCGTGAATTTCATTAAAACCGTTGGAATCGTTTTCGAGGAACTAGTTACATGAGATAAATATACATTGCTATAGTATTTTTCATACAGTTTTTATTTATTTTAATTAATTTACGTAATCAACAATTCACAACTTTTAATAACATGTTTTTGGGAAATAAACCAGTAGTATTTATTTATTTTTAGCGTTTTGAAAACGCTTATAAATGCACATATATAATACCTTAATTGTTTTCGGAAGAAGTAATTACGTCATCACTTTGAAAATTTTAATCTTTTAATTTACCTCATTCTTTTTTTGTATAATGTTTTAAATTGTTTGAACAGTACTAATTTCTGATGAGGATTAACGTGTTAAAACATATTATTCTCAAAACAATTTCAACGAGTAACAATGACAATTAAGGAAATATATAATTTAATTGTGGCTGTTTATTTGTTGTAATTGAATTTTAGAATACGGAATTAATCAATATTATTTTATAAATCAGTGTTACATATTTTTGTCGTGATTTCGATGTAGGTGAAAGGTGCTGGTATTTCGGATTCCAGGGAGAATTGTTGGTCATTTTTTATCAATAAGGTTAAAAGTCGCTTGAAAATAGTTTTGTGTTTGTCTCCCGTTGGCTCCAGTTTAAGAACTAGAATGCGAAGATTTCCAGCAATCAGTAATTGTACGTCCATTAACTGGTTCCAGGAATGGCCACAGGAAGCTTTAGAATCTGTTTCTTATAAATTCTTAAGTGAATTGGAGATATTCCCGGTAAATATCAATTAATGTGTGAACTTTTTTTTCTTTTTAAAGCTATTCTTCTATTTTTGAAAATCTCGGAACGCTAGGATTTCGAAAACGACACGGCCAATTTTTCTGAAAATCGGCACCTAGATAGATCTGGATCCGTAGAAGGTTTAGCGGAAAAATTTTTTCACTACACCATTTGAGCGCGTTAATGCTGAAACGCTAACGTTAATATCTCAGAAACGGCAATGCTAATTTCAATGAAAATTGGCACCTACATAGATCTGAACCTGTAGAAGGGTGCGAAAAAAAATGCAGAACAAAGTTGTTTGTAATTATTTAGTTGCAGGTACATACATAGGGTTTTAAGTTGAAAAAGACTAATAAAAAAGTGCAAATAAAAATAAAAATCCAACCAATTATTTCTGGTTACTAGTTTGGCAAATCACGTTATTTAAAACTAAAATCGTTATACGAAAAATTTCATTCTCTTACTTTCATATTCGATAAAGTTTTCTAAATAAAAAAAAAACAAACAATCCGTAATATATAAAAATTGTAACAAATATTTCGAAAATGAAAACAATCTTTTATTCCACAAATGTAATTAAAATTTTTAAAATAAAATAATATAAAAAAATTAAAAAAAATTTTTTTATTTATTAGTGAAATAAAAATAAGGAAGAGAATTTTGTAAGTTAAATTTAATTTGGATATTTTAAAAAAATGATCTTTTGAGATATCCCAATTTGATGGAGCTGCAAAAATCCAAGAGGACATTAGCCCAAAAACTAGGAATGGGAACGAAAGTAGAATCAGATCTTTAAGCGATCAGAAATAGTAAACGGAAAGGATCTAAGGGCTGTTATAAAAGACGCACAGTAGGGCGAAGGAAGATTCATTCGTAAAAGTGAGGAGTAAAAGAAGCAACCTTCAGCAACGGTGGAAGAACATTCAATGAAAATATAATCAATGTCATCTGTAGAAATAGAATGGTGAAAAAGATGGACTGTAGAAGATGTAAGTGAGAAATGGAAAGTCAATGAGAAAAGCAGATCGTGTGCTCAAGTCGTAGATAACAAATTGCAAAGGGAGTTGAACATCACGAAGAAGGAAAGTTGAAAAATCAAAAAAGAAGATGAAGAGAGAATACACGTCAAATAGTGGTAGATTAGGAGAAAAGTAGTTTAACGGAATCAAGAGAGTTTAAGGCTGAATAACTCTATTGGATCCTTTAGAGCCGTTAATGAAGATTGTAAAGTGGCTGGAGAAAAGAAAAATTAAGGCAGAATTGTGATCTGACAATACGAGTAGGTTGTGGAACAGATTTTAATGTGATAGTTATAAAGGAACATAGAAAAGTTGGAAAGTATATGGTAAAAACTGAGGGAGATGGACAAAGATGGGTGTTGAAATTTTATTGTTAGAGAAGAATCAATTGTGATAGATAGAACAAGTGACATGTTTCAGAGTTATCAAATAACAACGATTAAGGATTAAATAATTTCAAAGCATGTCAGCAGTTTATTTGACTTTGTAAGTTGTTGTAGTTCTGTTTCTTGTATTTATGTTATTTTTATATATATATATACGTATATAAATATATATTTGGATTTTGGAAAAACTGATTGACCCATAATAGGTAAAACTAATAAAAAATTTCACTATAAATTAATGCCGCAATGTGAAATATGTATATCTGTATAAACATGAATATACATCGATACTTGATGAACGTAATAGCGAACTTGAGATATAAGGTGAGTTAAAATCAAATTTCAGGTAAACTCATTTTGTAAGTTCGTATATTTCGTATGTCCAAAAAATATGTAATCCGCATCCTTAGAACGTTGATAATGACGAATGTGCAGTATCTGATAAGCTAGTTCTGAATAAGTGATGAAGCACGTGATGCTAGTTAAATTACAGCCCAAGTAGTAGTGGTAATTATTTTGTAAAGATATCTAGAAATTAAAATTGAAAATCGCGCTCTTCATTAGGGAACGAAATTTACAAACAAGGAAAAGTTGCTGGTTTTATTTTGATAAAACGTTTTTTTAAAAAAGAAAAAAATACCGACTTCCAGATTTATTATAAAAATGCGCTAAAAAGTAAAAAATAATTATTGGGTAAAAAATATATTTCAGAGTGATATAAGTTAGGTTAATATTATCGTAATTCTTATACAATATTAACTTTTTATTCGATAAAAAATATATTTCAAAATAATATACCATAAGGCGATAGTATGGTAATTCTTATGTAACATTAATACCTTAATTAGAATCGACATCAAATTCATATTAAAATAATAATTAAAAACTGCATTAAATATTCATTAAATTGTTCCTAGATATTGTAATATGAATTTGATGCCGACTCTAAACAGTTAATGTTGCATAAGAATTACCATAATATCGCCTGATGGTATATCACTCTGAAATATATTTTTTACCGAATAATTATTTTTTAATTTTTAATGCATTTTTATCAAATTATTATTTCTTACTTCTAAGTGCATTTTTATTAAATCGTTATTTTTTACTTTTTATTGCATTTTTATAATTAATCTGGAAGCCGGTGTTTTTTTTTTTTGTTTTAAAAAAAAAACATTCTATTTTACAATTTTTGGCATTATAATTGAATTTTTTTCTTGTTAAAAATCAACTTTTTTGACGACACATTATTCTACATACTTTATGCTTAAAAAAAAAAATAAGTTCAGTCAAGCATGATGTTTCATGCGCTGAGGATTCCGTACGTAAGATTTTAATTTATGCTTACATAATACTAAATTCAAAACAAAGAAATCCGATTTTTTGCGCAATAAAGAAAGAGAGATTGGTCAATTTTCGCGCTTTTTTGAACTATTCGCTAACATCGAACGTTTCGTTAAAGAAATATAAGAATACGTTTTCGTTCAAGACAAATAGCGAGCTTTCCAACAATATATTACATGGCCGGGGGAAAAAAAAAAATTTTTTTTCGAAATTTTCAATCTTTTGACGCCCCGAGAGTCTAAATATAAAATTGTAAGTTCGGCTATCACATGGTAGCTAAGTTGAAAAAGAATCAGTAAAATTCGTCCATATAAACACGAGTTATGCGCGAATAAACGTAAAAAAAACAAAAAACATGCGCGACGAACATATAACCTCCTTCTTTTTGGAAGTCGGTTATGAAAATTGGCCCACTCTGAATATAGTACAATTCTGAGCTTTTCTCAAAAATCGTTGGATAATGTGAATGGACACGTTGTCCTGCTAACTGGGGTTGTTTTGGTTTAGTTCGCTGCTAATAATTCTAGCGTATTCCAGAATCCAGCAAAAATCAATGAAGTATCTATTTGTGATGAGTTCCTGGGAGTAGTTCGCAAACTTTATAGACCAGGATATTGTGAAATTGAACTAAAACGATTAGAGGAGTTGGACGCAATAAGTATATTACAGTACCAACCCGACGAATGAATGAATTATAAAATTTTATTAATTATAAAAGTTTTAGCTGTAAAAATGAAACACTTCGACGATAATTTGAAGTTTTAATAATATTCCCGTTTAGACTTACAAGTGCTCGTACCCATTGATATTATCTTTGGAATCATCAATGTACATACAAGTACCCGTAGTTTGGTCATTTAGCATTAGTGAAGGAGACATTAGCCATATGTGACATTGAATTACAGTAAGGCTAATAATTATGTGATTCTGGGTCTACCGATGAATAGAGTAATGAGCAATTTGAATTAAATCTGGAGAAAACTGGAACATATCAACAGTAAACTACCAAATGAACGTTAATGGTTCAGGCTAACAAAAAAACAAAAAAAAAAAAAAAACAGCAAACTACGGAATCTTGGAGAAGATCTTTACAGGTTTTCATATATACATTTGAGAAGAGAAATTTTAATGCCAGCGTACGGCTTATAAATAAATCAAAACTAAGCGATATTCAAGGAACTTCGTTCGAGATAAGGAATTTATTGTATAATAATGCTAAATGAATGTGTGATAATGTGTAATTGTGAATAAATGAAGAATGCAAAATATAGAGAGTAAGGGAGACTTGGTAATAAAAATAACTTCCCTTTCTTTTTGTTAATAATTTCATCCTTAACATTATGTAAAATTATAATGAACCCGCGTTTATATATATATATATATATATATATATATAAGTGCAGATATTTGTAAGTGTTGATGGGCGTTTAAATGTGTTTAATTATTTGTATATATATATATGTATGTATAACATTTTTTAGGAAGAATTGCGAATCCCAGGTTCATTATTTATGGCGTATGTTCATATTAGTGTACGGCAAGTGTCGAAATCCTATTTGTCGAATGATAGACGATTTAATTATACAACGCCAAAAACATTTTTAGAATATTTGTTTTTGTACAAAAAATTGCTCGAGCAAAAAATAAATGAAACAAATGTTAACATAGAGCGATTTAAAAATGGAATTCAGCGCCTTGTTAGGTGCGCCGAAGAGGTAACTGAATTTTCTTTTATAATATTTTTTCACATTTTGATTATTTTTCAATTAGAAGTTTTTGATTTAAATATTACAAAAAAAGTATTGTTTTTTTCTTTTAATATGTATTAAAGTTTTGTACTATTTTTATTTTTCGATCCAGAAAAAAAAATTTTGTTAAGTTCTGGAAGCAGTTAAAACTGGCCTTTTGACTAAAGAAGAAGAAGAAGAAAAGCTATATTTTACCGCTTGAATTATTTCGACTTATTAAACTTTTTATTTCTGCAATTATTACCGTTTGATTTTCATGATTAATTTAATAGATGAATGTTATAAGAGCGACAGATTGGAGAAAAAAAGGAGAAGCAACTAAAGGGAAATATGTGTACACTTTTTATAAAGCTGTCACGGAATATTTTACTAATTTCATTTGAAAACTGATAAGATAACTGAAAATAATGTGGTTTTACTAGTGAATTATGACTCATTAAATATGACAGAGTTAAAAAACGCGTATAAAAAAACTGTGTAATCGTAGTCTTATAGTTTTTAATTCTTTCACTACCCTTTGTGGATCATTTTTTTTTTCGTATTAATGCAGTATGAAAAAATCTGAGTTGATAATTTTCTTAAGACCTATCTGTTACAAATAATATATTTAATACGCAACATTTCAGTATTTATTATAACAGAAAAATAAAAAATTTTCTAATAAAAAAGTATACTAGATAATTTGCTACGTGAAAATGAATCAACCTATTCATAACTTTATTGTCACAAGAGATTCTTGCATTACAATATCTTCTTGGATAACTTTTTTGTAATTCTCAATTTTTAATTATTAATGTTTTTAACGAACTGTGTAATTACTTTTTTTTTTTTTTAATTATACGCTTTTTGCTTTTAGGTAGACGAACTTAAAGAAAATTTAGCTGTTCAAGAAATTCAGTTAGCTGAAAAGAAAGAAAAAACAGAGGAATTGATAAAAATTATTGAAAAGGAAACTGTAAAAACCAAAAAAGAAAAAGCAATCGGTATATATATTTTTATTTTTTTTTCACATATATATTTTAGTTTACTCGACTTTTTTACATTCACGGTAATTAATTGTCACACCTTTTGTCTTTATACCTTTCAGCGTAAGTGAAACAATTCCTAATTTTATCAATATTAATTCAATAAATTAGTGGTTATTATCACAGCTGAATAGCAATTTGCTTTTAAAATTGTTCCATTGTTTATTGAAACTCGAAACTTGTTTTTTGATTGGTCAATTAAACAATATAGAAAAGAAATGGAATAAAAAATTATTGGAGATAAAACGTTTTGTTTGTGCCTAACTAAAAAATCTAGTTTTCAGTATTTAGCAATATTCACTGTTTAAAGACGATTCATACTGAACCGATATTTTTTACCATGTGGGAAATATAGCTGCCGATGAAGAACGTAAAGTTCGAATAATCGAAGAAGACGTCTCTGTAAAACAAAAAATATGTGAAGAAGATTTAAGAAATGCAGAACCAATGCTGATTGCCGCTAAAAATGCTTTAAATATACTGAATAAGGTATAGGGAAATGAACACGTCGCTTAATGCAAAATTCACATCAAATATGACTTTGCACCTTTTGTTTGATTTCACATCTTTCGATACCATAATATGTTTTTTGCGCTTAAAATTTGATAAAAGATTATTAATAATCTAAAAAAAAACAACGGGTTAAGATATATAAGAAAGAAATAATCGTATTGAAGGCCGGTAGTAAACGATTTTATTTCGGAAAGATATTACAAGACCCTGAAACTTTTTTTAACAATTTATTTATCGTTTGTTTTTTGATATAAATATTTAAACAACTGTTTTGCTACATTAGAATGTCCTATTTGCAGGAGTTGTTATGAGATATTAAAGACTCTTCGTTACAGTCGTTAGCAATTTCGGAATTCTCGTATTTCCCCTTTGACTATCGCCAATTGTTATCTCAAACCGACCACCGGAGTTACACAAAGTGAAATTCAGTCACTCATATCTGTACTAGGCACCCAAGCGATTTTACTTGGCGATTTCAATGCTCACTCTCCCCTGTGGAGAGCCGCATATACGTTTTGACGGGGAACTACGATTCTTAACAGTATCCTGTCCAGTAATCTAATTTTGCTGCCACCCCCAAATCACACTCATTTCAATTCCTCCTATAATACATTCTCTACAATTAATCTTATCTTTTCCTCCGCATCGCTCTTTCCTCTTCTCACAGTAATAGTCCTAGAGGACTTATGCTCCAGTGATCCATTTTCCTATTCTTACTTATTTCCCTAATTCTTCCTCTAGTAATAATCCTCTACAAATCCCAGCTTCCATTTCCGGAAAGCAGATTGGCCAGCGTACAAATCTAAAGTATTAGTTCCCATAGATTTTTCGCCTTCAGTTGATCACAATTTAAATAGACTAATAAACGCCACGAATTCCGCAACTTTAGCCACTATCCCCAAATATCGTCCCGTAAGACGATCCTGCCCTATCCCGTGGTGCACGCCGGAAATCCAAGCAGCAATTTCTCTAAGAAAGAGTGCGCTGAGGAAATACAGATCTTCGAAGGCTTTATCTGATTTGATCAGTTTTAAAAAGCACAGGGCAAGGGTGAATCCTGAAAATCCTTTGTTAATTCGATCTCTTCGTCTACACCTCCAAGTACTACGTGGAAGAAAATTAAATCGTTAAGCGGAATTCCTAGTTCATCCTCTCCCCCATCCCTGCTAATAAATAATAGTTTGGTGGCTGACCCGCAGTCTGTAGCAAATGCTTTCGCGGCACACTATTCCAAAGTATCTTCCTCTTCTTCATATTCTGTTGACTTCCAATCTCTTAAAGCAGAAGCTGAGAAAACACTGATATCCTTCTCTTCCGAAAGTAATGACAATTTTAATCTTCCTCTCACACTTTCCGAACTTAACTATCAATTAACCTATAAAACGAAATATAGTGCCCCTGGCGGCGATACCATCCATCCTTTTATGATCAAAAATCTTCCTAACCCAGCTAAATCGTTCCTTCTCCACATTTACAACCAAATATGGTCGACCGGTGACATGCCACCAGCTTGAAAATCCGCAGTTGTAGTTCCGTTCCTTAAGACTAATGCTGATCCCTTTCTCCCCAATAGTTTCCGTCCGATTTCCCTAATTAGTGCTCTGTCGAAGGTAATGGACTAAATGGTTAATAGACGGCTCCTGTTTTATCTCGAATCGAACAATTTAATTTCCTCCATACAGGCTGGTGGCCGTACACGTAAATCCACTTTATCTCATTTAATTAGCCTTCAAATGCAAATTCTTCACGCCCGAAGTAACGGTTAATGTCTGTACACAATATTTTTTGACATTGAGAAAGCGTTCGACCGTGTATGGCGGTACGGCTTGTTACTTAAACTGAAAAATGCCGGAATAAATTGGTAAAATGAACAATTTCACCCTACATTTCTTATCTAATAGAGCAATGCAAGTGAAAGTAGACTCTGTGATGTCCTTTCATGTTCCTATGGAGAATGGAATCCCACAGGGATCCGCACTGAGTGCGACTTTATTCATCCTATTTATTAATGATAATTCCTGCTGTATTAGGCCGCTAGTAACAGCCTGATTATTTATTGACGATCTGAATATATCAATCTCATCCAATCTTCTATCCAATGCCCAGTCCATCCTCCAAACGACAATTGATAAGCTATATACATGGGTTGTACACAATGGGCTAAAGTTCTCTTCTTCCAAAACTTCATGTGTCAACTTCCATAGGAGTCGTCTTCACAGAGATAACCAAGAAATTCGCCTTCATCTCAATAATTCTCCTCTTCCTTTCTCCAGTTCCGTAAAATTTCTAGGTCTAGTTTTTGATTCGTCTCTGTCCTGTTCTCCTCATATTTCCAAGCTTAAAAATAAATGCATGAAGAACCTCTCCATTATAAAATACTTGTCCAGTCCTAAATTCAATATTGATTCCGAGCTACTTGTCACCATTTATAAAGCCCTTATCCTTTCCAGATTAACCTGCGGGTGCCAGGTGTACTCCTCGGCTAGTCAGTCATTAGTTCATTTGATCCAATACATCATACATCGATCCGATTACTTTTTGGTCTTCATCGAACTTCTCCATCAGCAAGTGCTTGTTTCCTTAGCGGCAACCCCCCACTTCCCCTGATCCGTTCTTCTATTACCGCACGCGATTTAATCAACTGGTACCTTCATCAGTACGAAATTAATTCCTTCCCAAACATTACTGGTATTCCGCTCCCTTCTTTCCCTAGTGACCCAATTCCTAGATTAGTCAAACAAACTATTGATAGTGGCGTACAATTGCCAAATCCCGACACCCCTTATGACAAACTTCCCCCTTTGGAAGACATCTCCGCAAGGATAGACACATCTCTCTTGGAGGAAATAATTCGAGGACCGAGTGTGGATATAACTCTCCGCGTTGCCGAAAAAATCAATGGTTATCCCAACTCTTTGCACATGTACACTGATGCTTCCAAAGCAGACCCGCAAATTTCCCCATCTCCAACCACGTGCGCATATGAAATCGGTGGTGAAATCACTTCGTTGCGTCTAAATGATTACTACTCGGTACGGGAAGCAGAATTGTACGCCATATACAGTAGCCTTGTAACTTGTTTGGAGACAGGATGTATAGATAGAAGCATACTTTTAATGACTGACTCTTCTTCGGCTTCTCTATAATCGATTTCCTCACAGAACAACGTGGATATCTTAGCTCTGAAAGTCAATTATACGTTGAAGCTGCTACATCAAGCACGAAATCAGGTAACGCTCTTGTGGGTGCCGAGTCATATAGGAATTCAAGGCAACGAGCGAGTTGACATGGCATCCAAATCAGCTCTGCTCGTTGTAGCGCCACCAATCTGCAAAGTGAAGATTTATTTCCATGAACGTATGAGGGCTGAGTGGATCAGCCAATGGCAAAAGGAACGATCTTTTACAAAATGCATAAAATTTATGGTTGACCCATGGTTCCCTTCTGTTTACCTTACGCGTGTCGGGAATATGCTGTGTTAAATCGGTTGCGAGTTGGGCATACGGCGGTCTCACACAATTATGTACTTGAGGGTACCCTTCTCCCACCAACGTGCCCTTTCTGTTCCGGCTTTTCTTACTCTTCGATAGAACACCTGCTGCTACAATGTACGGCGTTTGACCGCTCCGCTTTTGTCGGTATTCCTCTGTCTACTGTACTATCAAATGACCCAGCACGCATACAAATGCTACTCGGTTTTCTTAGGACCAACAACTTAATAACGAAATTATGAAATAGCCTTTTTACCCTGGCTCACGTGCTGTAATAACCATTGTAGTTAAAAATGGTGCATGGGCGCCACCAGGAAAAAAAAAAAAGACTTTGATTTTAAAGAAGTAATTAATGATTTTACAACTGTTGCGAATTTTTTTCAGTTCAAAATTTTAAATTTTAATACAGCATAATTTTATATATTTAGCAAAAGAAAAAGTGTTCATGAACTTGAAAATTTTTCTTTTAAAATCATTTCGCAATCATAACGCTATGACATTGTGAAAATATCACCATTGAATAATTCTTTATTTTCTGAAATATTCATAATCATATGTTTTTATAACGCTGCCGATTGTCGGATATAACAATAATAAGAGACAACTACATCATTTTTATTATTAAGTATTTATTTAAAGCACATTATTTTTAATTACTTTAAATTTTAAGTGTAATTTCTGAATAAATTTATTTACTTCACCTATTCGCATGATTGCAGAAAAGCACTGTAAACAATTCTATTTTATGATGTTAATATCGAGAAAGCATCATTTGTAGTGTGGTAAATTTCAGAATTACAAATGCTTCTTAGAGTCATTACGCGTATTTGTCAAATTGTTGTCTTTTTTGTTAATAATGTAATAAATTTGCTGAAAAGTGTATTAATATTATCGTGTATAGAGTAATTTGACGGAGCTAAAATCATTCGGCAGTCCTCCAGCTATTGTTGCAAATGTCACAGCTGCTGTTATGGTATTACTAGCGAAAAAGGGAAAAATACCCAAAGATCGAAGCTGGAAGGCGTGTAAAGTGAGTTAATGATAGATAAATAAAAATTAAATTTAGCCGAAATAATTAAGTCTCAAACTGGCCAATCTATATTGAGTTAATAGTTTAAATTTATTATTTTAGCTGCGGGTGTAAAATTTACGGATTTACAATAAAAAAAAACTGCCTTCAATTAAAAGATTAACAATTGCCGTTTAATAATGATAAAAGTTTAAAAAAAACTATTTTTATCGTATTTTTTGTAGTTAGTCCTATTGACTCGAAATTTTCTTTATGACCATTTTAAAAAGCAATCCTTTCAGTTTATCAGAGGTCCGTGAACTTTTACAAACAACTTCATTATTGAAGTTTAGCGGCAGCGTTGGAGCTATGACATACTTTTAAGCAATGATTTTTAAATATTGTGCTGAATATCAATCATAATGGAAGTGTTTATTTCACTAACTAACTCCAATATCGATATACTTTTATTACATTTGCATTTATTTTTGATGATTTTTTCAGTACTTGCTTTTATTATTCACTCGGTAATTTCCTTTTAAATTTTCCTCCATCTTCTCTATCTTACTTTCGTGTTTACCATTAATCGAACAGTATCATCGGGTGGTTCTAGTACTTTTTACTTCCTTATACGTAGTAAAGGAAGTATTGTAATCATGAAAAATGCTTTATATTTCAACGGATGATATATCCATTTTGACCACCCCTGGATTCACTTTTAAGTCGTTTTTCGTGACGTGTAAATGTAGGTATATATGTATGTATCACGCATAATAACTCAAAGTCGGCTATTCGCAGAAAGTTGAAATTTCGAATTTAGGGCATCTAATTGTGCCCTTCCTTTTTAGTTACAATCGGTTGAACCAAAGGAGCACTTTTTTTGAGGGTTTTGTGGAATTTTTCTCATAACTTAAAAACAGGTAGCCGTTGAAAGTTTAAATTTTGGACTCGGGGAATTGTTATAACACATTTATTTATTACTCACTCGTTTTAATGTTTATTAGTTGTACAAGAAAGTCATGTGTTGCCCACGTCAGATTTTTTTTCTTTTTCGTGGTATTCTGTCTCAGACCATAATTGACGATGTTAAACTATAATTAATGTTTCCGTCTTTACTTAATTAGAATTATATATCTTTCTTCAACTGGAGGAGTACAAATCTATTTATATGACTTTAATGATTATAATTAATATCTATTTATTGGGTGCTTCTCTTAATAATCCATTAATCAATCGACGTATTTTTCATGGATGACAATGCTATTTGTTAAATAAGATATCTGCACTTGCGATGCGTAATTCCTGGCAAATATAATCCATGTGTCCTCGAGATTTCTTTGTTGTCATTTTCGGTTAGTTTACTAAAAAATTTAAAAATTTCTACGTATTGGGCTTTATAAACTTGTACATATAGTACGTTCAAGTTTTTATGAAGTGTGTTATTTGACACGTCGAACTGAGCGTTAGCCAATCATTTTAATATTCTTTACCATATTTGTTGTATCTTTTGCATGTTAGAACTGGATAAGCCCCCTAAATTTTAATTTCGTACCTATAAACAGGGGTCTTACAGTTTAAGTTAACTAGTAATTTGCAATTTAGTAGTGGATTAAAACGTTTTATTCAAGAGAAAACCTTATTTTTTATTTCTCCAATATGTGACCATTAGATTAAACGTCTGTCGACAATCGTTTCTAAGTTTCAGATGTTAGTACTTACCGGAATAGTATATCTGTCGAACTGCAATGGCGGACACGGGTTCCTTTTCAGAGTAAAGTTTATCTGTTGGTTTTCATAATGGTTAAATTTTCCACTTGATAGCTTATAGTTGGATGTTATCTAAGTGTTTTTAGACTAAACGTGAAGCGTAGTTTAGATTTTCACGCCCACCTAGTGTGCATGTGCTATTGGCGAATATAGAGCAATAATTATCGTCTTTAGCACTGGAATATCGGCTGTTTACAAGGAGTACAGAACAGGTGCAAGGATACTGCCTCGAAGATCGTAAGCCACTATTTTAAAATATTTTAATAGATTTGTACTAGTTTTAACTTGAAAGCTTTTTTTTTTTAATATAAACGACTTTAAAAAATTATACGTATCATTTGGAACATTATGTTTTACTTTATTCAATAGCCCTTAGTACCAGGCGCGAATGAGTTTTCTACGTATCTGAATACCGTATACAGTAGTGTTTTTTTTTTTTTCTTTCGAGAATTGATGCTGCATGATCTGTTAACTCTGTGGGTTTGCTGTGTAGTTGTATGATCTGCTCGAGGTGTAACCTGATTATTTAGAACAAGATCAGTTCTTATTATAGTATAGTAATTATAATATCTCAAAATATGCATTTCGAAAAGCTCGAATAAAATGATTAATACATTTTGGGCCTGTATGATGGGGAATCTGTAGGACTTTTCCGTGGTTTTAAAATTACGAATTATCAATTTTTTCTACTTTTGAGGATAATAGCTTAATATTATTTTTGCGATGAATATACATTTTAGCTTGAGGATTTCTTTGGTTTTTATACTTCTTACTATTTCTCTAGTAATAATATCTCTACCTAGGCTTTACGAAATAGTAACTTTTAAATTTTATTTTGAACTTCGTTCGGTATTAAATGTTTCGTGAGAAGAATTAGTTGAAGTAGAATCTTTTCTTTGGGTAATCGTATTTCTTCTGGGTGGTATAAATAGATAAGCTTTATATAATGTTTTGATTTTGAACGGATCAGTGTCGTAATTCCGCAATAGAACCTACCATCTGGATGTGGAATATAGTTTGATTTCACAGAATTCCTCTTTTTTTTTGAGGAGAATTTCGTTACATTTCTGTAAAATAGTCATAATTGTATCATCTGCTATGTTTGTGTTGTTCATTACGCAAGTTTATCTGGTTAGTTATTTAATATACTGAAGAGTGAACTGATGAGTGATTTGAAGTTATTCATTATACCGTTAATAGCGTATTAGCCTTGTTAATCGATAACTGCTTTATAAGTTTTAGACTATTTCTATTTGCACAGATACCGTTATTATCTGGATTAATTTTTTAATTTAATTAGCTGTTTTCTTATTTTCATGAAACTATTGAGGCATTTCATCAATATTGGGGGATATCATGTGAACCGAAATGCATTTTTTTGCAGCTCCATTTGTTTAAGCGCTCTTGTTTCATGACTTTTATATTCGGAGTAGCCTTATAATCAGCGGAAGTTCACTTCCACAGAGAGAACATGTAGATTTTAAGTTAGTTTCGCATCATAATATGATCTAGTTATTTTTTATTATTTTATGCTTAAGTAAAAATATTTCATTATTATTTGATGACAACACATCGGTAAAGGAATTTCAATTTTCGGATTTATGTCATTAAAAAACATTTTTAGAAATGATTAGACGGTTAATTGTTTATCTTGTGAGTAAGTAGCTTAATAAAAACATAGTTCACCTCCGCTGAATCAACATTATTTGCTGAATTGTTACTGAGTGTGTTACGTACGAGAAATTATTTTAGAAAACTAATATTGAACAGCTAATTTGTGAAAATTAATTTATACAACTTCAACTTTTTTGTAAATTTCTATTTCTGTACTTTATGGCAGCTTCGTTCCATCTAGAATATTCTTTTTTAAAATTTCGAAGAAAACTAAATGGGACAAGATTTATTGGATAAATTTTTTTGTAAATAAACAAGAAGCAGTCCACTAAATTCAGTTTATTTTCTTCCTTAAAATCCTGAAATAAAATACTTTTGCAAAGCTGGATAAATATATTTTTGGGTATGTTTTTTTTTAAAGACGGTTAAAGTGCGTGTAGAACTCTTTAATGCTCCTTGAAAAAGTTGCAAATTAAAACGTTAGTAATGTACAAGATTTACCTTACGGAACAGCCAATTAGTAAAAATTTGTGGTTATTGTTAAAGGTTATGATGGCAAAGTTAGACGCGTTTTTAGACTCGCTAGTAAATTACAGCATCGAAAATATTTCTCAAGAAATTGTGAAAGGAATTCAGCCTTACCTTCGTAATCCGGATTTCAATCCCGATTTAGTAAGGACAAAATCTTCCGCAGCCGCTGGTAAGTAAATACGCAAAATTAGTGCTAGTTAGTATTTAATAATTCTACAATTTTCGAAGTAATCAGGGTGTATAAATAAAAAATAATTCTACAAAATCTTTTTTTCTTTCTATTAAAATCATAATTTTTTATTTATTTTTGATATTAATTATATACGTATATGCATTACATTACTGAATACGCCTTTCTTACGCTGGAAGTACTAAGAAAATATTTTACGTTTTTGTTTTAAGTCTGTTTTTTTTTGTTTTTTTTTGGTTTTTTTTTCAAATCAAATCAGTTTATTCCAATAAAGAAAATGTACCATGTTTTTATAAACCAAAAATCACTATGATTTTTACAAAATATGAATTCCATAAATAAATAAACCGAATTTATCGTATTCTATACAGCATTAAGAAAATATAATAAAATGAAACGATTATTTAATATTAATAATACTGAAAGTAATAATAATATTAGAAATAAATTTAACTACTAATGTTTGCCTATACATACGTTACGTTTTAAAATAAAGAAATACATTTCGAAAATATTAAAATGATACTTATTCTTTTTTCAAAAATGTCGTAGTCGATTAAAATCAACTTTTTCATAAGTATTATGGAATTATAGAAGAACTGATATTTTGGTGTCCAAGCGGATTTCCATTTGGCGATTTATGAAAACTAAAGTTTTACATATACATATGTATATATACAGTTTTTTGTACGCTACTGCAAATACTTGATAACTAAACAAGAAAAAATAAAAGTCGTTTTTACGTTGTATTATTTTGTATTTATTAATAAATGTATCATTTCACTTTTTATAGCTTTTCGAAGCGCATGAAAATTTTATTAAAAACGTGTGGTTAAAATAAATGAATATTAAGTTCAACAGTTTTTATTCGTTCAAAATAAATTTTACACAGGACTCTGTGAATGGGTTATTAATATAATGAAGTATTACGAAGTCTGGACGATAGTTGAGCCAAAGCGAAAAGCTCTGGATCAGGCAACCTCCGAGTACAGTGCTGCGCAGAATAAATTAGCCGTCTTAAATGAAAAAATCGAAGTAATTACTTCATAAATTCTAGTAATCGATAAAAAATTATTTATATTTTATTATTCGATTAATAATAAGAAATGTCACGAGTTTTTCTACGTTTAATTATCGGCACTAATGCTTTTGTCATTTTTATCTCCACATTAATTATACGTAAAGTCTATTTAGCTATATTTGTTATAAAGAATATGAATACTTAATCGCTTTTTAAAAAGTAGGTTGTTTATTATTTTCACATAACTGTTATCTATATATTACAAAAAGGTAACAATAGTACAAAAGCAAAAACATTCTTCGTGTATCAAAGAATTTAATCGAAAATCTGTCCTTTTAACGCAGAAAGGATTCTAAGAAAAAACAATTATTAATAAATCTTCATGCGCGAATTACTGCATAATTAACTAAGGAAAAAATTATTTTTGCCAACCATTTTCTCAGTGAAATAATAAAAAATTAATATTATTTTTAATTACCTGAAAATTTTATAAACGCTTATCTCAGTTTAAATATCCGTTTAAATAAAAATAGTGCAGATTAATTTTGATGTAATATATAAGCATTTTTTTATTATTCATATTTCTATGTCATTTATAAATATTTAATATATACGTAGTCATTAGAAATTGCTTTACAAGAACTTAAAGAAAAATTAGAAGATGCTAATGAAGATAAAGACAATTGCATTAGACAGAAAGAAGAAACTGCAGAAAAAATTGATCTTGCTAACCGTCTAGTGAAAGGACTAGCATCAGAAAATATTCGATGGCGAGAGAATGTTACAAGGTAAAAAATTAAAATTTCTCTCTTACACGTGTTATATTTGAATTGATTAAGTCAAGACATTGGCAGATTATTATCGGCTAGTCTTAATAATTTAATAAAACTCGTTTCTTTTATCTAGTTACTTCTTTTTTGATTTTCAATTTTATTTTATTTATTTTTTTTTACAGTTTAGGAAACAAATTAAATTGGTATGCATATTCTTCTTCTTCTTCTTCTTCTTCTTCTTTGATTAAGGTGCCGTGTACTACTGCCTAGGCTAGAGGCACGGATAAGATAAGAGTTAGATGGAGTGGAATAGATTAGTGGTCTTGAGAAAACGTAGGGGGCGTTCAATTTTGTCGTGGCGGTCAGATAGGATTTCGGAAAAGTTGGACGACTGGAGAATTTGTACTCGGTATGAATTATAGGTTGGACAGCTGACGAGTAAATGTTGGATTGTGACAGGAGAATTGCAATTGGAACACAGTGGAATAGGTTGTCTGGACAAGAGGTGACTATGAGTAATTTTGGAATGACCTAGGCGGAGTCTTGTGACAACGATTTCATTCCTTCGATTGGTGAATAATGAAGTTTTCCATGGTCGAATAGTATTTCGAATTGAGCGCAGCTTGTTCGTGTTTGGGATGTTGGTCCACTGTTTTTGCCATGTTCGAAGTGATTTTTGCAGTATATGGGCTTTTAGATCCATTGGCGGAATTTCAATGTTCGGTACCAGAAAGAACAATGAACCTACTTTTGCTGCAATATCCGCGAATGAATTCCCCTGGATCCCAACGTGTGATGGGATCCGTGCGAACGAAACACGGGTACTTGTATTACAAAGAATGCGAATAATTTCCTTGGCTATTGGGTGTTGGTGAGGAGAGTTGTATTTTTGAACGGATGTGGTCGCGTTTAATGAGTCTGTACATATGAGGTGTGGGGAGTGAGAATCGGAAATTATTACATTTTCTATTGCAAGTTTTATAGAAAATAGTTCCGCCGAAAGAATACTGAATAGTGCCGGAAGAGAGTAACGAAGAATAATTTTTTTATCGGATGCTATTTCACAACCTGTGCCTCGAAGTGTTTTGGAGCCGTCAGTAAAAACTATTTTGCAACTGTCATATTTGCTGATCATGCATTGATATGCGGAACGTAAAATGCTCGGACATGTTTCTCTTTTTGAGAATTGCTGGAGTTGAAGATCTATTTCGAGATGCAGGTTTACCCATGGAGGTTTTGGTGCTGTGGTTAGTTGATATGTCGGCGGTAAAATGAATTGCATCGAATCTAAGATTTCAGTAACTTGCTTATAAAGAGTGGGCACCGATGTATGGGGTGATGGTCGAAGTGAGTTCAGCGAAGGAAGGTTGATCGACGACTTAAGACGAATCCACGTGTTTAAAATGCTCCGGTCTCTGTAAATATTGAGAGGAGGAATACCAGCTTTACAAAGAACGCTAACAGATGGAGAAGTAGGAAAAGCGCCAATATCGAGTCTCGCAGCAGTATGATGTATTGTATTGAGTGAGTTGATGATATTTTGATTAGCCGAAGAGTAGATTACAGCGCCATAGTTGAGCCTTGATTTAATCAGTGCTTCTTAATGGATAATAATAATGATATTTTTGAATAGTAAATGAACTGTAAATGTGTTAGATCACAAAAATAAAAAATGTTCTCTATTTTAACCGCTGGTGACGTAACGCAAAGGTAGATCATTGTGACTTTGGCTTAACTGGGTAGAATGGAGAAATTATTAAATTTTATTGTTTAAATTTTTAATGATATTTAATAAAATTAGATTTTTATTACTAAAAAAAAGAAAAAATTAATAATAATAGTAATAATATGTAATAAAGCAATGTTATATTAATAATGAGAAGGAAGTGAGCGGGATTTTGAAAGGACATTAATCTCTGAAACTTGTCGGTATTTATTTTTCTTACATCTTTACTAAGTTCGGTTACAAATCGTTAAAATACGCGCTGTAATTTTTAACTATGTATTTTAAAAAGAACATTAACACATAATTATATTTTACGGGCGTAAAAATTTGGAAAATAAAAATACAAAACGAATAAAAAGCTATATTGATAAATTATTGCAATAAACAAAACTTATAGTTGCATTAGCAGTTTTTTCGACACAAATAAGGTTAATTTGTTACATATTAAATGTTTATTTTTTTAACTAAGAAATTAAATGTTAATTGGTGAAGTAATTACATTTTTTTCCTCATTTTAAGTATTCGCTCGGCATTTAAAGTTACGTGCGCTGCGAAATATTTTATTTCATCGTACATATTTAACAATCTTATAGTAAAATAATTACACCAGACTATACAACGAAATAATTTTGAAATACTTTATTTTGGCCAAATAACCTCAGGCCAAAAAAAAAAAAAAACTTTATTAAAGCTTTGTAGTTTCTCTTGTTGTTTGATAAGATTTCCAGTAAAAATTTGTTTTTCTGATTTTAGTTATTACGTTAAGGCTTTAAATTTTTACACATTTTCAGAAACGTTCTACTGATTACGAGAGCAGCAACCTGTAAGTCACATTTCTGCTTTGGCTGCCTGTTAAAGATGTATTGGCGCGTCATCATGAAGCGTGTCTTATTAAACTGTTTTTTAAGAGCTTTTCCAATTTATTTTTATCGTATGTTTCATTCGGTAAAGTTTGTTAAATTGGAACAGTTGTTGTCCTTTGTTTTGCTACTTGAAGTGGATCATTTTTTTTTCATTGTTATGTTGAGCTCCTATCCGTGTTTTTAATATATTCACGTTTACGTTAGCCCTTTCCATGTCGATGCGTCACGAAGCTGGTTTCACTGGAGAGTTTAGGTTACCGGGTGGATTCTAGTTTAATTTATTGGGTGCGTTTTACACGGTAATTCGAATGATTGCAGTATTTTTGCAAAGGTTTTGTAAAAGTTTTCCATTTCCTCTCAATTTTGTACGAACGCGAACATTTTCAAGTGCGGTTAAAAATTTTTGACAGTAATTTTTAGGTCCTCTATATCGCCGTTTCTCAACCTTTAGGTCGCGAAGATATCAACGAAATCTCGGTCCTTATCCTCATTTAATTTTTAGTAAAATAGGCTTAACATTATTAAATTAGGTAAGGAATGTCCGTATCTATTATTATATTAAGTAAATAATAAATATGAATTAATTATTAACACAGAAATGTATGTTAATTTACAAATTTATAAAATGATTTAGAATACGGGTATTTAAGACCACTTGTGTGTGTTTTAATTTACAAATCATGTTTATATTTCGTTGTATGTGATTACTGTAATTTTTTATTTCTTTCTTTTTTTCGCATTTTTATTTAATAATGAGTAAAAAGGTAAACTTTTCAATCTTTTCGGAATAAAAAACAATTCTCGAAAATAAAATTTGGATGATAAAAATATAGAAATGTCAAGTGCTAAAGTAAGCCAGTAGTAAAGAAGCAAAATTAACACCCAGCTTTATTTATAAAGAGGAGAATATACTAATTATGGTCTCATTTCCGTAAGAGAAAATGCAATGGAGCTCTCATAACACGAGCCAAGTGAGCCACCAATTACAGTGATTTATTTCTTAATCAATGAGAAGTGTTTACCGAATTCACGATAAAAAGAAGTGGCAAACTAGGGGTTTATTGTTAACTACTTTAAGCGTAAGTGTAAAGTGAATGTGTTGACAAGTTTACAATTTGTAGAAAATATTATAATAAAATGAGTTCGAATGTGAAAAGTGTTCCAAACCATCTGAATACAATGCTACAGCATCAAAAGAGTTTTACAAGCATTGCTAGCGAGGAAAGGAAAGTTAAATGTTCGAAGTTTTGTTTTTTTTAGCTGTGCGATAGAAAATCGTTTGTAAAGTAAATTTTACTTAAGATTTTAAATTACCACATTCGATCGAAGGCTTTGTCATGTTTTAAGACAAATAAAAGTTCATCGTAAGAAAGAAATAGATTAAAATCTTGTGGAGATTTCTCTACACAGTCGATTTCTTATCGCTTGATGTTGTTCCATATTTTTGAAAATGATTATGCGGTTTTTTGTGGAATACATTTAATGGAACTGAATTTATTTTCATCGATTATTAGCCTAATGATTACGGTACTTGGCTGCTAAATCAGAGGTCACGGGTTCGAGACTTGTCCCGGTCCGGATCCAAGTTGCTCCCAGGTTTACTTAGCCTGGAATAATTGGGTACCAGAGAAATCTGGGAAAATAAATGCGTTCGAAAGAAAGAAACTGGCCCTTCTACTCTCATTAGTTCCGTTAGGCTTAGTACATTGTGAACCTTAATTTCACAATCTCCGACGTTCTGTCAAGGGTATGGGACTTACACAATAATATTTTACTTTTACAGTAGAATTTTCGGGTTTGATTTTATTGCTGTAATTGATATGAGAGTTTGTTTATTTGAGATTATTTTAACTTTATTTCAAACTTCTTTTCAACGATAAACGAATTAAACATAGAAGTAAACTGCTTCCATTATTTTTTGGTCTTCCTTTGCTTCCTGAAGAATAATACATTTATATAGTATTTTGAAGTTTTTAAAATTTTCGTCCGTAAAGTATCGTTTGGTCATGGCGAGCACGTGATTTTTGTTTTGTTCAGAGGAGTGTTCCAAATGGTAGAATTAGTAATTTTTCTAAGAAGTTATTTCGAATGCGGCGGTAGCGTTTTCCTATAATTGCAAGTTCACAGAGTAAGTTAAATATGCCAGTTTGTATTTCTATTTCCAAAATTGTACATATATATACATGTTTTTTGTTTTGTTCATTTTTGTTTTCTATGGAAATCTCAGTGTAGGAAGATGTCACTTCTAATATTATAGGGTTTTGTTGGTTTAGTATTTATAAACTTGAACATCTCAAGTAAATTTTGTGATTTTGATGACAGCTACCGGTTCAATGTATCTTTAATTAATTACTTCAGAATTAAAAAGAAAAAAAAGGAAAGGTTTTTTGAAAAAAATGTGTAATTTTTATATTCTTTATTTACTACTGTAATTTTTTAAAACGAGTATTTATGACTATATTTTATAAAACTCATTAATACATATCTTTTTTAAATAATAGCTTACAAAAAGCAGCATTGACTCTCCCAGGTGAAGTTCTTTTGGTTACGGCCATAATTTCGTATGTTGGATGTTTTACAAGATCGTATCGAACGGATTTATTATATAATTATTGGTTGCCATTTATGCGGAAATTAAAAGTAATTAAATTATCATTACTATTTCGAAAAAAGTAATTATGATGTTAAATATGATTTTTATACGAGAAGAAGCAAATTCAAAAACCTTTTCAATACAGTATTTTGAAAAACAGTAAACATTTATAATACGAGCTTTTTAATTTACTTTTTACCTTTAAAAATTATTAATATTTTTAGTATAAATGAATCGCATCTTTGAAAATATCAAAACTGAAACGATGAAAACCGAGGCTGGTTATTTTGGTTAAAAGTGATTTGTGTTATGCACTTTTTTTGTGTCCTCCATTGCATTGCCCAAAGTATTACAGCATTTAATATTATATATGTATTGAGAAGTACCGTATTTCATATAGTATTTATACAAGAGGTCAAATGGGGGGAAATTGAAGATTAGTTGATTAAGTTTACGAAAAACAAGAAGCAAGTCAGTATAGAATGAAGTAAAGAGACAAAGTTATTGTTCACTATTTAATCTTTACAAGAGGGAAATAGATAAACTTATAGAACAGACGATAGAACGATTAGCGTGCGTTTTTGTGTAATTTTCAGGGAAGAAGATTTAACATACAAAAAATTTTAGTTTCACGGAAACAGAAATACATTATCAAAAAATGAAAAGTAATATGAGTAGAACAAGGATTATGGAATTAGGCAAACTGACTGAATAGAAATTAAAATGGCAGACTATAAAAAAGTAAAGTAATTTGAATATTTTGCAATACTTAGTGGATAAACTAAAGGATAGTTGCCGAGAATACGGTATCGAAATGAACACCTCTAAAACCAAAATAATGATTATAAATAATAAGGAAATAACAACTTCAAAAGAAATAATACTAAATGCACAGCCAATACAACGGGTAAACAGAATAAAATACTTAGGATATTGGATTAATGATAAATGGGACTCTGACTACACCATTAAAACTCGAATTGAATCATCAAGAAGCGCATTCGAGAAAGTACGAAATTTGGTGTGTAATAGGGAGCTGTCGCTAACAACCAGATGAAGAATAACTAAATGTTATGTGCTTCCGGTAGTAATGTACGGGGTGGAAACTTGGACACTAAAAGCATAAACAGATTACAAGCATTTGAAATGTGGCTATACACGGAAGGATATTAAACATATCACGGGTCGGTAAAGTTTCCAATAAGGAAGTTTTGTACAGAATGAAAAAAGATAGAGAATTGATAGCTTTGGTAAAAGGAAGAAAGTTGGAATACCTAGGACACATATAATTAGAAGTAATAAATATGAGCTATTACAAATTATCCCACAAGGGGAAATATTGAAGGGAAACAACGGGGTCGAGGAAGAAGAAGAGCAGACTGGATTAAAAGTATACTGGAATGGTTGAATATCAGGAAAGTTTCAGAAGCCTTAAGGATAGCCAGCAATAGAGAACAGTTTCGTCATATGATAGTCAACCTCCTTCGAGGAGAAGGCACGTGAAGAAGAAGAAGAAGAGATTAATAAAGAAATAAAATAACGAGGCAGGGATTTTTTGTAAAGAAAAAGTATGTAGAAAAAACTTAAAATTCTAAAAAAGAGATTTGTTAAACATTATGTTTGAAAATTATGTTTGGAGTGTATCATTATATGGTTCAGAAATAGTTTTCGGAACAAAAAGAAGGAAAAGGGAAGATGAAGATTAGAAACTTTTGAGATGCGAGTATTAAAACGAATAAAGAAAGTACGGTGAATAGATGAGGTTCGAAGTTTAGAGGTGTTCCGTATGGTTTTTGCGAGGACTATTTAATGTATTGAAAGTGATAAAATCTAGAAAGAAACAAATGAGTAAAAAAGTATTGGGATAATATAAAGAATAAAAATAAAAGGTGTAGAAATAGTATCGTAAAGAATGTAAGGGAAAAAAATTGTAATACAAAGCGAAGGTGCAAAACAAACTTAACGAGTATATTAAGCAAAAACAAAATTAAAAAATGACGCAAAAAGTTATTTAGATTCGGTGACTTAACATTTTTCTGTTATATAGCCGGTAATACCAGTTTCATGTGAGGCGGACCCACTTTCTCTTCTAGCCGATGATGCTCAGATTGCCTCTTGGAATAACGAAGGTTTACCGAGCGACAAAATGTCCACTGAAAACGCAATGATTCTCTTGCATTCAAATCGCTGGCCCCTTATAATCGATCCACAGGTAAAAGTGAATCTGTTAGTTTTAATTTGAACAAAAATAATTTAATTAATTAATTGAATGTTCCTGTTGCAATTTGTAGTTTTTACATTTTCGACTAAATCGATCGATGACTTTTTCATTTCTATAATTCGCTTAACATTTTGACCATTCTGCCTGCCTCCTCTCGTTTTCGCCATTCCCTTGTTCCTTTCCCGAATTGTCCCCTCCACCTCAATGAAGCGGTGGTTTACGACGCCAGTCACATCTTTTTTGAATGCCCATTCCTTTCTGTCAAACGTTATATTCTATATTTTTATCTGCTGAAACTCAATCTACTCCTTATTGTGCATCTTATATTTTGTCCTTCCCCTCGTCATCCATTATTTCATCCATTAGTTCCTTTATATTGTCCGTATCTGAGACCGAATGAAAATTTAACTGACGGCTATTTCCTTTCTTGTTATTTCTGGGTGTAATTCCTTGGTTAGCCCCCCCCTCCCCCCTCCCAAGACTAAATCGATCGATGACTTTAAATATAAACTGGCAACTATAACACAGTTTTTGTTCCACCCTGCTCTCAGTCATAAATACCATTGTCTATTGTCTAAATATTCCTTTTAATTTCTGATTTGCTTCTTTTGATGTGATTACGAAAGATAATTTTATTCATTTATAATTTTCTGGGAAATAAAATTCAGTTTGTATTCCGTATAGAACAATCAATTACGTATATTAGTAAAATGTTGTTACGGAACAGAAACCACCGTTAACTACCTTAATTAATAATTCTCTATATATAATTTAAATAGTGAGTTTAAAAAGGCCGCTGGGTCCACGAGAAGCCTTTTACCCCCACTTATTTATCTTTAACCAGTGGTTCTTTCGTGGTGAGTAAATATTTCTATCGTAGTGTTTTTTACACTAATTTAACTAAATGTACTCGCTACGCACCTTAACATCCGTAGGCCTGCGCACCTGCTGACGGGTATACACAATTTATTTTTGTTATTGGTTACCAGGTGTCCGTAAGTTTTTCGAATTTAGCGAGGTTTATGTTCCGGAGATTTCAGAATACGTCTAAATCGCTAATTATATCTGTATCCGATTTCACTTACACTATAACTAGACTGTGCCATACTTAACTAAGTAGTTTTGTCTCTCCACTGACCATAATCATGCCTCCCTCCGGTGTACCAATATAATTTCTTTTAGCGTTTCATGTTTTTATTCAATTTTTCACTAATGGAATACTAAAAAAAAAACATATTCTCTCGTTAGACACAAACAAGCCAAAAACGTGCTATCCTCGCTTAGACGCTTTATCAATTAAACCAACCTTCTTATCACTATAGATAGTTCGTCGGTGCGATAAAGTTCCGGTGAGTCTGATTTATCTCTATTGACCTTTTATTATTCTTTACCTATTTATTAAATTATATTACTGAAATTGTAATTTATAATATTATAATTTACGTTACAATGTGACGCGAGTACGCTTATGGCAACTGCTAACTGATTTTTATGTCTGTTATTAGCTTCAAGGAGTAAAATGGATCAAAACGAGGTATTCGCAAAAATTGCGAATTTTACAACCAAATTATAATAACATACTGGATGTTATCGAAAAGTGTCTAATTGAACGATCGACATTATTAATTGAAAACATCGATGAAAATATAGATCCTCTGCTAGATAATTTGATCGGAAGAAATTTAATTAGGAAGGGAAGGTAACGAACGTAGTTTTTAATGTTCAAAACAAAAATGTATGTAAAATGATTTCGAGTACTTTGTCAATAATGATTCCGATTTCAACGGTAAAACAGCATTTTTTAAAGAGCACGATTCTGAAACGTAAAATTTAAATTAATCGAGCACTCGGTTTTTCCTGTTTCATATGCGCTGAAGAAACTTGAACGTTTAGTATAGTTGAGGATCGGATAAATGTCTTCTTAGCCTTTAAAAGGAATACTGGAAGTATCTCGGACGAATCGAAAAAATTGGTTAATTATCTGCTAGTTGCGTATCCGTCCTCGCACGTTCACAGTAGAGGAGAAAAGGTTTTTTGAAATCGAATTTTATACCTTATTGAAGAAAGCGAGTAAAAAAAGAAATAGTGACCAGCTTCCAATTCATTCTGTCAATTAACAAAACTAAAATAACAATAATTTACTATCCACCAGTTACCGCAGCTGAATCGCTAGAAAATCGGGGTCTAAGTTCGAGAGTTAGTAGTGATCGTTGAAAATGATTAAAAATGAAATAATCATTAACACTGGTCGCGTGGAAGGTAATGCCAAACCGATGCGCGCGGATATCAATGCATAGATATACAAACATTTAGACTGAGCTTTTATAACGGTGTAGAGCAGGATGGTTCCGGTCAGTTTCTAAAGTGTAGTTTTTCATTCTCATATTGCACGCAGAATATATTATTACGAGTATTACCTAGAATGGGAAGTGGTCACGACAAAAACGAACATTTTTAATGCAAGCTAGCAGAAGCAGCATTCTGAAATGACAGTGGAAATATATTTGTTTCAACTGTATTTAATGTAAGTTTACATAATTTATTGTTCCGATCGATGCATAACTCCATTCGTTTTTGTCCTCTCTCATCGAAGTTCGTAACTTTCCCTTTTTCATTATACACTGTCCGGTATTTTCGTTGATATATATTTATTAAAAGCATTATCGGTATTTGTTCACTTTTAAATGTATGTATTGTTGAATTAAATTCAGGTTAATCTTTTTCGCGTTTCTGCTATATCGCCGTTTTTCTACAGTCAAGCAAATTAGCGGAATGTAATTTAAAATATAGTTAGCCTGTAACGAAAATGTAACATTTTAGCGGATGCTTTTTTTAATTTTATGCCGGAAAATAAAGTTACTCTTATGATTAATTAATTTTTGAATAATTTCTTTAGATATATCCTTGGGTTGCGTTAATTCTATGTACAATATGTTCTATATTCCAGATGGTGTATCACTACTTTATATTAACGTATCACTGCTCAGAGTTATAGGATTGATATCAATTTATTATATAAGGATGAAGGAGTTTAATGTTGTAATATATTGTTTCTTCGTGTAAAATTTTCGTCAATAATCAAGTTTAAATATCTGAAATTTTTAACTACTTTTGTGGTTATTAAAGCTAATATATTAAAATGATGGTTACGGTTGCGTTAAGAATAATAATTTTAGTCGAAAAATTAGACAATCACCGTAATAGTTCGTTAGGCGTTGGTGTTTTGTTCGAGTATCACTTGATTTAAACCCCGATTCCGCAATTAATTATATTTAAAAAAAAATCCATTTTCTACTGGATTAATGTTCGTAGTTGACGAACCTTTTCCGTTACAAAAAAAGTAAAAAAAAAAAAAAAAAAAGAAATAGTCGGAACCCTATTTTTAATCACTTTATGGGTGGAAGCGCATTAGTTTCAATTGAGCACTGTTAATAATGAATTTTTTGTCATGTCACCACTCAACTTATATTTAGCGTGAACTACAGAAAGAAATAAAGTACGTTGATTCCTAGAAATTTCGTTACTTTTGTTTCTCTTAATTTTCATGCCCAGTTTAAAAGTTATTTAATTTCTAATGCAGGTGAGAGCGACACGAAGAATAAGATGTATGAAAAATCTACATTTTATCTATAATTAGTACACTATTACCGATAACAAATGTTTATTTTGCTGTAAAGATCATTAATAGATTTAAACGCAATATATACATATTCATTCCAAGTTTAATGTGAATTTGACACTTCACTTTCTTTTTCAACGAACCTTCTAGACATAAGTGATTAAGCAAATCTTCTTTTATTCCTCAATCTTTCGATTGACGGTCGATCATCTGGAAAGTACATTACTTAGAACCGCTTTGCCTTTGAACATCTAATTTTCGGGCCTTTTCTTTCATTAGCTGGTATTTGTTCACCTTTGTATCTTCCGTTACTTGTGAAATGAATTTTTGTCGCGGTCTTCCCGGTGCTCTTTTACCATTTACTAATCCTTCGATTATTGATGTTAAATATCTGTTATTTCTTATTACATGTCCTATCCAATTACATCTTCTTTCACTTATGATCTTCATTAAGCAGCGTTCTTCATTAATATTTTTGAGCACTTCTGTATTTTTAATTTTATCTGACCAGTTAACTTTTCTACCTCATGATTGCTATTATCCATCTATATATATATATATATTTATAAAAAAGATTAACTATGTATAAGTAAAACATTGCAGAAATCCGAATGTCAAGAAGTGAAATATTTCGGATCATTCAAATAAAATATTTCTATAAAACTATTTTCGTATAAATTTTTGATTTCGAATTTAATTATTGGAAATATTCTGTTCACTAAAGAAAATACTTTTGGGTAAAATTATTACTTAATGCACCGTACGGGTTAAAAATTTTAGAGCCATAAAAATCGGGGATAAGGAAATCGACTTTAATTCAGATTTCCGGCTTATACTACAAACGAAGTTTGGCAATCCGCACTATAAACCCGAAATACAAGCACAAACCACATTAATTAATTTTACCGTCACCAAAGATGGACTAGAAGAACAACTACTAGCGGACGTAATGAAAATCGAAATACCGCATTTAGAACACCATAAGGTAAATACTCGGTTTTTATTTAAATCGCGGTATATATCGTTAGTTGATTAATAAAAAATAGTTAATTGCGGAGGTGTCGAAATAATTTATAATCTTTATTTTATTTCTTAATTTAGTTTTAATTTTTACTTTAAGTATGAAAACACTTTTTGAAATAATGCAAAACATTAGGCTTGATATTTTGTTGCCAAATAATATTAAAACTGATTTAAACTACCTTTTTAAGTAGTAATTGTCGGAAAAAACGAATTACGAAATTAGAGCTTTTATTCAGTCACAGCCATCTTAAAGAGCTATCGTGGCCATGGACTGCAACTGCGTGGACGTTGTTCCACCATTGCTTCTTTCCAGCGTTTTTTCGCATATACTATTCATTTACCGCACTGACGGACACTTCTTACACGATCTTTTTCCTATTATTTTCTCGTGAATTACGATTTTCTCCAGTATCGGTTATCTTCCATTACATGCTTGAAAAATTACATTTTACGAGCGAGGATTTCTACTAAACCACGGGGATTTAAATCATCTTTTTTAACCGTAATTTTTCGTTTTATGAAAGAACTTCTGCTTTTTAATATTTTGAATTTCACTTTTAAAGGATCATCTGGTGATGAGTTATGATTTTTTTTTAAGGGTTATTTTTGAGGTCGTTTTAAATTCTGCATTATATATTCTTGACAATTTTTTGGGGTTTTTGGCGTCCAGGGTAATCGTGTAGCTTAAACTTAAAGATATGGTTTTAAAGAGAATTTTAATTGTAATTTATGATCCAATTTGTAAGTTTATAAGTCAAACGCTTCACGGTATTTATTGGTAGGAACACCTTCGGCAAGTGTACCTTCCTCCGTTTTCCTATCAGCAGTGTGTTGTGGGTTCTGATTTAGCTTTTCTAATCAGCGCTGAGCCCGCCGAATAGAAAATTCCCACCCTGCACGACGTGGACGTACAGAACCCACGCGGTTGTTGTTTCGTTTCTCTGTCAGTGGAACTAGCACTATATGACAGTCGAGTGACTACTTACTAGAGAAGATGGCTCTAGTTACAACAACCTGTGCCCCGTGTATTCAGGCAAAGTAGGAGTGGTATGAACAGAAATGTAAAAGAATAGAGGACCTTGAAAGCAGACATGCATACCGTGAAATGTATGTAGAAATAAAAGAATTAATGAAAGAATGGAAAAGAAAGAAAAATAAGATAATGATAATAAAAGATATCAAAGGGAAGATACATACAGAAGAAAACGAAATAAAAAAAGCATGGATAAAATATATCCAGGAACTATATGTGGGACAACACAAGACCGCATTATAAATCATTAAATACTGCGGGAGATGGTCCAGATATATTATTATGAGAATTGGAACAGGCAATCAAAGTAGGCAGAGGGAATAAAGAGCCGGGTGAAGATAGAATCACCATGGAAATGATAAAAGCTTTGGACAAAAATAACAGAATAGCACTGCTGGAAATTATGAACAAAATATACCAAGAAAGAATAATACCAGAGGACCTATTGAAATCGATTATTATACCAATTCCAAAAAAGGGGAACGCAATAAAATGTACTGATTACAGAACAATAAGCTTAATGAGTCATATACTAAAACTTCTACTATCAATAATAAACAGGAGGATAGAAAACAAAATAGACAATCATCTAAGTAAAACACAATATGGCTTCATCGCAAAACGAGGAACAAGAGATGCGATTTGGCTACTATGAATCCTCAGCCAAAGGGCAATAGATGTGAATAGGGACGTATATCTGTGCTTTGTGGACTTTGAAAAAGCCTTCGATAGGGTACAGCATAAGCAACTAATGGATATACTTATTAAATACGGATTAGATAAAAGAGACATAAATATAATTAAACATATATATATATTGGAACCAGAAGGCAACTGTACGAATAGGACGGGAACAATCAAAAGAATATTGCCATATAGCAAGGGGCGTACGACAAGGATGCCCGTTGTCACCGAGACTGTTCAACGCATACGCGGAAGAAATAGTCAGAATAGGAAATATTAATAGACTCGGATTTAATATAAACGGAACAAGAATAGCGCATATAAGCTACGCCGATGACCAAGTATATGTGGCAGAGTCCAGAAGAAATTTACAAAAAATAATGAACATAGTATCAGTAGAAGGCAGAAAATTAGGAATGAAAATTAACGTTAAAAAGACAAAAGTTATGAGAATAGCCAAAACATTAAATAGACCTTCCGTAGAAATATATATGGATGGGGAAAAAATTGAACAAGTAACCAAGTACATATACCTGGGGAGTTTAATTACAGAAAATGGGAAAGAAGAAGAATAGGCTGTGTCCGAACTGCATTTAATAATTTAGAACGAGTGCTTAAAGATAGAAAACTGAAAATACAATTAAAAATGAGAATCCTTCACTGCTTCGTATGGTCAACAATGCGATACGCTTCGGAAACCTGGTCGATATCGGAGGCCAACAAAAAGAAAATCAATGCTTTCGAGCTGTGGTGCTACAGAAGAATACGCAGAATATCATGGCAGGAAAAAGTAACAAATGCGGTAGTACTGAATAAATGTAAAATTGGTAAGCCAAACCTAATAAATATCATCGAAGAAGCAAAAAAGAAATACTTCGGACATAAAATTAGAGAGGAAGACCTTTTCACTACTACCATACAAGGGAAAATTCAGGGAAAAAGACCACGAGGAAGGGGACGGATGGATTACATACATGGAATAGCTGGAATAAATTCACTCTTAGAAGGAATACAAATGGCCAGGCAGAAACAACTGTACCGTACCAATCTCCTGAATAGGAGATGGAAATGATGATGATGATGATAAGTCAAACTATTCGTGAGTTATTGCGTATTTTAATTGAATATTTTTGTCGATTCTGAACCATTTTATTAGGATTATTCCGTACATTATAAGTGTATGGAATTTAAAAAAAAAAAAAAAGTCAAAGTCAACTTAGTATAGTGACATGTGTGGGAAAGAAGAGAGAGCTTAAAGAATTGAAAAATTAAATTCTGACGATATGTTGAGGAACAGATTTAGAACAGATCGGTAAAGAAAAACATTTAATAGGATAAATGTATAGCTAGAAAAACTGAAAGAAAAATAAAGAAGCTTATCTTTACTATGAATATATATGGTGAAAATTAAAGACGAATAGAAAGAAGGGATAACATTGAAGTTTTATTAGAAGTAAATCGTCATTTATGAAGCATAGAGGAGTAAGAAAAAACAATTGAAGAAGAATAAGCAGAATTTAAAATACTTATAATCGATAAGTTTTGGAGAACCAACCTGACTCTAGCAGCTGAACATATTGTTTTGTAAATAAATTTGAAGAATACTTACAAATAATAAAGTTTATTAATTATTACGATTTATTCAATTTTTCAGAAAATTTCTTTATCAGTAAGTTTAAAGAGACACATTTAATCATCGAGATAACCTATTCTTCTTCTTCTTCTTCGTGCAACCCGATTCGAGTATAGCTTAAACACTTTTCATGGATTCAACCATTTGACGAAACGCGTCTCGATTTCTTGCAATCTGGAACGATTACTTTTGTAATTCAAGTCCATTTCTTAAACTTTTAGAGCCAAGAGTGCCTTCTTCTTCCTCGTCTCCTTTTCCCTTCTACCGCTCCCATCATAATTGTGTACATAAGGTGATATGTTAGTCCTCTCATGAAATGTCCAAAGAAATTAGTTTTGCCTTTTTTTAATTATGTCCATTAGTACCGAGGATTCGTTTTTATGAATTGTAACACCTCCGCGTCTTTCATTTTTTTAGTCCATGTTATCTTCCAGATTCAGCGATAACACCACTTTTCAAATGATGAAATACGCTTTTCCATATGTCCTTTCATTGTCCACGTCTCGCACCCATATAAGAGTACGGACCATACCATAACATTTTAGCATCTTCTTCTTGATTTACAGATTTAAATTTCTGTCGCAAAGTACATTCTTCATCTTCATAAATACATCCCGGGCTATCTCGATGCGCGTTCTTATTTCTATGTCTGGGTCATTATCTTCCGATATCCAACAGCCTAGATACTTGTATTTTCCTACCCGTTCAATTTCCGTTAAGGAATAGTTTTTTATCTGCAATTAGTGTGAACTTGGTTTTCTTGATGTTTGTGCTGAGCCCTTTTTTTCCATTTTCAAGGGCACCTGAATTCAGTAGTCCCTGTAGGTCCTCGATACTCTCTACCAGCAGTGTAGTATCATCAGCAAAACGTATCACTGCAATTTTTTCTCCTCCAATTCTTATTCCTTCGTCCCATTCTTCTAAAGCCTGTGCAAATATCACATCCGAATACAAATTAAATAACATTGGCGCAAGCACACAGCCAGATAATCTATTATCCAGCTTAAAAATTGATTAACAATCTTTTTCAATGTTGATATGAATCATATTACCTGCAGGTTCTGTTCTTTACAATTTTTCATTGTTTTTATATATTTAAAAAATTTGAGGTCATTTTAAAATTATTCATTTTTCAATTTTTTAATTATTTCTGACTGTCGGCTACGTTCCTGTTATTATATTATATTATGTACGATAGGATATCCCCGACAGTAGTAGCCCGAGTATTTACATTAGGCAACTTGCTGCTCCAATGCAGGGCCATCGACCGATATGTGAAAAGAAATGTTGCCCGCCTACTTTTCGATCGCAATTATTTTCATTTTCGAGAAGCATTTAATTAGTGAAATAAATTTCGCCATTAGTTCGATAAAAAACGGGGAAAGTGTTTTACGTTTGCGCTTATTTCGTAGCTAGAAGAGCAGATGAAAATTGTTATTTTCAGCATTATCACTGTGTAAATTTTTGGTTATCATTGCAGGCTAATTTAACGAAGGAACAAAATGACTATAAAATAAAGTTAAAAGCCTTAGAAGACGAATTATTGGAACAGTTATATTCGGCCGGAAACGACGTACTCGGAGATAAAAAGCTCGTAGAAAATTTAGAAAATTCCAAAAAAATGGCTATGGAAATCGTCGGCAAAGTTTCAGAATCCCGAATGGCAACTATTAAAATTGATGAAGCTCGAGAACAGTTTAGACCGGTGGCTACTCGGGCATCGATACTATATTTCATCATGACAGATTTGGATAAAATTAACTCGCTTTATCAGTTTTCTTTGAAGGTGACAAAATTATTTATCCGTCGCTGATAATATTTATTGTACCAAGTGTACCAATAGAAATTCTCCTCTAATTAATTTAATGAAATCTACCGTTTTTTATTATGTATTATATTTTAAATTCTACCTTGCAATCTTATTACAAGAATTAAATAAATAAATAAAATAATCGCTAATAGTCACGTGGAAGGCAATGGCAAACCACCACGTACAACATCATATGCACGCTGACTGCACTTGTAGCGTGATAACAAGCGGCTACTATCAGTTCCGAATGTAGTCTTGCGTGTGTACACCTGCGTTGCATATAATAATTGCCTAGTACACTACCTATATCTGTACGGCGGAAATGTAGGAATAGGTAGTCACTGACGCTCAGAAGCTGAGTATGGCACTATAAAGAAGAATAAAAAATAGATATTTTATGAAAAAGTAATTTTTCCCTGAAAGTTATATTTAAAATCGCCTGCTGAAGCACGTAAAATAATTTAAAAAAATACATATCTGAACTTTTCTTCGGAAAATTTAACAATATCTTTTACCACATATATGTATATGTATATGTGTATATATATATATATATATATATATATATATATATATATATATATATATATATTGAACATGTAAAATAATGATTGCGATCGTATTAATAATAAGTATAGAAAACGGTAACTATTATATATATTGAATGACAATATTAACTTTAGTTCCAGTTTGTAGAATTTGTTAAAAATTGGAATACCTCGGAACGAACCGGATGTACGTATGACCTGTAAATAACTGAAATACGGAAAAAACATATAACCTCGTCTTAGTAATTTTTGAATTATAGTATAAAAAAATAAATGCTAAAATAACAAACTAATACGTAAGTAACAAAATTAATATAAGAATATCAAACTTGTTATCTTAGGAACGTTTTCGGGCATAACCCATCTTCAGCTAAAATATAATCGAACTAAATTAAAACATAGTGTAACAGTGAACACAATTTAAAACTTCACTTTGAAGCTAAAATAAAATAAAATTAAAAATAAATTAAAATGAAAATAACATGAAACATAGCACACATGTGAATTGAACTACAGTCTAACACATATTGAAACTAAAAATTAAATCACAAGTTTAAAACGGTAATTAATGTGAAATAAAAACAAGAAATAAAATTGAAATAAAAAATTTCTTTAATGAATTTTTGAATTGCTTAAGTCGTTTTAATGTGTAGCTCTGGAGGAGAGCAAAGAAGTACTCCACAAACAACTGCAATATATGTCATGAGGTATTTTTGCCAATAACGCTTGGTTTTCTTTAGACAAGATTTGGACGAATTCACGTGTATGGTAAATGTGAACTGAAATATAAATTATTTCTTCATAAAGCTGGACAATAGGGAAATTGATAATTAACTCGTATTAATATATTTAATTTATGTTATTTAATTGTTCTTATTAGTTACACCTTTTTTTCCTTTTTTTTTTTTTTTTTCATTTCGTGTTTAAATTTATTTCCTGTTCGTTATGAAACACTCGTGGTTTATTTAAATTAAATATAAATTTACTTCCGTCAATAAATAAATAATATTTGAGTATTACGTAAATTTGATTAAAAATCGTTTCGGCCGTTTTATACACTTATTATTAAACTCAGTTTTTTATTACAACTAAAACTCATTCGTAGGCATTTAGTGCGGTGTTTCACAAAGCTATTGTTACATCGCGACCATCAAATAATATGCAAGTACGCATTGCAAATTTAATGGATAACATAACGTTCTCAGTTTACACGTACGTGAATAGGAGCCTTTTCCAAGCTGATCGCCTGACATTTCTAACTTTATTAACGATTCAAGTATGTCCGGTTTTTTATACTTGTATATTCAATTTTTTAACTACTAATTGTAATTTATTTATTTTTTTTTAAATTTTAATATACATATCACAAATTTTAGATTTTATGTAATGCTGGTGAAATAAACATGGAAGAACTGGATTTTTTATTACGCTTCCCCGTCCTGAATGGTGTAACTAGTCCGGTAGATTTTTTATCAAATAAATGCTGGGGAGCAATTAAAAATCTTTCAATGATGGACGAGTTCAGGTGTTATTACTTTTTTATTAATTTTGCCAATAAAACGTTTAAGAAACTTAAATGATTTTATTTGATACACGTCGAATACCTTTTAAATTATGGGCATAATTATTTAAAATTGTATTTTATTATGTGTTTTATAAAACCTGACTGTTTTTTTTTGTTTTTTTTTAACAAATTTTTCTAATAGTTATAAAAATGCAATCTAACAATAAACGCTTACATTATTTTATATATCTAATAATTACAAAAGCTGAAATAAAGCAGAAAAGAGAAAAAAAAATATTTGTTTTTACAACTTATATCTATATATATATATATATATATTTTTTTTTTTTTAAATTCTTTAATAGCTAAATTGCACCTAGCCGATGATAGCTATTTAGCAATTATTTTTAATATCTTGCGCACATAGCTTGAATAGCAGCTTACCCAGCAATTGGTGCTAAAAAATAAGTTTTATTAGAACTTTTAATTCAGACTAAATCCATCGAACTTCTAGCGAATTGTCCAGCAACCCAATTTCTATTATGTTCGGGTGCGTTTCTAATCTGTTGGCATACTTCTTTGCGTTGTCGAATATTACTTTTTGAACAAATTTTATTCCGAAGTCTTTGTGAAGCGTTAAATTGGTAATGTACCACGGGGCGTTTACCATCATTCGGAGGATTTTGTTTTGGATCATTCGTTGCACGGTTGCTATGTTACTCTTTTTAGAATAGCCCCGTAGCGGGCAACTGTAACACCAAACTGTCTTTAAAATCTGATTATTATAAACTAGCCGTTTATTTTCAGAAGATAATTCCGACTTCCTATATAGTGGCCAGTATAATTTTCTTAACTTTATATTTAATTCGATCCGTTTTACTGTTTATGTTTCTTCCATGTCAGGCGTTGATCGAGGTATATACCCAGATATTTCACATATGTTTTTTGCGTCATTGCAACATTGTTCAGGACTACGTCTTCCGTCGGATCAATTTTCCCTGATAGAATAATGGCCCTAGCACACTTCCTTGCGGAACTCCTGCTTTTATCGAATACATATATTTGATAAGTCATCTCCATACTTCACGCAGAGATATCTTTCAGTCATATATGACTACTGAAGCAACTGATATAAATCATAATGAAAATGTCATTTAATTTTCTGTAAAAGACCATCGTGCCAGACTTTGTCGAAAGCCTGGCTTATGTCCAGAAACACAGCGTCGTCGCAGTACTTTTTCTTTTCGAGAGATATTTCAATGGTGATGCACTTGTTCTATGGTACTGTGCTTGGCTCTGAATCCAAACTGATGATCGGATATTTATATGAAATAATATTAATTCCTCGTTAGTGCAGATTAACTAGCGATTGTAAAGATCAATTTTTTTAAAATTTCCATGAACTATTCAATCGAAAAAGCAGATTATTGTTTATTGATGAACCCAATACCCCATTCGAAAATAAAATTCTTACGAATTTCTTTCAGTTTATTTTTTGAAAGCAACTTCCATTCAGAATACGATGTTTTCATTCTGAATTCAAGAAGTGTAAACATTTTATTGCGATAATACATCTAATATTGCTTCATTAATCTGTAACGAAAAACGTTATGCATCAGTTATCTGATATTAATTTCATTGCATTTCCTTGTACACGTAAAACTATCGTGTAAACTCATATTTTCTCTCAGATCAGTCTAAATAAACAATGAGTTTAGATTCCTTCAAAACCGGTTCTCGCTAATAAGGCTGATTAACAAAAACAGCATAAACGAAACTACAGATCCAGTCTTTAGTTTGTCTATGAATTAGTAAGTGGGTAAGCTGTCGGCTGTAGTCTGGTTTCTTCCGTTTACAAAATATCAAATCGCATTAGATATATAAAATTAACGAATAATTTATTAAATTTTTACGTATATAAAGAATCAGTAACAAAGTTAAAATCGATTCCATTTTGTTATGGTCACGCTGATTCAATTTGGTCTATATGCTATGATTGTTTACATATATTTTGTAGGTTAGATATTACGTGATGTTATGCCGGCTCTCGAATGTTCCGATATATAATTAATGGTACATTTAATTTTTTAAATGTAATTATGAAATATACATTATTAATAATCGTACGAACAGTACCATCACAAATATTACCGGCGGTGGTAAGTCACAATATTACTTTAGAACCGTTCGATCCTGAAGAGGAAGATTTCTCTTCCTATAAAGAGCATTTAGAAAATTTTCTATCGATGCGTGGCATTGGATTAAATAAAGATACTAGTGGCAGTATGAATGCAGAAACAGAAAGAAGTAAACGTAGTGTGTTTAAAACAAACACAATTTAAATAGTTATCTGCTTTATCCGCAAAAGCCTTCCGGAAAACCGTACGATGAACTCATTAACATTCTTGAAAACCGTTTCGATCTGATAACGTACGTGCACGCAGAGCGTTACAAATTTTTATCGCGAGTACAAGATTGAATCGTTAACATCGTACATTTCTACCTTAAAAGTAATAGCATAAAAATGTGTCTGGGTTCCATTCTCTTTACAGATTGTTGCAAAAAGATGTAAAGTTTCTCGGGGCATCACAGTGCAAACAAGCATTTAAAGTAGTGAAAGAAGCAATAGAAAGTGACCAAGTCCTAGTGACATACTCGCTTTTACTACCACTGATGCTTGAAACAGATGCTAGCCCTTATGGCCTAGGTGTTATTTTATTACATAAAATAAATTAAGACTCAAAGTTAATCGCTTTTATTTCAAGGGCGCTAACCAAAGCAGAGCAAAATTACAGTCATTTAGACAAAGAAGCCATTGCGTTCTACCGCACTGCAAAGAAGTTTTAACGATATTTATTTGGGAGACAGTTTACGCTAGTAACAGATAATCGACCGTTATAGTCAATTTTTAATTCATGCAAAGCATTTCCAGAAATTTCAGCAGTTCGCTTGATCGGATGTGCACTGCTTTTGTGGCAGCTACAGTACACAATTTAACATCGAACAATCAGGCAGCAGATTATTTATCGCGAGCACCACTTCAAGTACAAAATCCTGATGCAGTAGATAAACCATACGGTCTCAATGAACTCACTATTCGTTTTTTGAGTACAATACAGAAGAAAACAGTAACATATAAAGAGCTTCAAAGGGAGACGGCCAAAGATGAAATGCCCAGTAAACTGTATGCAGAATTGCAATCATCCAAAACGAGAAATGCTGAGTACTCTTTACATAGTGGTATCATTATGCGAGGTAATCGTGTCCTTATTCCTGAGTGTCGTTACAGAAATATGTACTTCAGGAACTGCATAATACTCGCTGTGGTATCATTAAGATGAAAGCAGTGGCACGCTCAATTTGTTACTGGCGAAACATTGATAAAGACATAGAATCAACGGTGAAGTCATGTCTTGCCTGTGCAACTCTACAAAACATGCCTTCAAAAGCACCATTGCATCCGTGGGAAACACCTACAGCAGCATGGCAGCGCGTACATGTAGATTTTGCTGGACCTATTAATGACAAGCATATTTTTATTATAATAAATGCATTTTCCAAATGGACGGATATTGAAGTGTTTGAATTTGCACCAACATCTATGGCAACAATCAATGTTTTAAAACGTACGTTCACAAATCAATGACTTCCACACATTTTAATAACAGATAACGCAATTTATTTTCTTGGCTCAGGTGAATTTGAAGAATTTTGTACATCGCTTGAAATTTCACATCGCGCAGCAGCACCATACCACCCAGCGACCAATGGCCAAGTTGAGCGAGCTTATAGACAGTTAAGAAGAAACTTAAAGCGCTGCTTGCAGGAACCTCGTCAAATGTGGAAGAAAAAGTGCAGCAGATATAATTTCCAATATCGAGTGACTCCTCTCGCAAATGGGAAGTTGCCAGCGGAGTTACATTATGGACGACAATTACGTACTCGATTGCACTTATTAAAACCGGTGGATCGTCCTAAGTTGAAGTCAACAGTAGTACAGACAGCTGTGCCACAGTTCAGAGTGGGCACAAGAGTATTATCACGAAATTACTTTGGATCGTCAGAGAAATGGTGTGTAGGGACTGTAATTGAAAAAATAGGTCGTCTACACTACCATATACGGCTTGACAACAAGTATATTATTAAACGTTATGTAAATCAATTGCGACCTACTGAATGTGCTCCAGTTGTAAGCGACCCGGTTCCAACAAAACGTACAGAAAAAACAGTTCAATTTACACTACTACCGTCAGTTAGATTTAATAATGTGAGTACACCTCAGCAGGTACACAGTGATCCAGTAGCCATACAACCCGCACACCAATCTGCGGATGTGGAAAGTACGTCACTAGTACGAGCACAACAGCAAAAAACGATTCTACAACGATCATCAAGACCAACGAAACCACTAAAGTAAAGTAAGTCCCATATATCCTTGATAAGGTATCATGGATTGTGAAATTCAGTTTTTCATAATGAACTAAGTCCAATGGCATTAATGAGAATATTAGGGCCAGTTCCTTTCTACTTGGGATCCGCCTTTACTTTCCACCAGATAATTCTCTGGTATAACCAATATTCAATTTCAGATTAGTTATATACCTGGGAGCGATTCGGATCTGGAACTAGACAAGTCTCGAACCCGTGTTCTCCGGAGGAAACCAGTGCAGCGGTTAAATTTATAATTTTTATTTTTATTATCTTTTTTTCATCTAATTGTTGATTTTTTATTAAGTGTACACCTTATTGATTATGGGGGGGGGGGGGTCTGTTATGGCCGCACTGATTCAATTTGGTCTATATGCTATGATTGTTTACATATATTTTTGTAGGTTAGATATTACGTAATGTCATGCCGGCTCTCGAATAAATGGTACATTTACATTTCTAAATGTAATTATGAAATATACATTGTTAATAATCGTATGAACGGTTATTAAAAACACAACTCATTTTTTTTTAATCACATAAAAAATGCGTAATTTAAAAAAATGTGTAATTTGTTTACACGATTAATGTTAAAATGTAATCGTATATTAAGTAATTTAAATTGCATTTCAAATTTAAAATGAAATAAAAACTCGAAAACAAGTTATTTCATTTATAAAATTAAAAAATTTCCGCGTTCATTTTAGAGGATTAGACAGAGATATCGAAAGTTCAACAAAAAGATGGAAAAAGTTCGTTGAAGGTGGAACTCCTGAAAGGGAAAAATTACCGCAAGAATGGAAATCTAAAACTGGTCTTCAGAAATTATGTATAATGAGAACTTTACGTCCAGACAGAATGATTCACGCTGTTAGGTAAGCCTACGATTTTATTATTATTATTACCATGCTATATTTTATTTAAAGTGTCTCGAACGAATTGTATATATCGAAACTTTTTAAAAATGTTAAATAAAAGTGTTACTGGATTATTTTGATAAAAATTACTTTTTTTTTTTTTTTTCGTAGATGTTTTGTTGAAGAAAAATTGAGCATCAAGTATTTAGAAGCTCGTAACACGGATTTTGCAACCACTTATAAAGAAACAAACTCGACAACCCCTGTTGTGTTTATACTTTCCCCAGGCGTTGATCCAATGAACGACGTTGAATCTTTAGGAACCTCATTAAATTTTACAGAAGACAAGCAGAATTTATATAGCGTATCTTTAGGCCAAGGGCAAGAAGTGACAGCAGACAGGGCTATCGACAGGGGAATGAAGTATGGCCATTGGGTTGTACTTCAGGTAATTTAAATGATTGAAAAAAATTATGGAATCCATTATTTTATGATTCTGGTATTCGAAAATAATTTCCTTTATAATGAAAATATTTTTAAAATGAAAGTAAAAAGTACTTTTTATAATTTTTGTATTTACAAAAAAGCCTAGCTGAAAGTTACACAGCTTAATTTAAAAAAAGAAATAAAGTTGAATGTACAAATTTATACGAATTTTTTAGGTAAGAAAGACCCGTAATTAATTATGGAAATTACTGTTTCACTAAATTTATTATCTAACGATTTCTATATTACGTCCATGTACATCATGTTAAAAAGAAATGTAATCAAAATTATCGTAACACATTTTTAATCTCGGTAATATTTAAAAAGTATTTCATAAATGCGCATTACATTTGCTTTCTTAAATCGCGTTGATTTTTTTTTTTTTTTGTCGTAAAGCCAGTAATACTTTCAAACTCCCTCTTTCAGATGATGCGTCAAATTTACTGATAACATGTTTTGATGTTTAGCATTTTTTTTTATCTTTTTCTTTTTCATTTATTGCTTTAAGTATACATTATGTAATAGATAGCTTATAAAGGATTAATTACATTTTTTAAATGAAATCGCAATACAAACTCAAAATTCAAATTCAGACATACGTAGGTTATACTATTTTTTGTTGTAATAATAATTTCAAATGACATACAGTCGACCTTCGATGTAACGGACCTCAATTCAATGAACTAGCGAAATAGCGGACTAGCTCTTTACCGTTTGAGAAGCGATTAACACTGTGATTTCCTTCATCGATTTTCTTCAGAAGAGCAGCAAGTTTAGCAGTTTTATGAAAATTTTAGGCCGTTCAAAGAACTTATAATTAAGAGACGACTTATAACTCCGGTGTATTCGATTAAAAATTGCCCAATTTTTCCCGCCAATTATACATTAATTTGAATTTATATGTTTGGTGCATGCAGCTTACCGGCGACAGGAACACAGCAACGGACTATGCCTTCCTCCAATTGGTCCGTTATATCGAGGACCGACTGTACAATCATCGTTGAAAAAAAAAATACCTTTTATTTCAACTTTTAAATTACTCTTTAAATTATACCAGTCAGCCGGTTATCTAAAATTTCATTTTTGTTTTGTTGACGTTTAGTTTTTAACTTTTTATTTAAAATTTAAAAATTTTTCTTTTTCCGTTAGAATGTTCACTTGGTTCGAAATTGGTTGCCGACATTAGAGAAAAAAATAGGGTCCGCCGTGGATAATGCGCATCCAAATTATCGTCTTTTTATTAGCTTAGAACCGTCCGCATCTCATGAATACCATTCGATTCCACAAGTAAATTTATTCGTTATAAATCTTTCTTTTTAATTTTTTTTATGTGAATAGTATTGTTAATTTTTGGGTAATGTTTTACATTGACATATTTTAATTTGAACAGTTATATCCTTTTTTTATGCCCCTTTTTAAAAACGAAATCTTCTGTCGTCTCCTTTTTGAAAAAAAATTCTTCAGTACACGGAAATCCTGAGGTGTATAGCATGTGCAATTAAAAATTTATTGAATAAAATCAACTTCGAATCATAAAATTAACATAGAATTAAATAGAATCGCCAGACATCTCAAGAAACAAGTCAAAATTCAGTAAAGTCATCTCAAATGGCACCTACGAACTGAAAACATTCTTCTGTAGAATAAAGATTTATTTTTATTCGGTCCTAGAATAAGAACGAAAATTCATGAATCATTTTCATGGTTAAAATATAAAGTTTAACGCTGCACCGACAGGGAAATCCTAAACACAGGTGTTAAGATTTTTATAAATGAATACCAGCATCCTCCACAGTAAAAAGTTATTTAATTTTCCTCCGAGTTGAGCTAATTACAAGAAGTGTTTAATTATGTTAAAAATATTTCATTTTAGGCTTTTTATCACATTCTCTTATAGTACTATTCGATAGAAGTAATTTTATTAATAAAAACTAAATCCATTTACTCAACGTAGACTTAAGTGGCTAATTATTATTACAGTCAAAAAAAGTTGTCATAATACATATAAGGCGTGTAATATTTAAGAAAAATTTCTCACTAACGACCACTTTGCTGATGATAAAAATGATTTAAAAATTAAAAAATAATATAAAGTTCTAACACTTCCTTGTTTTAATGTTTATTTCGGTTTTGTGAAAATGTTTCGAGAGTGTTCAGACCACTATAATTAAAATTAAATGTAGAGGATAAAAGAAAAGAAAAAAGGAATTTATTTTTCGGATAACCTAGAAATTAATCTCAAAAACAAGTATATCGAGAGCGATGTGTGTAGTTAGTTAAAGTTAATAGGGGGATTGGAGAAATACGGGAATAATGTTAGTTTAAGAATTTGATGAGGGAAACCCGGAATTTGGATTAGTATTAACGTCTATTGTGCAAATTAGTTACAGTTTACTTTTTTTTTTTTTTTTTTTAATAAATTTACAAATATAAATCTGGACGCCGTGTGTAACTATTACGGCACCTAGACTCACTGCAAATTACAGAAGGCGGTGCAGTCCGTTCGATGCTGCAAAATTCAACACTACCCAAATACAATCCGGATAGTTCGACAACAGACGGTGGGGTGAGGTATGAGTAGAAGTACGGGAAGTATGCCGGCACCATTTCAGCAGATGCTCTACGGTTAGCGAGGCCATAAACCTGCACAGAGGGCAGGTGGACGGAGGGGGAGCTCCTTCAAAGACGTAATTGTGTGACAGTGCAGTGTGCCCCAGACGCAGTCTCGATAGGATCGAGAAATCCCTACGTGAGACGGGAAACGGCGGCCACCGTGGGTCGGTGTTCGACTTTATGGACCTGAGTCAGGTCGTTTGTTCTGACCATAGTTTGCTCCACTCTTCAGCAAAGTGCATCAGAAAGACTGATGACCCTCTAATCGAGGCAGTGCAGCGTTAAACGACATCGGGCTGGATAGAGTTACCTTAGCAGCCAAGTCAACCCGCTCATTGCCGGGAACCCCAACATGGCCAGGGACCCATAAGAATGTGACATATACCTCAGATCGTGAAAGTTGGAATAGGAGATTTTTTATTTTAATTAGTAGAGAGTTGCAACTGTCTGGGCTCTGGATGGCTTTGATAGATTGAAGTGAGTCGGTAATAAGAAGGGCATTTTGAGATGCTGGGCTTGAAGAATATGTCTCAAGACAAAGAGGGATCCCAAACATTTCTGCCTCTAAAGGAGAGCAGTAGTCGTTTAGGCGCTCGGTGTACATTACCCCTCTAATTTCATAAGCGCATGCAGTTGGTAAAGGAGAATTAGTAGGACTCGCTTTAGCTGCGTCTGTGTACATGTGAATGTAGTCAGGTTAGGAGGCGAGTTTGTTTAATACTACTTGAGATATGGGTATAGAAAGGTTAGATGTTATTAAGGGATCTGCTAAGGATATGTTTATAGATGTTGAGACATGATTCCAGGGCGCTGTAGGACTTTTATAATAATTTACACCAAACGGTGCATACTGAAAATACGTAATAATAGAGATCATTTTAAGTTCACTTTAAATTAACGCAGTAGCGCTGCTTTCAGGGAATTTTAGAATCATCGATTAAAATAACAAACGAACCTCCAACCGGAATGTTGGCCAATCTACATAAAGCTTGGGACAATTTTGATCAAAACACTTTAGAGATGTGCTCGAAAGAGATCGAATTTAAAACGATTTTATTCGCATTGTGTTATTTCCACGCTTGCGTTGCGGAAAGGCGAAAGTTCGGACCACAGGGATGGAATTACATGTATCCGTTTAATTCTAGTAAATTGTTACGCTACTTTAATTATTTATAAATTAAAATTAATTGCGTGTAAGAAAATAAGTATATTAATGTATTTAATGGACATTAAATACTATTCGTATATTTAAATGCTCGGTAAATGCAAAAAAATACGATTATTTAAAAGTATAAGTAATTTGAAATAGAAAAAAAAAAAAAGTGTCAATATGGTATCTGAAAAAAAAATCTACTTATTAAGAGCAGTCAGATAATGCGCATTAAATTTTATTTTCAAAAGAACTGGTTAAAAGTTTAAAATTGCTTCCAATTTCAGTAGTTATATGCAGGGCATTTCAAAAGTAATGCGCACGTGTCCATACAGAAAAAAATGTATTTGACAAAGTCATATAAATATTATAATCTTTCAATATAACCACCTTCCTCCTCAATGATTTATTCCCAGCGTCGGGAGAGGTTCTGGATGCCGTCCAGGAGGCCTTTGAAATTTAGTTCACGAACCCGTCGGGTCACAGCAAAGACCTCTAAATCCGGAAAACGGACTCTTCGTATCGGCTCTTGAGTTTGCAGAACAGGTCACAATCACAAGGAACCATATCCGATGAACAGGATGGATGTGGTAACAATTCCCGGCCGTATTCCGCAAAAATTTGCTCGAATTTCATTATTTTCACGAGGGTGTGCATCATCTTGCAAAATGAGAGCGCCGCGATCAAACAGTGATGGACGCAATTTTCGTATTTTTGGTTCTGGTGGCCAACAGGTTTTCGATATCAGCTGTATGGCCTATCTCTTCGCTCATCATACGAAAATCGTCATCGACTAGTGTTGTCACGCAAAGTTCTTGCACGACCAGTACGTGGCGCATCCTCAACTGACAAACAGTCTTCTTTAAATTTTTTTGCCCAGCGAGAAATAGCAGTCCATGGTGTCACTGCCACACACTTCTTTAAATGCAGAATGAATTTCTGCAGGCCTACGACTGCGAAAAGTTTCCATTTTCACACATGATCGCTGGTCTAGATTTGTAGCGTGACCTGAGCGGTCTTCCATCATTATAAAAACACGTTTGTACGCACGCACAACTTATTCGAAAGCAATCACGGTGCACACTCCGTGTTGAAAAAACTTCGTAGTGTACACCCCTTCTGTTTTTCCCTTTTCTAGATGCATACAGAAAGAACGTCGTGTACATTACTTTTGAAATGCCCTACGTAGATCAACTGCGGGAATTAAGAATATGAGAAAAAAAAAAGAAAAGATGTCGGAAGCGTCCATAATCCGCGATCTGATGATAATTATTAATTGTGTTTATTAAGAGTACTGTGTTATACGGGCCGATGTGAAACAGTTTAGTCAAGTAAACGGAATGAGGCAGAGTTGCGTTCTCTCCTTGTTACTCTTCAACTTATACGGTGAGAATATTATGAATTTTTTGTAAATATGAAGGAAATTCCATGGATGTAAGATGTCACGGTGCTGCCATTGTCTCATTGCTTATACATTTGGACGACACGGAAATATTTGATACTTCCGTGCTAGAAAAGATAGGAACTAATCGACGGATGTCTCCGAGAGTATTTTTACAGATATTGCGATATTTGTACAGAAGGTATGAAAACGCTGTTCGTGCAAAGGAAGGATAACAATAGCGCTAGAGAACGAAAATGTATGCGAACTTATTAGATGGATGAATTGACCGTTCATGAACATGGTTTAATGCTTTTTTTTTTTTATTTTCATAAAGCGTTATTAAAATGTTTCTAAACTAAATGATAGAACGGTTGATAGCAGCAATATACATGACCATGATATCCCCATGAAGGGTCGTCATACGGTTATTTAAGAAATATGTACTGAAATCTTACGATTTTTTCAAAATTGTATGTTCGTGTTCTATCGACCAGAAAAACTTGTAACTGTTTACAGCAATAAATTTAGTAATTTTTTAAACTTTGCATAATTATTTCCTTTTATATCTAGGCGACCTCACTATCTGTGCACATGTTCTATATAATTATCTGGAATCTAATTTCAAGATTCCTTGGGAAGACTTGATATACTTATTTGGTGAAATTATGTACGGCGGGCACATTACCGATGATTGGGATCGCAGACTCTGCCAAACATACTTACGAAAATTTTTATGCCCTCAATTAGTGAGTATTAGAAATTTTTATATATAATAACTGTTATTGGCTTCTTTTTATTATATTTTAAGGGGATTCATTTCAAATAAAATTATATACTATTCTTCTATCATCACGATAGTCTAACGGCGATAAGATGATTGAAAGATATAGCAGATGTCTGAAATTCAAATCTAGAACGCGGAACGGATGACTGTTAAACAGAAACAATGCTTTAAATTACGTAGTAACGTGAATGTAGATTGACTTTGCTTTAATTCTACATTATTCAGTACATTTATAATACATAGACTACCTGTGCACCTGCGGTATATTCTCTCTCGTAAGTGAATAGAGGCGACAACGATGTTTATATGATTAACGTAGTGATTCTTTTTATCTTTATAAAGCGCTAAAGTGACAAATTAAAAATTTTAATGTTTATAATTTTTGACGATTATTGGATTAGGAAAAAATACATATATTATTCAGACGGTGATGGATATTACCAAAACAAATAGTTTAGGTTATTGTAAAATTGCACCAGATTAAATCTTAAAAAACGCAGGTATTAGTTCACACAAATCAGCATATCGAAATGAACGGAATACGCAAACAAATCTGGCTGGCATATAAAAATATTCAAAAGCGTGCTTTGCAGACAATTTTATTATTTTCTTATATTATTTCGTTTATCATAGAATTAATTTCATCGGCCGTAAATTAACGTCGTATTAAAAGTAAAGTTCGTTTAGAATCGGTTATTATCTTTTCGTTTTTATTTATTCAAAAAAAAAAAAAAAAAAAAAAAACGAACATGCTGTAAAGGGCAGATTTCATTATTACTCCGCGGTTTTTTCGTAGCGTGAATTCGATGATCAGTATTATGTACCGATTTCGGTCATCATTTGTCTATTCGTTTTAGAAAATAGGGAAAACTTCTACTTCCTCCTCCATCTCTTGGACGTTTGGTCCATTATTTGTAACGGAGCCAAATGCATTAGTGTCAATCTGCGATTAACAGCAGAAAGCATTAAAAGCACAGAAGGTATAACTTTAAAGCCTACTACATTACAATAACCGTTATAAATTTCGAAACTATGCAAGAAAATGACTGGATTTTGTAATTGTTTTCGACTTTTCTATTATAAAGAGGCGTTCGTTAGAAAGCATTTGGTAATACAACTTTTATAATTTATAAAAAAATTTTATAACGTTATAGGTGATTAATAATTAATACGAAATTTTTTGTTACGGCGTCACTAGATATTTTTTAAATTTAAATTTTTGGTTTTGCTTTTTTTTTTCTTCTTCGGAAGTAAATTTTCGTTTTCAATTTATAGTTGGAAGGAGAGTTTATGCTGGCTCCAAATTTTCCGGTACCAACGAATCGTGACTATCCGAGCTATCACAATTATATCGATACGGCGTTACCTTCCGAAAGTCCTATACTTTACGGCTTGCATGCAAACACGGAAATTGGTTTACTTTCGACGGAAGCCGATAATTTATTTAAAATGATACTGGAACTTTATCCACATGATACTAGTATATCTTCTACATTCGCAATTTCAAGAGAAGATAAAGTATATACGAACAGTTTTGAAATTACTCAGACACTTACGATAATTCAACATTATTCCTTAATATTTTTAAGGGAATTAAAGTAAAGATGAACTGATATTTAAAAAAAAAAAACAGAAAAATGAATAAAAATTAATTATTTTACGAATATCTAATATCATTGAAATGAGTATTGCGTGACTTTAAATGAAAAAAATTTGTGCAATGTTTCAACAGATTTTCATTTGTGTCCCAGAAATATTTGGTATTACAGGTTTATCAGAAACTTGATTTAAAAGAAATAATTTATGTGCTCTCAGATACTACAACTATTTTTTGCAGTAAACATTCGACAATAAGAAATATCTTTGTAAATACTGCGTATCACCTAAACGAATAAAAAAAAAAAAAAAAAAAAAAAAAAACAAATAACCGTACGTTAAAATTTTAACATTAGAATCGAATGGTAAGTCAAATGAAGTAGTATGCTTCATTCATTTGAGTCTGATAGGTTAGCAACCTAGATGATTGTATTTTATAGGAGACCTTAGATGAATACGAGTCAGTTTAAATAATTATTATAAGGTAAATGTAAAGAAAATAAGTTAAAATTGTGCTGTAAAAATTGCGTTGAACGGTATTTTAGATCAGTAATTCTTAACTGGAGACCGTGGAATTTTCCAAGAAAACCGCGAAAATTAATTTAAAATATAGATGTCGTAAGAAGTAAATTAAAAAAGAAACATCCAAAAAAACTGTAAAGGCTCAGCGTTCATTCTGGTTAGTAATGAAATTATCTTAACATAAAAATTTGAGAATCTTTTTTTTAAATATATTCCTACAACTGAAATAAGTATCGATCACGGTAACCATTCGTGAAAAATCTACAATCGTTTATGAATAACGAAAATAAGAGGATAAGTAGCTTTCGTGTAATACTTAAGACAGAGATTACCTAAAGCTTACCAAAAAAAAAAAAAAAATAGAAATAATGTCGATCAGCGAGAAGAAAGAAAATTTTAATTAATATTTGAAACGTATTTTTTTCGTTTGTGACCTCGCCACAATTTTAATTTTTTTTGGTGCGTACCCATATATAACACTGTATCAACGTATTAAGAAATATCAGAAAGAAAAAGTTTTTAGTCTGATCTTGGCTTACCTACTTTCTCACTGGACAGTCCATTTTTCGTAGATTTTAGATAAGCAGTACGAATTAATTGCGATTATTATGTTGAATCAAAATTCTTTTACGAATTTAAAGAGAACGGGGCCATGTATAAACTACAAAAGGATTTAAGTATTCGGTTGGCTTTTTCGAAACTATAAAAACTGTACTAGAAGTTTAAACTACATAAAAAGTTGTATAAAATCGAATAAATTCTAAGTTACCTCGCATATTATAAAAAAATTTTAATTTACGTACTTAAAAATAATAAATCAGAAACGGTCTTCGTCGAGGGAATAAAATTAAATGTTAAACGTCCTTGCACTGAATTATTAATTTAAATGAAATTGGAGACTAATTAAGAATTTAAACAGTCTTAAAATTAAATTAGTACGAATCCGATCTGCTTAGTAAAGGAAAAATGTAGAAATTAACATGAAATTAAAAATAATTTCTTTTGACATTAAATAAACACTTCATCGAGTTAATCTGGTATTTAACAATTTTTATCGCTGTTCTGATGTTTGATCCGTTACAAAACTTCGCATTTTCAAAATATTGTGATTAGTGTAATTCGGCAAATAATTGTTCACGCCTTCGAAGAAAGAGAAAATGCAGCCAATAATGATCAAATGAAAGTATATTTGAAAAAGTTTTCCATTTTAAACATTTCGTATAACGATAGAATAATTTTACTATATCGGTGGTCCTATAGGGCTCATCGCAAAATTGTGAAAGTACGTAAAGAATTTTTAACTTTCGCGACATTTGTGAATCTTTCATTGTCGAATTCGACTTTGAGCTGAACAGAGAGATATGGTAATCAGAAGATTCTCGTATACGTGATCATTATTATCGTATAGCAAAAAAATGGTTTATATCAATTTCGCGAGTTTTTTGTTTCGATGGCTTCCGTAACTTTTTAATGTTTCTTAGTATCTTTTAGCACCGACCAACTCATCTTTCTACAAATAATCCTCAGGAAAAATTCCTTTTGTATTCTGGAACAGACTGTAAGACTTTTTCGGCCGAAGGTTGTCTTTCGCTTTTAGCGTGCCTGTATTTTTTTTTACCAGACACTTGCCATCGATTTTTTTCATTTTTCTCGGAGGTGTAAAAATATTCTCGCATTCTTTATTATATAACATTAGCAAAAGCAGATCGTTTGGTTCTTTCTGCACTCGCGTCAAATTTTTACGCACTCAACACGCAGCAACTTTTTTACTTACTGCGAGATGTTCGTGAATTATTGCGATCATCATAGATAGATTGTCATCGTTTATTGTATTTTCTGCGAATGCTGTAAATCGTATATTTCACTCTTCCCTCTACAAACTGTTCGGTTCATAGCATTTGTATACTCATTAGTTTTATCTTTACACACAATAGTTTAGCGATGGTGTGTACCGTACATAATAAAATTTTAAAGCTTACAACTGACGGTACAACCTAGTGGTAACTTCATCATTACCATACTAGGGCTAGTGACTACAAATTGTTGATTGCAAAATTTTTGCAATCATCTCCGACAGTCGTAAAAAACTTTTTTGGTTACCTTTTTTTTTTTTTTTTTGTAGGGACATGAAAATTTATTAAACCACCCCCCCCCCACTTACATCAACAAAATCGTAATTTATCGCAATATTTTCAAAGTTGTAAAATAAATATCTAAAATTAGCCGTAAACTTATATATTTTATGTAAATATTCAAAGGAACGAATTAACAACGATTTTCACACCAACCACGGCGAGTAGCTAAGGTAAAAAGTGTTTCTTAACTATTATTAAATGCAAATATTATTTGAAAAAACATCATCGGTGTAAAATAAAAATTTTAAAGAAATATACATTGATTTTAATACATGATGTGTTAAATAGGTGAGATTGCATATTTTTATCTTTTGTGAGCATTATTAAAAATACATTTTTAACTCTTTATTTTAAAGGTAAAACAAATGTTGGACGAAATTTTAGACAAAATTCCAGATGAATTTAATTTGAATGATATGTCGACCAGAATAGAAGAAAGAACTCCTTACGTTATCGTGGCGTTGCAAGAATGCGAACGAATGAATAGTTTAACACGCGAAATTAAATCTTCCCTTCAAAAATTGAGTTTATCTTTAAAAGTATGTTTAACGGTACACTGTTTTTAAATAATATTTCATCTTAATTTTTATCAAAACTTATTTATTTTTTGAAAGAAATCTCTTAGGTGAAGTGATTTTACCTGCTACACTAAAAACGTAAGGTTAGTTAAAGACTCGAAAAAAAAAAACACCAGACATTTAAAGCAATTTTATTTCTGACCGTTGTAAAATTATTATTATTTTAAATGTTTTAATGATTATTTTTACACTAAATTTAAAGTATTTTTTGATAAAATTTTCTAAAACAAAATGTTAATTCTGAACCAGAGAATCTGTTGGATTATTGATTTTTCTTTTACAAGTAAGTTTTGCAGTGACCGTCAAAATTTTTTAGTGGTTTGTCTAAAATCAGTGAAAAACATTTAATAATTTATCTAGTGCGTGATCGATTTTTTTTTTTTTTTTTTTTTTTTAAAAAAAAACGAAATGCAGCCTCTGAAAGTAAATTCTTGAATTCTGAGAGAAAAAACGCTTGTTTATTGTTTGTTACTCAAAAAGTAAGATGTCAACCTCTCACGTTGGCGTAATAATAATAAACGAAAATTAAAAATTGAAACTTGCATTTTATTCCTTGAACATTCTAAATTTTTCGATATAGAAAACTTTTAAATTTAAACACCTGTCGCATTTTATAATTAACTTTTTACTACTATCTCTATAAAATTTTCCGTCCAGTTTTTTGAAGATTTCAATGATGCAATTTTTAAATTATTCGTTTTTTGCCGGTTGATTTTTTTTTTCAATTGGGGAATTAAAGCGTAATCACTTAGGGCAAGGTGTCGGTAGGGTGTGAAAGCTATAGATGACCGTCAGAACTTGGCGATAAGTTCTTAGGCAACTTTCGCTGTGTGTGACCGTGCGTTATCATGCAACAATTGAATTCTTTTCGAAATTGTTCCTGGCCAACGATTTTTAATCGCTTTTCTTAAACTGGTTAGTGTTTTCTGTACCTCTCACCATTAATGATCTGTCCATCACCGCTCCATGAATTCCACTAAAACGATTCCTTCATTGACCCAAAACGCGATTGTCATTTCATACGAGGTTACTCATTTTAAACGCATAAAAATAGCAACTACAAAACGAAACCTCGCTCCTGCCCGCATTGTAAGCTGAACGGTTGTTGTGGGAACCTTACTTTCTGAGTGGATCTCGTATATATAAAAAAAGGATTAAGTATTTGTTTTATATTCTTAGAATGTGTTGTCAGATTCATCGAGCGGTTTCTGAAATGTACTAGTCGTTTGAAAATGTAGTTTTGGGAAAAATGCATTTATTACAAATACATTTCTTACATAGTCATCTATTCTCGGGCCACATAATAGACCGTCTCCGTTAAGCTGGAAGTTTTTAAAATGTCAATTTGGTATTTACGTTGTGCTCTTCTTTCCGAGTAATTTTTTCAGCGCGTTAGTTTGATCTTTGCATCGATTTTTTCGACGTTTCGGTGCCCGTTAGAATTATAACTAATTTTTAGTGCATCAGCAATAAATCATGTATAAAGGCGCACACTCTTCATTAAAAATTGTTATACATATAGTCCAAGAATAGATGATTGCAAGTAAATAATTCAAATAAATTAATTGAGCGTGAAATTTTAAATACGTTTTCCACAAAATTATATTTTCATAGACGGTAACCACTATATTTCAAAAAACATTATACGAATCTGAATGAAATGAATATGTAGCATATTCTAAGTGTAACAAGCTAACGTGTCTGATCGAAGGATTTTATTTTTTGATGAAATTTTTTTTTAAAAAATAAATAAACAATTGTTTTTTTCTTTCAAGATTGATGGATTATTACCACTTTGTTAATCCTGAAAAAAAAACGAAAAAACTTCACTTAGGCACTAGATAACTCATTGAATTCATTCTGATGGTCACCTCAAAACACTATTTAAAATACGGTTAAATTCACTGCATTGCCGTAGAATCAATAATAACGTTTAGCATAGTCCGACGCATCTACCTGATTAGTTTGTTAACAGCTCTCACTAGAGTAAAATATCCACGCGGCTCCTTCTAATTTCGACCAGTTAAGCGCTTCATCATTAGCTTGTACATACCCGTTTTACACACATCTTAAATCCTTTTTATAGTATGTTTATGCTTTCATATAACTTGTATCATAATTAAAGTATCCGATTACATTTTAGGGTGAACTGCCGTTTACTTCAGATTTAGAAGAACTAGAAGAATTCATATTTTTAGACAAAGTGCCTCGAAATTGGGAATTAAAGGCATATCCGTCTTTATTAGGACTTTCTGCGTGGTTTATAGATCTTTTGGCTAGAATTAAAGAGCTCGAAGCTTGGACTACAGATTTCAGTGTACGTTGAGTAGATCATTTTACCGTCGTTAAATCTTAATCAATTTTAACTTAAAATCCAGAAATGAACGTAATTTCACCTAACAATATAGAAAATGCAATAGGTTTTTGAAAATAATTTTTTCTTTTTTAATTTAAACATTACATTCAAAAAATTAATTAACGAGAAATTTTCGAACGATCTATTATATCACCCTCTGAAAAGAATGATACGATTACGGTAAAATGTTTCAAAGGATTCGAACCGACAGAAAAAATACATTCGTCAAAAAGGGTTGCGTTTTATTATTTTGATTATTGTTTCATATTTAGTCTTTATTAATATTTAAGTATTTATTACTACCCTTTACCGGCTAAATCGCACCAGCCGAGTCTTTTATCGTTTATTTTTACTTTATTTGACGCTTTTCATCTTTTCAGAGAAAGCGATACATAAACAAAAACAGCTGTAGTCTTATTCGTACATAAGTAACATGTATTTGACTTGAACTGTTAAAAGCATAGAAACTTTTATAACTTCATCGGTATGTTGATCAACAGATATAGTTGTTTTTTTTGTTTTTTTTGTTTTTTTTTTTTTTTTGTTTTTTGTGAAAGCAGCACCCTGTACCGTATTTAACTGCTGTGGCTATTACAGTACGAAGATGCGCAGGTTGTTTTTATAGATATCTGCTTATTCAGCTAGTTCTGATAAATTGTGTTACAGATAAAATTGCATTGGGGGAATTCTCAAGAATATTGGTGACTGTTTTGTTATTAATTGAAGGGGGCTGGTGGGGTAATAGTGCTGGACAGTCGCACAGTATGTGAGAAGTTAAGGGAGCAACACCTTGGCCACAGAAAGGACAATTCATAGGAGGTGGAGTTCTTTGCAAAATAAAATTATGCGACATGGCCGTGTGGCCTGTGCGCAAGCAGCTAAGTGCACAGAAATCTCTACCGGAACGGTTTTTTTCTGGCCACCGTGGTTCAGTTGAGGATTTAATTAACCTTGAGAAAGTCTGACACGAGGACCAATGGGCTTTCCATGAGGACGACGTGAGATTATTTGAAGATGATGTTCGATAGATAAGGTGGAGGAGGGCTATTACTAGGCAAAGGGACAATATATTGCTGCTCGGGCGGATGTATCGACGCGTTCATTTCCAGGAATCCCAGCATGGCTGAGCGCCTACAGAAAGGATACGGAACACTGTCTCTTAATAAGTTCGTATGCTACCTGCTGGGTTCGAATTGCTACAGGATGTTTGGTGAGGGGATTAGAGATTGTCAATAAAGCCGCGGATGAATCAGATACCAGCAGGGCTTTCTGTGATGTAGGCTCTGTAGAAAGAAAATATTCCAAACAGAAAAATACTGCGTACATTTCAGCATCCAGTACTGAGCAATTGTCATTCAGTCGAATGCTTCGAATCACGTCGCAGACTTCAAAGGAACAAGCGGTTGGGGATGAAGTAGCCTCTGCGGTAGCCTTGGCAGCATCCGTATAGAAAATGAGGTGGTCGGGGTATTTTTGTATTGTTGCTGCTGTCAACTGAACGGTATTCGGGCGCTGGGGATTATTATATATACTTCGTTGGGGAAAAATTAACGTGAATGTTTAAAGGGGCCCACGGGGGAATCACGGTGTTAGGAGCTAGGTTAGGGAAAGAGATTACGCTCACATTGTGCTGCGATAGGAGGGCCAGGATTTCTGGGAGAGGGTCATTAGGGAACTCTGGAAGGCACACTCCTTCACTAAGGTATTTCCGAACCTTTTATTACCACCGTGAGACCCTCGCTCTTTTCTCTAGTAAACGTGCATGTCCTATTGACACAAATTATACCTCCCCAACACCCCAGAGTTCCCTCTGTTGATTTTACGCGATAGTTATAAGTATTTTTTCTACTGTAAACCGTTCTATACATTATAAATGTAAATAATTGAAAATGGCACTGTTAACATTCGGCTACTAATGTTATATTTTTTATATTACTCGAACGACATTCACAATTCACAAAAAATACATAACATTATTTATATTGTAATAGTCTTAAATTGTTCAAAACACATTAAAAATGAACGACCAATATATACATATATATATATATATATATATATATATATATATATAAAACACGATAAATACATACAATAAAATTGTTCGACCGGTTTCATCATTTACATTTATAATACTTACGATGATGTTTGAAATTGTTATTATAAGGTGTTTGATGATATTATTTGTTGACCTCTGTTAACAATAATTAAATTTCACAAAAAAAAAAAAATATATACATATATGCATAAATTAAGTTGCAGGGGGGTTTTTATTAACTTTTTTTTTTACTTAAAGGAATAAGTTCTGAATGCTCAAGTCAAATTGTCTTTCTATAGGCGTCCAAAATTTTCGATATCGCTTATTGATATTATACTCGTATGTTGTACAAATTACAAAATAAAAACCAGCTCGATAAATAAATAAAAGCAGATTCCTTTAGTATAGAATTGGCTGGACAATGTAAAATGAAGAGTTACTTGCAAACTTGGAAACTTTAAAGTTTGTCAAGGTATGAAAGAAAGTTTAAAAACTGCGCTAATCGACTCTTTATTAATGATTAAAAATTACATTCGCGCAAATAAAACTTTGCCCGATAATTCCATATGCACGGATATTTTTTGATTACCGTTAAAAAGAGACGAGACAGATTCAGGTATTATTTCTTATGAAAACGCATTACAATGCATCTAGACACACATTACTATTACACCTTTTTCGCGTTTTCATTTTTATTTAATATCCTCCCCTTCATTCTAATTACGAAGCTACTCGCGATTCTGATTATATTTCCATCCCTCTCGACTGAATGTGCCTTCTATATTTTAATTTTTTATTTCTTAGGCTTTTTAATACTTATTATCCCCCCCCCCCCTTACCCTACCCATCATTCGAGTTTTTGGTTTCTTCATTCTGTTAGTTTCTGACTGGATCACTATTTAATTGACTCTCCCTCTTCTAATTGCCACTAAGCGGAGGTTCCGCGTCAGTATGCCCCCTCCACCAAAATAGTTTTATTTTGTAATTAACTTATAAAATAAAGTATGTTATTTTTCTCATTGAAATAAAAAAAAAATATGTACATTAACGGATGTTACAACTGAACTAATTTTTTATATAGTTACCATTAAGTATGTGGCTCGGTGGTCTGTTTAATCCGCAAGCATTTCTCAGCGCTATCATACAGAGTACAGCAAATAAAAACGAATGGCCATTGGACAAGATGACATTGCATTGTGAAGTGACAAAAAAACAAAAAGATGAATTAACGTAAGTAATAAAAATAATTTATTAAATTTTCAGCATCTACCCTCAGGTTTTTGATACCATAATTTATTATTATTATTATTATTATTATTATTATTATTATTATTATTATTATTATTCTGTGCAACATCATAGCAATTTTACTTTATAAAATTTTTTCTTATGAATAGGCAATGCAGAAATTTTGATTTTTACTACCACGGTGCAATGAATTGCTGAACTCAACAGCAATCGCGATCTCCCTAGCACATTAAAAAAAAAATGTAAAATTTATAGTTTAACTATACAATAAACAGCGAAAGTTTATACGATTGTTTCTTAATATTCGAACAGATTACATATAACGATCTTAATATAAATTACTGAAAAGAGTTATTTCAGATTAAAAAAATAAGATAAATTTATTCGTACTTTTTTTAATCCCGACTGATTTCGGAAATACTTCAAGATATTTTCCGATTTAATTTAAGAATATTTTATTCCAAAAGTAGATAAAAATACTTATCAGCATTAATCAGCTAACTTGACCAGTCGTCTTTTTAATCTCTTAATGAGTAACCAGTTCTTAAGTGTATAAAGGACGAATTTGTGCTAGTCCGAGCCTAACTGGGACAAGTGTATTGATAATTTACACGTAAAAGTGACCAAACCAGGATCATAATTTTATTCTAAGGGATTTTCTATGGCACACGATCGACCACTATTACAGCACTATTAGTCGGTGGTTATAAAAAGCACAACTTTCAATGGTCCCTTCAGCACAGAGCCCAGCAGAACAGCGAGTAATAAAAGGCATTGTGACCCACAACACGGCTGGGCCTGAACGTTTGTAATACACTGTACAGTATTGTTCGCAACTATGACTGAGTTAAAATTTCAAAGCAATAGGCTTTCGGTTAGATTTCTTTTTAGTGAATTTTGTATAAGCCAATTTAAAATTATCTAATTTTCTAAGTTATTCGTAATTTACGAATTTGACGGTGCTGTAATAGTGATTATGATCATGTTTTGTCGCTAGCTCCTTCAAATAGAATTTGATCCGATTTTTGCGTGAATATATGCGCTTAATGAGCGACGAACATAATTTTAGCGCGTCATTGTTTTTTTGGCAGTTACAACTACTAACTTTTAATATAAAATAAAAACCTAGTAAATATATATATATATATATATATATATATATATATATATATATATATATATATATATAAAACTCGGCCATTTTGGCCTCGCAAGGGGCTGTGCCCCTTGACACCTCTTGCTTTCATTTCTGTCTTTTTCTCTTCTATACTTTGTATAAAATGATCAAAATTTACAACGTAATTCTTACTGGCATCAACACACATAAAGAATAATATAACCACAAAAATCCTATTCTAACATTTAACTTCCGCTATATAAAATTAAGACATTTTTTCGTTACATTTTTCGTTACATATTTCATTACATAAAATTGTGACATTTTTTAAATAACAATAACAAAAATCCTACAAAATATAACAAACGTTACATAAAATTGGGACATTTTTCTGGGACACTTTTTTGGGACATTTTTCTGGGACATTTTTTGGGGACATTTTTTCGAATGGGGGGTAGCCTAAGAATTACGTTGTAATTAATATGTGTGCATGGCTATATATATATATATATATACTATATACTATATACACTATTTATATATATTCGGATCGAAATAAAATTCGCGCATTAGCCTGTTCATAAATAAATTAAAAAATACATATCTCACGTATATGTAAATAATAGAATTCTAAATATTTAAAGCTTTCACAGTGAATACTCATAATAAATAATTTTCGGATACAGCTGCGTTTAAAAAGAATTTTATTCAGTGCGAGCTGGTTAAAACGTTAAGCGATTAAAACCTTTTTAAGCACAGTTGTACCCGAAAATTATTTATTATTAATAGAATTCTATTTCAAAAAACCGAAATTTATTATTACCGATTTCAGAAATTTGAGGTAATATCTAGGTACATAAAATATGGTAGAGATAATAAGTTTCAAGCAGATTTTTAAACATTTTTTTACAAAATTGAGGTTAAATAGTTATTATTGAACACGGAATTATTCAAATATTTACACTATCATCAGTAAAAAAAAAAAAAAAAAACAAAAAAACAATAGTTAAAGGGTTAAGCAAAACACGTTTAATGTTTTTGCAATTTATAGTTTTATCTGGTATGAGATTTTTAATTTAATTTGTATATTTGAATATTTTTGAAGATGTTATGTCTTGTGAAAACAAAATTTGATTAAACTGGAAGTTATGTTGATTTTTTTGGTTTTGACAATATTTATATATTTATTATAGAACGGTTCCGCGAGAAGGAGTTTTTATTCATGGACTACACATGGAGGGAGCTCGGTGGGATTCTGAACTGGGGTGCGTAACAATGTCCAAATTAAAAGAACTACACCATACAATGCCAGTAATCTACGTTAAAGGAGTAATACAAGATAAACAGGACGTTAAAGATACATACGAGTGTCCGGTATATAGGACTCGACAAAGAGCATCTACCTACGTAACATCGTTTAATTTGAAGACAAAAGAAAATCCGTCTAAATGGATTTTGTCGGGAACTGCTTTGTTACTTTCTGTATGAACACGTTAAAATTTTATTTTATCAGTGCGTTGTTAACAGATATTAAATAGCGTCGTTCTGCAATTTTTTAATTAAACGTAGTACGAAGTGGTTTTTTCTTTTTATTTAACACCGTCTCAAGGGGAATAAGTAAAAAAAAAAAAAGTTTCATTAAATATGGTCGCGTTGACCGTTTTGGACGACTAATTTGTAAAAAAATATTGAAAAACCATTTTATGGATGTACAAATATACATATTTACTAATTTGCATAGCAGAATCGTTAAATCTCCTTCGCTATATTAAACCAAGGAGTTGATGGAATATTTTTTTGAGCGAAATAGTAATTTAAAAGTCCGATAATTATTTTATGTATGATCTCAATAAGAACTTATTTAAATTTCTCGCAATATTTACACATTCTGATAAGACCTTTTTCGGATGACAGTATGTTGAACACTCTAATTAGAGAAATATGTAGTAAGTAAAGATTCCTGCCAGCATATTTTTTTATGTAATTATTTTGCTATTTTGTTCGGTTTCTTTTTCTTCTAAAATACTGACTCCGTTTTGGAGACTAATGATGATCTACGTAGCAGTGGCGGTTTTTCGAAGCAGTTTATCAGATTAACTCTATTCATCTACAATCACACCGTCTTTTGAAATTTTCCATCCATCAGTTTCGGGGTTTTCCTACCGGTTTTTTGTCTCTGCCAGTTCAACCACGACGACACATTGTATTTTTTCCCTCTGACGATATGGCCGCGGTTGCTTTAATTTATTTGCGTTGATAGAATTGAGAAATTTCGGATATATTTTTATTCAACTGAAAATTTCTCTATTCGCCCCCCCCCCGGATCTATGAAATGTTTAACATTTGTTAATTTTTCCACTTGGAATATCAGGTTCCATGTGTGGCAATTTGTTTCGGTTTATTGAAAAATTTTCCTTTTTTTACGGGTCGATGAAACCCTTGAAAAAAAATCGAATGAAATAATTGTTAAACATTTAAAACTTCCACAGCGGACATGATTAGGAAAACAATTTACGGTAGACATCATGTTTAAAAAATTAATCTTAAAACTTCAACGTTTCGGAAAGCTTACTACACTTACCATCGTTAGAAAAATCGTTATTTGCACAACCGCCTTTTATAAGTATCTTTTAAATTAACCATTTCGTGTGTAAATAATAAATAAGCGAGATAACGAAAATACAGCGTTAATATACATTGGCGTATAGATAACGAGATGGGTAATATTCTATCATTATGTGGTTCTAGACTATCCATTCCAGTTTACGTTTTATGATCAGTTTCATTTCCTCTAATTAAATGATTTTTCTAAGAGTAAAAATTGTAAACAATCCGATCCGGTAAGTTTCCACGCGTTTAAAATAATACAACAAATGTCGTTTTATTCAAATATAAATTTTGCACGACTTATGCGAATTTTACGGTCTACGTAATTCTTACCGACGTACAATAGCGTTCTTTATGATTTATACTTTTTAAATAAAAATTATGTCGGTTTTCTAGAAAGTTCAAAGCAATTTCGCTCTCCGCCAAATCAACGAACCAGCTCGTATTGAAAGCATCAGACGAATTAACGAATTATTCCTAAAAATGAAAATTAAAGTCGCGACGAATTGTGTCGCTAAGTTCATTTTAACACGTAGGGTCAACTTTCCGGTAGTAAACGCTCTTTTTTATAAGCGATTTAAGTAAAACCTCTGCAATAATTTTAATTCGGTACTAAACCAAACGACCACATTTGCTCACGAATTTACCTTATCGATCTTGGGAAGGAATAACCTAGATCAGGGATCGGCAACCTATGACCCGCGGGTCACCGAGTGACCCATTTGATAATTTCCAGTGACCCAATTTAGTTCCGAAAATAAAGTATAATATATAAAAATAAATTATAAAACATAAACATGAAACAAACATTTTGAGAATAAAAAAAAATTTAATTAGATACTAAGAACTACATTTGCCAGCTTAACGAACGTCGCCCTACGCGTGTGAACACGCGTATGGCTGCGACATATTTTTTAGCGACAGTTGAGAGTTGTGATCAGCTAACAGCACAGGCAGTCATTTTTTACCTTGTTGGTAGACACGTGTGTCGTTCTCTTAGTTGTGTGTCAGTTATAGTTATAGCACATGTTCAGTAGCAGCACAAGAATAGTGACGCAATTATAGTTACTCAGTTAAATAATTATTATAGGTAATAAATATTATTATTTAACAAAAAATTACCATGAACAAACAAAAAGCAAAAAAGAGACTATTTCAAGATGTGTGGACAGAAAAGTACGGTTGTATCGAAAATGGTGACAAATTGATATGTACTTTATGTACAGATATAATTATCGCCACGATACTTTTCTTCAAAACATAAAGATGTTAGTGAAATGACAAATGAAGCTAAATCTGATGAATACATAAACATGTATTCAGTTTTGGAAACTACAAAGTAAATTCTTAAAGAGTTTTATTACTAGCAACTCGCTACATTTTCCAGCTTTGTTGCAGCTCTTAGTATTGGTACCAACGGAAAATCATTTACAGACGGCGAGTTTTTGAAAAACGCCTTCATAAATTGTTCCCCGAACACTTATTTAATGACTTCGCAAATAATTTAGAGAATCAAAGAAATGCCATTGTCAGCTAGAACAGTCCAGCGTCGCGTTGAAGATATGGCCAAAAATATTGATGAACAGGTCAAAAGTGATTTGTTATCTTGTGACATAATTAGCATTGCAATTGATGAAAGTACCGATATAAATAGTATTATTGGTAGGCTCGCAATAATTATTAGATTTGCATCAATAAATAACTCGGAAGGTCAATGAAGAACTATGCGTTCTTGCTTCAATGAATGACACGACCAAAAGCACTGATATTTTTCGTACAAATTTCAAAAATGGACAAGTATTGGATTGAAAAAGTAAACTATTTTCCATAACAATTGATGGTGCTCCAAGTATGAGAGGAAAAACTGTTGGATATGTAAAACTAATGGAAAATGAACTTGGCCGCTCACCTTTATCGTTTCATTGCATCATATGTGAAGAAAATTTATTTGTAAAGGCGTCTACGCAACAACTTAAGGATGTAATCGAAAAGGTTGCTAAGATCGTTAACATGTTAATAGCGCGATCAGCATTAATACACAGGTGCTTTAAAGCTTTTTTGGAGGAAATTGGATGGAAATATGGAGATTTATTGTTATTCTGAAATACGATAGTTAAGTCGAGGTGTTCTTAATAAATTTGTAGAGTGTTTTGATGATATACAAATATTTCTTCACGAAATCGGTGAAAACGATCTGGAACTCAATGATAAACAATGGTTTTTAAGACTTTTGTTCTTAATAGACACATAATGAACCATTATAATCAACGTACGACTCCAAGGAAATAACCAGACAATTTTGAAAATGTATGAGGAATGGAAGAGTTTTACATCAAAATTGATATTATTTTGAAACTGACGTAAAAACTAAAAAATTTCATTTCTTTCCCTTGTTTAATTAAAAAAGAAACATGAAAAAAAAAAAAATGATATCGATGAAAGCAATTGAAATATGTTCGAAAGTTGGATTTTCGTCATTGAAAGTGAATATGAAAGTCGGTTTCAAAGTTTTAAGCAGCATGGAGAATATAATGAAGCCCGAGGAAATAGAAGAGAATGTTTTAAATTTGCACTATTTTCAAAAAATTAACAATTCTAGTTTAGAAATGATTGATTTTAAGAGTTCAGCGTTATGGATGGATAAATTTAAGAAATTGCGGAAAGATTTGGAAAAAACCGCAGATAATCATCTTCTCATGATATCAACATGTATGTTGGGCATCACTTCTTACGAAGATGTTTGAAAAAAATTAACTTTGCCATTTTGTCCACGTTCGATTCAACTTATAAATGTGAGAAAATATTTTCGCAGATGAAATTTATATTAAGCCAGAACAGGAACAGGTTAACTACCGAAAATTCAGATGCGAGTATTCGTCTTAAAACGACTAACTATAAAACAGACTTGACTAAATTTACGCCACAAGTTCAACATCAGGGCAGCCATTGATATGGAAGAGAACATTTATAAATAAAGTTCATTCACAACTATGTTTGTAATTATTTTCTTAATAATATTCATCTTATTTACTAAAAGACTGTTTTAATACGAAAATATATTTGACCCAAACGTCCCCCTTTAATACTCACAGTTTGGTTGATTTTGAAGGTTGCCGACCCCTGACCTAGATGATACAACATTCAATTTCTCTCGGAGTAAGTTAGAAATTCAGCGAATAAAGCACGGCCTGGAAATGAAAAGAACACAGAACTGACTAAAATTCATAGAACCAGCCGACTCGCTGTTGACGGCGGAAAAGATTAAATAAAAAATTAAACTTTTAATTTTTTTTGTTTTCGTTTTCATAAAAAGCAGTGCCCGATTTGTTCGATAAAAACATCTCTATTCGAAAAAAGTACAACATTAAAATGTTTAGTAAAACTGTTGTCTTTGGAGCTTATCAAAATCTGATCCGTTAATTACGAAAATTTTGAACAAGAATTTATTTTTTAAACTTCTTAGATTTAATGCGACCTCTTTTATATTTTAATTTGTGCACGCGTGAGAACATTCAAGTAAGGAATATATATATTTGCACGTCAGCCTTTTCTGTCTTTCGATACGACTGTTGTAAGCTTTGATGGTGTTTTGGGGAGTTAGTATCGAAGCAGATTTTTCTAGAGGAGTATAAAACTGTTGTTGCTACTAAAAATATTCCGAATTTGTTACAAACATGATTTTTCTTTCGTTTGTCGAGATTTATTGTTTGCAATTAGTAATCGTTTAGTCTCTTCACTTAAAAAAAAAGTAAAGGTATTAATATAAATGTTACACCAAAGTATATTAATTTATAAATGATTTTTTTTTTTTTTTTTTATAGCAAAATAATTGTGATGAGTGCCTTAAAGAGTTCTTGGGATGAAAATTTTCAAAATTGACTTTTTCATCTATTTTCGTAGAAACTTTAACGCTGAATCTAGTAGTGTGGATCCTGTCCTTCTGTCTCGGGAACTCATGAAGTTATGGTACTTTGAAGATTATTATTGTAAAAAAAATAGTTTTGAGAAAAACGACTTTAAACTTTTATAAAAAAAAAAAAAACTACGATTTTCCATTCATTTTTCTCATTTTTAGACAAAGTTATTCATTGTTTTTTGGAACGAAGTTCTTTTACGCGGCTTGACGATAGGAATAAACTGGCAGAAATCATGCGACCCCCATTCTCTTTCTCTTTCACTCTGTCTCTTTCTATTATATACGGGTGCGTGTATGGGTATGGGTGTGCGCGTGCGTGCGAGTATCGAGGTTTGAGCAGCAAGCATTGAGCGCGATCAGCTGTATAAGCTCAATTCTAAACACGTGTAAATTTTATTTTAACTTATTCTTTGTTTTTGTTTTAATTCATACGGGATTTATATTGTGCCATCTTTTATCCTATACTTTATGAATGACTTTATACTTATATATCTACCAAAAAGTGAATAGTCACCACTTCTCTTTTTTTGTTTCATTTTTTTCTTAATTTTATACGCTTTTTTTTAAATTTTAATATTTTCCATTAAACATCATTTTTAAATTAATTAAATTAGAGTCAGATTTACAATATGGTACCGTGTTTTCTCTAGTATATTTTTTCCTTCCATCAGATAAACCTAATGGTGAAATGGTTTTCGACTACCACGTTTTAAGAAAAAATTTGCGTCCTCGGGCTATCCGGTACCAGTCGGATAGTTACTGCTTCGTCAGTTAATGATTTTTGGTACAACACCTATGACGAGGCTTATTTGTCATCATCAAAAAATTACTGTACTAGAGAGTTTTCCGAATTTTCGACCATGTCTTCTTTCGGAAATATTCACTACAATTAAATACATCGATGACTGTATTACGATATTCCGAACTCGTGTAGGTATGGGTATGTTGACACGGGATATTGGGCTAGATGTATCGAATATTCGACAAACATCGCCCACATCGTGAACTTCGTCACGAAATTTCTTTCTAAATAAGCCGAAGGCCGAGGAGACGCACGAAAATTTAGAATGTCCTACTGGCAAATGTGATCTCATTTTACAGTTTCGTTGAACACACGTAACATTCGAAATAATAAATTCTTAAAGTATCACGTATGGTTTTTGTTTTGAGCGCAGCAGTTATCTGCATGCGGAAGTAATTCCAAACTGTAATTTTCTAAATAGTAGTGGAAATAGCTGACTACACCATTGGCTCTAACATGATGAGGCTTTCTGGAATCACAAAATTTCACCGCAGATTCATCGTGTCATATTCGTGACACCAAAAATCTCCATCTTATAAGGCACCAACAAATAAATCGTACCGCTACAAACATAAAGCACACATGCCAAGCATACGGTTATAGTTGTTTACTAACAGCAACAAAGAACTGTCGCACCGTCTCGTTTTTTAACATGCGTATTTTCCATTCAAATTTCGAAAACGAATTTTTTCATTTTTGCGCCTATTTTCGTGTCTCCAGAAAAATTAATTATTTAACGCTAAGCTGGTCCCCCTTTTCTCAGCACTTATCGCAATATATTTAAATCTCTGAATTGGTGGATTTCAAATATTGTGAAAATTATTCGACATTTCGTTGTAATAACATTCATGTCGAATGTATATAAGATAATGGTGTAAATTAAATCTTACTACCTGTTCTCATACACTATTTTTCGATGATCGTCATTTGTTTATAGTCCCTTAGTCTTCTTTTTTACTAGAGCTAATGTCGCCGTTTTGGATAAAATATAGTTTTTATTAATCTCACAACACATCGCTCTATCCAGCCGTTTTTTTTTTTTGTGACATCACCAATGTTTTGTTTTTCAAACTTTTTTACATTAGGCTAGTTTTGTAAAAGTATAATTTCCAAAAAATAACATTAAAACTACTTTAGACGCCGTTCCAATGGAAGAAAAAATTGATAAAATTAAGTAGCTCTAGTTGAATATTTTATTTAACAACAAATGAAAAATTAAGCGAGTCTTCGGTCCGTCCTGACATTTACCAATTTATGTTTCTAAATTGGGAAACACAAATTCGTTGTTCATTTTCATAAAATTTGAAACATACGCAAAACAAACATATTGTTAATGCTTTCGGTAATAATGTTCTCGCTGTGCGATTTTAATTTAATTTATACAGTGAGTCACAAAAATATTCGTACACCAACGAGTTAAAAAAGAAAAAGCATTCATAAAACAATGAAAAACAATTTTAATGACAAAAAATACACATGGATACTGGTAGGTATGACTTTTTGTGTAACATAATGAAAGACAAAAAATAAACAAAAAATCGTACGTCATACTTGTAAATGGAACAAAAAGGAAAGAGTTGAATAGAACACGTCACAAAAATATTCGTACAACACCAAAAAAATGTTCTTAATATTTCGTATGAAAACCTCGATCCTTAATCACTGCTGCCATCCGACATGGCTTGGACGACACCAATTTTTAGCAATATTCCACGGGAATTTTCTTCCATTCGGCTAAGAAACGTTCTTTCAACTGATTGATGTTCTGAATTGGTGATTAACAAAGTTTCTTGTCGAGATAATCCCACACATATTCGATGGAGTTGCAGTCTGAGGACTGAGCAGGAATAGGCATCACACGGGGACAATTATAAAGTATCCATTCACGTGTATAAAGTGCGGTATGCTTATGGTAATAATAAAATGAGTTCGCAATTCCAAATTTTTCGGCACTTGGGAGTAAATTATTACGTAAAATGTCAACATACATTTCCTTATTCATCCGGCCATCAATAAAAACGAGTGAACCTACCCCACATGATGAGAAACAGCTCCAAACCATTACTTCTTCGCCTCCATGTTTCACAGTTGCTATACGATTCTTCGGATTTAATTCCATCCTCGTTTTGTGCCATACTTTCATCGCGATTTTTGGGGCACTCAGTCGTAGATTCTAGCCAACCTTACCGGCAATATACCGTTCGTGACGCGTGGAAAGCTTCCTTGGTCTGCCCTTTCGTGGAATTGACTCAATGCGATTCACCTGTACATTGGCAAGTACTGCGAGGTAGTTTGAGTAGCTGAGCTATTAAATTTAATGATTTACCACCTTTTGTATAGTGATGAATGACCAGTTTTCGCATCTCTAAAGGCGCATTTCGACACTTTCGTGGCATTTTTACTCGCACCTGATGCACTACACTTCGTAACTCGCATACGGTACGATCGCTTGTCGTGAAATACGACTCAGTATAGCCGGATGTTCATCATTCGGTTTTGAAAAACCCCAAGTGCAACATTGCGCACTGCGTTCCGTTGTACGAATATTTTTGTGATGTGTTCTATTCCAGTCTTTTCTTTTTGATCTATATACAAGCGTGATATGTGATTTTTTTTACTTTTGTTTTCCATTATTATCCTGCTATTCTGCTAGCTCTCTTCACCTCCTTTTATTCATTCGCTTATTTTTCATATTTCTCGCTTCTCCCTTCATCATGTCTTGTCTCAAAATATTACAGTGGGATGTTGTGGAGCTTTAGAGCTTGTTAGATCACAATATAAGTATTGCGCTGCTAAAATCGACTAAAATATCCCTCTAACGTTAACATATTCGAAGAAGTTTTCTTTAATTAGTTCCAATCGCAATGACGGACACACATGTTGGTTCAGTTATTTTAATCATAAATTATATCTATTTTCTAACTTACATCTATCCCCCTATTTCATCTAATTCAACATTTTTGGTTCACATATCAATATACTTCACAACTTCTCGAAACCATTTAATCTCACATTAGCTTTCGTTCCTTCTAACTATAATTTACGTAACATTCCCTTATCATTTATTAATTCCTTCTTTTCGTCTTCTGTTACAGGCGATGATATGATCACTTACTCTTTTGGGGCGGCAATGAATAAAGCAGTGCAATGATTTCATACTTTAACGTTTTATCTCACAAAATAACTTAATTCTTCTTATTAATGGTTCGTCTATTTGTGCTAAAAGTTCTTTGAATTTCAGTTTTATTCGCTTACCATTCACTTCTAACTTTAGTCTCAAAGGTTTATCGTCAATTCGAAACAGTTCCTTTCGAAGTGATCACATTTTATAATAATTTTCCTTCTTCTGCTTCTTCATGGGGACTATTCAATAATTAAATTCTCGGTTTATTCCCGGTCACAATTCCTCCCTATTTCCTGGTTACCATTATAGAAGAGCTTACACGAACCTTCTCCCCGGCTGATATGATAAAAAACGCAACAAACTGAAGCGAAGATAAATATATCAGTAGAAAAACAAAAATCGCAAACTAAATTTTTTTTACTTTTTTGAAGTTGTTTTATTCACATTTTAAATACTTTGCCGTTATAATGACCACTAACAAACTTAAGCATGCTTATTTGTTCAATACAAAAGTTAATAATGAAGTTTGTTACCTCTTCCCAATTTAAATAGTTCCGACTTACAAACTATATTTCACGTCTAATATTTAGATTCGTAATCATACGCATTAACTTAAGGGGTTTACAAAACTCAAGCCCCTCCAAAAGTTTTACTGTAGAGGTTCAACCCTCTTAAAATAAACTTAAATGCGCAATAAAAAGAAATTTTTTATGCATTCCGTTAAATTATTGACCAAAATGTACTGGCAATAAATATAATTAAATTGTGTTAAAAATGGAACGTCTATTGTTACTACTGATAATGTTTAACCGCCGCAGCATATTTATGCAAACGAAAAAGAACTTATAATTTATAGGGTGGTCCAACCATAATGCACGATGTTAATTGTAAATAAAAAAAATAGCTTTCAGAAAGTTATCTTAATTTTTTTTTATTATGATAGAACGATCTATGACAATTGTGTGTGAAACAAAATATCGGCCAAATGCTCGCCACGGCTTCGGTGGCATACCTCTATCCGATGGTCCATATTTTCAATGACACTGAGGCATAATTGAGGTTCAATGTCATTAATGTGCCCCAAATTATCTCATTCTTTTGCTCTTGAATTGTTCGTGGTTTATTGACGTACACTTTTTCTTCTAAATATACACAAAGAAAGAAGTCCAACGGTGTCAAATCACATGATCGTGGCGGCCAATTGACATCGTCGTCACGACGTGAGGTAATACGGCTATTGAATTTCTCGCGCAAAAGAGCCATTGTTTCGTTGGCTGTGTGGCAAGTTGCACCATCCCGTTTGAACCGCATATTGTCCAGCTTCATATCCTCAATATCTGGCCACAAAAAGTCCGATATCATCTTGCGATAGCGAACACCATTCACGATACTGCTTGGCCGACCTCATTTTCGAAGAAGTACGGCCCGATGACGCTGCCAGCCCATAAACCGCACCAAACAGTCACTCTTTGTGGATGCATCGGATTTTCAACAATCACTCGTGGATTCTCATTTGCCCAAATGCGGAAATTCTGCTTGTTAACGAATCCACTGAGGTGAAAGTGTGCCTCATCGCTGAAGATGATTTTCTTCGTAAAGTCACCATTCACTTCTGTCTGTTCAACCAACCATTCCGCCTATTGACGACGCTTCAAATGGTCGGTAGGCTTCAGCTCTTGAGTCAATTGAATCTTGTAAGCGTGTAAATTCAAGTCTTTATGCAAAATTCGCATCAGTGATGTCCGTGAGATGTTCAATTGTTCAGCACGACAGCGAGTCGAAGTTGACGGCTCTTCTGCCACACTATCGCGATCAGCAGCAATGTTTTCCGAAGAACGAACTGGGCAAGCATGCGCACGTGTTTTCACATCTCCTGCAGAACTGGTTTGTTGAAATTTGCGCACAATTCTCCCGATTGTAGACACATTTGGTCGATTATGCTGACCAAAAAAATCACGAAGTGCACGAAATGCGTTTTGATTTGAACGTCCATTTTCATAAAAGGCTTCAACAATCTTAACGCGCTGCTTAATTGTGTACCTCTCCACGGTTGAATTTGCCACAGACTGAAATAAAGAAATGTCAAATAAAGTTGGGCAAAAAACTTGACGTTAAGGTGTGACTCACAATTAACGTCGTGCATTATGGTTGGACCACCCTGTATTATTGAGTAAAGAACATTAAAAAACGTATCCATTTTCCGCTTCGAATGATTTTTTTTTGGTATCAAAACTATCGCTTGGATGTTTTTAAAGTTGGTCCGGTTTTACAACAAAATTCCCAGCTTATTCCCGCCGGTTGGGGGCCACCCTGTTTTTATAAACCTCTTTACTTTCCCAAATGGATCTTTCCGAAAATAGACTGAGCCACCTTCCGTTATCTTATTGAATCCTCGCTTTCGTCAATTCCTCTTAATTTAAACCCATCTCAGAAAAATAATTTACGGTAGACATCGTGTTATAAACATTCTTTTATTTTAATGCGCAACGTTTCGGACAGCCGACACTGGCCATCATCAGAAGTTCGCTCTAGCCATCGAGGAAGTTTTGGATGTTTAATTAAACCCATCTTCCCAAAACGATTTCTGTGTTGAATCAACCTTCTCCGCCTACACAGTGCGTCCCGTAAGTTTTGAGACTGAGTTTATAAACTATACAAAAAAAAATACCAAAATTTTTTCAACACGATTTTTATTCAAAATAGGCTCCATTAGACTGTATACATTTGTTTGCGCGATCCTCCAACCTTTTCATACCTTTCAAAAACGCGTCGCTTGGAATATCGTTGAGGTTCCTCGTCACAGCTTCTTGAATCTCAGGAATCGATGCAAAATGTTTTCCTGTCAGGGTCATTTTTAGTTTGGGAAACAGGAAATAGTCCGGTGGACTCATATCCGGCGAATAAGGCGGGTGGCACAACACGGGAACCGATTTTTTTGCCAAAAACTGAACGTTAATCGCTGCGGTGTGTGCTGGAGCGTTGTCGTGTAACAGGAAAAAAGATCGATTTCTCCACAAATTCGGCCTGACGCGCGCAATTCTTTTACAAAGGCGATCTAGAACTTGCTGATAGAATGCAGCATTGACAGTAACACCTTGAGGAACAAATTCTTTGTGAACAATTCCTTTTGAATCAAAGAACACGATAAGCACTGTTTTTACTTTGGACTTTTGAAATCGCAATTTTTTGGGTCGCGGGGAATTTTTTCCACACCATTCCGCGCTTTGCCTCTTCGTTTCAGGGTTATACGCAAAACACCAACTTTCGTCACCTGTAATTATGCTTTCAAGAAAATTCGGATCGGCTTCAATCATTTCGAGAAGGTCTCGCGCATGAAAGACGCGTTGTTCTTGTTGCTCAGCTGTCAGAGCATGTGGAACGAAGCGCGCGCAAATCTTCCGTTTCTGTAAATTATTTCGAATAATGCGTTGAACGATGGATTTAGGGATTCCAGTTTCTTCTTCTACCAACCTGTGTACACCCCGCACTTCGATTCTCCTTCAAGAAATCGGCAACACGAGCGATGTTTTCGTCTGTTTTCGTTGTGCATGGTCTCCCACCTCTCTCTTCGTCTTTAATGCACTTGCTACCCGAAGTAAACGAATTAAACCACCGAAATACAGTAGCAAGAGACAAAGTAGACTCAGCGTAAGCCACTTTCATCATTTCGAACGTTTCCGTCGCACTTTTACCCGCTTTCCAACAAAACTTAATCGCTGCGCCTGGTTCGAGATTTGTTTCCATTTTAAAGTTATGACAACACAGCCAACAGTATGTCACGCGCACAGTCACCAAACCGAGACTAATCATCCGATCGACTTGAAACTTGGTATGAAAGGGTAAGAAGGATGTAGTAAGAAGTTCCTAAAATTTCATGAAGATAGTGCTACTTGTTTCGATTCTATACTCGTAGTCTTAAAACTTATGGGACGCACTGTGTAAACTCATTCTTCTCCTCCTAACCGACCAACTTTCCACAAAAAACTCAAAACGATCTTCTAATTGTGGTGGAATAAGAACTACAAGACAGGCTTTAATATAAAATGTCTATTTACAGAACTTTTTGTCGCTGTCCTTCCTTTTCTAACTTTCTGGCTCAAGAATGCAATGCTAAAGTCAGATTTGTTTTTAAAGCAACAATAAAAATAAACACATGGAAAAGCTCCGGCACCTCTCTTTTTGTTGATCTACTTTCATCTTCCATGTATGGAAAATGGTTGAAGCCTTTAAATCCTTTCTTTCCCAATGTCCTTCCAATCGTAATTTTCTCCTGAAAAACTCATCCCGTTAATTGATTCTGTAATCTTAGCTTCTAGGAATCCTGTCTTTTCGTGTATTCTCTTAGTTTATAGGTTCTCAAACTTATTACGAAATTTATAAATGCTACTGTTCACCCCCATTGGTCAAAATTCGACTGTAATTATTATTAAAATTTTTTCGGAAAACATATATGAATTTGCATATATCCAAAAAAAAAAAAAAAAAAAAAAAAATGTTCCACTCTTATATATTCGTTCATTGTATATCTGAGAACATACACTTTTATGTGTACTTACAATACAAAACAGTTCAGTACCATTAGAATTGAATAAAAACGAAATTCAATAAAATCATAGTAAATCATAATTTAAAAACTCTTATTTATTGATATTAAATGACACCTTAAAATCTAGTACACTGTAAAAAAGCCAATAATGATGATCATTAAGAAAAATTAAAACATTTTAATAAGAACAGATTTACTGGTTATAGCGATTTCATTTTTTGTATTAGTTTTTTATTTAAATAAAAAAAAAATCACTGTTTCCAAAATGTTTTTACTGATAACACTAAAAAACATCAATAGCTACTAAAGCAAAAAAAAAAAAAGCCAGTTAATAAACAGTGGAGAAAAGGGTACTGAACTATTCTTTGCCTATTTATACATATATAGATTCAGATAAATTACAAAAAAGGAATAATATTATACAAAACAGTGATTATTATATGGTGGTATTATTTATTATACAAGGAAATATGGACGCTGTACTGAGTCGCTAACTCGATGTAAAATTAAAAACGACGCTGCCTGTGATTGCGGATACTCTCGACAAACCATTGAACACATAGTTCATGGGTGCCCAAATCGAGATTTTGAAGGAACTTTCAACGATATTCACGAAGTGTCGCCATCCGCGCTGACATGGATACACAATTTAGACGTGCTGCTGTAAACAACTTTCCGCATCAGACCATACGATAATAATAATAATACAAGGAAATGCTAAAGATCAATAGATTTCAAAAGTTTTTAGCGAGTATACACAGAATAACATAACAAACTAATTAAAGCTTACATAATAAATTATACAAATGCATTAGTTATAGCTGGAATATTACCTTTATACTTTTAATTAGAAATAGAAAAACCTATATCACGACGGTATTTGCGATCAAAGGTGGAACAAGCTTTCGAAAATATCATCACATATACAAATAAAAGATATATAATAGAGAATAAAGTTTTAACAGCTAGACCATTCAAAAATCATATCAGCGAACAATATAAGGGAAAGTTTGAAAGGGTGTGAATAAGTCATGACGGAATAACAAAAGGTTTTTACCTACAGTTGATCTTTTTTTTTTTTTTAGGTTGCCGTATACCACAACTTCAGTTAGGGGCATTGAGGCTATTTTGTTAAATGAGCGGACATATATTTGCTGTTTTCAAAAACTAGATAGTCTTTTCAAGTTCCTCTGGGTTATCCAAAAGTTCCGTGGTGAAATAGATTTTTGATGTTGCATATTTAGTCTTGAATTGGGATTGGAATTTTTGGTATAGGAAACTTCTTCGTTGCTTTTTTCGCGGCGATGTCAGCTTCCTCGTTTTTCTTTATGTTAGAATGTGATGGGATCTAACATACGATGGTTCCTTTCATGTGTTGGTTAGCTGACAGAAGGATATCCTAGACTATCAGGTGGTTAGCTTTCATATGATCAAGATTAATGCTTTGAATGGCGTAAAGTGCGTCAGTAAAGATAACTATTTTTTTTGTAAGCCTAAGTAATTAGCCAAATTGATAGGTAGAGGTTTATTGCTGTTAATTCAGCTGATATTACTGAAAATTCGACTGGTAAAACGTATCTTATGATGACAACTCGACGGATAACGGAACATTCAGCACGTTGCACTGTTTTTGATGCGTCGGTATACAATTTTTCATATGAGTCCAGTGAGACCATTAGTCTATCATAGGTTCCTTGTTTTGGCATATTTTTGCTGTGTAGTGCCAGTGATATGTCGGTTTTTAAGTTTATTGTGATATTTGGCGCTATTGACGATATTATGCGATGATGACAGTTTGTTCCGAGTGATTGATATTCAAGATGCTGATGATGTTTGCAACATGAGATTGAAATAATCCTGTTGAATGGGGAAGACGACGTGATGCATTGGTTTTTTTCATATTTAGTGTACGTTTCCTCCCTTTGAGATACGTGTCAAGTTTCATCATTAAGTATTCACTCCGCAATTTTATTGACCATTCGTTAGCTTCAATCAATGCACTGATTGCTGGGCTAGTGCGAAAAACTCCAATTGCTAGTCGAATAGTCGAATGATGAATGGAATCTAAGGTACACAGTATTGATAATTTGGACACTCGAATGTTAAATCAAAATTGTGCCTATGCGGGCACAATTGTAGTTAAAATGTAACTATACGTATGTACATCTAGGCTTGATTTATGCAGGACTATTTATCGTCCACAAATTTTCTCTGAGCCAACCGCTGCCCCCTGCAAGTCTCCAGCGCTCCTTCTCACTCTTCTTCACATAGAGGCTCTCACTTAACATTCCTGTTCATTTATTCTCTTCATATTATTACTCTCTTCAATGTAGAACTGTAATTCTTTTCTCTGCTTTTTACTTTTCTACGAGTTCAATGTTTCCAAGGTTACCTTATATGTAGTTCCTTTTAACATACTACCTACGCTTTTTGATATTTGCTTTTACAAAATTGCTCTTCTTCCTCTTAACCCTACTTTACTTTTCCTTGCTCATGATGTGCTCATCTATTCCTCCGATCGTAATATCTCGTTAGCTTACTTCCATCTTCAAAACTCCCTAATGTTACTTGAAAACAATCTTTTTAAATTAGAAACACAATTTAGAGTAGTCACTTAAACGTTTCGGAAAGCTTACACTTAACATCATCAGAAACAAACTGACGAAATACAAATTCCTGATGATGATAAGTGTAAGCTTTCCGAAACGTAAAGTTTGAAGACCAAATTTTTTAAACTCGATGTCTCTACCGTAAATTGTGTTCCGAATTATATCCGAAATGGAAGTTTTAAATGTTTGATCTTTCTTAATATTCATTTCTTTATTTCCTCCCTTAAACCATCGACTGTTTCCCTTAATTTTCGTTCTTTAGATCCCTCTTTTATTAGTTTTAAAATGGCCTTTCAATTCCCTTTATAAATTCTTTTCGTTATTGAGGAATTTTTCTTAACGGCCGTCTCTCCTTTCACAATTACGTTAATCATTTTCATCTATTCTCCGTTAAAAAACTCCGTCTATTGCAAGCCCCCTCTCACACTAATCGGGGAAGCAATCCCTATATTTTTTTCATGTTCCATATTATCCCATCTATCCTAGATTACTGTTGCTTTATTTATGATAATTCCTGTGTCTCTCCCTTCAAAATTAGATTGTGTTCAAAATGTCTGCTTTCGTCTCTGCCTTGATGTCCTCAAATCTACTCCGGTTCCGGCTATTGTTGCTCTCTGAATCCCATACTACTATATTCATTAGTAGATCCTACTTTTGAATAATCACTTTATTGATTAAACGCTTGCCTGCTTATTCTTCTTTATTTGTTTCTTCTTACTCCTCTATGCTTCATAAATGACGATTTACTTCTAATAAAACTTCAATTTTATCCCTTCTTTCTATTCGTCTTCAATTTTCACCGTATATTTATAGTAAAGATAAGCTTCTTTATTTTTCTTTCAGTTTTTCTAGTTACACATTTATCCTATTAAATGTTCTTCTTTACCGATCTGTTCTAAATCTGTTCCTCAACATATCGCCAGAAATGAATTTTTCAATTCTTTAAGCTCTCTCTTCTTTCCCACACATGTCACTATACTAAGTTGATTTTGACTTTTTTTTTTTTTTAAAGAATTCCATACACTTATAATGTACGGAATAATCCTAATAAGATGGTTCAAAATCGACAAAAATATTCAATTAAAATATGCAATAACTCACGAATGGTTTAACTTATAAATTTCCAAATTGGATCATAAATTACAATTAAAATTCTCTTTGAAACCATATCTATAACTTTAAAAATCCAAAAGCTGTTAAGAATATATAATGTGAAATTTAAAACGACCTCAAAAATCACTCTTAAAAAATTCATAACTCATCGCCAGATGATCTTTTAAAAGAGAAATTCAAAATACTAAAACGCAGAAGCTCTTTCACAAAATCAAAAATTACAGTTAAAAAGATTATTTAAACCCTACCCCCTTAAATGTCAAAAACAGCAAAAAAAAAAGAAGGATGTTTACGTAATAGTTCGAGTAAGAAAGTTGGGAAAACTAAAAAGTACCTCAAACATAGGCATGAAGGACCGCTTTACAGGAAAACTATTATAGCCAAGCTTACAACTTTATATTTAGGCCCTTGGGACGCCGAAAGGTCGAAAGTTTTGAAAAAAATATTTTCCCCCCCGTGCATGTGATATATCGGTGGAATGATCGCTATTTGTCAGGAACGAAGTCGTATTTCATTAACTTAACGAAACTTTCGAAGTTGGCGAAAAGTTCAAAAAAGCGCGAAAAATCAGATTTCTTTATTTTGAATTTAGTATTATGTGAATATAAATATTACGTCTACCTTTAACTTAACATACGAAATCCTCGGCACATGAAACATCATGTTTGACTGACCGTGTTTTACCTTACCTTGAATTATTCTGTTTTCTTTTACACTTCCCTCCTTTTGCTCATGCAGCTGTTATGGACGATGTTCTTTTTGTTTCTTCATCATCCTAGGTTTTCCACGAAGTGCTTATAATCTCGGATTCTAAGTGTTCCGCAAGCAGTCACATCTCCTCTTCCAACTGTGTAATATTTCTTATACTCTATCACATCCACGACCTTTTCCTCGTTCTCTCGATTGAAATCGATCTTCTGTGGATTCCTCGTTATTTGAGCATTGAAAGTAATGAAATAGCGGATATTCATTAGCTCGTTCTTCCGTTTACAGCGACAGATTTTTAGGCACATTTTCAGCTTATTATAATATTGCTCTTCTTTCCTTAAATAATTCATTCCAGACTATGGTCAACTCCTATTTTTCATTTTTGTAATTCTTGCTCTTTTTACATTCTGTTTAACCGTTTCTTCTTTCTCTCCCATGCTTCCTAGACTTCCTTCCTCTTTTATACGCTCCACAATGTTGGCTGTTTGTCGCCTTCCTTTTAATCGCAGTCTCTTTTCTGTGCCATTTTCTTGATTTCGTCTTTACTCCATTTTGTACTTTTCACTCGTCTTCCACATACGTTCTTTGCGATGCTGATTATACTTTATTTGAAGGTTCGTTATCTTTTTACTCTTCTCCGCTAAAATCTAGCACTCCTACTTATTATACTGCTTCTTATATTCCCTCATTTCCTTTTGTTTGTTATTCCTGCCTTGAATTATTAAACGTTTAAGAATACAATTTTATTTTTTCCTTCTTACCATTTCTTGAGCTCCTCGCAAACGAATTCATAAAAAAAAAAAAAAAACATACAAATTTAAACTAGTATGACATCACTCTCTTTTAACTTTCTTTTTTTTCTTGATGTCATGTGTCCGTCGCATAGTGCCGCTGACGCTTAGACATTTTTTTTAGCACTCACCACGAACTGTTTCCAGTAATCTTTAATTTTCGTTACGCTTATCGCCTTTTTCACGATAACTTTTAGTTGTCTTTTAATATATCCGTTCACTGTGGTGGCCCAAGCCTTCCGAGTTTTCTAAAACCATTTATCATTACAACTTTCGTTTTCCGAGCATTAGCCAGTGCTCATGCGAATACGCGTTTACGTATCATAACGGAAAGTCTTTGAACTGGCATTATTTCATAAAGAACTAACCCGTGTTTAAACAACAGGAGTGATCCGACGAATGTTCAACACCTGTGCTAACACTGCGTTTCAAACGCCCCGATTCTTTTGCAATCTAAAATGATATGCAGTCCAATTCGGACAACAGGCGTACATGACCGCAGAGAATGCTAAAGTGCGTTTACCAAATTTATTTGAATGTAAATGAGAATTAGAAATACGCGTATTCTTTATGATACACGATTCTTTTGCGCAAATTCGAATATAAATTAACTAGCCATAAACTATATAAATTTATTGGTAAATTTTAAAGAAAGTAGTAAAATTAAAATTTCAAATTGCAACGGAATAATATTACGGAATAAAATTTGGCTAGTGAATTTTAAAGATGCAATAAACAAAATAACAACAGCGAATGAAAAATAATACGATGCAGTAATGAAAATTATGTTAACAAACTGATCATAAATAAAATTGTTTTATTGCTAAACATACAATTATTTCAACTATAACTATTCTACGCAAAGTACCATTCATTTTTGTAAATTGATGTAATCCTTATATAATGCACTGCTCTTAAATCCGTAATCATACCATTCTTGAGGTGTCCTTTTTGGAGGTATAAATGGATAACCAGGATCACCGGGTAATACGGAAGACCTAGTCTCTCTTACTCTAAAACGTCTTGTGGTTGTCCAATCCTGTAAAATGAAAAGTTAAATAAAGTACAATTTTAATCATTCCGTACAGATTATTAATACATCCGCAGAAAAGTTTTCAAATATTTAATTTTTATTACTCGCTTTTTTCTATAACAATACCGAGATTAACGAATGAGAAGCGGAATAATACGGCAAAATAGGAACAATAATTAGAACAGCTAAGGAAGGAAACTTTCACTAAGAACGGAAATTACAAAAGAGGTCGAGAAATTATTTTACACGGTATGTACTTGAAACGTAAGTAACTAGAGAAAAGAATTCAGCATTGGATGTTTTGTCTTCATTTTTACTTAATGTCTACGAAGATAAAGCAACTATTTAATGATAATAAAAGCTTATTTCGAACTGTTTAACCTTAAAAGTTTGAGAGTAGTTCAAAAAAAGAAAAAAAGAAAAAAAAAATACAAATTACAATACTAGTTTATCAAGATTTTGAAACTGCACTTAAATAGGGATATGTAATAAGAATTTTCATTTTTCGGGGTACTTTCTGATTTCTTTATAAACCGCTCTTTCCAATATTCATCCTTCCATCTCTCCCGCCAAGTCTTCATGTGTTGTTTTCATTTTGCGTCCTTATAATCCATCTTCAAGAATCCTGTTTGTAAATAACTGTGCTAGCCTTCTTGTCTCATTTTTCTGTTACTTAGGCATCTTTCTTAACAACCGTCTTACTTTTTAGGAACATATAAAATACAAATCTGTTTATCTGTTTCTAAAATGCTAAACCTCCTTAAATCTCTTTCCCTGTGCCGTTTTGTATTCTTATTATCCTGTATAAATCTATATTATATGTTCGAAGTTAGATTGTTGTTCCTTCTTGTACAGTAGTGCTTCCAACACAGTTCCTTCAAAACTGGATCGTGCGCAGAACCTTTGTCTCCGCCCGGTTTCTTGGAGCTCTGAAGTCGTCTCCTACTGCTGCAGTTTTTTCGGAAACCAATATGGTTCCTCTATATATTCGTCGATCTTATCTTGGTTATAGTTTCTTGACAAAGCGACTTCCTATTTCCTCATTCAATTTTATTAACTCTTATATTTCCATATTAGATAACTGGCGCTTCTCACCTAGGAAAATCCATATTCTTTTTCATATATCTAAATGACTTAATCAATTCGCTCCTTACGTTGTTTTCTCTTACTTCACGCTTAATTATCAAATTTTCTGCATCCTTTTAAGATATTCTCTCTTTCCGCTTTTCACAAGAACCTGCATGTAGTCAGAATAACTGTCATTCAATCCTTATTTCCATTTCACACTGTTTTATCTTTACTGATCGCTCCAGGACATCAGACGGTACGGGAACTGCCTCCTTTTTGATCCCATCACTTAACTATTTTAAAATCTCATTAACTGCCTTCTTTCTGTTCCATATTTACTGCAGAGTCCACAGCTATCCTTTGTGCTATCCAATACATCACCTACATTAATGGTATTTAATTAAATTACCGTTAATCTCGGATTCTAAAAGTGTGCTACTGCCTTTCGCCTTTCCTTTTCCTGGTCATTCTTCTCTCTTCATAATTCTCCTGATTCGTTTTCTTGTCACTATATTATAGAGCGCTCGTTCCATACAAATCGGTTTCTTATGGTCTCCCAGTTATGTTGGCATGGTAATGAACTGACTGATTTTCATTAGCTCGATCTACCGTTCAGACTGGTCAATTTCTATCCAAATTTTCCTTTCCAAAAATTGTCATCGTAGATGATAGCACGATATATACCCCTTTTTAATGTCTAATCCTGAATCCTTTTACCTTAATATCCAAACTGATCCTCCTCCTTATCCTTAGTATTATAACTTCCTTCATTTCTTCCATCTGCAGGCTTTGCCTTGACCATAGTCGATTTTTTTTCGTTTTTCGTGTGTCCTCTTCTCCTTTTTGTTCTTTCCATCCGGATGATTTTGATTTACTCTGCGATACAAATCACATCTTCTTCGAATGTCAGTCTATATCCACAGAACGCTCTCACTTTTACAGACAACTCCTAAATCTTGGTTTGCCTACTCCATATAATGCTTCGTTTATTTTTTCTCTTCCATCCCCGGCGATTATTCCTATTATAAGGTCTTTCATTTTTTCTATCTCTAGTAGTATTCAATTCTAATTTGTTTCTCCCTCTCGCTCAGTAATATAATTTAGTGATGGCTAATGCTTTCGGTAGGCGATTACAAAAAATGAAAAAAAAAAAACAAAAAACGAAAAAAAAAACAAAAAACGTAAGATATATTTAGATTTTTTTTTTTTCAATGAACGTTTGTTTCAGCCATGTTTGAAATAGCGTGGGTTATGTGTAATGCGTGTAAATTTAATTTTTGACGAAAAAAAAAAAGTTTAACACAACACACTGAACTACTGAGTTGTTGGGCATCCAGGACCTTGGCAATATAAAAGTTGACCTTGATCACAAATAAGCTGAGACAAAATATTTGTAATTTAGTTTTGGCGCATTACCCCCTAGAATAAATAATCATTATTTTATACAGACAACAAAGATATACGTGTTTATTAAATTGTTTTATGTTCTATAGTAAGTGGCTATGTAAGGTTATTTATTGATACTCATTACTTGTTTAATGTATGATATTTCTGGTCACGTGCATTTTATTTTAGATTTATTGTTATAAAAATAGAGTGTACATAATAAAAAGTTTAAAATAATCATTCAATGACAATTACAGTTCATTCCATTCTGAGATATTTCGATTACAAAGTTTATACAGAACCAATATTAAAATTACACTTACAATTGAAAAAAGTTTAATTTTAACTCATTGTTTTTTGTATGTAAAAAGCGGAAAAAAACGTATTTATCTGTCACTCTGTAGAAGTAATTAAAGAAGACTACAGTTCAGTGTTTAAATTATTTCAACAGAACACAACATTCACACATTTCAAATACCACTTGTCACAAATTAGAAGTTTATGTAAAATGCAAAAAGATTATAGCCTTTATTTGTTTATAATTTATTTGCCACACAAGTTTTATACGCTCGTTAAAGCTGAAGATGAAATAATTCAAAAATGTTCAATACACAGCTGATAGTAAGTAAAGTAAATCCCATACCGTTGACAGGGAGTCGAGGATTGTGAATTTAAGCTGATAGAAAGAAATAATTATTTACAAGTAAAATTATTTGAAATACTATTGTCATTTGTTTTACCATAAGAGAAAAATAAAATAAAAAGATAAATTTTATATGCATTTCAATAAAAAATAATTATTATTAACTATCTTTCAAAAAAGATATAAATTTTATCAACATTTTATTAAATCCACCAAAAAATAAATGTATATATCTTTCATTTTTACTCCGCTTTTACTAATTTACAAAACAAAAATTATCAATTCTTATCTTATTAAAAAAGTTAAAATTAAAAAAAAAAATGTTATAACAATATTAAAACAAGTATTTTTGAAAACGTATCGTTTCTTCTCAAGTACTTCTTTGATTTAAATTTTGAAAAAATCGATGTCTCTAGTGTGTTCTTGATCTTCGCTTCAGTAAATCACGACATACATCGTAGTCGTGGAATAGATGAAAATAGACTTGTAAGAATTTATAAGTACATTGCTTTAAAATTTATAAAATTTAAATTAACACTTTCTTTTTTTAAGTAAAAAAATTAATTTATTACTTAATGTAAAATAATTTAATCATCAATTTATAATAACTTTTTTAAAACTGATAGTAAATAATTACACTAATTATTCTAAAATTGTACCCTACGTTTCAAAGTTTAATTCAAATGTTTACTATTATTTTTTAAACTAAATTACTTAAAGTTAGATATATTTTAAAATACAAAAAGTATAAATTTGTATTTTTATTTAATTTTCAGTAAAGTATAAAATAAATTTATCGACAGTTATTCGTAAAACGATTAAATTAGAAATGAACTAAAAATTTACAACTTGGTATCTATTAATGTGAAAACCAACTCGACTAGGGGCACTATTGTAAATTTTTACTGAATTTTCAATAAACAAAAGTTTTCACCGTAAACCGAATGTTAATATATATATATATATTAATTGACCCGGCGAACTTTGTACTGCCCCAGAACCAATAAATGTTATGTTAACTTATCAGCAATTAATACTCAAAATAAATTAAGTTCAGTAAATGTATAAAAATCAAAATGAAAAGTATTTTAATTACACTGAAATAAATGTAATTCACGTCGCAGCAAGATTCCCCTTAATAAAAAAAATCAGTATAAATTTACTTTGAAGAATTAAGGTAAAAATTACTTTTCAGCTAACAACACAGAGTACACACTCAATTTATATACTTTTTAATAAAGTGTGTACTCCGTGCAGTTAGCTGATGATGAAATATACACGAAAAAACGTGTTTCTAAAGTAATTTAATTTCTTAAAGTAAATTTGTACCCATTTTAGGATTTCGTACATATAAGATGTATGGAATCCTAATAAAATGGTTCAGAAACGACAAAAATATTCAATTATACAATAGCTCGGAAACGGTTTAACTTATCGCAATTGGATAATAAATTACAATGAAACTTCTATCCATGACAATTTACAACTTTAAGCTAAGTGATTACTCTGGGCGACAAGAAACCGTCTAGAATATATAATACTGAATTTAGAACGACCTCAAAAATCACCCTTAAAAAATTCATAACTCATATCAAGATAACCCGTTAAAAACGAAATTCAAAATATAAAACAAAACACTGTAGCCCTTTCATAAAATTTAAAAAATAATTTAAACCCCACTTTTGGGCCAAAAACAGCCAAAAAAATGTGAATTTTCTCCTGATTTTTTTAAAATTTCGTATTCTGCTATTCGAGGCGAAGACAAATCCAACAAATCAAAGATCATAAAAATCGGCCCACCCATTCTTGAGTTATAAATGGTGTAACTAACCCGACTTTGTTTTATATATATATATATAGCAGACCCGTCCACGCGTTGCTGTAGCTCTTTTGTAATACGTTGAATTAATATACTAATCCATTCAATACAGTCAAACTAATGTTTATTAATAAAGATAAAAACGTTTTAGCCAATCTAAAAACATACAGGGGATCGAGCCTTCGAATTCACTTTCCGGATGGTTGGAAAATGGTTTCAAGGACTGCACACGTTGATTTTTATGAATATATTTCTACGTGTTTTTTACGGGCATTTAGCAGTCGAAGTGAGACGTTTTTTTATATATAGCCTTTTTACAACATTTTAAAATTTATTTTCTTGCTAAGATAATAAATCGCAAAATATTTTTATGACTGAAATATAAAATTGTCACTCACCGCAAAAATGTGAATATTTTCATACAATATTACCAAAAGTTGTGAATAGACCGAACAGAATACACGTGGATAATATGCGTGTAACGAACGGGCCACATTTACCGAAATGAAAATGTTAAGTGGTCTGAATAACTCGGAATACGAAAAACATAGATAAAATGGTTTATGCACTTATCGTAATGTTTGCGGTCGATCTTTTGATTTCCTGTTGGTAGCTAATTTTTCGGATCAAAGACCTTTCAGTTGTTATAAATGTCGCATTGTTGAGGCAATTTCTTTGTGATCTTCAAATTTTTTTCGTTACCTGATTGTTTCATTTTTTTTTTATAGTTCTCGCGGTACTTGCGAAGTCGGGCCGTTTATTATTTTCTTTTCTTTTTCCCGATTTAGGGTGTACCGTGTTTAAGAGAAATTCAGACCGGTTTGCAACGTACTCGCTAAACAATCATTCGCTTTCGCTTACGCTTATATTGTTCTCCTACATCTTTTTATTATGTTTAGCGTTTGCAACCATTTAACGACGGTAAATGTGGTCCGCTACAACTCATAAATGTTAGATGAAAACACGTACGGGGAAAAAAAATTGAATAAAAAAAAAAAAAAAAGAAATACAACTATATAAGTAAACTTAAAAAGCAAAACCTTAACTAAATACAAAATTTCATCCAAATCATATTGACAAAACATAAAATATTTTATAATTAATTTATGAATTTAAAGCCTCTTTCCATACAACTTTGCTTTTCAATACTGAACGCAACAAAAATGTAGAGGTCCTTCGAATTCGCTTTCCGAACGGTTAGAAAATCTTTTCAATGACTGCACACGTTGATTTTTATGAATATATTTCTATACGTTTTTTATTAGAAAAGTTATATTTTAGATATATAGAGTCGTCAGCTTTATCTATCGGTTTATTCGTTATAAAAACAAATAAAAAGCCTCTTGTAATTTTACCTGTGATCAGCTGTTTTCCAACCAATTTGAAAAAATTTCCGACTAAATCACTACAAAATGTAATGAGGGTCCTAGGTTTTTAAAATTGGCACAATATATTCTCAGTAATTCACTTTCACAAACAAATACATAAATACGCAAAACATTTAATATCTGTATATAAATAGGCAAATTCCTTCTTTATTTATTAACCGATTTTCTTTTTCTTTTTTTGTTTAATAGCTATTAAAAATCAGTTTTTTTTTCTTATTTAAATATAAAATTAATACAAAAAAAAATAAATAAAAAAACGAACTGTTTGTTACGATATTTTTGATTCGTTTATGTTTTTGTTTTTTGTTATATATAAATATTTTTACTGCATGCGTAGCGCATGATTTTCGAACCGCCATTGTGTGACCGCCCGCTGATCGGCTGAGAGCCAAGACCGATACCTTTTTTTTGCCTATTCGTTCCTCGCCGTTTCGAGGTATCTGGAATTACCCGCTCGCATGTTTTGCCGACCACATGTTTTATTGCTTTGCCCTACCAGTATCGACGCCACCGGCCCGTAAACAAAGTGACTACCAAAGCTGATAATCGACGGCGTTCGAAAATTAAAAAATAATACTAAAGGCAGAACAAATTATCTATTAGATGGTCATCGAAAGATCGCGCCACAAACCCTGATTCGTATCATTTTGAAAACATTAAAATCCATTTAAAACTCGCGAAACCAAATTTTTTCATGGATTATACGTTGACAGATCGATTTATTGGTCCAAAATACCCCTCTAGTGTGCAAATTTCATTCTAATTAATTACAACTTTTTATCCAAATGAACTATTTAATTTGAAAAAAAAAATATTGAGGTCATCAATCGAGATAAAAACTATCCTATCTTTTAAGCTGGACTAAATCACACATAGTGTGAAAATTTCATTAAGATCGGTTGAGTAGTTTCGGAGATTACTTCGACCAAACATTTGTGACACGGGATTTTCATATATATAAGGATATGAATATATTATTGTTAGAAATCTTACCAGAAGCCTAAAAAGAAGATTATGTCGTTGGAATACTCTTTTGATTACGAGTATGTAGCAGACAAGTAAAAGAAGTGTATTTTAACATTAACTTTGGTTGTAGACGGAATATTCTTTTTTCGTAATAAAACATTTAAAAGTTTCCCACGGGGGAAATTGAACTACTTACTATTTATAGTAATCTCTAATGTATACATATGTGTCTGTCATAATCACTGTTCATGGTATCATGTATGCGTGTGTGTATGTGTAGGGAAGAAGTAACAGGAATACGAATTTCAAATGAAATATTAATACAAAATGCTTAATATACAATGATAAACAAAACCGCAACAATTTCATTTGTTAAAAATTAAGAATACCCGATAAAATTTAATTTAAATACAATGAAAATCGGTTATAATGACCCTGAGAGGGATAAATAATTTGACCGCTATATGCAATATTAAATGAAGTAGAACTTTCGCAATTCTATAAACGTTTTGTTATTGAAACATGATACTTCACGACTAGACAAATTTTCACAGAAACCAGTAATGAAATGGGAATGTGTAGAAAATATCCTTCAAAGAAAAACGAAAAGACGAAATACTTTTGTTTAAAAATATCACAAATACTTGTGTCTTAAACATGCAAATGTAATTTACAAAACTGTAAAAATAGTTAAAATGTTTTTGTCATATTACCCGCTATTTATATGTATTTTAATTATAAAAAAATATTGTAATCGTGAAATAATATCAATTTATATTGTCAAATATTTTTCATTAATAAATTCTTCTAGTAGCAGTTAATTTTGTTACAGATAACACACTAAATGTTATATATAATTATCGAAATTTTGTTCAAATTTTTTAGATATTAAGTTTGTTCACCACAATAACCAAAGAGTTCAAAAAGTAAATGATTAATTATAATTTTATAAAACAACTTAAACAAGACACCGTCGTAAACAAAATTTTTCACGTACCTATTTTTAACTATTCTCCTTTTATACCGCTGATGGCGATATCTTATTTATTTATAAGAATGGGTATATACTTTTAATGAATTCAATTCAATGAAAAAGTAGAACTTAATATAAAACAAAGAAAAACAATATAATGCAAATCGCTTAAAGTATTGCTGAACTGAATTGGGTCTATTCGTGTACAATACTTCATTATAATGCTAAGAAAATGGGGTATGCAAAATTCATTTAATAAAAAAATTTTATGTACCGTGGGAGAAAAAAATATTTTACACTTTTCACGAAATCGGATTCCGATGATCTTGCAACATTAATTACGAAAGAAGCGGAAATGGTATCGGTTTTGGAGTTTTTGTTAATCCTATGAAAAAGTGCCTATATAATGCAAAGAAGTGAAAATATAGAAGATGACTAGTGATTACAAAACACTAGTTGAGAAGTAACATCGACATGTTTTGCGCTACTGTATTCAATAATCATTATACAAGCTTATTTTCCATCCATAAACACTTCTTTTTTCACTGGAAAAAATATTAAAATACGACTTTTGTTAAATATATCCGTAAAAGTTTTCAAAGCTAAATGTTGAGCTGTCATGCCATTATTTGCCAAACTTTTGGTCGCACAACCAATGTGACGACAATTGATAGAAATTAACATATAGTTTTATACAATAATCCAGTTCTAATTAAGTTCATCGCCATAGCCGATTTCAACTATATATCTTTAATTTCGTTTATTTTAATAACGAAAAATGAGATACAACATTACTGATGTTCTGTTTGATTTAAAGTAAAACAGTTATTAAAATTAGTCTTAAACAAAATTACACGGTGGTAGTAATTAATATTTATGCTTTACATACGCATTTATTAAAAAAAGCAATATATACATAAAATAAAATGGTTTTCGTTATTTCCGAACTTGTAGGAAAAAATCCATTTTCTACATTAATCCCCAGTGGTCTTAAAATTTCTGAATGTCTGTTCATTTTTCATGACGAAATTACCAAATTAATTTCAACTAATTTTTGATTTTGAAATCTCGCTCAAAGTAACATTTTAAGCCAACTTTTATTTTTTTTTTTTGTAGAAATGTTATATTACTGCCTACTGCAACATTAAAACATTGAAAAATATAGTGTTTAGAATTTTTTATAAATATAATTAAACATGAGCGCTGTGTGTAACTTTCTGAACTTTTTAATTTTTGTAAAATGAATCTATTATGAAAACGTTTCATCACCTTTACGTAAAGAAAAAAAAAAAACAAGTAATTTTAAATAATTGTTTGATAAGAGATATCACTTATACCATCTAATTATAATGTGATATGATTAAACAAACAAATGTGTACGAACTCTTGAATATTTCACTGAAAAATGTTTTTTATTTTGAATCAATGTTTCTAACGTTTCAAATTATTATGATGCTATTTCGTAACAGTTGTTTCGTAACTCTGATTTCTTTTTTTCACTGCTGATACGTGGATTGTATTAATAAATCTCAATCAGTTAACATCTCGAAAGAAAAAATTTTGGACACTTCAAAGATTTTAATGTGGAAAGTTAAAAATTGTTAACAGTGCTCTAAATCATTTGAATATATTAATTGCGAATATTTAATGCGAGTAAAATTTCGAAAAAGTATGTAAAAGAAATGTTTATTGCTTATAGTATAAAACCATATTTTTGGATTATTTTCAATAACAATATTTTATAAAGAGTTTTGTTTACAGGAGAATCGTATTCGCCGAATAAATCAGTTGACCGTCTATGGCTGTGTTAAGCAAATTGATGCTTGTATGAGCTCATACTGACACTAATTTTATCCAATATCGGAAGAATCCCCCCCCCTCTTTTTTGTGGTATGATCCCTTCGATTTTATAACGATATTCAATATTATATGTCTTTTGTGGTTGTTTTGATAATGCACGATTGTTATTAGTTTGTTATCGTTTATATTTTTAATTTGTACAATAATTAATCCAGAAAAAATAATTAATTTAGAACAAAAGCCGGATTTTATGTGGTGTTAGTTTTAAAACGTATCTCGATTAAAAATAAATTTGTCCGCGGTAAGTAAAACAGATTATTTAATTGTTTACGTATTTGTGAAATAAAAACACGCAATTATCATATGGTAAAAGTTTGAATTCAATACACTGAATAAATCATTTTTAAACATTTATTTTTCGCGTAATGTTCGTCTTGTAATTTTTCAGGAACAACTTTTATACGTAAGTATTCTTTATTATTTTTTGAAGTATATATTAAGTGCACAACGCAACTGCATGAAAGAGTTCATTCATATTATATTAGTACCCAATTTTGCTTAATCAATTAAAATAGATCTATAAAAACAAACACACTACAGAATTAGAAATGTGAAAATTTGAAAACTGAATTTGTTTCTCTATAAAACAACCTACTTTAACACTCAACTTTGCAATGAAATAAATAATTATTCGTTCATCATCGACGAAAATAAATTTCGACGACACTGCAACCGTGTATTTGTCGGTCGATTACTCTTGTTCTCAAAAGCTAGCGGTGAAATTTAAGTTTAATAAAAATTTTAAACACTTAATGGGCAATTATAGATCAAAGTGAAAAGCTGTTAGTGTTAAAAGTTCATAAATAATAACAAACCTGTGTGCAAAACAAAAAATAGTACGTAATTATGTATGTTCCAATTACAACCTGAAATGCTTTACCAATAGTAAATCGTACAAGAAATGCCGGTGTTGGGGGCTGAAAGTAATAATTACAATATTACTTAGTAACTGTTATAAACAAATCAATTCTCGAATTTAAATTATGTACAAATCATTCTAATTTTACAATGCGACAAATACTAACAATTCAGAAAAAAATGGAGCGTATTTATTTAGTAATTACCATAATTCGTTTTAAAGCATTTTCTAGTTTATTCCCTGGCCATAAGTAAAAACGTCTTATTGGATTTCGTAATTCTTTGTAAATTTCTGGTACTTCTCGAGGCTCATCAGGAGCAAGTTCTTGATCTTTTAACCACTGCTTTCTCCATTTTCGTTCTTCATCCGTCATTCCTCGTAAACGTTCCACCTGCATTCTGCATCGTCCTTCGATTGTCATCGGCCTAACACCGCCCGAATCGCTACGGTATGGCAATCTTTCCCATAAACTTATTTCTTTCAAGGAGTCTTCAATTTTTTTCAACGAAGGGTCCGAACCCATTTTGAGGTTTTGAATCTCGTAACACTACACACAGAAACACAAATATTTATCAGCAATCTGACGAATGAACTTTTTTCGCATCTTACTTGAAATGATGACCACTGATCAGATAATTTTATTCTTCCCATTCGATACATTGTTATATCGAATTATCGAAATTCTATCGATAAAATCATTTAAATAATAATAAATAATTTAAAAATTAGGTTAAAAAAAAAAAGAGGATTTTCAACTGCAAAAAAATATAAATCTTAATGTTATTTTACTAATTTTAAGAGCGTACGTTTTTTAAATTTTTATAAAATCAGACTTGATTAATATTATCGATATTTTTAGTAATTATAAGCTGAAGGACTGTACACAATCAACCACAAAAATTAAATACAATTGCGGTGAAAATTTGATTCTGTTTTTAAGATTTTTGTTTTTTTTTGTAGTCTGATGTTATACGAGTGATTTTTTAAAACTAAAAATGAAGATAAAAACATGCTTTCTGCAATCCAATAGTGATTGGAACAAAGAAGGTAAATTTGTATAATTCGTGTTTCGAATTATTTAAAAAAAAAAAAAAAATTTTAATTGCTGTGTGTTTAGAGTTTGTTCTACATGGAAATGTTCTACGGCCAGGCGCAATCTAAATTTGTTTCCGTCACGAAAAAGTGTCATAAAATTTTATCAAGATTTTTACTTAAAACGTATAGGTAACTAGAGAAGTGTCTTATTTGTATTTACTGTATAGTAAACATTTTATTCTTGCTTTTTCTTTACTTCTCTCATGTCATCGTATGGTTTTTTTTCCGTTTTTTATAGAAATGGCTTATTCCATGCTACACTTTTATGTTTTTTTTTGTTTTTTTTTTAATTTTGACACTAATACCGTGGTCATATTTTATTCTTATTGAAATTTTCCCATTTTTAATTTTCATGCTCCTTGATTGTTTCATTTATTTTCTTTGTATTATATCTTTAGATATCCTGTTTAATCTTTTTTCGTTCTGTTTTGCACCCGTTTGATTTCTCTGAAGCTGTATTTTGAAGTTCATTTAATCGTGAGGTCTATTGTTTCTTGTAAAAGCTTATTTACTTTAGTCCCGTTAATGTTAGTAGTTCAAATTTCTTGTTAGTGACTGAGGGTTATATGTTCGTTCGCTTAATGTGTCTATATTTTGTTTTTCTGCACTAGTTTTTAAGTTGTTTATTATGTTTTATTTCATCTATTTTTGAAAATCTGCATCTTCTCATATTTTTTCTCTATTTACTCGTAACCATTTTTATCATTTTTAATCTCTATTGTTTTCCATTTATATGTATTTGTGCCCAAAACCATTTTGTGGTCGCTCCCCAGAACAGATTTGTTTAATGCAGTTACATTTTCGAAAATTTCTTTTTCATTTTTAATTTTATAATTTGCACTTCCCCAGGTCCACTTTCTTTCCTTGTTAGGTGTTCATAATATATAGTTTATTTTCTGTTACAAAGTTAATGAACATATTTGACCTCATTTCTTTCTCACCCCAGTTCCGAATTTTCCCATCATTTCCTCGTTTGGCTATTGTTTACCTATTTCGCATTAAAGTGATCGCTTTATAATATTCATTTCCTCGTTTCATTTCTCCTTCTACCTGCTCATTAACTTCGTCATCTATCTGCGAAGTTGGTTCGTATTATATCTCTGTATAATCTTTATTTTGTGAGCTGGTTTATTCTTAATGTTGATGAAACAATTTTTTTTCTACAACTATTTTTGTTTCTTCAATTTGATATTTTATTCTCTTAATTATTACGAATCCGATTGCTAGATGTTGCTGTAAATTTTTCGAGCAGTATGAATACAAAATATTACAGCTTTTTAATATGTTTTCTTCTCCTTTCGTTAAATCCAATTATATCCCATTTAGCGTCTGCTAGTTCTTTTTTTTTTAGTTCTGCGATCTTCAATTCCCCTTTTAATGTATGACCTTTTTTTTTTTTTTTTTTTTTGATATTTTTTGTTGTTTTATACATTTTTTATATCTGTTTGTTCATTCAGTTACGGCACAATTTTCGCGATCTTTTATATCTTTAAGGAGTTTAGGCCTAATCTTTTACGAAAAGCAGTCGTGTATAAAAATGAATTTTGCTGCCCCTATCTGCCGGTTATCCAACTGTTTAATAAAGTCAGAGTGGGCAGAGGTTATTGCGAGAAAATAAAGGATAGGCGTTGGCACTGAAGGGCTAAATAAGTCGCTAGTGACTCGTATATTACATATCCGGTACCCTTTGACACCTCCATCATGCTAGTTACAAAACGCGAAGTAGAAAGAGCAGTAAAGGTAGAAAAGAACAACAAGGTTCCAGAAGATAATGGGGTCTTAATAGGATTATTAATAAATAAACATCTGGCCACGTTATTGAATAAGTGCTTAAATGAAGAGAGAATTCCGGAAAAACGGAACAATATAGAAGTTATATTAATATATAAAAGGGAGATAAAGAAAGGATACGGAACTGTCGTCCGATTAATTTCTTCTCGAATATTTATAAGCTGTTTACAAAAGTAATTACGATTAGATTAACTAAAAAACTTGATGCAAGCCAACCAGATGATAAACAAACACGATTTAAAGCAGGAAAAAGTACGATAGATCATATACATGTTGTCAGACAGATAATTGAAAGAAAAAATAAATACGGATTATCGGTGCGTATAGCATGTATAGATTTTGAGAAGGCGTTCGACTGCTTAAAAGCAATAATACACAGGCATTGGAAAAGATGAAAATTAGCAACACATACATACGAATAATCAAATATGTATACAAAAAAGCGACAGCTCCGCTTACAGTCAACGATGAAAAAGGAAATTGTAAACAAAAAGAAATGGAATAATCCAAGAAGATACCTTATTTGCAAAATTATTTACGATCGCTATCCAAAGCAGTTTCAAAAATGGTAATTAGAAAAATTCAGGTATTCCAAACGGAAACCAAAAGCTTACACACACATCAGATGCGGACGACACTGTATTATTTGCAAAAAAACCTTGAAAGAACTACAAGAAATGATACGGATGAAGAACTCCGCAGAATAGGTCTAAAAATAAACACAAAACTAAATATATACGCAACGAACTTGTAAGAGACAAAAACAGTAACATAATAAATACACAAGAAGTGAAAAAAGTAGAAAAACTCATTTATTTAGGACAAAAATTTAAGTAAATAATGATTTAATAGATGAAATATCGAGAAGAACACTGTTTAAATGAAATGCCCCTGAGTCTGGAAAAAAAAACGTTTGACCAGTTTATTCTACCAATCTCAACATATGCCAGTAAAACATGGGTATTAATAGTAAAAAAAAAAAACAAAACAGAAAAACAAAAATAAACACAAATCAATAAATAATGGGAACGGTGTAGGTATCACTCTGAAGGACAAATAGGCGAAAAAATGCATCCGAGTAACAACAAAAGTAACAAATGTAACAAGTATCATTAAAATTAATAAACGGAAATGGTCGAAGTGTCATGTGGCTATGAGCGAAAATGACCGATGGATAAATTTATCAACATCATGGAAACCTGATGAAGAGTGAACTGCAGGAAGATCGAAAAAATACTGCGTAGATGAAATTCGAACATTTGGAGCTAACTGGTGGGAAGGAGTAGAAGATCACGACTGGAAAAAAGTTGGGAGAGGCTTTCGCCCAGCAGTGAAAGAAGAAGATTTTATTCAAGTTCTGATTAATAGTTTGAGTTCATATTTTTATTAAAATGAAACACGTAGGCCTATATGCAACATCTGAAAGACCATACCACAAAGTAGTATGGTGATGCTGCTTTTCTTTTCATATGTATCTAAACTTTGATAAATAGTTTTGAAAACTGTTCAATACTTTTTTCATATGTATGCATTATACTTATATTCATGTTTTCAATAGGTGAATTAAAACTGCTGGGTTATGAGCAGAAGGACGTGTACTTATCTCGAAAGATCTACGAAGATTGTAACGTAATTTTTACTGCTATATGCTTTCTGAAAGATGAAAATTGCCAGGTACATTTCATAAATTTCGTTTTTGTTCATTAACCGTTAATTTAATGATATTATACACCGATTCTATAATATTATTAAACGAAAATAATTTTACTTTGGTACAGGTACATATAGTTAACTATTGACCTCGGCTTCGTCCACATATTGATATCTGTTTAAATATTTAATTTTTTTTCTTTTATGTAGTGTATTTCGTATGTTCACTAAGATTTTATTTCTTACATTCAGTTTTCCTTTTTTTTTAAGCAAAATATTTTGCTAATGTTATAATTAAAACGATCTTGAAGTTTGATCCACGATGTTGGCAAAAATTTTAAATTTGGACGTAAGTAATACTTTTGGAGTAGCAGCTATTGAAACTCTTGTTTTGTAGGATTCTTTAATAGTTTCTCTTTATAATTATTGTAACAAAATATTTTTTTTTTTTTGAACATTACTAAACTGCGTACAAAATTTTTAAAAAGAAATAAATAAATATTATTATAAACAATTACCAATAATTAACTTTTTTTTGCAATTAATATTTGCGATTATGCAGTAATTCAGTACTGTCTATTTTATAAAGCTGTTTTTCGTGGCTTCCGTTGTAAATTTGTATTTTCTTTGTCGAAATACTTATTGGAGAGTCAATTGAGCATCATTTCTGAAAGTCCCATTGCTCATCCAATTTTTTATTCCTTCTTCGCCGTCCCATTTTCTTCACATCATCCACTTATATTCTATAGAATGTTCATTTACTCACCCGAGCTTTAAATGTAAATAATTTTTATTTCTTTTTGTTTTTTAATCAGGTAAACACGAAAAACGACTTTATATGTTTTGCTAGCTGTTGCCCCGGGCTTTATTCGCATATTTTATATATATACATATATGTATGCTATTTGTTTAAATTTTTACATTTTTTTTTTTTAATTCCACTACAGATTTAATTATTATTTTTCGAGTATGGCCATCTAAGGACCAGGTAAAATAATTTAAGCACGAGTCAATGACTTCCTCTTAAGCCAATATTTTCTCATCCTCTGCCGGTGTTCTTTTCTTTCATCCGTCCATATTTTGCCAGTTTTCTTCTTCTGTTTTTCTTTAAAACTTTTAAACATTGCTATTTTTTTTGTTCTAAGTATTTGTCTATCTTGAATTTCTTCGTCTTCTATCTGCATTTCGTTTTAGTGTCCTTTTTAATTTCCACAAACCTACCTATTCGCCTATTCTGATTTTTATCGAATATCTTTTTGGTTAGTCTCCGGCTCCATCCGTTTAAGATGGCCGTAAAACAAGACCCTTCTTACGTGTATGGGCTATCTGTTATTTTCTAGACTATTTCTCTTTATTACTTCTTAGTTTCCATATATAGAATTTTCATATATTGGCCCAAAAATTCTTCTTATTATCCTTCTTTTTTTCTTTTCAATTTCCTTTACACTATTTAATATATACTTATTGTGAGACATTCTAATGCATAAAGACATTCCGGTTTAGTCACTATATTGTAGTGTCGTATTTTTGCATTTCTGGACATCGATTTCTTGTTATATACATTTCTCGTTAACTGAAATGCTATTTCCATTTTTTTTGCTCTTCCCATAATGGTTTCCTTGTCCAGCGCGTTTGGCTCTATTATTTCTCCTAGATATTTAAATTTCATAGCCCTTTGAATACTGCCATACTTTGTCTTCGTGTATTTTGCAGCTTCCCTGATGGTAGTTATATATCGGGTTTTTTCAAAAGAAATTTGTAATCCTGTCTTTTCTGCTTCGTCTTTTAACATATCTATTTGTTTTATTGCATCTTTTATGTTATCTGACAAAATTGCTAAATCGTCTACAAAAGCTAGATAATCAATTGTCATATCTTTAACGCTACTTCCTAATCTGATCTTCTGAATAGCTTTTTTCGTTGTTCTACTTCTGCGTTCCCTAATTATCTTTTCTAGTACACGGTTGAATAGTAACGGTGATAGTCCATCCCCTTGTCTTACTCCTGTTTTGATTTCGAACGATTTTGACACTTCTCCTAAAAATTTAACTTTTGATAATGTGTTTTTGTCAGTGTTTGCTTGGTGATGGCAGTAAGTTTATCATCCACACCAAATTCCTGTAATGTGTTGAATAATGTTTTTCTGTCTATAGAATCATATACTTTCTCCTAAAGTCAACAAAGGTTACAACTACGTTTTTAGATCTCAATCTTCTATATCTCAGTATTAGCTTCGAATTTAGTATTTGTACTGGACAGCATCTTCCTTTTCTAAAACCAGCCTGGTATTCTTCAAGTTGTTCTTCTACTTGCATATTCCAGTCTACTTTGTATTGCTTTTGAAATAATTTCATATGTTACCGTTGAAAGTAATACTCCTTGGTAATTATTGACGTCCGTCTTATTTTCTTTTTTATGAAGCGTGGAATTAGCGCCATTTTCCAATCCTCTGGTATATTTTTCGATTCCCACATTCCCTGAATTATTTTTTGTTATATTTTAATTGTATTAAGGTGGTCTGCATTCTTCCATATTTCTGCAATTACGGCATCATCCTCCGCTGCTTTATTGTTTTTCAAGTCTTTAATAATTCGTTGAATCTCTTGTACGTCTCTGGTGATAATGAATTTGGAAACGTGTGCCTCGGATTTTGTTTCGGAAAAGTCTCCCTCGGTTGTTTGCAGTTTAGCAGTTTATGAAAGTATTTCGCTAGTACCTCATAGTTATCCCGATTATTTTGACCAAGTTTTCCTTCTTCATTTCTGAAGCATAAACTGGGCGGTTGATATTTTAATATTTCGTTCTTAAAGGTTTTATAAAATGATCTCGTATTCTTGTTCTAAAGTCTTCTTCAAGCTGTAGTAACTGTCCGTTCATATAATTCCGTTTAACCTCTCTTATAATTCTAGCTGTTTCCGCCCTTTGATTCTTAAAGTTCACCTAATCATTGTTATCTTTCGTGCAGTACCATTTTTTCCACATCCGGTTTCTTTTTTATAAAACTTGTTCACAGATTTCGTTCCACCATCTATGCTTATTATTTTTTTTTTGAGTGGTGCTATATCAAAAGCTGCATTCACCAGTTTTGTTTTCATTGCATTCCATTCTTCTAATTGTATGCTTTTCAACTTTTCTTGGAACTCTCTGTCTCTCGATTTCAGAATTTCTGTATCTACCTTTAGGTACTTTTCACTTTTGCCTTACTACTTTATTTTGTGGAAGAAATTTTAATTTTATTTCGGTCAATGATTCGTTTCAATATTTGCTCCTTTTCAAACTCTCACGTTCATTATTTCCCCGTGATTATGATAAGATATAGCGTCAATCTGAAATTCTCCCAAATTTGGATTTGGCGATTCCGTGTCTTTCTTTCTCGGCGGTCTCTTGAAATTTGTTGACATTATAGTTTAAGATTGAAACGGCTACATAGAGTTCTATCAATCTTTCACCATTCCTGTTTGTTCTTTTATGTGCTGGATATTCGCCTGCAGATTTTTTATATTTTTTCTCTTTACCAACTTGCGCGTTAAAGTCTCCTAATAATATTTTAACGTTATTCGGAGGAATTTTTGATATTTCCAGTTCCAGAAATTTCTAGAATTTTTCAACTTTTTCAGGATTTTTTCGATTATCATTATCAATCGGAGCATGGAAATTTATCAAAATGTACGTTTCATTTCCACACCGTATGGTCATGACTGATTTGCGATCACTTGGCGAATAAAAATCTGTTATTGAATTTAATATATGTTTGTTCACGACAAATCCCCTGTTCCATCATATGGTATATTTGTTCCTGACATTCGACCATTCTTGCCTTTAAAGATGCTCGTACCCTTCCGATTCCATTATATCCTCATCTGTGTATCTCGTTTCTCGGAATGACATGATTTGTATTTGAGTTTCCTCAAGCACTTTTATCAACTGTTTTAATTTACCAACTTTCATTAGTGAATTTACGTTTAATGTTCCAAAAAACCAATTTCCGTTTTAGTCTTAACTTCAGTATTTGTAATTTATTTTCCGTGCTAGTCCAGGCTCTCCAGAAAATGATAGACCGGTGACGTCGCTGTTTGCGACAGACGATTCCCTGTTCAGTTTACCTTCTGGAGTAGTTTTATGAATATTATTTTCCATCATGCGTATTATTTGAAATTTATATTGGGGAACTGGTTTAAAACCAGTTCATAATTTAAGTTGAGATTGTAAGTCTCAGCAATGTACTTCAGCCGTCCCTACCATGGGAGATAGACGCTTCTGGATTTGGTTGCCGCTTGGAAAGCAATGGATAAGGCATATTTATCCAGGCGTAGCTCGCCAAGGGTTATTGGGCAGTCGTAGGAAGGCAAAGTTTTGTAGGAAGTTTCCAACCTGCTCCTTTACATCCTCGTGCCTACTACCCTGTCGCCACTGGGATTGCCTACCTGAGGCTTTTCACCAGTGGCCGCTCTTGGGGTCCGCGACCGCTTATTTGACTGGCATCTTATTCACAGCTAACCTACATATATCTGGAGGTCTTTTCACTATCCGCCACCCGTGGACGCGCCCTATTTCGGTTAGAGCTCCGGATCGTTGGTAGCACATGTATTTAGTACACCGTACCCCCAAGGGATAGATTTAATTATTCTATTCAGTTTTCCTTCCTTTTGGGTATATTACTAATGTAATAATAAAAACAGACTTTAAGTTCAGTACACGGCAGCAAACCGTAATATTTTGAAAAAATTTAAGATTTGAAATAAATAATATTTACGGAACAGCCAATGAAATTTTTGTTGCGGTATTGTTCTATAATTTCTTTGTATTAAAAATTCCTAAAATATTCTAATGAAATCAGTTTTTTATGGAACATTACGTTGCCGAATCACAGATACCACCGTTTAAAAAAAAAAAAATGAATATTATAAATAATTTTTTATAATATAAACATTATTTATAATATAATTTGTTTACATAATTAATACTTACAATTATGCACTAATTTAATATCACGTTTACGTTTGTTTTCCTCGACTTGGCTTTATTTGTCGAAATACTTAATACAGTCGACTGAATATCATTTCTAGAGGTCTCATTACTTTCGTCACTGGGATCAGCTGTTTTTTATTTCTTCTTCATTATTGCATCTTCCTTGTAACATTCGCTTACACTTACTCGATTGGTTTCTTAGACTTTATGTTCAAATCATTTTTATATTTTTTTTTATTTATGTAACAATTCATTTTCTTTATGGGAACATGCTTACCATGGTTCAACAATAAACGGTCCTCACGTTCAGCTGAAGATTGCCGGTCTATCTGTAACCTATGTGTGTCAGCCGCAATCTAATGAAAGTCAAGAGATTCACTCAATTAAAAGTTCTCTTGCTCTTTGTAAACAACGGGTCTCTCTATGAGTGTAAAAGTAATAATGTGTATAAAAATGAATTCATTTCCAGCAAGGTTATTAAGGTCAGAATTTAATAGAATTTATTATCTGACAAATTTTTAGTTGCGCCAGAAAGTAAAAAAACCTTATCTAGAATTTATATTTATACTAGCTATTATCTACGGCTTCGCCTATGTATTTAATACCCGTTTAAATTATGTATTTTTTTATTTAAAATTTATATATACATTATATTAAACATTTTTTAAATTTTCATTTTATTTTACGTCGCTTTTGTGTTCCCACTTCCTCGATAAAAATCCGCACTGTTCGTTTACATCATTACAAAAAATTATATAAATTACGCACCAAAACCTTTCTCCAGTGTCTATCTATTGATGAAAACCGTAACGAAATCGGTCCAGTAATATCTTTAACCTATTATTAATACTCATTTAAATTTTTAATTTTTTTCTTTCGTAATAGTGACCACTATATTTTCATTAAAGATTTATTTCTTCCTTTGATTTCCTTTCTTTTAGGCTCATAGTACTAAAATAATAATTAAAACAAATTCTAAATACCCTCCATAACTGTAAACTACAATATTTAGTGAGAATCGAAGATTTAAATGTACGTAACATTTCCGCTAACAACTATTAAACGAAGTGTGCTGTTGTAGGACTGATAAATCATTTCTGTGTAACTCGAATTCCTAAAAGATTTCACTGAAATTTATTTTTTTTATATAAAATTATTAATACATGACGTTTCTACTAAATTATGTATCGAAATATTAAAAAAAAAACAAAGAAGTTAACAAATATTATTATTAAAAAATTATTTATGATGTACCGTTTTTTCCGTAATTAATACATACAGTTATGTAATAATTTAACGCTTTGTCTATATGTTATAAAGCTGTTTCCCGTAGCTTCGACTGCAGATTTGTATCTTCTTTGCCTAAATACTTATTAGTGTGAATTGGGTATCACTTTTGGAGGTTTTATTTATTATTTCTTCTTCGCCATTCTATTTTCCTCATATTATTCACTTATTCTATAAAACTGTTCATTTACTTACACATTCGCTTCCTTGGACTTTAAATGTAAATAATTTTTATTTCTTTTTGTTTTTAATTAACAAATTTATGTAAATATTCCTTCTCTGACTGGGAAACATGTCCAACATTGTATCCCATAGTGTACGATTCTCGTGCTCAGATAAAGATTTTCAGCCTCTCTGGGATGTATGTCTGCCGCGATCTAACAATAGTCGAGAGTTTTGCTTAAATAAAAATTTGTAATTTGCAAAGAGTGGCTCTCCCCATCGTCTGGTAAGCAAACTTTTTTATTTTTTCATCTCACTTTCGCTATTTGTCTTTCATTTTTATTATTTCATTCTAAACGCATTATTTTAATGTTTTAAATTTTACCCGTAAAATTATGAATGTTAACGAATTAATTAAATTTATTATCAAGCTAGTAGAGAATATTAATTTTGCTTAGACAAGAAATTTAGAGTTTAAATTTGCCAAGGTAAAATTTTTTATTAAAATCCACTGTATTTTACCTCTATTTTCCCCAACTTATTGACAAAAACCTTATAGGCTCGATAAATTTTTGCATTAAAACCTTCTGCACGAATCAGTTTATTCATTGATGAAAATTAGAACGAAATCGCTTCGGCAGTTCCTGAAATTGGCACGAAAGACAGGCAGATGCATTTTTCAACTTTTATTTATGCATATGTTAAGCACAGTCAAAAAATTTTATTAACAAATTTTTTTTATTTTGTGGAGTGCATTTTATCCCTTTGTTTTCTCCGATTTATGTACAAACATATTTCGGCTAAAGTATACTAAAAATAAATTATGCGCTATAACCTTAGGAATTAGTCTATTCCTGGAGAAAATTGGAACAGAAACTGTTCGTTGATTCCCGAGATTGACGTGCACAGGCAGGCGCAGACAGACAGACACGAAAAACAGACTTATTTTATATATGTAATAGAAATAGATAGATACCAGTTTAAAAGTAAATTTAACTAATGTATTTCAGAGAAATAGAAGTTTATTTTAAATTTGCTTCTGTAATATTTGTTTCGGTTAGATTATTAATACAGGATGGGCCAAAAGAACATCCCGAATTTTAAATGCTCGTCAAATAAAGACTAATATACTTACGGAAATGAAACAAACGTTGAAATACTTCAAAAAGAACGCCATTTATTGTACACTATTAGTTTTGAACAATACTCCGTATGAATAGTCACCATTTTGATTTTTACATTGTTGCAATCTTTCCTCAAAATTATGCATTACTTTTTTAAGAGTTGGTTTTTTAATCGCCGAAATTTCCTTCTGAATGGCCAATTTCATCTCGTCGGTTGTTGCTGGTTTACCCTCGTACACCTTGCTTTTCAAGTAGCCCCATAGGTAAAAATCTGTCGGTGTTAAATCCGGACTGCGCGGCGGCCAAAACAGCTCACAGTTTCGCGAAATCAAGCGGTCCTGAAACTTCTCTCTTAATAACCGCAAAACATCGTTACGAATATGTGGTGTGGCCCCGTCTTGTTGAAACCACGTTTTAGATGATGCAATCCTCTTCCGTCTGAGCTCCGGTAGAAAAAACTCGTTTAACATTTGGATGTAGCGGTCGCCGTTCACTGTAACATTCGCTCCGTCCTCCTCGAAGAAGTAGGGACCGATTATCGCTTTCGCACTGACTGCGCACCATACCGCGATACGAGGGGAGTGCAAGGGTACCGGGTGAACGATTCGAGGGTTCTCAGTAGCATAATACCGCATGTTTTGTTTATTAACGTTACCATTTAAATCGAAATGCGCCTCGTCGCTAAAAAAAACATAATCCAAATCGACGTCTTCTTCCTCCAGCATATCCCAAAAATTTATTACAAAATTCTAACCTTCTTGGCTTATCTGTTGGTATCAATTCTTGGGTTAGTTGTATCTTGTATGGGTGCATATTGAGGTCGTTTCGAATTCTTCTTCTGAGTGAAGTACGGGGAATTTTCAAGGCGGAAGCCTGGCGACGAACGGATCTGCGCGGACTTCGCGACAATGCTACGCGCACTTTTTCGATGTTTGTCGGGGTTCTAGACGATCGACGGCGACCTTGATGGTTGACCGCCACCACACTACCGTATTCTCGGAAGTTTTTTACCCATTTGAGGATACTTTTACGGTCGGGGGGATTGTCATGACGTTTTAAATCAAATTGTTTTTTAAACGCGCGTTGTACCGCGATTACACTTTCACCGTTTTTCACAAAGTACCCGACAACGAAAGAACGTTGTTTACGCGTCCACGACATCATGACTACTAACCAACTATATTTATATTAAACGGCATATTATTTAGCGTCAGATGGCGTTGCAATCGCCACGCTAACTCACAGTGTATGATTTTGACGAGCGTTTGAAATTCGGGATGTTCTTTTGGCCCACCCTATATAAACCCATTTTAAATTTATCATCTAATATCTCGATGTTTATCATTATTCAGTTAATGTTCTCTTCGTTCATTGTAAGGACCTAATTTTTCTATTAATCCAACAAAAAAAAAAAAAAAAAACCGAAAAACTCATCTGCCGCAGTTTAGAAGAAAAACGAATCATAATTCTTTCGACTATCATTTGCGGTGCGACATGATCACACGGTTTTTTTCATTTTTTTCATCAAAACTTAGTGGCGCGTTTCAAGCGCGTCGACGTGTCATGAAAAGACGGCGCCAATGTACATGAAATTGCGTGATGTAGAAATAGTTGGTTAATTCTTCAGTTCGTGCTCGAGTTCTGCGCCTATAAATTCCTTGAATGAGGGACCGTGCGACGTAAATCCAAGTTAAGATCACCATCGAAAACTTCGACTATTTCAACGCTTTGTACGGAATCTACGTTAAAGTGATTGACACGTCTGTGTTGCGGAAAAAGAGGTGTATAGCCTGAGGAAACTTGCGGTTGACGAATTCTCGCAATCCATAAAATGGACCTCGATCATTGCTTTCTCCTCTGGAAGTAAGGGACCTGACCATCACCAATCTTGGTTAGTACAGATGAGAAGGCGACATCAGCTTGCCGCATCACTTGCACGAGCGGGGCTAGTAATGTACCAGACAATTTCGCAGCAGAACTTTTTACTCGATCGCTTGTAAATCTGCGTGTCTGGCAAACGGCCGGTAGTTGACGGAGGTCACTGGTAAACACCATGTCCATACCCGCGAACGGACACCCATGATCATGCATAATGTGTTCGAGTGTCGATAATTTATCTGTCCAGAGAGAGAGCGGATCCGATCATACTGCACTTGTCAACAAAAACGATGCAAACATTTGCGAACGCTGTGCGAAACGCGTTCAATGTTTCCACTTATTGTTAGAGGCTCTTCATCTGTTGCGAGTTCCTGATACGGAAAACTGCGTGTTTTAAATAATACTTTTTTTGCGTTTCCATGGTAACAATTTATGGTAAAATTTCGTGTGACATTTTATGGACGGACAAACTTTTGGAATCACCCCCAGCCATAAGACATATTCTTGTCAAAGGGTAATCATACACAGGGATACTGGGGTTTTCTAAGCAACACTTTTGTTTATTTTTTTTATGCTGTAATTTTCTTATTACATCTTGTATATTCAGAGAGTTTTTTCATTTCTTTTTTAAATAAAGTTATTTCCGTGAAATTGTTTGCTGCAGAGTATTAAGCAAAAAACATTTAGAAAATAATATTTTTAATACTTTTATTGAACTTAATGTAACAGTAGAACGATTAAATGCGTAGAGTTTTAGTCAAATAAAATAGAACAACGATTTATCTTTCATTAAAGTATATTTATCAGTTCTTTGTCGAATACTTGTTTTGTTGCATTTAGTGCGTGCTAATAAAAGCTCGATTCGTATTACATTTTTAAAAGAAATAACACCTTTACGCGTAAAATTAAATGATTTGATTAAAAATAAAATTAATATTCTCGAAGCTAATAAAAATATGGAAAATTTTTAAAATTAAAATTATCTTGGAATAATAATGATACTATAATTGTTATAATTTGAATAAATAAGTTATCTAATGTCTCTCCCTCTCTCTCTCTCTCTCTCTCTTTATTATTAAGTGTATTTTGTTAAAGAAAATATATGTTTTTAATGTGAATGAAAATTTTTAAAGATTATAAAATGAAATTATAATAAGTAAATGGATGAAATTTGTTTTTAAAGCCCTCAAAAAAAAAAAAAAAAAAAAAAAGTAAATTTATTATTAAAATTCATAATCGTTTATTAAAGTAACATGAAACTAAAACCGTAATAACATAACCTTATAACCTAAACTAAGTATAAATATACCTATTGAAACTTTTTCGAAAATACCGCATCGTTGGTCAAAAAAGCGTGTGTATTTTAAGAATATCTGTATTATTTGTTAATATTTTAATTTCGTGTTGTACAAAGCGTTTAATAAGATCTTAATTTAGTGTACCACTGTAAAATCTTGAATGGCAATAGTTAATTTTAATTTCGCCTAATTTATGATTTGTATTTCAGGTAATACATAAAATGCAAGGAGCGAGAAATGTTATACAGGCTTCAATTAACAAGAGAAATAACATATTAGGTGCGTTATGATGATGAATTTTTAACTGTTATTCTGTTAATTAAATTTCACGTTTTATCATTAAATGAATATTATATTCATTACAGTGTTTACGGTTAAAGATGAAATTTGTGCTGGAAGCGCCGGCGAGCAACAACATAATCATTCTGCCGCAGTTAAGTATAAATACTCATTTTATTGCGTCTCCATCAGTCAAGATTGTTACATCAACGATTTGGAAATTGCTTCAGAAAATCAAATAATGGCTCAGTTTTTGTATAAGAAAAAGGATACAAATGATAAGGATAAATTCATAATTTTGACTCATCAGCACTGTACGTAATTAAATTATTAAATTTATAATTTTTGTTTTCTGCAAAATTATTAAGTAATAACGTATGAATGTTTTTACGTGAAATATCCAATTTTACTATCTGTTTAAGAATAATAATTAGTATTATAAATATTGTTTTTATATAGTTTATAGATTATGTCTATGAAATTTGGTGAGATCCCACAAAAAGTAATAAAAGTAGAAACACTTTGTTCTTTATATCATATATATATATAAACTCGGCCATTTTAGCCTCGCAAGGGGCTGTGCCCCTTGACCACTCTTGCTTACATTTCTGTTTCTTTCTCATCTATATTTTGTGTAAAATGATCGAAATTTACAACGTAATTCTAAATCGGTTCATATGAATACAATAACATAATCACAAAAATCCTATAAAATATAACAAACGTTACATAAAATTGGGACATTTTTAGCCTAAGAATTACGTTGTAATTAATACATATTTATTTATGAAACAGTAAATTGTCTTTTTATACGGTTAACCCAGAGTAGTAGAAAACTGCTATAATTTTTCTTATTGATTTTCGAAATTATCTTCCAACCCAAATTATTTAATAAATTTAAATTAAAAAGTGAAATTTAACTTTTTGGAAAGCGTCTTTTAAAAATGCCACTATAAATAAAACGCTTTGAAAAATTTTAGAAATATAGAATATTTTTTCCAAATAAAATTAAAATAATTATATTTATAATTTCTTGAATTTTTAACTAGAGATATTATTTCTATAAAAAATACTCTTCATGCAGAGATGGTTAATTTATTGTTGCAAATTTGATAGTACACAAAAATATATGATTTAAAATTAATAAAGTATCACAACTGTATTTGCTATGTTAGAATATCACTAACGTCAATGCGCAAAAACTTATAACACAGATGATATAAAAATTAAAAAACTATTGCGAAAAAAATTTAATACATGCAAATATTAAATATACTTTTCTGAAATAGGATATTTTTGACTCATCTGCCATTTTTTTTCTATTTTTTTTTTTTTTTGTATTTGTACCGGGCCACCCCAAAAAAATTTTCAGCGATGCCAAAAATTTATAGAAATATTCGACTAGTGATAATCCGCTCATTATTCCTGAAAAACCATTACACGATCGACATGTGACAGTATTGACCGGTATTGCAGTATGGGGGATAGTCGGACCTTTCTTCTTCAATGGTAACATCAACGCGGAGTGGTAAGTGAACACGATTGAAACATTTTTACTGCCCTCTCTACGCGCCAAGCGTAAACTACGCTTCCATGGTTTCAGCAGGATGGCGCCACCTGTCACAGGGTAACATGAACGATGGAATTGTTGCGCTGAACATTCGGTACGCGCATCATCTCTTAAAATTCCGCTCTCGTATAGCCACCCTGCTCCACTGACCTAACAGTACTTGGCTTCTTCCTATGGCACAATTTGGACGATTTAGAGGACTGAATTCAAGCCGAAATGTCACAAATTTCAAAATTGATACTGAAGAATGTGTACAATAATTGGTTGTTAAATTAAAATCGTGTTTAGTCGCAAATTGAAAACATTTGGCTGATGTAAGTTTTTCATAAAAAAATTGAAGAATTAAACTTTATTTTCACATGCAATTTTTTATTTTTTTCGATTTTTTAAACCAAATTTATGGAGGTTTGAAATTTTTGAAACTTTTTGGATGGCTCGTTACTGTAAAAGACGAAGTGAGGAAATACTTATTTTACCGATTAAAACATATTTCTGTTTGAGTTGTTACAAAAAAAAAAAAAAAAAAAGAAAGAAAGAAAGAAAGAAAAAAAACAACGTGTCTTTTTAGTTACACCATTAGTATTTAGACGTGCATTTTTGCAGGAATAAGAGTGTTCAAAAATTATACGACAGCATTTGCTTTATATTCATTATAATTTGATATTAAATTAAAAACAAGATCGACATATTAATTTAATCATATTCTTTAAATAATGCGTTAATTTTAGTAGATACTTTTTCCGCTTCATTTCGCTAGAATATACACATTTATATTCGATTTACTGAAATTCCTTTCCATTACGATGAAATTATCATTCAGTCTCTTCAGTATCGCATCAATTCCAAGCAAACTGTAATAACCAGTGTGCCTTTTGTAAATTAATTCCACACTTTTATTGTTCGCCCGTGATTTGCTCGCAGTCATTCTTTTTGCAAAAGAATCGGTAGTTTTAATTTCGACACAAAATTTTGTACTACGCTTGTTGGATAATTATTTATTTTAATTACGTATTAATTTAAAAATTAAACTATGTTTCAATTGATGGTTGACTTCAAAAAATAATAATTTTGTATGTTTGTTTATACCGTTGTGATTAAATTAGGTTAGCTTATTAACTTGTAAAACGCTTATACCTAAAATCAAACTAATAAGGATTTGCTTTTGCTGGCGATAATTAAAAAATCTACATAATATCAGTTGTTGAATGAATTTACTAAGACGGTTGCTTAGTGAAGTGTTATATATGACTGATGCCTAAAATGTTTTTGTGAATTTTTGGTAATAGGCGTGAAGTAAATTTTAAATTACCCGAGAATTTTGATTTCCCGTGTTAAAAATTATAGGCGGGTTTTGTATTTCATCTTTTGTTTTCGTTACCTACTATTTTTTCTCTAATCATTTTAGATTTGTTTTTCATTCCAATTTTCGACATGCACACTTTTTTAGAATAGAATTCCCTGTTTTCCTTGTAATAAGCGATGGAAGAAATTAGATATAGAGCTCTTTTCAGTTAATGTTTGGCTGTATGGCATGGTGTAATGTTAAAAACGTGTTCTTTGCTGGAACATTTCTTAAAGATTACAAGTTTGTAATTACCATCCGTCTGTTCGGTCGGCGGCGTCGTATATGCAATGATGACTTTCATCTTAAAATAATTAGAATTGTCCATGTAATATCTGTAACGTTAGCGCCATGGATACACAAACATTTTATCGGAAATGGAAATCCTATTTACTGATGTGATTGTAACAGTAAATACGTAATGTTATAAATACAATTATATCAGTGGCAGTTAATAAAAAATTAAAAAATGAACAACTTGGAATGTAAATGATATGTGACATGTTAATATGGTATTTGAGAAATTCGAATGAATCTATCACAAAACAATATTAACCTCTTGTTAGTGTGTGAAACTAATTTTGCTGATTTACATATTTTCTAGTATATAATTATTATTACATAAAAACCATTCTGATGGCACATCTTATGGCGCCTGAGATGTTATAATCAAAAATATCGTTAAACAATGAAATGGACAAATACGAGCATGGTAAAATATTGCCATTTCGCCTATTTATTTGCCAGAGTTATGATTTCGTTAACGAATCAAATTAATTGACCTTTTCTTGAACATTTAACTACTTGACCAGCTGAACTAAGATAAAGGTAATGGAACTATTGAACAAATTCATCGTGTTGCAATGCCATAGAATTGTTCTTTGAAACTGAACAAATATGTGATATGCAATATTCCTTAATGTCGGTCAAATCTTCGATAAGGTTAGATTAATCCACAAGCGTTAATGTTATCGTCCAACTCAACTTTTTTAAATCCTAAAATCGCGCACTTTACCTTACGGCTGATGTTCCTCAGGGAAACTTTTTTGGTTTGGTACTCAAACTTTGGAACAGTTACTTTCGCTGATAATGTAGTCGGTTTGTGCGTCGATTCAAACACGACTAGTGTAAACAAATTACTTCAAATGGCATTGATGAACTTTTAACATGGTTTTATGCATAGTATCATCCAAGTCGTCTTATGTCACTTTAACCATGAAGTAGCTCCGTAGTATTGGCGATCTAGTTATGAATAATACTTGTAATCTTTATTCCAGCCAGATATGGTGTTAAATATTTAGACTTTATCTTGACAGAGGGCTAACGTGGCGGAAGCGTATCACAACTAAACGTAAACAGAGTTAGATTTTGAAAGCCCTAGGGGGAAGGTTATATTGCTGTTATTGGGAAATACATCACAAGTATTAATTAAACTTTATTAAATAAATCGATTCTAATTTGGACGTATCGGTTTTTGGGGTTGCGTAAAAAACAAGTTAGATTACGATGATCCAACGATTTCAACATATTCCGTATGACTGTTGATGCGTCGTGGTACGTCTCAGTCGAACAGTGCATCAAGATGTACGGATTGCTGCGGTTAACGAGGGGTATCTAGATCTGAGAAGTGCACGCGCATGGCTGCAAACTTGAAAATTGTAACAACTATAAATTAAGCAGGATTAAAGTTATCGATGATATATCAAATCTTTTATCAATTAATATAGGCTGCTTCCTCGAAATAAAAATATATGCAACAATAAATTTACTAGATAGCTCCGCTGAGAAAAAAACGAAAAATTATTTTAAAAATAGAATAATTTAATTTTAGCTTTCATATTTCATTGTTGGTTGGTAGAATTAGCTTAAAAAATTAAAATAAAGAAGTTTTTCAACTAAACAAAAATTTCTGTGTTTTCGATATTTTTTAAAACTAAAATTTAGATGCAACACCAGGCAATCTGATATTGAGATCTTATCTATATAAATTTGATATAAAGGTTGAAACATAAGTAAAATCTATTTTCATCTCGTTTAATATTAATGCTTTTATTATTATATAAGATCACTCTGTTATCATCTTGTTAGTAATGAAATTGGCTTTTTAAGCTATAATTTTAGTATTTTTATTATTCTCGAACGCAATTTTAAGATAATTATACATAATTATTGAAAACTTTGGTACAAAATTAATTTTCTCTTTTTATTACCGTATAATGAGTGATATTTTATTACAGCAATCGTTTTGTACGAAATTTCACAACAGAGAACAAGTATTTCAGTAAGTTAATTTGTCACCATCGTCATTATTGTACAATTATACGAGCTTAAAATGCTTTCAAGTTAAAAAGACACAGCTCTTGTAACATTTATTTTTGGCTTGCTTTATTTAAGTGATTTTTACAGTTTAATAATTAAATTTAAAATGAAAATATTGCTTACATATGCATATAAAATCCTATTTATTTATTTTTACATAAGTCAAGTGTATTTACATATGTACGAGATGTACAAATAAATTGTGCTTCGCAAATAGCTTCATGTAGTGTTTTATAGGAGGCTTAAAATATTTACCTCTGCGCACGCAACTTCGTTTTAATTATTAACTATCTTGTTTAATTAGATCGTTGTAAAATTTACAACCTTTCGTATTAACAAAATTCTCCTTAATTAATATACCAATGTTTGTACATTACTTATATCGGAAAACATAATTATCCACAAATAATTTTTATACAAAAGTGTTCAATTGCAGTTTTGACTTGCGCACTGAGAATTCTATATGTATTTATTTCTAGCCTTTTTGGTGTATATATCGCGCCAAAAAAAAAAAAAAAAAAAAAAATAAAAAAAAGCTTGGTTTTTAAATGCTTCAAATAAGTATTTCTAAAATGTAAGGCGGGATTTCGTATCGTTTCGCCTCTCTCCCCTAAAGTACAATAATTAAATGTCGCAGAAATTTGAATAATTTTTATTAAATGTTTTATAACTCGGAGAAATTTCGATTTTTTTTCCCCCCAAGAGATCGGTGAACAAGATAGGAGCTATATTTATATTTTATCGGGTACGGAACCAAGGAATACTACCAGAACAGGAACAACCGAGAGATTAGAGACTGAGAAAGAAGATAGGAGGCGTTGTAAAGAGTAGAAAGACCGAGTTTTAAAAGTTGAGAATAAAGTGTAAATCACACTTACGGGATAATAAACAGCAGGAGTATTTGATAGAAACGTTTAGGATGCAATGCGCAAAAGGGAGATGTAACGGAGGAAAAGCGGTCTGGAGAAGAAGGGAGGAAATTATGTGGGAAACGAAGGCGAGATAGTTTACTAACTATGGACCAATGAAAATGAAAGAACTAATAGAACCAAGGATGAAAAGGAGGAATGCGAGCAAGAAATACAAGGGATTAGAATTAGCGAAAAGCGAAACTTAAAGACAGTGTCGTTAAGTCGACGGGATTTAGATAGAAGAAGAATATTGTGTGATGGAATCCTGTTAATAAAACGCTCAATAGAAGTTGCAGAGCTGACAAGGAGGTCAACCGTTACGTTTCCATCAATGCCTAAATGTCCGCGAACCAGAAAGTTAATCTGGGTAAACGTTGAAGAGGATAGATCATGGAGAAGATAACGAATAGAAAGGGTGAAGACATCGGCGAAAGAAGAAAGAGAAGGTGAAGATAACGCTAGAAAACATCTGAAACAATGGAGAATTTGAAAGTACCTTCAGAGGAGAAAATATAAATAACAGTTTGTATGATGGCAATAGAGTCGGTAGTAACGACAGAACCAAAAGAAGGTAGCTTAAAGGACTGAGAATGGCCGAATTGAGGTCACAAGGATAAGTCCTCAACACCATCAGGGCCTTTCGAACCGATAGTAAAAAGATTAAAAACTGATCGCAAAATAGGGAATTTATTGTATTATTAAACTACATACTGATGATATGAGAAGGAGAGGATTTGAGTAGTATGGCATGAAGTTGATATTTGAAGGCTTTAACAATTTCAGTTCGACGTATAAAACGAATGAAAGCTTCTTTTTATAGGAAATAATAAAAGAGAGAAATTTGAAAAATTTGAAAAATATGAGATAGAATTGGAGGAAAACGCCAGTGACGTAGAACAAAAGAATAAGACGCACTAATATTTTTTGTACTTAAAATTTTCATACACTGTTTTCAGAATATTTCTAGAATGACGCAAACGAGAAATATTTTTTGTTCGTAGATTAGAAGTTTTATTCTTCTCCTTATATAGAATTTAAACTCTCCACTATTGGGAAAAAACTGGTGATTAGTTATGAAGCTAAAATAGTCTATCTTGGACAATATTTTTTTCTCCCTAATCAGTTAATTTGACAGCAGAACATACTTATTGTGTAATATTAACTTAAACAAACGACATAAACTTTAAAACACAATATAATTAATATTTTATAAATCACCGACTAGTTTCGGAACTTAATTCATATTCATAGTGTAATACAAACAAAAATTTTTTGATTTTTATGTTTGTATTACACTACAAATATGGATGAAGTTTCAAAACTAGTCGGTGGTTTATACAATTTTAATTGTATTGTGTTTTAAAGTTTCTGTTGTTTATTTAAGTATATTTAATCAGCTCATTTTCCTTCCTTTGTCTCGTTCTCTACCTTATTTTCCCGTACTTATTGAGATCCCATTTGTTATATTTGTTTCTAGGAAACTGTTGTTTGCCCTATCTGACCTAATCCCATTTGTTCTCTTCGATAGCCAGTATCACGGTAATTAGTCTCTTAACGTAATATTATTCAGTATCAAGGTAGCGGCATGTCCGCACCGAGTCAAACTGTACACGGTAGTATGTTGGCCGTGTGTCAATGCCATTTCTTAGAAACCACACAATGCGCACGTTATCCGTGCTTTTTCGGTTTGTGATCTTTAGTCGGTAACCAGAAGTATTTTGAGTAGTAATGTCTCCTTTTTATCATTTCGTTCAAGTGGCGTTGCGAAGTGAATTAAGGGATGTATTTTATCTCTCCTGCCCGTTCAATATTTTATTAATATGTTTACATTTAATTTTCTGTTCTCTTTACATGTGGTTTCTGCTTTTTGTTCTTTCTCACTTATTGGTTTATGCGGTATTCTTGGTGTTCATTACACCGCCACCCGATTTATTAGGCATTTCACTTTTTTATCGCCATTAATTTTCTTGTTATTATTATTTTAAAAATTTTCATTAGGTTCAAGTATTTCTCTGTTTTCCAACGTTCATTGTTTAATCTTATAAATGAAGTTTTGTAATTCGTTCCGATTTTAGTCATCTATCATTAAAATGTTTTATTCATATATATATATATATATATGTGTGTGTGTGTGAGCGCGTGTGTTTGTATGCATTTTTGTATTTCTAGGAGTTTTAGTAAAATTATTGCTTAACAAAAAGTATCATTCGATCGATATTAACTTACTCCGTCCGGTATAGAGTTCGATTTCAAACTACAATTTTTAAACACTTTAGCTACTGTAAATAGGTGTTGTATTTATAATTTTCCCCGTTTCACTAAAATTGATAACATGTATAATTAGCTATTGTTAGTTCATTTAAAAGATTTTATACACATTACAGCAAAAAAAAAAAAAAAAAAAAAATGTTGGATCGGTATTTCTACAGTAGCAGTATACATATCAGAAATATGGTCAATTGCGATTCTGAGCAACCAATCCTGATGTATACTAAATATAAATATCATCGGATTAATCATAATATACTGGTTCTGAAAGCTCGTTTTTGTAATGTTATTTATAAGTATAATTTCTCTGTAATTCTAATTATTTGGGTTTTTGTATTTTATTTTTCCTATTGCAGCGTATTTCGTACATCTTTAATAATATTTAAATGTAATGTGGTTAATTCTCGTTCGATTAATATGCATTTTATACAACTCTTTGTATGTATAATCAATTTTTAATGAATGTACGTTCTTTCATTCTTTCCATTTTTTCATTCAGTATGATTTAAACAGATTTTGATCTCGCATTCTACGTTTACCTTTACTAATATTTTTTTTGATAAGACGAATAAGTGCTTCTAATTTTAACTTTATAAAATACCATGATTGTGGGATTATATTCCCGAAACATGTCGGTGTTTTAGTTTTAAATTTTTAAATTTATATATTTTTCGAATAAAAAGTTGTTTGTTCCATTTCCTTTAATATTGAATTTTCGGAAAAATGAAAAAGAAAAATGATTGATATAAAATCTTATGACAACACGTACACACTTCATCTCTATTCAGATTATTTCATTGTTCTAATCCTTTATCATTATAATTCTATATATATATTTTTTTTTTTTCATTCTTTCAAATAAAAATCCAAATACTTAAGTTCATTTTGAGAAGTACTTTTTTTTTTTTTTTTTTTTTTTTCTAAGTGAAAATAGGTTATTTATCTCTGCTTCAGTCCTAATAATTAGAAAATTGGGAGGATTTAGACCAGGAAAACCGGGAATAAACCGGGAATTTAAAAATTATATTTGAGTGCCACCATGGATGGTTGTAAGCATGTTCACATTTCATTCTACAATTGTTGAATTGTGCCGTTATTTAATTATGAAACATTTCATTTTTATAACTTAGGTTATATGAATGCATAATATGATTCTTTAAAATTTTATTATACTTCCACAAACTGAAGCGCGCGAGGATGGTTATTATAATAAGTATGAAAATTTCAGATTTTTTATGTTTATAGGAGGATAGCGCATATACGATTACGTTGTTGAACGTTCTAACGAAATCATTCAGTTGGGCTCAGTGGGATGCCGAACATCAATGTCTGTTTTATATTCATTACCGAGAAGTTCAGCATACAGCCATTGAAGAAGAAGAGAAAAAGGAAACCTTATTAAAATCTCAAAATCAGTCGCATATTCCGACTTTAACTTCTTTTCAGTTTCATGATGATATGCCACACGAAACAGTAGTAAGTTACTCGTTCAAAAATAGTTTTATATCGAACACGCGCTAAAATTTTATAAATTTCTTCTTACTTTTTTAGTAATTTGTTTTCGAAAGGTAAGAAAACTTTAAAATGAGTATATTAGGTTTTTGTTCAGATCTTTAAACCGTAAATTCTTTTCTTTTTTTTTTCATTGTTGAGAATATGAACGTTGGAATAAAACGTAATTTATTCTTTGTAATATGCAGTGTTTATGTTCTTCACCGATTAGCTTATTAATTCCTGTAAACTGTACATATTCAGAAGAAACGAATTTGTTAACGAAATCTTAAAAAAAATGTCTTTTTGGATAAAAAAAAATCAATATTTTGATTAATTTTCATTTGAACGACAATTTGTTATTTACCTTGCTTAAATTTCACAGAATGTTTCCGGAAAGCGATTAAATCTAAAAATCTCGCGCTTTATCTGAGGAAGCCAGTGAAATCTTTAACAGGTTAGACACCCACTGGGATTGTTATCGCAAAGTCAAAAATAAAATAAAATTTCTGATAAAAGAAAGTATTTAAAATGAAGCGTGTCATTTATACTTTTTGAAAGTATTTACACTTGAAAGACGTTATTTAACGGAAGTAAATAATTTTTATTTTTTACTGAAATTTTATTTGCGTAGTAAGGTTTGTGGAAGTTCTCGTACAAATCTGTTGACCGAGAAAACAGGAACTTTAGGACCAGAAATAAATCGGAAATTTCAAATTATATTTAGGTAACCATCCTATTTAAGTTACTGGTTCTATTATCGAAAATTCAAAGAATAATCACAGCTCTGGCTCAATAGTTCCTACTGTTCCGGCGAGTTTAAAAGAAATCGATCTAATTATAATTTTTTATGCCAATGATATTTATGTTGAACGGGAAAATTACCATTTTTAATACGTAGTTACTCGTTTATTGAACGATATAAGGCTGATAGCGGTTAAACGAAATCGAAAGCAAGGACTTTCAGTGAAGCTCCTTTTTTCTTTCGGTAGTTTTAAATTAATAAGAAAAGCTAAAATAGTACGGCGATGATTACAAGAGCGGCTATTTTTGAATGAATTTCGTTAAACATATCATATATGTATACTCATAAGAGACTGTAATATACAAAATCTAGAGCCCGGAAGTTATATTAGGCGTGAACCGGCGAGTTTTGAGCCCTTAGTAATCAAAACTGTCGAGAAAGAAAAAAAATTCTACAAAAACCGATAAAAAAATGCTTGTACTAGTCAGTGTTGTTAAGTGGATTACAAAGAAAAATGTCAGAAAGATATTTTAATTCCAGATTTCGTACAACAATTAATTCCAAACATGCATAAATATCAAACGACAGTCGACAAATAAAGTAACATAATGTCAGAAAGACATACAGTACACCATGTAGTTGTTCTCTGATTCGATCCTTGTTTCGGAGAAAATCATGTAGTCCGTTCAGGCCCAGAATAAAAAGTTTGTGATCCGTCGAACTCTAAGTAATACAGTGTTGGAAAATAGAAAATGATCGGGCGATAATATTATTGCACCAGTTCCTTGCAAGCCTTTAGTAGGGATATAATCAATGTCTTAAATGTTACGACGGTTCCTGGCGAGAGTAAAATATGTTGTTAATTTTGAATTTCTGCGTTTTTGTAAATAATAAGTATACAATTTAAACAAACAACAAGATTTTATTTGCGTTGTCGCTGAAGATTGAAAAAGATAAATCCGATTATGGTGGTGATACACACTAACCGTTTTTGAATTTCTAAGGCATGCAGAGAAAATCGGATAGTTCATTAAATTTTTACGCTTTGTTTTGTAAAAATATATGAATATTATGATTTATTGTAAAAATAAAAATAAAAAAATAGGTCACTATATAACATACCCTCACCCTAATAGGGGAAAAAAAATAAAAATAAATTTTCATATCTTCAAATTTTACCAAAATTTTTCTGATTTGCCTGTAAGTGCCTTTTAGCTTTACGCAATGAATTACTGTTAATAACATCTCTTTTTTTATGCAATTAAATAAACTCGGTGTTTTATTTTTATTAATTTAATGAAATAATGAAAATTTATGTTGTCCGCCACAGTTAAATTTACCATTGAATTTACCCCAGTTAACGGACAAATCATCGTGCATGAGACTGCATTACAATTACACCGATATACCAGTTCCACTGCGTGTCTTTGATTCGACGATGGATGTTCTTATTTTGGTTAGATCAACCGGCGTGTTTTGCGTATGCTGCTATTATATATTTCAAGTAAGTATCGCATCTTAAAGATAAATTATGAAACAATATTATTGATTAATTAAAATGTTTTGAAAAAAAAATACAATATAGGAAAATTTGTTATTAAATTATTAAAATATGTTCTGCGTTTTTTTTTGGTTTCTATTTTTGGATTTTTAATTTTATTTTTTCTGGTTTTTTATGATATAGCAAACAAAAGTACCAATTAGTATTCGTAAAGACGTGATCGAAGCGAACGAAAGGGGAAAGACTGGTGAATTTATCGGTAACAGAGTAAATTTCGCCTATTCAGTGATATTATTACATCACGGTAGTGTAATCAATTGCACGTTTAATGCTATTCCGTTAAACGTTGCACGAAAAATCAGTCCAGTTTTTTGCTTATATAAAGGTACATACGACAGTCAGTCGTTTAAGTGAAATATTTTGTTTTTATTGTAACATAAAATTTTTTTAAAGTATAAAATTAATATAGTCCGCTAATTTTATAATAGTTTATCTAAATTATTTTTATTTAAGTTGCTTAAAATACGCCCCTAAAAATGGGCTTTCGATGAAACCATCGTTACATATATAATCAAAATATGGATAATGATTTAATTTCACAATAAAAAGTGTATACCAGAAGAAAGTAGAATTATTCCATCAAGAGGAAGAACCTATCCCCTTTATAATATTACGAAAATACGACATTACAAAATTCATAAATTCAAAAACTTAAACACGAAAATAATATTAAAATAAATCAACTATGCAAACTATTAAATATATTATCAGAATATATTAAACAATTACGTACCACCAAACAAAAAAATGATCGCGAATAGAAATAAAAAAATAAATTATGAATTACAATATTAAAAACAATAAATAATCGTGTTACCTCTACCGAATATATATTTATATATATGCGAGTATATAAAGTGTAGTTATTAATGGATATGTGTCAGATATGTGTGAAGGTATATATATATATTAGGTAGACCCATTTATTTAACAAAAAAAAACTTGAACACATTTTTTGCTGTTTAAGTGAAAAATCATTTAATTTGGTTTAAGGGGATTTGATTACGTAACTTTCTGAAGATTAAATTGCGCAAGTAGTCATCCTGAGCTTGATGTGCCCGTTTTTCGGCATTTTCCATCGTATTTGCCAATGCTTCAGCCAATATGGCGACTATTTCCTAGCAGATTGTGGCTTTAAATTCGTCTACATCTTTAGTTTGTTGATATAAACCTTTGACTTCAAATAGCCTCAAACGAAAAAATCTGGCAGTGTCAAATCAGGCGAACGCGGAGGCCAGTCAAAATTACCTTTTTTTTTGATATCAAGCGACCGTGGAACAATGGCTTCAAAAAATCGATTGTGACACGAGCTGTATGAGGTGGTGCGCCATCATGTTGAAACCGGAAGTGCTCCATACCATTTTCTCGAACAATCGGCATTAAAAAAGCGGTTATCATAGCCCAACAACGCACCTGATTGATGATTGTTGCTTTGCCACTGTTGAACCTGATGTTTGCGGTGATTGTTCAACACTGGCTTCTGCGGCCGCGATATTTTCATCGGATTGTCTCGGTCGCTTTTTATTTGGATACCTGGGATTAGCGACAGTACCAAAAGACAAAAATCTTTCGTGCAAACGCTTTATTGTGTTCCTTGAAAGTGCACTTTTCACTTCATTTTTTTTTCCTCCATGCATGTTGAGTTTTCATTATTGAGAAGTTATTTTAAATGTACAGCTTAAACAATTTCAGTGCGTTCGATGGGTGTGTACGGATCCGTATCAAAAATCTCCTAAGAGTGACGTTTCAAAAACGTGCTATAGTTAGTCATTCTCACATTCCTTGTCAAAGTTACAGTGTTTGCCAGATGGGTCCATCTAATACGGCCAACCCTATAGATACGTATGAGGCAGTATATTATATTTATACAGGTACCTATATTGTGTATAGATGTATATTTTTATTAAATACGAGAGTTATGCAGTATATATGTACATTAAGTGTATTAGAAAATTTATTTATAAAAGAATAATCAGATTAGCAATGGGCCATTTTTCATTATTCATTACGATCTAGAAAATGTATAGAAAATTTTTTCTAACCGAACAATATAAATAGCAATCGAATTTTAAACATATAAGGTTTTAAAATAGAAAGAACGGGGATTGAATTGATTTTAAAAGTGAAAACAAATGTCAAAAATTTACAGACAGGTCATAAATAAAAAATTTAATAATCTTATATACGGTGAATTATAAAATTAGGTAAGTGGCATGGATATTTACTTATTTATAAATATTAAAATCTGATACTGATCGAATTGACTTTTCGACTAAATTTAGGTAATATTCTTTTTAGACTTGGAAATGAGCTAGTTACCGTTACGTACTCAATTAAGCGACGGGGTTTCTCCCAAGTTAATCCAAATACACACCCCTTTGCTGTGTATTGATAGTATTTAAATTTTTTTTATTTTTTTTTTTGGCGGAGACACTCGCCAACTATGAATATTAAGCCAACGCAAGAAGATATTAATTTACAGAATTGGAATTCGAATTGTCGTTTAACCAACTACACGTCGGTAGCCGGCTTATTAAAATTTCACATTTACGCCGAGTTAAAATTTAACGAGCCCCTCCCCCACTTCTAAAAAACAGGAACGATAATTCGGAATATTTTCCGTCTCTTGTTATGACCGTTAAATGTGCATGCTTTTCTAAGATTTCTTTTTCTAAAAGCTCGATTTAACAAACTCAATTTTTATAACGAGTTATATGTATTTTTTAAAGTAATTACCGTTCTTTTTTACAAAAAAACATATTTAATGCAGTTTTCTTGAGTTAAAGATAAACAAAAAGTCAACATAGTTGTATTAGTTGAAAACAAGTGCACTATTACGTTGTAATTTTTTTTTTTTATATTCAGAAAATTCGACGTATGGGAGAGCCGTAGCAGTTATTGACGGGTATTTTTTTAACATCTAAATTCTAACACCTGAGCCATGTGAAAAATTTTAAATAACTTAAAGAAAAAATTAAGGTCTTAGTCATTTCTGCCTTACTCATGTTTAATCTATTTGAATGTATTTGATTATATTGCCGATTGCTTAATGAAAACTTTATTGAATTGTGACGGAAGAGTTAAGAACAGACAGGTCGATATAATATTGCGAATAATATTTAAATTCCTAAATATAATTTCTTTATTATCTAACAATTTATTACAATACCTGTATTAGATAATTAATCGTTATTTACAATAATTTCCGTATAATAATTATTAAATATAAACAGAAGTGTATGATTGTACTTATAATTTAATTAATGTATAACGTTCATTTTTATTATTAATTTTATATGCAAACTTAATTTAGTTGGCGCTTTTAACATTATTTTAACATTATTTTAACATTATTTTAACATTATTTTAGGTATACTACCTTACTTTAAGTCTATTTTTCTAGTGATTTATTTCTATAAGTATTAATCTACATTTTACTGCCTGATTTTATGCATCAAAATTACCATTATAGTATCCCTTTTTATTTTATTTTTATTTCATTATTAGTTTTATTATTATCATTGTTACTGTTACAACTACTAGTGTTATTATTATATTTATATTTTGTATTACTATGATTATTATTATTTTTACTGATATTGTTATCATTGTTACTATTTCATATACATAATCATTAGCTTTTAGTTTGTATATTATTATTGAAGCTTGCTACCACTAGTATGGGATCGAGGAATGCGTGTGTTTATGGTAGATTTTATTTTAAGATGTTATTTTTAAATTTTTCACTGTTCAATAAGTTAAATAAATTCGATTATCCAAGGTTATTTGTAAACATGGGCTATAAGTGAGTGCCAAATTTATTTTGTTTTGTTTTGATTTTGTATATATCATATATATTAATATTATTATATTTCCGTTTATACTGGTACAAAACAAAAGCCCATGTACGATTATTTTTAATATGCATACTGCAGTTTAGTTTCTATAAAAAATTTTTCCACTCATTGTCGAACACAAATGATTACTGTAAACGTAGACTATAAAAAAACAGTCAATGATAGTTTTTAGTACTCAGCTTAAGAATAGTCCATGTATATCTATCATTATTTCCGCAACTCGCGCTTATTGAGCGCATTCGCGGCTTTAATTATTAATTTATATACAAAAGTGCCATTGTACATATTCTGAAATATATGGTATGATATGATATGATAATTCCGGGTTCTAAATAATCTCAGGAATGTTTCATTTATTACAGATCAACATTTAATGGTTTACGCGGATGGGATATTCGTTCATTTATTGGATGTAGGCATTATGCATGAACCGTGCTGTCATGTACTTTTACCGCATTCTCTAGTCACTAAAAATAACGACCGAATTTTAAGCGAAAAATTTCTCGTTCCAGTACCCGGTAAAGTGTCTAAACTGATAAATGTAACTAGTTTAGAAATAGTAGAATTATCGTTTTGCAAAGAACAATTAATTGAAACGTTCACCGATGAAAAAACGACTGTTATAAATAAGCTATCCATTCTACATTATTTATTAGTACACTCCGGAGAAAACGATGTCCTTTGTCCGGTAAGTAATCTAACGAAAAAGTAATCTCGATCATATTTTTATCTCATTCGCTATATGCTACAATCGGGTTTTGTTACTATTTTCAGGTAATGACATCGATAGTGGAAAATTTATCCGATGTGAACGTTTCAAGATTTCTGAAAGAAATTCTGGTCGCCAACTGTTATTCATTACTTAATCGGCAGTTGTCATTAGATGCAGTTCCTTTACTGGCATTGATGCCGTTGTCTACACTAATGTTTAATGCTAAATATGAGAGTAAGGTATAATTTACCATTTCTGATTTTTCAATGCTAATTTTAGAAATAATAATAATAATAATAATAATAATAATTTATTGCAAGAATATTTAACAGCTTTCTGGAAAATGCACAGAATATCCCGGAATTCCTTTCAGAAGGTATTAAACTAGGCGCCCGGATATGTGTAGGCCGATTACATGTCTGTGTACATTATATAAAGTTTCGATGTTATGTAGTAAGTAAAATACAACGGTACTCAGAGGAACAAAAATGGTGTCGTGCCAGAATTTATGGGTGTAAAGAACAGTTATTAACAAACTAAGTAATAATGACACAAACTTTGAAAAAAAAAAATAACATAAATACGGCCAGATTGATTGTGAAAATGTGTACGATTCTGTTCCGCATACTTGGCTAATCGAGGTGTTAAAATTATCTAAAATAGATGGCATAACAATTAAAATGCTAAGGAACATTATGCCTAAAAATAAAAAACAACATTGGTTATCAAAGCAGATGATCACAAGATGCAATAAAAATTAAAATAAAAAAATATATTTACCAAGGGCAGACAGTGTGGATCCCCGGGAAAACAGGGGGACCTCGATACTTTTCAGTATAAAGAGAAAAAAAAGAGGAAACGGAGACTGATATATTCAGAAAATCTAAAAATAATCCAAGTAAAAAAATCGAGAGAGTATTTTTATAAAACGAACTATCTGTGTTGTACGAAACAATAATAGAATTAGATAAAGATACCACCCTATTCAATTTAAATAATGAGCAGGCTAAAATATGTCAAATAAATTTGAAAGGCCAATGGAAATCTAAAGCATTGCGTGGGAAACATTTTTAAAAGAGTTGTCAGAGGAATACATAGGTAGGCGCGTATCAAATAGGTGGCTAAAGAACAAAGAACTGTTCCCGGAAACAGAAGATTCCCTAATGTCCATATAGGATCAGGTGTTAAGAGCGAACAATTATAATAAATATATAATTAAAGATGCAAAGGCTGCGGGAATGCAGAAGATGTGGTAAGGAAGCTGAAACAATACAACACCTATTGGGAAGATGCGAAAACATAGGGCAATAATTTTACATAAAAAGACATGATGATATAGCTATGCACCAGGAGCTGGCCATTAAGCGTGATTTAACTGAAAAGAGACTGCCATATTATAAATATAAGTCGGAAAAGATCCTTGAAAATAAAGAAAGTAAACTGTGCTGAAATAGAACAATATTAACAAATTAAACAATAACATATAATAGGCCAGATATATGTATATTATTAATAGATAACAAACGCAAACTAAGCCTAATTGTAGATATACTAAGTAGCGAAAACACAGATAACACGTATAAAAAGAAAGTTAAAAAATACGAAAAATGAAAGCAAGAAGTAAAGCAAATAATTAGGGGAATTAAATGTAGTTCCGATGATAACAGGAAGTACCTGTGTAATACTCAAGAAGTTAATTAAAAAATAATTCATCTCCAATTAGTACCTTACAGAAAACAATTGTGTTAAATATCACGACACACATGCGAAAATTCGCAAATGAAATGAAAATTGTTAATGCTTACTAAACTATAGTCGCAATATCAACAAGAGTGCCAGTTGAAAAACTGATTAAATAAAAATAATAATAAAAGTGATTATGTAAAAAAATAAATTTCAAAGTGTAAAATATGGTTACTATTCGTATTAAAATTTCGACTTCAAGTAGACTTAAATTACCGGAACAATTCACCGAATGTAATTAAACCATTTTATTTACATATTTAATATTAATGACAACGTCATTCTTAGTCCTACCCCCGCTACTTTTTCTGTCACAAAAATTTGTCTCAAAATGCGACATACAGCATATAGTCGTCCCTCGTTTTCGAAATGGAAACGTATAATGATGTAGAAATATAAGTATTTCTACATTTATCCGTAAGTAAAGATTTTTTTTTTTTTTTTTTTTTTTTTTTTTTTTTGACGCGCAATTGGAAAGAATGACGTTGGTAATTTTTCTCGTTCTATACGAAGTATAGAAGTGATAGAGTTTAGGGGGTCCGGGGATGTCTCTTTGCGGGGCACGTAAAAACCGAGTTTATATGTGTATTTATATACATATAGATATGTGTACCGATTTACTAATATTCAATAAGAATATGGAATAATAAACAATAATCGTTACAGATGGACAACAAATATGATGTTATATTGGAACAAGAATTGTTATCTGATCCTTCGGTGATGTTGCTGACGCCTAGGCAACGTTTAATACCGTTTCGCAGTGATATATGGATTAAACTATGGGATTTGCTACGAGATCGAAACGTGAATAGTTATAAATTATCTCGTTTTAAAAATTCAACTGTTACAGAAAAATTAGCTCTTTCGTTGACATGTTATCAAGTATGTTTTGGTTGTTGTATTCAATTTTTTCATTACACTTTAATCATATCTTACACTATTTTTTTTACCTCACAAAGCGAATAATTAGAATTTTTATTTCAACGAATAATTTAATAATTCGGAACATAAATTATTTCGATAACACATTAGACGTTCTCTAAACATTTACAGTTTTTATTGTGAGCAAATATTTTTCCGCGATAGAATGCGTAAATATATCTGGAAAGCGTAAAATATGAATATATAAGAAATTATTTCATTTAAAAAGCAATTCCGTTCGCAACTAACACTGTAGGCATTTTCAAACGTTATTTATTCGACTTACTTTGATTAAAACAGCACCATTTTGAAGTTAATAAAAAATTTTACATAGTACATGAAATTTTCTAGCCAGAAGCGTTGTCCCGGTGCACTACGCCACTTTCTCCAGGGGGCCCACATATCGCTTCCACTGGAATGCTGGCGGACTTGGCGAACATGTCTCGTACTAATAAGTCAAGCATCGATCCTTTGCCGTTTGTCGAAATTGAAGCCTCAGCTGCCAGTAAGCAAGAACACGTTATATCCGTTGTAAGTATCGTTAATTGTTTTCTCTTTAATTCATTTTCGTATAATTTATGTAAAATTTTCAGATCCCGAAGAGATAAATGTATAGTTAAAAACACGAAGTGCATGTAAAATTGAAATTTCGTATATTATAGATGTTATTAGGCAATTAAATATGTTCACTAAGGAAGTAGGTTAATAATTCCTTATCTACCGTTCAAAATTGTGAAATATGTAAAAATACAAATAAAAAAAAAAAACATAACATTTAATAACAGTTTAAATTCTTTAAAATAGCGAGCGGACTAATAATTAGGATATATATATATATATATACAAACAATATATAGGTGTAAACATATGTAACGTGTAATGAAAAATTATATCTTTAAAAGAAAAATTAGCGTTTTTAATTAAAATATTTAATCATATTGACAAAGATGTGTTTCTTCATATTTTTAAATTTTATTTTTTACAACACACGATTGTTTAAATATTATAACATAGCGCTATTAAATAAAAAAAAATCTGTTAATTTGTGTATACCGCTGTTAAAACTTTCCGACTAAATGTCACTGAAAAATCATATTCATTGATTTGTAGCTGTATTTACATTCTGTAATTTGAATGGTGTGTCTACATTGTGTTTAATGTACATTATTTCGTGGCTTAATTCCAATCGTTTATACATGTTTTTTTTTCCCCCCCCCTGATAGAATCGCGTGTTTAATACACTACTTAATGGTACATCAGTTCATACCTTTTCTTAAATTACTTCTGACTTACTAAAAATACATTTCTACATTCAAAATATATCGAAAAGACGTAAAGGTAGTTTTTCATTTCAGTATATTTACTTTTAATTACCGTTACATAAAGTGAAATTATAATTAATACGGGGTTATAAGTTATTTTAATTAGTGAAATTGAAGTTCTTCATAAAGCGATTAACGTATCTTCTGATGGCCCTTTCGATACTCTTCTATTCTCATATTCGAACTGATATTATGCGATGTGTTCAACAATTGGCAAAAATTGAAACTGTTTACTCTCGAACGCGGTTCAACATATCTACCCCGCTAAACATTGGTATTTGAGAAATATTTCTAAACTTACCATTTATTGATGAAACCGCTTCTGAATTTAAGACGTCGAAAGAAGGAATATTTCCTTACGAATTTTATGAATGTGCAGTAGGAGGAGTCGTATCATTCCAGTACTGCAGATTTATTCATTTTTCGTATTACGGATTCTGATTAAATGCTTGGAATGCCATATTACTTCGCTCTATTGAAAATATATGTAGATTCTTAATTGCGTAGATTATGCGTGGTTATAATACTGCTGCTCAAATTACTTTTATATTACAAACGTGTTTTTTACCCTAAATTATTGTGGACTACACTGCTAACATGTATTTTGCTTAAATTTTTTCATTCACATAAACAAAAATAATTAAAAATGACTCGCATTCAAAGCCTAAAGAAGCACACGGGTAAATAGACGTTTACAGCTTAGTTGAATGGTGTATGTGAAAAGTAGAAAGAGACCTTCGGAAACGATATCGAATTGATTTGAGTATTTCGGGCCAGGAATGTACAAATTTACACTGTCAAAGCCCCGGAAAAGTTCTATGTAACATAGATGTAGTACTAAAAACTGAAAAAACTGTTAATTATGTGAAAACGTTATATTATAAATAAGATTCTTTTTAAAAATATTTAATTTTTTTCAAAACATTTGACGAAGCAACTTAGTAGTTACATTAATGATATTCAATGGGAAAAATAGATTTCATTACAAAACTTTAGAAATTTAAATTGTAGAATTAAAGAATCCCGTAGTAACAGGAGTTGCAATACATGAAAATCCTAAATCCTTGCAAACTGTTGTGGTTGGTTGTTATGGGTTTTACTTTTTGTTTTAATTATTAGTAGTATGCTCGAGAAAACGAAGTTTTATTTAAATCAAGTTTCGAATGTTCAAACACGAAAAAATTACCGAATTGCTCATCTACTTTAACTCTTACGCCGTTAAAATGTTTTAAGTTAGCTCACAAGCCTCGATATTGTCGAGGGAAATTACGAAGAACCCAAAACGCGCTTCCTACAAAAATACATTATGGCTTACAACAAATCACTATAACCTTTACATTTTCTCTCCTGGTGTAAAATTTTAACTGAATTTATCGGGACACCGATGTTACATTGTGAAAGCATCCGAACAAGTTTCCTCTTAGAAAAATGTTCAAGCTACAAGGAAAATCCAAAAGGTACAGAAATTAATAAAAGTGCTTCTTCCGTTTCAAATTTTATTAGATCACGGCGTATCTTATTTTTTTTCTGAAGATGCGCGACAATTTGCCTGATAACAAAATGCGTATTTAACAGATCTTCATCGTGACTTCTTATAAATCTAAAGTGTTGATGATTCGACCATTTATTTTACAACCCGCAAAAGTATCTTTTCGACTTGTATCATCGAAAAAAAAAAAAAATGATTTAACAAAATACATTGTAGACATTTAAAAATAGAATTTATAGAACAATCCATAGAAATGAGAACCTTCTACTGCAATCACGCGGGTATAGATTTAATTTAGAAGAAAAAAAAACCGTCACGGGACCCCCAGCAGATGTGAAACATCATAATAGATGGTTAATCAAAGAATCTATAACTAAAAAAAAAAACTAATAAATAAATATGAAGTAGAATAAATAAAGACAGATAAGTTTCGTTAATAAAATAGAGTATACGATATGTCTCAAATTAGATGTATTTTAGTTAATTCTAAGTTTCAATTATCACCTATCTGTTGCGTTGTTTGTGTACCATGAATATAAAGTAGAATTTTATTAATTAAAAATTTTAATAAAAACAGAAGCCAAATTAAATTAAAAGAAAGTACAGTGGGAAAAATGCGATGTGAGCGAAAAAGAGAGATGCGGCGCGTGCAGAAAGAAAGAGATCGCGTGAGGGTTACTTATTGTGCATGTAAGAAAGAGCGGCGACGGAGAAGAAAAACAACGAGGTATATAGTATACGCGCCGCGCACACACAAGCGAGCAGCGAGCGGCGGCGGAGAGGGTTTATGACGGTATGGAAACGTCCGTCCGTTTTCCGCCACGGCATATGAATCGGTTTTACTCCCAAGGCGCGCCAATAGATGTTTCACGTCAAAAAAAAAAAAAAAAAACTACACTTCACGCAGCTACATTAATCTGTAAATATACCTTATGGGCAGCTCCGGGTTTCCTTTATTCTTTCACTCGACATGAGAATTATATCTAAGTTATATTTTTCAACCGTCATTAGCCTGGCTTTATATCTTATGGGCAGCAATGAGTGTGAAAGCCGACGTGTTTATGATATTTATTGTACATAAAGAGATTCTTTAGAAACGGATACGGTATTTACATTTACATCGTTGATAGTATTTACAACATTATTAACATCAATTCGAGTCTAAGTCGAAGAATGTGGAACCGAGCTGGGTTCGTTTTGACGCCGTTATCCTCTGGACCCGCATTTCTGACTGATCGAATTTTAACAGGTCGTATCTGACAGATTGCAGAGCATCTGAATGTGTCATGCTTTTGCAAATGACCACTTCGCCTTCGTACTTTGTTTCGTTTGAATCGCGGTACTATGTAGAAAGCTGCTATTTCGGGCAAATGATTGTATTCAACCTACGTCTCGGATAGCGAGAGTAACTACGAACACACGATCATGCGCAATGTATATGTATAGTATATATTTGTATAAACTCTGCCATTTCGGCCTCGCAAGGGGCTCTGTGCCCTTTGATACCTCTTGCTTTCATTTCTGTCTCTTTCTCTTCTATAGCTTTGTATAAAATGATCAAAATTTACAACGTAATTCTTACTGGCATCAACACACATAAAGAATAACATAACCACAAAAATCCTATTCTAACATTTAACTTTCATTATATAAAATTTAAACATTTTTTCGTTACATTTTTCGTTACATAAAATTGGGACATTTTTCTGTGACATTTTTTCGAATGGGGGTAGCCTAAGAATTACGTTGTAATTAATATACATATATATTAATTACAACGTAATTCTTAGGCTACCCCCATTCGAAAAAATGTCACAGAAAAATGTCCCAATTTTATGTAACGTTTGTTATATTTTATAGGATTTTTGTGATTATGTTATTATATTCATATGGACCGATTTAGAATTACGTTGTAAATTTTAATCATTTTATACAAAGTATAAAAGAGAAAGAGATAGAAATGTAAGCGAGAGGGATCAAGGGGCACCGTTCCTTACGGGGCCAAAAAGGCCGAGTTTATATATATATATATATATATGCGTGTGTGTGTGCGCGCTCGCGCGATGACGTCATGGTGATAAGTCGTGTGACAAACAAATTTTCGGAATGACCCCTAGCCATAAGACATATTCATATTAAAAAGTTTCTAGCAGATTAAATATGTCTTTAACTGAAAATTAATAAACGTAGCAAATTATCAAATTCAATGCTTAACGAGGCAGCTAGAAAACAGACAACCGTAAAGCTTAAAATATAGCAGGTATAACAGAAAATATACGTCTAATTATTTAAAAAAAGCGACTGATTTGAAATATTTTATAATCGAGTAAAGTAAATAATGAATTAAATGGTAATAAAGAAAAAATAGCAATAATTGACGGGGCTGTTCAGAGAAATTTTAGTTTGAAAAATCAGAACTGCAAAGCGTAGTACTTCATGATAGTTTTTACATTTGCAGTCTCAACTAAATTATAGAATTTACCGAAACAACTTATTAAACAAGAAATCGTCTTAACTAAAAGAACGCTGAAGATATTTGTGAAAAGAAAAAACAATAAGTAAACTCGATAAACGCTATTTGGATTGTACAATTTTTAAGGTTTAATATAATACTACGCATCCTAATTATGGGCGTTGTGGGTTGATGTAAACATTTAGTATTACATTATCAGTAATGTTTGTTGTTCTTTTGGACAGGTCTGTATCGTGGGCACGTGTGTTTTTAGCTTTAATTCAGTGTATTTTTAAAGTTAGGTGTTTATTTCAATTTATTTTAAAGTAAATTACTTTATTTCTTATATTTTTGTTTTGTTATTAAGGAATTTATTTATTTTATATTTACACCTGTGTGCCACTTGAAGCTACTCCCCTGCGCGATAGTGTTATGTAAAGTAGTTTTAGCGCATTAAAAAATGTGTTCAATGCATGAATAAATGAAAGTTGTTAAAACAAAGATGTGTTGCACGTTTCTGTAATCTTTAATAAAATTTCATCTTCAACAACTTCCACATACTTCTTTTACATGAATTTTTGTAGCTTGGTGATGATTGTTATTTAATTTTAGAATTTACGTGAAATTAGTATGCATTTAGTGAAGCATGGTCAAAGTCCGATGCAGGTTCACGCTATTTCTATTCGCTACGTTTCGGCCCAACTAGAAACAACGCGTCTGTTATGCTCGTCTATCACGAAAGCGGCGTCCATAAATACCGAATACGTTGACAGAGGATTTCCGTTAGTGTAAGTGAAGTAATTTTAAACTGTATAAATTCGTCTAAATATTAATAATTCACAAAATATATGCTAAGAATTTGAAAAAATTGTGAAAAAGCCGATATGTTTCGGAGTTGTGTAGAATAGTGGTTTCACGTTGTGCACACTAATTTATATTTTTACGGAGAAAACGGACAATTTTAATATTACTATTAATTTTTAAAACGTATATTTATTTAAACTATTCACTCGATTCGTTGAAATACCCGCGTCATTACTATAAAATCCTCTATATTACTGGACGGTTTAATAACATTAATTCGTAAATTAAAATTTTATTTTGTATTGAAGTAGTAACATTATTTCCTCCATTTTTTATTTTTTAATCCCGAAAAACAAATAAATGCGCCATTTTGAAATGTTATGAAAATTAAAAATTGTCACATTAACTTTACAAACAGTAGAGCCTTGTCGTGCAGTGTACACTCTGGAAATCAATCGAAATTCGCTTAATTTTCGGGGACTACCATAACTACGTTTGTTTGTTTTTTTAAAATTTTTATTCGTAATTTTATTCATAAAATTTGTAGCAAATCACTTTGTATTTAGTAAAACTATTTAATTTTTTCTTTTCTTTTATTTTATTAAATAAAAAATCATTGTAACTAAATTAAAAAATAAATTTTATCCTAATTTTAAATGTGGGGTTTATTTTATATGATTTTTTTACTTTTTATGTAATGGTTTGCAATTCGGAGTTTGTTTTTAATTATGTTTCACTTGGCAGCTGAAATTTACTTGCAATTATTTATGCATTGAATAATTTAGGTAATCTTATTTAAGAGAAGAATTTCCGTATTGTTAGTGTCGTTAATTTGAATAAACTACTAACTTCCCGAACTGTTTTTTTTTCACTGAAGCAAGATATATAAGTAAACCAACATTTCTTTTTTCATTTAGTCTTTTTCTTCTTGATTCGAACTCTCGTTTGGTCGGAACAACAGAGTATCAACGGGGCAATTTAAATATAACCATATTTCAGTGGTGCCACTCGATGAGATTGTGTCTATTTATTTGTTTATTCTTCTGTAGATATGGATAGTGTTCGTGACAATGTTCTATATGAAATAGGAATGAGAATGAAAAACTAACTTAGAACTGGTTGTAATGGCTTAGTACAAATGCAGTCTGAAGTATGTACGTCTATGTACCGATATCCGCATGCATGTTTGCCATCTTTTTCTACGCAACTGTTAGCGGTTATTTACTTTAACAATGTTATTAATTTTACTGGTTGCCGTTCGTTGTTGAACCACGACCCTGATATAGTAGTTCATTCTAATCGTTTGGTCATCGTGACGAGAATTTGATGGATATGGTGTAATGCATTTTTTAATGTACTTTACGCAATAATAAATTGCGGGGTTATTTTTTATTTGTATAAGATATGATGCGGCGATCAAACATTATCAATAGTAATAAAAAAGAAGATCCATTCTTCTTTTACAATTTGCATCTGATTGTTTGATTAAAAGACTGTTTTTTATACAGACGGGTCTATTTTTATGATGAGTAATATTTATATCTCAGGAAAACTTTTGGAGGAGCTTGAGCTCCGCAAACTGCCCTTGAAGTCAGCGCGAATGATTACAAATATAAGTATTAGACGTCAAATAAATATTATAAGTTAGAAATATTTAAGCGGGGAAGGGGTAAATCAGTCTGTTTATATAAACTCCATTATTAATTTTTCTGATAATAAAGTAATCATATATTGCTTGAGTCAGGTAGTGGCACTGTAACAATAAAAACTGCAAAAAACTAAAAAATTTAATTTGAAATTTTTTGTTTCTACTGATATTTTATTTGTCTTCGCTTTAGCTTGTTGGATTTGCTGTTATACAAGCGGAATAACGTTCGTGTAAATTCTTGTACAATTCTAGTAACCAGCAAATCGAGAGGGTTTGAACCGACATATATATATATATATATATATATATTTATTTATTTTTTTCACCGTACTGGTAAAACCATAAACAGTGCTCGTGACCTCAACCATATGTTAATTATATATTACTAATTTCGGAATATATTATAATAACCTATATAGGAACTAACCCATCCCTCGAGTGAGGGACTAGGTCGATGATATTAATTGATTATATAGAGCAACAAGGTCGTATCATCGCAACTGATACAATTAAGCGTGACTCATGAAACGCTACCTAAAGAATACTATTGACACTATAGGGTAATATGTAATATTTAATACAGCAAGAGTAACGGGGTAACTAATACAGCTGAGTATGGCCCATCAAACCCTACTAGACTATTATAAAATATAATATTTCTAATAGCAAGAGTATCATGGCAACCAACACAGTCAAGTATGTGGCCCATAGACTCCTGTTAATACTCATAGTATGAAAAGGATACAATGTGTATTTAGATCAATGAATTATGTTTAAATCAAAAACTACTTTTGCTTTGTTATTAAACCGGGAATTTAAAAATTATATTTGAGTGGCTACCTTGTTATCAATCTTTAGTTTTGCAATGTTGCAGGAAATTTATTTGCGACGCGATATTTTCCGCCTACTCTCTTTGCAAGTTTAGTCACCGTGAGCATTCGCGAAAATTCGTTATCAACATCTATTTTGGGTTGTTTTATTTCCTTGATGACATTGTATTTAAATTTGTTTAGTCGTTATTTTAAATCTTCAATAATAATTGTGTAATTACTTTTTCAGTAATTCCCACATTTCTGGTTCAAAAATATTTATGTGTCATTTTATTTTTGTTCGTATGGGATTTACCCGTCGTTACTACGTGTTTTTCCTTTAAAACAAATCATAAATACGCGAAATTTAAAAAATATTTCAAAATTAAAAATTGTATTTGTTATTATGTTTCGAAATGCTTATTTTTATTCTTTTTTTTTTGTTCCATTTAACAGAGATCGTCTTGAGGAAAACCATAGACGTATTTTCTTCTCAATGTTAGAACGTTATCACTTGGCAGTTGATTGTATGTCGTTTCCATTACCGCTCGGGTTTCCATCATTTTATGCATACTTGGGCTATAAAACTTTACCGATAAATAAATTTCTCGATTACTGTCACGCAAACGCTTTTCAGCTTAACATAGATGTTATGAAATCTATAATGGCAGGTAAGCGAATTATTTGTTACACAAAAACTTGGTTTCAAATTATAAGTTTTCAATTCTGTATATCTTTCCGATATTTCGATTAATCGTATACTTCGGAATTACTAGTCTATGAAGAACATTTTATTCTAGGAATTTTAGAACTCTTAAAAAATTCGTCTGAAGGTACGCCTTGTCTCTGCAACCATTTTACCGAAATAATATTGAAATTCCAGAAAAAAATTTCACGCCTAGGTTTGAAATTCAAGAAAAATTTTACGGTTGCATTGGAAGCTTATTTCGTGGAATCGGTCGTCAATTTTTGCAACTTTATTCTGATTTGATCAACTTCGTACTAAAAGCGTTCTAAATTTAAAAGAAGAAAAAAATACAACAGTGCTGTAGTATGTTTCAGAAGAAAACAATAATAATTTTGTTAAAAATTTTATATATAATATTTTAAATATAAGCCTTTGTTTCCGAAGAAAATTAGAAAATATCATAATAATTTTTGCTGATACTCTACGCACTGCTGTAACTAGATTCACTTTCGTTTGCAAGTGGTCACTCGACTGTCGTATTAGTCTCATTAACGAAGAAAAACGAAATAATAACCACGTGAGTTCTGTACGTTCATGTCATGCAGGCTGGTAATTTTCTTATTCGGGGCGGGCATAACGTTGATTAGGAAAACCGAAGCGGAACTAACAATACATCGCTGATAGAGGGAGGTGTACTGGTCAAAGGTGCTCTTACTAATATTGATTTCGCTGGTAAAGATGTTAGCCAATTCATCCCTAGTGGTTACCCGTAGTATAGTGGGATCTTTGAGCTTCTGGATATCTACTAAAATAGCCAAATAGGATGCGAAGAATCCTGCGGAATAAAAACCTAACGGAACTTTATCAACATCGCTACCTTGAACGTTAGATCGCTATACCGAATCAGAAAACTCGCGAACGTAATGCCGAAAGCTAGGAGAATAAATCTCGAATTACTAGGATAAGCGAAACGAGATGAACAGGGACTAGAAGAATAAAAACGGATAAGAGTTACGAAGTGATGTATGCCGGGGGAAAGGTAAACACGAACGCGCGGAGTAGGTAATAAGCACCAAAATAAGGGACAAAATCAGTTTTGCCGAAATCGGAGAGAATAATTCTCGTAAGAGTTTGAAACCAATTGTAATAATCCAAGTATGTACACCGAACTGCAGACAGCTATACTGCAGAAATAGAACGGTTACGAAGAAGTCAAGAACAACGATATTGTACTTTAATAAATTTCAGTGCGAAGGTTGGAACGAACTGCAGTAGTTAAGTAGCTAGGAAATACGCGTTCGCTGAACAAAATGAAAGAAGAGAAATATTCGTCCAAAATTGCCGAAAGATGTGATCTAATGATGTATGTATGTAGGACACGGTTGAAACAACACAAACGAAAATTGTGTCTTATCGGTCCAGGAAACAGTATTAAAAACCAGGTAGATTATATAAATGCCGTCAGAAATTGTCACACTTATCCAGGTGCTGATTATAACACCGACCGCAAGATACTGATTACCAATAATAGGTCTAAAAAGCCTCAAAAAGAAAAAAGAATAAACGCACCGAATAAATTTCGACAAATTGAAAGTGATTGAGATAAAACAGAGGTTCGAAAAGGAACTAGAAAAACAAAATGAAAGGTCATAAAAGTAATGCCATGGATAATTTAAGAAATATTAGATCTAATGGATGGGCAGAAGAAAAATAAAGAATAGATTTGGTTAGGAATACAGTAATCTGAGAAAAAATATAGTGAGAAAATGTTCGGAAAAGCAAGTGGAACGAACGACAAAAAAAATGAGAAGAAATCAAAGAATTAGCAACACGATGATAGAAAACTATATATCAAAACCAGACTGCTGATGGATTCTCACAAGAGGAAGTAAGGGAAATGGGTGTGAGGCAAGGATGGAATATGCTGTGTGAATAACAGAAACGCAACAGACGTGGATAAACTAAATGTAAGAGCTTTTCGGCGACGTCTCACGGCTATCTCAAACGGATAGTATTGCGTAAGAAGCAACGGCAAAGATAGAAATGTGGGCGCCAAGAAACGCCATCAAAAAGGCTAGAAAACATAAAGGCCACGGGTGAAGACCCCGTTTTCGCACACTTGATCAAGCACATTTCACGCCAAGTTATGGAAAAGAAAAAGAACCGCCGAAAATCATAAACAAAATTTATGATGAGAAGATACATTATCTAAAGACTATAAAACGGTAAATTTTGCACCGTTACCGAAGGAGGAAAGCAACTCGCCAGCATGCTCAAAATACGTGAATCAGTGTGCTGATGAATAATTTAAAGCTATTACTGGTGATAATAATTGAACGGAAGCTGAACAGGATCTGAGACCCATTACAGCTTTGTAGCCAACAAAAAGGGCACCAGAGATGCAATTGCTCTGCTAAAAGTTGCAATACAGAGAATTCTAAATGCGAACGGAGAAATCAATGTGTACTTTATATAACATAGGCTTGAAGTATGGCGTGAAGTTCAATACAAAAAATACAAAAATAATGAAATTCTTTAGAAACTGTGATAAAGCCGTAAATATAAAAATCAGAGATCAGAAAATGGATAAAAATATAGCAAAATTCAGATATCCGAGCGCATTAATAAATAATGATGAAAGAGATCAGAAAGAAGTAAAAATAAGAATCGGTATGGCGAAAAAAAAAAGGCATTCAACAACGTGAGCAGAATGGTTGGAAATTGAATTATGAGTCTAAACCACCGGAAAACAATAATGCGATGTTACATGCATGGACTGTTCTAAAATATTCTTACAAAATGTACACCCTGAGTGTGGATTGCGAAAGAAAAATAGCAGCTTTCGAAATGTGGTGCTGTCGGAGATTGCTGAAAATATCATGGAGCGAACACGCAATAAATGCGGCAGTGTTGGCGAGAACAGGGGAAAGGAACAACGGAAACTAGTCGAAGACATCAAAACTTGGAAAATGAAATATGTAGCTCGCAAAATAAGAGAAAACGGTTTGTTCATGTGGGGGTACGAGGAAAGGTACATACAAGGAAAACCAATAAAAGGATCAAGGAGATTAGAACTAATGGAACCTTTCGGGGTAAATTTACATTATTGACACAGAAATAGATTAATCTAATAATGCGTGCAATCTCTTGTTTCAAGAGGCGTAACTGCGGAACGACGACCACCATACATTTTCTACTCAGTACGGTGATCGTAGAGACAACTTTTTACAATATTTCAAAAATTTATTTAATTAATGCCGCCCTGACACAATGTCCAAAGCCTTTTTTCTTTAATAATCAAAAAAAAATGCTGATGAATGCATACATTTTTAAAACGTTGTGCAACAAGATTTCAACATTAATGTTTTTGCGGACCAGCGTCTCATACGTCCGTCATCTTTCACCCGTGTGTGTATATATTGTATATGAAAAACCTCAGAATGCTATGAAGTACGTACAGAAACATAAACACCTAAATTGGTTTATAATTATTATGTATAATTTTGAATTTTCTGGTCCAAAAATCAGCAAACCTGTATCGATATTAAGAGTTTTTAATTGAAAATTGACAAAACGGTTTTAGACATTAACAAAACAAACATGTCCGAAAATTTGGTTGTAAGCTTAACTGTTCTATGTGATAAATGTCAAATGGTAGAAAAGAGGCTTTTATCTCATGGCTATTTAATTATACAGGGTTGTAAACTAAAATAGAACCCGATGAAATTTATCTCACTATATCCGTCGAGCTCCAAAATAAAAGTTCGGATCTATTAGTGCATGGCGTTTTTCCTTTTTATAAATGCACAAAAAAACGGAAAATGTTCAAAAAAAAAAAAAATGTCTTGCAAACTGTAAATGATGGCTATTTGAATTATCGCAGAACTATTGAAGAAACAGAGCTCATGGTAACATGGTTAATGTTAACAGTAAACGTGTTGTCCCATATTGTCTACTATGGCCACGCTGTTTAAATTCGTTCCCCATATAAATGCTTGAGTCGTCGCGATAGCCTAGTTGCTAGAGCGCTTGGCTTCCGTTATGGAAGTGTCGAGTTCGATCCCGGGCGATGACAGAAATTATTACGAGAAGTTAAATTAGATAATCGCTAATAATCCGGTAGACGGCAATGGCAAACCACCACGTAAACAGTTATATGCGCGCTAGTTAGTACACAACAGACATACCCGGGGGGCTGCATTTGTATATCGATAATAAAACATTTACAATCAGTTCCGAGTGTAGTCTTGCGTGTGTACACTAGCGTTGCGTATAACAATTGCCTAGTATAGCGGTTCCCAAACTTTTACGATCGCGGAACCCTTATAAAATTAATTTTATTTTGTGCGAACCTAGCAAGTAATTGATATGTAAACATAATTTGATTGTTTTCTTTTTAACTATAACTTTTCCTACGATTCCACATTCTATTAACTTATAATAAGGCATCGCAGTTTCAAGTATGTAAATAAAAATTATTTAATAAAAATTTTCAAACGAATTAATGCGAAGAATGAAATTGTTTCACTGTTTTACTAATAATGGTTTTAAAACTTAGTTTAATATCTGGCAGTTATATGCGTACATCCGGAGTAGCATCCAATTTGCTCCTGAATTTATTTTTCGGCATAAGCTGAAGAGCCTGTTTTGCATCTGTACGTAGTTATAAAAGGGAACAGAGTTAAAAAAGCCTTCTTGGCTACTTTGGGGGGTTATTCATAATTAATACTAACCCAAAACCCGTCGAGTGACACTGGTTTAAATGCGTATTTTAAAGCGGTTGAACTCTGAATATCAATGAGTGATTCATATTCGGGCATTGATTAAGTTTCAGGTGTATCTCTTTATTGATTAAATGGGAATTTTGTATCCAGTCGGTGTCATTATCGGTAATCGCGAAGTATTCTGACGAAGATTTTAACAAGTTCCTCAAATGTTCACTAATGATATTTTGAATTTCAATTAATAATTCTATATTATGTTTTCCTGTAGTAGAATTTCATTTAAAAGTGGAAAACATCCAACACTGTTTTTTTCCATGCAAGAAATCTAGAAATTTAGTTTCCTTTTTAGAGCTGCTGTTATTTTGTCTCTCGCAGTGAATATGGCTGTTGCTTTTCCTTATAAAAATTTCGACAAGATAAGCCAATTTCATAAGCCAAAATAGACCAGTTGTTATAAAAAAAAAAAGTTACTTTAAGCGAAAAAAAAAACCATTACAACATAAAAAAGGAATGAAGTTTTTTTGGTAACTATTAATAGGACTTATCGACAGTGTATTTGATGTAAACAAGGAGTGGTTTCATAACTTATTATTGAGCGAAATATATTAAAACGACGACGCTTTTATTTTTTAATTTAAATGTATTTTACCTTCTGGCTATTTTTATTTCTTTCCCGTTTTACGACAAATTTTTGGCGTATTCTCGGTTTCCCGGTTTTTCCAGTTGGAAAACAAACCTTGATGATTTTCTTGCGGAACCCCAGTGACTACAGGAAAATGTAAGCTGGTCAGATTGCTTTACACACCATCATCTTTAAGAACAGTATTTCGTTGCAATCGAGCTGTTTTTGTTTCAGAAATTTTGCTTATTACAATAATATAATGGCATGTGCGCAAACGGCGTAAAAGTGTCTTATCTTTTCATTAAAGTAAGACGCATCAGTTTTAGTGCATAATTATAAAACGTCAAACATTTATTTCTCGTCTCCGTTCCTTTCCTCGTGTTTATTCGAATAAACTAGAAAATTTAAAATGTTTACTTCATATGTATGCCCCCTTGCCAGCAATGCACTGACGAAAACGCAATCATAGTACCCCAAGTGGCAGTGGAGCTTCACATTAGTTACGATTTATTCACTTATCGGAATGCTACTTTTGAAATAATCAGTTTAAAAGAGATCACGATTTTGTGTAGGTTCCATCCTAAATGTTGATATTTTAGAAAATTCCAAATATTTTATACTCGTAACGATCGAAGACTATCCGATGAATTACTTAAGTACTAGCATTAACGCTATATTATTTTTTAGTTCGGAAACTCGCTGCACCGGGGAATCATCTGTTTGCTATACTATAGAATCTAATTCTCTATCTACGAATCACATTTATATTTTGGCGATTATTCGAAACTAATCTTAACGAAAATATTAGTGGTACTGATTAGAAAAATTGATTATTTTTAAATAGTCCCTGGACGCTCTTAATCTATAAGCATTTTTTTCACCGTGCTCATGCTGATTATTATTTTAGATTTATCGGATGATAAAGAAGAATTAAAAGTGAAATTAAGTTTGTTATCAAATTTGCCGAGATCGAGAGCAAAACGTTTGCTAAATCAGTGGACCCATCCGGTAAGTTTAATGATTCGTGCCAGGGAACATTCGCTTAATATTCTTTCGGGCATTTCCAACGTACCACATCGTTCGTCTAATTTGCCGAGAGCAATTCGACATGTAACCAGTGGAAAAGGTAATTTATCTAATTAATATTTTTTTACTCAAGTTTTAAAACTGCATTTATCTTTTTAATTTTTTAAAATTTATTTCGGTATTTTTTTTTTTTTTTTGCTTTTTAATGTTACATAAATTACGAATAGTCGTTCGCACGTTTATAAACACTAGATGACTGCGTTTTTTTTAGCTTTTTGATTTACAGTCAAATGTCCATTATAAAACTAAATTAACTTACGTATGAACTTTTAAACTTGATACAAATAAATTTTAGGAACGCATGACGTACAAAATAAAGCGGTTATTATGTATTTTGAAATTGCCGACTAGTTTAACTCGATCCGTAATCGTGACAATGAATATTTAAACTATAATAGCTTTATTTTGTATATATCGCATTTGCCGATTTAGGTTTCTTTGCGTTGCATAGGAAGAAACTGTACGGAGTCTAAGTTTACTGCTTAGTAGGTAAAAACAACGGTATATGAGAAAAAAGTTCTATTTTTTTGGGAGAGGCTCGACCACTTGAATGTATTATATTGCAGATTTAGATACTAAGGCAATAGAAGATGGGAAACATAAAGAATTAAAGGAACGAAATTATCGCTGGAAACGGGAAGGAAAGGATTGAAAGAAGCACTGTAAGGAACCGGGGAGACCTAGAGCCAAAATTTCCAAATACGAAAGAGCACGCTCGCTAATAAGAGCCGGAAATTTGAAGAAAACGTGATTTGGGTCGCATTCAAAAAGAGGATCTGTGAACGAGGCAGTAAGGAGAAGGAGATAAGGAAGAACGCAAACGAGAAGCGAGGAGAAGAGAACGATTGATTCTTAACGACCGAAAGGAATGGAAAGAAACCTGAGGCCCGGACGTCGGCTAAATGGGATCATGAGAATTTAGAGAATAAGGGTATCTATCCGACCAAAGTCTAGAATGATTAAGTGAGCAAAGGAGGATTAGGTCTGAAGCAGGAAAATAGGCGAAGGAAGGACCATCTTTTTATTTTCGAATAAATTTTTTGCCTTTTACTAAAACAAAAAAAAGTTCTAGGATAAACATAAAATATTACTGAAAAAACTTAAAAAATTAATAAGACAGATGAATTGGTTAAAAATTATGAATTTTTTCATAAGAAACAAAAAGTTATCGTTCTAATCCGAGTTTCACTGATATACGGTATATGCTTAGTACCCATTTTAAAAATATGTAATGAGCGCAGTTTTTTAAATAGCATTCAAATACGAATTAAATGAATACATAAAATAAATTATCCAATTAGAAACGTAAAGAGCTGCAGAATAATGAACTTTACTCAGTTCAGATACGAGGAAGACTTTGAGAATTAACAAGTTTAAAGTATCGTTTGATTATAAATGCACAAAATTAATAGTTTTATCCGCCGGGGAATTTATGAACTTCACTACTTCTTATCCAACCGTAATATTCGCATTTTAATATTCATCTATGGTATGATCAACTGTGAATTATGCTAAATGTAAATTACTATTCAACACTGTGGAAATTTATTTCGCTTTCAACTAAGTTCCAATTGAACATTTACTACATTAAAATGCTCTGTTTAAACTTTACATTGACATAGAGTGTCTTAATAGTCGTTTAATCGAGTTTAGTTCAACTCAAAAATGCGTTGCTACGTTATCAATAGTGGTTGTTGATCTTGAAATCGAACGAAAAATGACTTGACTCGGGAGATAATGTTATCCTTCCCTGGATAACGTAAAGTACGCTAGTGTAGTGAAGTGCCGCGAAAATAGCTCGACTGGAAATTGGAAGACAATTTCATACGAAAAAGTTTTTATTATACGATTTCCGTTTAACATGAAATAGTATTTTAAATTCTGTAAAGGTTGTATTATTCAGTTTTTTAATTAACTGGGGATACCTGCAAATCTTTTTTAACATTATCACGCTATCAAATTAACTGAAAATTCCGTACAAACATAATGTAACATACTCGTAGGAAGCTAGATTTATATGTTTGTTTAGAATTCGGTAATTTTTAATAAAGTTAATTTTAATTTAGTTTTCCTCGTCGTTTACCTTTATTATTTTGTGAAGTGTTTGAATTTATTTGAAACAGATATTAGTCTCTGTTAGAGTAGTAATTTCAACTGTTGCATGGCGCACGCCTAATACGTTAAAGTTTTACACATTACCTGTGCATTATACTATTGATGACAATTTTTCACTGTTCCGTGAACATACCTTTTCAGCCTTTTCGTTAGACAATTTCGTGTGTATATTTTATCTTTTTAGACTCGTAAAACATGCGGTTTTTTCCCCCTATCCTATTTCCGCCGTTGCTTGATGTATTCTATTCTTATTCTATATAAATACAAACTCTTTTCGGTAAATTTTTATATATTTTCGTGCCTACGTCACTGCTTGCGGTATCATCCTATATATAATATTGTCAATGACGAGCTACAATACTTTTTAACTTTAACAACAATTTGTCATCTTTAAACTTATTTGCTTAGTAGCGTCGTTATAAATTTCCTTTTACCTCAGTGTAATGTACATGTACAGGTATGTTACATTTAATTTATTAGTGCAAGAATACGGTAAAAATTAGAAGTAAATATGTATTCTTTATTTTTATTATAAAAATACTATTTCGATAATAACAATTAACAACGTAATCGTAGAATGTGTCTATTTTTCTGTTATAATTTAAGGTGTCGCTGCATTTCCATCGAAAGAACGGCTTTCTCCTTTGGATACATTCTTAGAGCTGTTAACAGCTAAAGGTAATTCTTTATAGTAGTAAAATTATACCAATCATTTTAATTAGCTGATTTAAAACACATTTTATATTTTGTCTTGCGTGTGTACACTCGCGTTGCGTATAGCAATTGCCATGAACGCTGCCTATTCTGTACAACTTAGAATGTACCAACAGGTAGTCACGACGCTCGGAATCGAGCGATACGACTCAGAGAGTATTTATAATTAATTGCGGAGTACTAAAAAAAGTTCAAAAATTGGAAAAGGTTACGACGTTCCAATAAAAACATTAAATCCATAAACGGTAAATCTATTGGGGGTCAACTTTACTTTATTGACAAATGAGCAATTAATTAAAAACGGTAGATGAAAAATACGGCGGAATGAAAATAAAAAACTTTATTAAACTATATTGGGTTATTTTTGAAAATTTTAAATTTATTAATCTGCTACAATTTGACGTTATAAAATATTTTTATACGTGTCAAAAATAAATATCAAATTATTACTTAGATCGAAAAGTGTCGATTATTTTAATTTGCATTTTTTATATATTAATTATGGAAAGGGTTCTGTAGTAGTTTCAAGCCGGATTACTTCAAGTATCCAGGTTAGAAATAAGCTGTTTAAGTAGAAATTCAACTTCGTTGTATTAAAGTAAAAGCAAAATAAGTCCCACATGGATTGTGTAATTAAACTTTTCATAATGTACTAAGTCTAATGGGGACCTGAAGAGAATACCGGGGCCATTTCCTTCTTCATAGGATTCCGTCTTTACTTTCCCAGATTTCTATGGCCAATTCCTTTCAAGTTCGGTAAACCTGAGAGCAACTTGGATCTGACAAGTTTCGAACCGGTGACCTCTGATTTAGTAGTCGATTACCTATACTAGACTAACGCACTATCTAGAAATATTTTAACACGGAAAAATTTGATTACTTCTCTAAACACCTGAAAATTCGTTGAATAATTTCGTTACTTTGCAATTCGTAGTGGGGAAATTTAATTCGCGCGCATATATTTGTTTGTATTTTTTGATATGAAAAATATTTATCGAGAAAATTTTATTTTAATTAAGTGCTTCATTGACATTATTCGTAGTAAAGTAGAGGACATTCTTCGATCTAACTAACTAAATCTGTTTATTCAAATTGAATGTTTTATAATCAACATTAAGCGACAAAAAAGAATAAATCAATTGGTTAAACCGAACTGCGAGTATATTTGCCATCGTAAAATTCTAATATCCATTCTCAATATGAACAATTGCAAAACAAAATAGAAATGAAAATGATAGTGTAAATATACAACCAAAATTTTTCACAGCTTATTCAGTTCGTATTTCGAATTATATAAATAGAACATATAAGCTGCTATTTTTACGGAAATAAAGAAATTAAATAAAAGCTCTGTTACGATAACGTAACGATTTTGTGCTTTTTAAAATTCGTTAATGTGTGAAATTTTTTTTAATTTTTTATTTCCCACGTCATATTGAGTACAGAATTTTCAATTTTCATCGGTCGCCTGGTTTTAAATTTTCTTTACCACAGTAACTATTTCGTAAACCAACGTATATATTTGATAGATCTTACGTAAATTATGGTATTTCAATAAAACTGCAGCCTATTTTCCTCTTCAAACTCGGCCATTTTATATTCGTTAAAAAATATACATTTTTTGGTTTTTATTTTTCAGTTTTATTCTTTCTTAACGTTTAATTTTGAAAATTCCGTATATGTTCCTAATTCGTGTTTTCTAACCATAACCTCTTAAATTACTTTCTCATTCATTACATCATAAATTAAATTACGTATTAAAATTCCATTTCCCCTCAAACATTTTTATTAATGATTATTAAGAGTCACATATTTTACCGCTTTACGATAGCCTATGAATATTTGTTTTCAATGTTTTTCTTTGAATAATTTTATTTTCTCTTCCTTTACTTTCTTCGTCTCCTTTATCGATATTTACACATACTTTAAAAATGTTCCGAAATATACTTTTGGTCGACTTGTTTAAGTTCACGTAATGTTAAATATTTTGAACATTTTCCATTTACTGATCTATTCAGTGTGTTGTAAAAAGATATTTTAGAAACCAGGTTTTTGTAGGTTACAAATTTGTTCAGATAGTATTGGCATTAAAAAGCTAAAAAAAACATGGATGGACGACGGTTTTAAAAAATTGTTTAACTAACAGTTTTCTATTTTTAAGTCGTACTGCGTGAAGTTTACACTTCATATTTTTTTTAATTCGTATTCCTTTTTTTCTGTTTTATCTTTGTGAAAATAAAATTCTATCTCCGGCATCCATGACTTATATACTTTTATTTCGTTATCGTAGCTATGACAGATTTAGAGAATGGTGCAGATACCTTACAAAGAATACAATGTATGCTAATAAAAATTGAAACATTTACGGTGATAGAATAACTAAATTTAAAGTCTTGTTTGTCGCTTGTGTTATCTTTATTTTGAGAGTATATTTCTTTTCTGTACCATTTTTCCTTTTATATCGCTACTACACTTAATCTTAATTCTGATCATATTATTTTAAATATTCCCGTCTCTTTTTTTTTTTTGCTAAATATTATATTATACCGAACATCATGTCTTTAAACTTGTTCCTTAGTATCGGCCTGTTTTTTATTTCTAGATTACTTTAAAATACAGTCATACAAAGGTAAACTATAAATATTATACGGAAAGCTAATTTATTTCAATTTTTTTTAAATATAATTTGAAATTCAAAAAATTTTCATAATATTAAAACTTTAATAAGAACTTATTTTTTGAAAGGTTATAATCATTAACATACTCGTGTGTGCGGCTTAACGAATTCGAAATCAAAAAATAACCAATTTTTCATTTTTCAGTTGATTTTAGTTATTCCATGAACTTTGTTGTAGAGTTATGTTTGTACAAGAGTAATTGTGTTACGGATTATTTTGAAAGATTAACACGTTTGCATTTTATGTTTTATTACAGCAAATTTAACAGAAATAGATTTCAACCTTTTAATTGAAGCAACAGCGACTTCTACAAAAGAATTTATCTGAACAGCGGTAATAATATTTATAAAATTGTGAAAAGTAGATTAAGATAATTTTGCCAGCATTTTTATTTTTTTAGTAAGAATAATATAATTCTTAATTTCGAGTGAATATATTAGATATGCTTTCAAAATAGGTAGTTGAAATTTAAATTTCACTTCGTAATTATTTAAGTATTTATTTTTTTTACGCATTTATTTCGTTCATATAAATATCGTAAACAGAGAATTTTTTGCGCCTGTAAATTGTAAACTAATTTTTTTTTTTAATTTCTATAAATAAATCCTAGTAAAAACAATAAAATAACGTTGTCCCATAAAATATTTAAATGTTCTAATGTTAAAAATTAATTAATACTGTATCATTATTCTTTTTTAAAATTTACGAATTGAAATTTGTCAACGGACATTAAATCCAAATATTATCTGTTTTTCAATTCAAACATAAATATCTACAAAAATATTGTTCGAATATTCATACACCTATACTTAAAATAATCCGATTACTTTGAAATTTATAAAGCAATTCTTCAAGATCAGGAAGAAGCTAAATTGTTTCTCATTAAAAAAAAAAGGGGGGGGAAGGGTAGTAAAGAAATAAAGGTATGCTGAGAAGTGCTTCGATGTAAAAATTTCAAGCATTTTTTATAGAACGATTCCAAAAAAAAAGAATCGGTCAGTTGCGAATTATCTGCTTTTTGATTTTTCTGTTTGTTTTGAATCAGGGGAATCGATGTCTATGTTCCAGTAAAATATTCTTGTTTTTTTAATTCTTATATAAAAATTAAAATGTTATTATTACGAAAATTTCAAAGTTTTCGGTTCAAAACGGAAGAAGTCTCAGAGATTACGCAGTTTTAACGAAATTTTAAAAAAACGCAGTTCAAAATGCTCGAAAAAAAAGTAATTTTTATTCTTCGACTTTAGCAAATTGGCTCAATTCCATCTGTATTTTAAGATAATTGCCACGCGTAGAAAAACGGACACCAAAATACTTATTATGACAATATTTCGGTATTATTCTCCTAGTACGGATCCTGAATTTTTTTAAAATAATTATAAAACTCTACGAGAAAAACAAGTGAAACTTAAGAGTTCTTACGCGGAATAGTGAACAAGATACATACAATACTGAAGAAAGATGTATACTTAAGATACAGTTCTAAAGGATACGTGAGAATAGAGGATAAAAACAGTAAAGACAGCAAAAGCAAATAAAAACAACGAACGGTTGTTCAAAATAAAATGACTTCGATTTGATAATCAGAAACCATTGGTCAGAAAAAATATTAATGTTATATCTATTTTAATTCGTGTAATGTGAGGACTTTTGCATTACTTTTCGATGAATAAAAATTTTTAAACTCCTCAATCACAATAATAAATGTTAGTTTTCATAAAATGATGACCAAAGAAGGCACGTAATGGACTGTATCAAGGGTGTCGCCAGCTGATGAGCCAGGGAGGGGCAAGATGAGTTTCCAGACGCCGGGGGGGGCAAGATGATAGAAAGAGGATATAAGTATAGGAAAAATAAAATTTATAAGTTGTAAAGGCTTAATATTTTACTAAACAAGAATAAAATCTTAATTAAAACATAAGTTTTCCAAATTGCCCATGATTACGCGCCTATGGATACTCATCAATGCCAGTTAATTAAAAAGTTTCAAGGCCCCAGGGTGGCAGCTGCCCCTCCCTGCCCCCTACTGGCGACGCCCATGGACTATATATTAAAAGAAAGAACAAAAAGCAAAATTGGAATGGAACTTTTAACTACTAAATGTTCTGGATATTCCAATTCCCATTACAGAACAGTATATAGACATTGGTTTTTCGATTAACTGACTTTAAACGATTTCTAATAACATCCGTTGCATTGACTAGTTTATTCAGTAGTGACTAAGACTTGTTTCTAATGAGAATGCAAATGCCTAATACCAAACTGTTCCATAATAAAAAGGTTTTTTCTTCTTTTTTTTTTTTTTTTGGTTTCTTTTCTCGTAACTGAATAAATTATTAAACAAAAATAAATTTAAAAAGTATATTTAGAAATATAAGTCAAGGTTTAATACAAAACATAAATACATTTATATCGATGCGTAATTACCTAAAAGAATCATAAATAAAGTAACCTCTTTAACAAAAAGTAATTAGATCAGTTGATGACCGTTATAAGTGATACAATTGAAAAATTAAAGCGTCGATGAAAAAATACGTTTACTTCCCATGTTAATTTATCAATTTAAAAGTGAACGTTATTATTATATATTTTAGTTAATATAATAAAAGATCCGAAATAATATATAATTCGTTCGTATAAGTGTATAACTTCGCAGCTATCTGGTAAATGACGCATGTAAATTATTAATAACAGGAACGAATAGAACTGTCAGAGAATTTATCGAAAATGAAAAAGCCAATAGAACGAATGAAGGAAAATTTTCCCAAACGCAGCGAATTAGATTTTTTACAAAAAATAAAAATAAAAAATAAAAGAGTTTTAAATATCTTTACAAATGATGTATTATAGACGTTATTTATGGAAATATACTATCGAGTTGCAACCAAGATTAATAGCGGATTTTTGGAGTCGAACTTTGAATGATTGAAATAATTCGTTGAACGATTTTAATTTTTAATTTCTAAAAATTTATCGAATGCAATGAATTTCAATATCGCTAGGTCTTAAAGAAGCTAAAAACTTTTCATTTTTGGGGCCAGTTTCTTCGCACGCAGGTTAAATTAACTCCATCTGTTCCTGTTTAGTAATTCTGTATAATAAAATGAATTATTTTATTAGGGTTGAAATTTTAATTAAAAATAATTTCGAATAAACGCGTCAATGAAACAATTTACATTAATGTATGCATGACGTAAATTAGGGTAAAAAATTGGAAAATAATTAAAATTAATAACTATACAAGAAAGAAAAAAAAATCGAAAAAGTTAAACCAACAATAGGAACAGTAAAAACAAAAAATTATTTGCAGAACACTAAACGATTCTATTGAAATTCCTTAATTTACCTTTCAAAAAGATTAATGTTTAACGTAAAGGTAATCTAAATTTCTGAAAAAAATGTAAGACTCTCTGTACACGCGGGAAAAATACTTTATTGCGTATGTACCATTAAATATTATGGGGTCGTTTTTTTTTAAGTTTATTTAAAAAAAAACGTAAGTAAACATAAATTATCGAAATTAAATATTGTATACGAGAAGAATGCGTAATACTGACGTTTCAAAATCACCAATGATTTATGATGACATAAAATATTCTATACAACGCATCGAATAAGCAACGCCAATACGCGAAGCTAGCAATATTTTTAACGAATTTGTATCACAATTTGTAACCGCAGCTGACTAGAATTGTACATAATTTAACTGCTTAACAACGCTGATACACGTTACGTTAGAAAGTAAAAAATACGTTATTGCTAGAAGAAAAAAAAAAGAATGTAGTATCACAGAAAATTTTTTAAAATGGAAAAAGAATCTCCGAAACAATATTATTGATTATAGGTTTGCCACCGATAAAGGTATATCTTTTATCGAAATTAAAATCGACTAGTTTGACTATGTATTTATTAATCTGTAAATGGGAAGGGGGGCCACATGTTTTTTAAGCGTGTTATGATTTTGAAGGTGATACTAGAATAACTTTACAAAGGACTTTACCGAACAAAATGGCAGTGGCACCACCTGAAAATTAATTCAATTTAAATTTTGATTAATCATCCTAGTCCTGGTTGACGAAGAGCTCTACATCATCATTTCGGGTAAGATTTTAGGCCAAAGTCCGTTCAAAATAATTTCTCTACATATATGGGAGGTTTAACGTAATCTCAGCTAGGGAAAAAACTTTATTTGACATTGTCATACTTAACCGCGTTGAAGTGAACAGAAGAGTCCGAATAATTAAGTTGCACTGCTGAACGGACTAAGTTTTCAACAGCAGTGGTATTGCGCCCTTGCCGGATATTAACGTAGGAAAAGCTATCGAGACCGAAACTTAATGGCTTGCGGATTGCGCCAGTAAATAGAGGAAGGAACTGTGCAGCTACCTCAATATAATAAGAAGTTGCTCAACACAATACTCCCAAGTACTTTAATGACGCGCATGCAACTGAAATTATCACAGAAGACTACAGTAACCACGGTTTTGATTCGAGAAAACAACACAACAGGGAATTTGTTCGAGACTAAACTGAGACAAACGAGCCAACCTTAATTTTTGATCGCCAACCGCAACCACGAAAGATGGTAACAGGATTGATATATTCGTAATAAATAACATCATTCACATATGCAGCAAGAAGATCTCAAATCTGATCCCACACACCCAGTTTAAACCAATAACGCGTAAAGTAAACATTGCTACAAAACCGATCACAATTAACTAATCTAAAATACGTTATAATTTAGAGAAACACAAAACAGTTAGACTCGATTCAGCAAAGAATTGGATTCCCAAGTAATATTTCGCCAACAATAAAAGCGGATAAAACCGTTTTAAATACATTTCACAAGTTGTACGCGATTAAAATATTAGCGGAATTCGAAGTTTAAGAAATGTACAAAAATTTAATAAACCCCTCCCCCCCACTTTTTTTTTGTGGCTTGGCAATAAACCATTTAATAATAAGACTATTAAAACGGGCATAGAAATGGAAAGGGAAATCATTGTTGAACATATAATGAAGTGAATAGAACTAGTTCAGTAAAGGCAGAGTTTAGGCAGTTTCTGGAGGGAAAAAAAAACGGTGAACAACACAAACGATGAAAATGAATAACAAAATGTTTCAATTAATCAACCGATAAATGGAAAATCATTAAAACTCGATCAGAAAAAAGAAAATGCTTTAAAGACAAGCTACTTTCGATACTAATTATAGAACTATTAGCAAAAGGGAGCAGCAAGGGTTGGCATGGCATGTCTGTGGAACAAATAAAGCATTTCTGGCAAAAGCCATTCAACAACACGAATCATATCTAGATCCAGGGTGGGTCACTCAAGTGTACTTTTTAAATTACCGGTTTTCCTAATGTTGATAATTTTCGGGTCAACAGAACTAGATGCTTACACCAACCTTTTACTCGTGACAAATTCAACGAAATAAAATGCCAGCAAGAAGAAAAAATAATTAAAATTTTTTAGTCATTTGAAATTATTTTATTCACATTCGAAATATTTCATTGATATAATAACCAATAATTCAAGCTATATATTACGCTTACTTTAATATAGCAAAAGTTAATGAAGTTTGTAACACTTTGACTATAGCACACTTGCTCGTTAAAATCATTTCAGATTATAATTTGAAATCGTAACATTTACATTTATAATTATAGGCGTTCACTTCATAAAGTTTGGGAACCTAAGCTCCCCCGCACCTAACGTTAAAAAAGATGCTGATGCCTTAAAATGCTTGGAATAATTCATACCGTACCGGACCGAATTCGGAACGGGGAAAGGATGTTTACTGGACAAGCGATACACTTTTAACATATAGAAAATTAGTTTTTAAAAAAAATAAAATTATCGACTGATTTTTGTAGGTCTCGCTACGCAGCTTTTAACGCAGTCTGAAACGCAGAGATTATTTTTACCGATAAAAACTCTAACAGTAGTGAATTTTAAGTTCGCCTAGGTAGTCTCAGGGCTCTCGAAAAACAAGATTCCACGCATGCCACAGCGTTCTTGGAACAATAGAAAACCTCTCAAGAGTGAAAAATGAAAAAAAAAATGTTCGTATTTAGAACAGCCACATGATAGGGAAACTTGCAAAATTACTGCTTACAAACAATTGTCCAGACTCTAATCCTTTGGAAAACATTAAATAACAGAAGATGATCAGCACGACTGCATGTAACGGAAAACATATAGTTAAGTGCAAACTATTTGATAACAGCGATCTAGATTAAATCAAGATGCTGGTGAAAAACAATGGAATTTTTGAAATTTCAGATAACCCAATCATCTAAGTTGATCAGATCCGCTATCAATAGTAATTGAAAAGTACAAAATATTCTGAAACATTGGCTAACTACGACAAATAGTGAACACCGACAATGGTGCATAGGACAATGCTAATATTAAGGTTTGACATAATATAATCATTACAGAACTGTAACACCAACAGCGGAAAAACTAAATTACCTTTACTGTCGAAATTGTACGTAAATAAGCAGAATAGAAACTGACAATTTAACGGATGTAGATAGAAGTGTAAGAAAATAAGTATACTATCCGGTATACTTTCGAACATTCTAAAACGTCCGTGTAATAGTATAACTAAAGAAAGAAAACAACTATTGAATCAAAATCACGACGCTAGCAGACTGAAATAGATGATACATTCTCCTTGAATAGCTGTGTAGTCCTGGGGAATGACACTACTACAAGAAAAACATCAACCGGTTCCGTATGCAAAACTGTGGCAGGAGTGAAGATGAAGTCAACGAAGAACATCCGCTCAATTTCTGAAAAGCTGTACGGTGCTGACAAGACAGAAACTGATACGAGACTTGCACGTATTCTAAAGTTGTATACACATAATCAGGATACAGTAAAGTTGACTGAACGCGAATTTCATCAGCGTAAAAAATACGTTCCAGTTTGACAAACTAACTCGCGGAGAAATAAAATAACCAAATTTAGTTCAACCAAAAATTTACCAACACGACGATATATTTACGAAACTAATACATAAACTCCTGCTGGCGCTCTAGTCAAAATTCTGGTGTTTGCTAAAGAAACCGGGTTACATTTGTACGCGTAGAATTTGCACAGTTCTCCATGGTCCATAATAGCCGGGGCAGTTGAAGACAGAACATAGAGATGCAATAAAATAAAGAAAAACACGATTAGTATAATTTAATTTTGAAATAAACTTAACGAAGAACCCGAATATCCGTCCAATACGAGGGAATTAAATAAATAAAAAAATCGGTACGGCCCTCGTAATTATACACGAACAGCCGGCAAGGATAGAACTGCTGATTTTCCATGTCGTGCGTCGTGCAGAGACTATACGAGTAAAATAAAATTATTTGGAAAACGAGATTTCGAAAAATGTTACTTTTTTCAGTAATGAATGGTTTTTGTAAAAATGTTGTGGTTCCATAAAGTTCTCAACAAAATCAAAAAATACTTTATTACTATTTTTCGTTAATAGTCGATTTTTTTTTTTTTTTCAATAAAATCTTATACGACCATTCCGTTTAAAAAAGCACATCCAATTTTAACGGGTAATTTTTAAAATTTAAACGACATTCCATTTTTTACAGCCGTTTAAATTTTTCGTTTCGAATAAGTCACTATCATTTTTTTTTTTTTTATATAATTCATAATACGAACAAAATTTAAACTCATAAATCCATACTGCGACGTCCTTAAACAATGCTCATTTCACTTCTCTGACAGCCAATAATCAACAAAGCAGCGGCTATTTGATGCAATATATATGAAATACACGATATCATTAAATTCATCTTCTACACATTTACGTTTTTATGTCCAGACCAAACGTATAGAGCTCCATTAACGTCTGCCGTATATAGTTCATTAGTGAATGAGTTATAAATACAGCTAGTGATTACGTCCGTGTGAACGTCTAAAGTATACACGTGCTTGCCAGTTGTTAACTCGTATATTGCAATGTCACTCTGTAACGGAATAAATACGTAATTTGGCTTGGTAAATTCTGTTATCGGCAGCTGTAACGGTAAGCGAGTTTTTTTCGTGTACGCGCAACGATTCGTAAATATCGTATGACTGAGGCCGGCTACATTCCACACTTGGAACCTGTAATCCCTGCTGAAACTTACCATGGTACTGCCGTTTTTTATAAAGTTTACATATAGAACGGACGGGAAAGACTTGCTTATTCGATTGCTTAGACTACTGCTATACTTGTTCATAGTAAGTAGAGCCGAATTCGGTTTCCTGATGTCTATTAAATTCATATTCCCATCTTCGCCACCGCTTAGTAATTCTTTGTCGTTAAACGGAGACCAGGCGCAACTAAAGACAGCACCCGAATGCAACTTGATCGCGCTCAAAGATTTACAAACATATCGGATATCGTTTATTGCAATTTCACCGTTATTTAATGCAGCTGAAAAACAAGAATTAAGAAAAATTACTCGATAAATCAGTAAATGACATAGTTATAAGTTCCGTAGAATCAGTAGCCGAAATATCATCCATTTCTTTTCAACCATCGCTCCTAGATGAAAAATGTGGAGCTAGAAAACTATCATACAACCTAGAAAAGAATTTATATTTGTATTGTAGGTGACTTTTTATAAATTCAAAATACTTTTATATTTCGCATTATTTTCGCTTTATGTGTTAGTAAAACCATTCAATTTTTTTTTTTTTTTTTGTAAAGTACCACAGCATCCGAATAAAGTTTCATTCTATTATACATTTTAATTTTCTTTTTTCACACATCTTTTGCCCCCCCCACCCAAAAAAAAACATCAGTTTCAATGCCATTGCATGCAATGTTGCAGAACATGTACTAATGATTTACAACAAGATATTACATGAAAGTTTTAATTCTGATTGAAATTTTAACCGGATTAGTTGTTTTTTATTTAAATTGAATACTGCATACGTTTCATATTATATTGACCATTCATTTATCATAATTCACTAAATTAAATTTAAATTATAATAATTTCACTGTTTCTTAAATTACCGTCGTTGCTGATCGTAAAATATTTTTAAGAATATAATACAAAGAAATATTTCTTTTAAAAATTTTAGCCAAACTTTCGTATATTATCCGCGCGTTAATATTTCGCATCAAATTTATAGATTTAATTGATTGAATTTCTTTAAAATTAACTAACAAGGCAACTATTTTAATATGCGGATAATTTTTTAAAATCTGATACCATAGTTTTCAACCGCTTTTTCTTTTGAACATATGTGATACATTATATAATATATATGTAATACATATATATATATATATATATATATATATATATATATATATATATATATATATATATATTATATATTATATATATGATATACTAGTATGTATAAATTATGAAACATTAAATAGACATACAGGGAGAGAACGTTTGTGAAAATTTGAAAAATTTAAATTTTGTTTTCTATTTTTTTATAATCAAACAACTAATTCAATGTCTCCAAACTAGTTTTAACTGAATAAAAATATTCGATTTTAAGTTTTATTTTTAAAGTTTTACTTAATAACCGAAGTCCTTTTTTGACTTTGATGTCCGCGATCAAGTATGTCAGATTTAAATATAGTTTTTCCGTCTTAAATTTTTATTCAAGACTAAAAACAAACTTTTTTACAACACTGTTTAACTACATACGGTGGTGGAAATCGGCATAAAGGCACAGTACATTTTTGTACAAATGAGAAAGAGGGTTAAAGTATAAAATATACTTCGAATATCTACGTAACTACCGCTATTAGAAAACAGAAAGAACGAATGAAAACCAGGTTTCGGTAAGAAACGGCGAAAATAATTCAGAAAAACGGGAAAATAGCTCGGAAGGGCATGGAAATTAGTATAAAGGCACTACACTACATCTTGCACGATTCGCAATGCGGGTTTTTCCAGCATGATTTCAGATATCGGCCTGCAGTGGGTGAGTCATCCAACTGCAGTTTACAATCTTCGTGTCCGCGACAGTCAGTCATACGCCGATTAAAAGAGTGACAATTATATTGCCGCGTGGTAAAGTGTTATCCGCTGAAGAAAAAGCAAGTATTCGGGCCTACAAAGACTTGAGCCTATCGAATCGCACCGTAGCTTGGAAACTAAAACGGTCGAGTTGTGTGATAGACAATTTCGTGAAATAGGGAGAAAAATATGGGAAAAACAATCGATACGAACGCGCAAAAAAATTGTCTGAAGCTGATAAACGTCTCATTGTACGGACAGCAAAGATCCAAATCAATTTTTCAACTGGCTTCGTCGCCGATTTGAAATTACTGGGGTCACATCGAGGCCTGTATGAAAAATTTTGGCAGTCGATAAGAACCTGGTATACAAAAAATGCAGCAGCAGTAAACCGCCTCTCACGGAGCGCCACCAAAAGGCCAGACTCGCGTTCGCACAAAAATACATGTGGACTGCCGAGTGGAACAGAGTGGTATTTAGCGACGAAAAAAAGTTCAACTCGGACGGCCCGGATGAATTCCAATATTACTGACACGATCTAAGGAAAGAAACGCAAGTACAGATGAGCAGAAATTTTGGTGGCGGCAGTGTTATGATATGGGCAGCCTTTTGCAGCGAGATGAAATTAAACATCGCATGGATTTCTGGATGAATGAAATCCGAACAGTATATAGAGATCCTTGTAGTTGAATTACTGCGAATGTATGAAGAGTTACTGAAAACTTTCTATTTGAGCAAGACAACGCAGCCATTCATGCATCGAAGGAAACGATGAGGTGGTTTCGAGACACTCAGATTAACGTTCTGGAGTGGCCTTCGCATAGTCCCGATCTCAATCCGATCGGGAACTTCTAGGGGATATTTGCACACCGCGTATACCGCAATGAGGACGCCAGTTGCACAGTGTTTCTGAAAAATGCGATCCGTGTCGAATGAGCAGCAATTTCCCTTCAAGAAATCCAGCCTCTCCTCTAGTCGATGTCAAACAGGATTTGCGCTGTCCTTCAGAATAATGGAGGTTCGAGGAAATATTAATTTTTGTTTTTTTCTTTTTTTTTTCTTTACATTTCGCGAAAAACCTGGATTGCCTTTATATTAATTTCCGCTGGAGCGAAGCGCTACTTTTGTTTTTCTCCGATTTTTTTTTCCGTTAGTTACCAGAAGCTGACTTTTATTTGTTATTTGTGTTTTTTAATAGCAATTGTCACCGAAATATTCGAAATATATTTTATACCTTCAGCCCTTTCTCTCATTTGTATAAAAATATTGGTGGCTTTATGCCGATTTCCACCACTGTATGTGTACAATCTCATCGTGTTCTTACTATAAATTTTTCGAATACTAAATGAACTAAGTTACTATCGTTTCTTTTTTGTTCTAATTTAAAATGCAACAAAAGGTTAAAAAAATACGGAAAAAACGAAGTTTTAGCAATAAATAAACGGTGTGAATTAAAGTCAAGGAAACCAATATACAGCCCAATACGGTAAAACTCGGTTGATTGGATAAAAGAAATTTAGTATAAAACTCGAATGGCAAACCAAACGACTTTTATCTGAAAAAAATGGCACGCGTTAAACTCAATACGTTCCGAATAGTTCATAACCAAATGGAGAAGACCTTAGAAGAACCATCATGAAATTATTGAGTGGAAAAATATAAAACAAACCACATTCCAAACAAATGCCTATTAGAAGCTTAATACAAAGAATACACAGCCGAATGTGAAGTTGCAACAATCCTCAGCTTACTACTCTCTAAAACGGAACCTGTATTATAATTGTATTCAGTTTTAATTTTTTAAATAAAAATATATATATATATATATATCTATATATTTGTATAGGGTGCGGCAAAGAGAAAAATCGTATTTCAAAAAGTTACGGCGGAATAACAAAAAGTGCTAAGGTTTCCTTTTTTACCAAATTAAAGATAAAGAAAGGGATTTTTTTGATATATTTATTAATTCGGCAGCTTCTTGGTCTTAAAATAGCATCGCTTAAATGGTGACTTTTATTTTCGATACAATTATTGACGTTGTAAAACAACATTATCATAAACTTTACTTAGCATGCCTCGGAATGACGTCAAATCTCCATTTTCAGTTCTAGGTCTTGAGGTTTGTTTTCATACACTTTTAACTTTAAATATCTCCATAAAAAAAGTTGCAGACCGAGAAATCCGTTGAACACGATGATCACGGGATCTCCGCGCCACGCGAAATTATTCAGTTATTAAACGTTCCTCTCAAATAAATCATTGTTTCATTTGTCGGCACGTTGCGCCATCCTGTTGGAACCATGTACGTAATTAGCTTCTTTCGTCTTACCAGCTCAGGTCGTACAAACTCATTTTAACATCTGTTATATTGATCGCCGTTAATAGTGCCTTCGAAAAAATGTGAATCACAGAAGCTACTTGCTTAGGAAAACCTGGTGGATCTTTTACAGACTGAGCCAGATTTTTTAAAGTTTTTGACCCATAAATGCAAAGATTTCTTGGTGAGCACAGGTTTTTTTTTAGGCGTAAACGCCAAACGTTTTCGGAACTTGCGCACCGTAACCCCATGCATGATTCGTTATTACGAAAAAACTGCGCAACCGCGTATGAGTGGTGCTTGACCGACCAATCATCTAAGTCGGTTCGTTATTAAATGAAAACAAAAACATGTTTCCGGCGTGGGATAATAAATTTGTCGGTAAAAAAAAGTAACATCTCAAAAGTTATTTTTCTTTTTGCTATTTACTAATTTATAACTTTAAATAATGTTAAATAGTAAATATAACATAGCAATTAATTTCAAAATTAACGTTACTAATAATTTTAACCGTATACACTGGTGAAATTACTAGTATTTTTATCAGCTACATAAATTTAATTTAAACGTACTTACTCGCAAGTATCCCGCGCGAGGAAACGTCGAAAGAATGCAAATATTGACTAACTTTAACAGTATCTGCTACTTCTAAATGTTCTACATCCCAAAAGTGTACTTTCTTATCGGTACCGGCGCTAACGAACATACCATTATCATTAGGATACCAGCGTACACTTTGCACTAAACCGTTATGTTTTTTCGGCGACCTCCACCTTGGTGCACATAAATTTTGACATTTTACCTCCTGCCAATCTAATATATCAAAAAGGAATATATTTCCACTGCTATTAGCTGTTATTAAGCTGCAAATAAGATTTTATTATATCAATTATAAATTAATAGTTCTTTAAAATTTCATAATATCGACAGCAGTTCAGCAATACTTACAATCTACCGCACATATTATCTATATCCATTTGATTCACAAAAAATAAAGAATTGTCCATATCTCCGAAAGAAAATTCCGAATCATTAATATGCAAATTACGAACAAGATTAGCAGTTTTATAAGCAATTACATCCGAGGACTGTACAATACCAATTTTGAATTTTTCCAATATATTATACATTATCCTGAAAATATAAACTCGTTGCGTTTAAAAACGAAAAATACTGCAGTTTATTTTGAAACGATGGTGTGTCTTCAGGGTTTACACTGATGTTTAAGGCCGAAGTATCTATGTAAAAATCATATATTTAACTATAAATTTGTTCATGTTAACTTTTTATCGTTAATAACAAAGAATGAATTTTCAGTATATAATTTTTTTTTTTTCATATTTTTTTAAAATGTATTATTGCAACCAGGCCCGTGCCCAGAATTTTGGAAGGGGGGGGGGGTGAAAATTTTCTTTGTATATTTATTTTATAATACATTTTGCACTAATATTCGTACTATTAATAATTTCCATCACTTTGATTTATATATTAATAATTTACATAAATTAATTACCCCGTATATGAACATTAATAAAAATTATATATGTTATTAATTATACTCGTAATAAAATTTTTTTTACATATAATATTAATGAAGTACCTAAAAACATGGAGTATATTTTTTCTTTTTTCTTTTAAAAGTAGGTAAAAACACGCTAAAAAATCATCAATATTTATTTTAAATTTGTGATTTTTTTCAGATTTTTTTGTATTTATAATAACTATTTCAGTTCTCATGGGAGGGGGGGTTAACCCCCCAGTGGACACGGCCTTGATTGTAACTGATCTAACTTACACTTCCAACAGTACACGTTTCTTTAAATATCTTTGGTAAATTAAATCACAAACAAAATTTAAGATTTTTCAGTTATTTAAACTGAATTTACAATCGTTGTTATCCATTTTTTGTATAAAATACACGTATAACAAAAAATATAATTAATCAATGACATGTTTCGGAGTTACATACTCCATAATCATGGCAATAAATTTTTCAGTTATATTAAAAGATTTACTATTGATTGGCTTCATTAAATCTTAATATAACCAAATTTATAGTTATATTTAAAGTGTAATATTTTTATATACATATATAGATTTCTGCTAATTTAAAATTTTCACTGAATGTGTTTGAATTCAATAATTTCCAACGGTGCAATTGAAAATGGAAATCTAGCGAGTAAATTGATTTAACATGATCGAAACTTTATTATTAATAAATGATTTATCCATTTTATATAATTTAATAATTGTAATATTATATTATATTTTAAAATTCGAGAGAGAAACGTTCTCTAGCAATCTTCGGAAATTAAATTTTCCGATCATTTCATATTTTATAATCCCTGGATATCTTGGATTATTCTGATTTCCAACTTCATTATAAATATTTCGTATATTATTTTGAAGTGAAAAATTGAAATAAATTTATCAATACGTAGATACAAGTTGCAATAATAGAAGTGGACTCTATTCAGCATAATAATTACAAATTCTCATACATTACTACAAAATGAAAAAATGGCTTAATATTTTTATTTTTTCATACATTGCAAGTAATTTAAATTTCATATTTTTCGAAATACCATTATTATATATATTTTAAAATTTCATCTTTACAGAATCTATAGAGCTGAGGACAGACATAAAATTGTTATAGAAATTACAGATACATATATAATATTTTATCATAAACCAAAATTAAGGCTAAATGTGCACATAAACGCTTTTAAATTTTTACTATACTATTATTTCTGTACATACTGATCTTATCCAAAAACCGGCGATTCAATACAATTATAGTGATTGAAGACTTTAGAACCATACGCAAACAAACAACACTGCGCTGTTTCAGTATTTAAATGTTGAATTAATTTATGAAATGGAAATCAATTATCAATTATAAAATCTGCATTATAATTATTGTATATAGTTAGAACTTAAACTATAAATAAAAGCACTAAAACAACAAAAATAATCAAGCCGATCTAATTGATTAAATTATTAATGTCGATTATTAACATCTGTTAAATTTAAAAATATACTCAAGTTTAAAATAATTTTAGTTTTCCAGATAAAATTAAATTATTAAATTTTCAAATTATATTTATGAGTCTTTTGTTTCAAAACTGTACATTTTTTGATGAACAACACTTTTTTTATGTTCTCGTTATACAAAAATATTAATTTAATCATTTCTTTTATTTATAATTGAAAATTACCTATTTGTAATAAATTATTGTTTGAAGAAATATTATGCGTAATAAATAAATTTTGTTTATATTCATACACTCAGCTGATTTGCAGTTGTTTTGTGTTTTTTTTTTTTTTTTTTCGTTTTGTTGATAAAGAAATATGCCTAATTCATTATGTGGTACGCTTTTGCACTGTTTTAGTTTTAAATGATGACTAACGCGGAGCTTTGTTATATTCGTTTTAAAATTTTGGATAAATTTTGAAGATATTAATCTTGTACGTTAAAATAAGTAAGTAAAAATTATTCAGTTTTGAAAATTTTGTGATTAACTTATTATAAATATGTGTTGATATATTCAGCAAAAGTAGAACATTTCCTGATTTTGTAGTGTATTGAACTCTATATTATAATTCATATAACAGCTACATTCATATGTGTTAAAAAGTAGCATTCTTATATTTGAATTGTAACGAAATTGTTAAAATTTGGTTATTAAAACCATTAGAAGTAGTAAGCGCGATTTTTAAAAATAATTCTTGCAAAGAAAACAAATCTCAGTATCTTCAGAAGGTATGTGAATATTGTAGTTTAAGTATGGTATGTTTCCGAATGCAAAGTACAAATGTTATTTTATGGATACAGATGTATCGATTTTGTAGTTGATTTCCTCTAGGCTTTTATTACTTAATATGATAGTTTGCTACAAAAAATCGATTTAAAAATGTCTGTGTATTATTCGAGCAGTTTAGAATGTTAAGTAAAAACCTTACGGTAGCATTATTAAGTGTATGTTATTTCGTTTATGAACATATTGATAATTTTTCATTTTACCGTCGGAAAAATAGTAGATACAGGATTCTAAAGTAAATTTACTTATCTACTCGGTTAAATGTTTTCCAAATTTTGTGAATCGAATAAGGCACCTTAAACAGAAATATAATATTACACAATTATTTAACGTAATCACGTATTTTTAATAATTCGTGTAGTTTCATATTTAAGTAACGTTTATCAAAAATTCAACAGTTGAACATCAGTGAAAACCGGGATGATCTATAAAATTCGCCGGAAATAGCTACGATAAAAGGATTTTAAAATTAATGTCGATAATTTTAACCCTTTCCAAAATATACAGTTCAAATGCCCTATAAATTTAATTTCATTCGAGAAATTGCATGTACAAGACGTAGAATATATGTCTGTAATAAGGTACCGTCTGTTAATTTCTTTCTGTATCCTTTTAAACCTAAATTTTAATGCTATCCTACAGTGTAAAGCAGTTTTCATCTCATTATTAAGCGTAACACATTTACTTTTGTTTGTTTTTTTTTATATTAAGGATATTATTTTAATTTATTTTTTTCATAAATTTAATCGTTTTTTTTTTTTTTTTTTTAATTAATATCTGTGCCGATTTCATAAAAATGATTTGCTGAGAGATATTAACGGTTATTGGTAATACAAGCGTGTAACGGAACTTAATTTACCGACTATACTTTATTGTTCAATACGTAAATCTTACATATAACGAGTCATTAAAATATTGTAATTTCGATCAGTTATTAAAGATAACTCTACTGACACGATGAAAGTAATTTGTGTAAGTAGAAATTTCCTTACTTTTTTTCTAAATTAGTGAATGCTAAAATCAATATCTTATATTCTTCTTTGTTTACATATAGTTTCAAATTAATTACATATTCGGAAAGTCCTTTTATTATTTGCGTATTTATGTATTTTTTAAACCAGTTTGGTGAATTTTTAATGGATTTTTCTAATTTATAATACGATTTTAATATTTTACAAGTAAATGCTGAATGTTTTTAGATTTATTTCTTATGTTCTTTTTTAAATCTAACCATCATTAGTGTAAATTGATTTTGAGTGCTTCATTTACGATGATAACTATCACTAGTTATTGGTAGTGACATCAGATAACCGGTGAAAACATAAATATGGTTAATTAAAATTCCAGTGAAAGGTTCAGTAAATAATTACATACGTGGAAACACTTAATGCGAACACAATTAGTAGGAATTGTTAATTTTCGCCAGAATTAAATGTATTTTTAGCGTAATTTATTCTGATAATACGAAAACAAGTATGTAGAAAGTTTGTTGAAGACGAAAATTAGATATTGTAGGAATCAAACATAAAGTTTGATTAATAACTTAAAAATATTATTAAATACGTCTAACATAGTTCTTACGCTTTCCAGATGATTCCAATTATTTTGCTCCCGAAAATTTAAAAACATTCTAAAAAAATTCAGTATCATTACTTAAAATTTAATGAACAGAAAAATATTCAAAATTGTCAGCTTGTTCTTCAATCGTTCTCATCAGTTTTACTTCCTTTTGAGTAGTCCAATATATAAATATGTACTCCTTATTTTTCCGTTCAATTGTTACACTGTTTATACAATTTAACTTCGTGTCTTTCATATGTAATTAATTAAAGATAGAGTAAAAATTATGACTAATTGAAAATTGTTATAAAAAGATCGGAGCTCGATTTATTTTTGAAATTAGCTCAGCGGAGTGAAATTATACACTTTTGCTGCTCCGTGTTTTCCGCTGAATCTCTAGCTGCTCTCCGTGCTGTCACTAATATTTCTTCTTCCAGTTACGCTACTAATATCCTGATTGTTTCTGACGTTAAAAATGTTCTTCTAGCCATTACTTCCTCTTTCCATCTACCGTGGGTAAATCCCATTATCTCTTTATTTGAACATTAATCTCCTAATTTTCTACCTCTTGTGCTAGCCATATTGATTTCTTGTGGGTTCCTGGTCATGCGGGGATCGAGTGACCAGGCTGATACGTTTACCCGATCTGCTGTACATAACGGTAGATTCCTTATTAAATTCCCGACCACTAATATAAATTTAGCTTTCAAAAAAAGGTTACTCTAAACTACGGCGATCTATCTATACCTTTTTTCAATCCTCAGTCTTTTTATCTATCGATTCAACTCTACCCGTCGTCACGACTGTAGACCATGACTTTTCACATTTTCGTCGTTTTTTCATTTCTGCCATCTGTCGTCTTCGTTTTAATCATAACGTACTTTCCTGCTCTCTTTCTTGTTTTCCTCTTATCTCCTCTCCATTTTGTCCTTTCCATCCAAATGATTGTAGTTTAATTTGCGATGCCAATTATATTTTCTTCAAACGCTCTTTCCTCCGAGCGCTGTGCTTTTACATTCAGCTATACCTTTCTCTTCCTACCCCATATAACGCTTCCGTCATTCGTTCACTCCCTATATCTTGTGTAGTCCCTACGATTGTCGCCTTCCTTTCCCCAATTTGTAACAGTATTAAAATCTAGTTTATTTCCCCACTGATGATTTCTCGAACCATAGCGCTAGGTCAATACCCTGAACAGGCGAGCCCAAATTTTAAAAAAACAAAAAGATGTCTTTTTCATTCATTTTTTTATTTATTTTTTCTATTCGTTATATTATTTATCACGTTCTTCAATGAAATGCGCGTTTATAGTCTGTTACTTAGGAAAGGGGGAATTCACGAAGTCTATTCTGCCAGGAAAAATTCAATTTAAAGTGTTAGAAAAATTCTGAATAAAATAACAATGATTAAGGAGTTATTCAGAAAATTACGTGAATGATGTTGATTTTTAATTTGAGTTTTTGCGAAGGTGAAGAAAAAAAACTTTGAATTGCCCAATTTAGAGTTTTTGCAAATTTAAAAATAGCCTAAACTGAATATGTTTTTTGTCCAAATATATTGTCGGTAATCACAATTTATTAAGTATTACTCGGAGAAGGCGGAGAGCTTCCAGCTTTATCTATAAATTATTTTTCCAAAAATTTTATAATTTACATTTTCGTAACTTTTTTCTGTTTAAAATGATGACATAATTAATTCTAAATTTATTCAATAGCTTTAAAAGGATTAGAGGAACTTACGGTTGGTGGATTAATGTACAAAGTAACAATAAAACAGGATAGAATTTTAGAAAATATTGATTTTTTTTTGATTTTAATTATGAAAATGATATTTAGCGAGTAAAGTTAAAATAATTATTAATAGAGGGGTACTGTAAATTGAATTAAAGTGACCGGAGCGTGTTTTAAAAACGGTTTTTCAAAATATTTGATAAGAAAAGAGTGAAATCATTTTGATTAATGAAAAAAATAATCGTGAACAATAATCATTATAGATAGGACATTGACTTTATTGGTTTCTGGCAATATGGAATTAAAATTACTCGAAATTTATCTCTATTTATCGTCGTATTTGTTCTCCCCTTAGGTTTCCGTTCTGTACGATGTATTTAATTTAAAAAGGGGAAGATGAAAACATATATACGTTCTATAAGCAATATTTGAATTTAGTTGATTGTTTTTTGTGTAGGCTATTTAACGATTATTTACTTTACTACGTTTTCTACTTATTCCTTATTCGCGAGACATATTTCGTTGTAGAATTTTTTGTTTCGATATATTTTTTTTCATTAACACTAATTTACTGTATTTTCTGGTTGATTGAAAATGTTTATAAAGTTCATTGACGAGTAATTAATATATCGATATCTTTCTGGCTTATCACTTTAGTAGTCGTTTAATATTAGCGTGCAATAAATGAGGTTAAAAGTTCAATGAATTTTACAACTTTAAAATATTATCGAAAGCAATAGGCGATTATTATTATTTTTTAACATGAAACATGTCTATGTTATGGGAGCGATTTTTTTTTTTTTTTTAGAGTTAGTGTTTGCGTCACGCTCTTTTTACCGACCCTAAAAAATAGAAAATTATATGATCGTCACGCATTTTTTTTTTTTTTACGTTCGTTCTCTCATAACCTGTACATATATAAACGGACTTTTTAATGATTCTTGGTTCATTCGTTAATGTACCGGTTAACGGCGGTACGACGTGATCACCGATGAAAATCTACGAACTTAGATTAAAAAGATGTGACCTTTTTTGATTTTTTATCCTCTTACACATACTTTCCTTGTGATGCTGATCGTATTTTGTTCGAATGCGCGATCTTCTCTCCTGAACAATTTCCTTCTATTCTTCTCTATTAAAACGTGATATTCCTGCTCCCCTTATCGGTGCTGCTTATATTCTCTCATTTCCTTCTGCTTCTGTTATTCTTGCCCTTAAATTATTTTTATCCTCTCCTTATTCGTTTAAGAATTTAAATTTATTTTCTTCTTCTTCCCATTTTTTGGGCTAATGTCCTTGTTGACAAATCCGTTACAAATTAATAATAAAAAAAAGTTTTTTATAATTAAAAACATCAATTTATCGCGAAAAAGTAATTACGGAAAAAGTTAATTTTTAGCAAGTATTGTTAATTACTACGGATGAATATACGAGTAGATTCGAATAAAGAAAATGAATTTGAAACCGCTATAGCGCTATTTACAAGTTCGTAATTTTTACACTGCTGCATATGACTTTTAACCACGTGCATTGAGTCGAATGATTATTTTTTATCGGTCAGTGGTAGTTTTATATGAATATATATATATATATATATATATATATATATATATTCATAAGTGTCGGTGAGTACTGACTGTTCATCATAAAATAACGTTAAAAAATGGAGTCTTCTTGGAGATATACTTTCTTTGCTTAATATAATCAGATAAAAATTAGCCAAAAACAGCTCATTACCGACAAAGTTTGAACATTACTCTTGAACTGATACTCAATTTTATACAGTACTGGTAGTAAAATCATTTAAGGTTGGTCTATCCACAATCAGTCAATCAATGTTTATTATTATTATCATCATTATTGTTACACGAGGTCCATAGATCCGCTATAAAGCGCAAGAAGTGGAAAGTAGTACAATTAAAGAAATATGTAAATACGCACGAACAGGTACGTAATAAAATAAGTAAAATTAATTAACAAAATAAAATAAAAGGCAGCCTGCAATTTTAAAGGTATATAAACATGAAGGTACGTACTGAAAAAAGTAAGATGAATTAACAGAAGAAATGAGCGGAAAAATGAAATGCATCCTGTGATTTTAAAAGAAAGAGAAAAAGAAAAGGGCAGAAAAAAATAAAATAAAATAAAATAAATGAATAAATAAATAAATTAGAGTAAATAATAGTCAAAATAGCAAATTGATGATTCACAATTATAAATAAGCAAATGAAAATAGTAATAATAAAAATATGGCGATGTATATATTACACAGATTATACGTGCATATACACACACACCACATATAAACATGTACATATTGTTTTGACTATAAATATACATCGCAATAAGAGTTACATATTAACAGTACAAAACGCCAAATATGTACCACATATATATACCAATTTATACATATGTATATACGTACACATGGATTCTATGGACAAGCATGTACATTGGTACACGCACACCCACACATAACACTCATCCAGAATATACATACAAAACCATGTACTAAATATGGCTAATAATAACAATAATCAAAAAAAAAGATACATGTTGGCTGGATAATTAATTAATTGTAATGTGGTTACTCTCACATCTTAAAAATTATCCCTCATTGAGATAAAATGTACCAGATCTTCATGTTTTATAATTCTGTAAGTTGGTTTTCATCTCGGTCGTTAAATAATTATAAAGTAATGGTCCCTTATATGCTGCTTGCATTCGTGTATGGGATTCTATAAGACCAGGTAATAACGCTATCTCTTCAAAAGATTTCCTCGTTATTCCGCCATGTATTACTAAGTAATAATCTATTTTTACAAACATAATTAAGTAGCTGGATTTCGTATTATAGTAGGTGGCTGGATGTCATGTTGTTTGCGAGCGACTTTGTTTAAGACAACTTTAAATAACGCTTCATGTAGATTTTCCACAGGTGTAATTATAAATTAGTCCCCCCCCCCCCCCCCGTAATGCATAATACCATAAGTCAAGATTGGTTGATATAATGCCATGTATAACCGATATAATTGTGTATGTATAAAATGTTGTTTCAAATAAAAGAACAGAAAATTCATTTTTCAGAGTTTTTTATTTATCCCGATATAACTTACTACCTAACATGACACATAAAAATATTTAAATTCGTAAACTCTTTCTACGGGAGAGGTGGTGTTCAAATAAACTTTCACATCGCTCCGTAACTTTAAATTCTGATATGTGTATACTTAGTTTTAATAACGTTGACAGATAATTTATTTTGCCTTAACCACTTCGTAATTTTAGCTACATTCTCTTACACAGGCGACTGTAATGTAATCGGAAAACGAGAGTTAAGTAAGAGAACGGTATCGTCTGCGTAGCTGATCATTTTTCCATTCACCTTCAAGTCACAAAGATCATTTATGTATACATATATATATATATATATATATATATATATATATATATATATATGTGTATATATATATGTATATATATATATATATAAGAAATAAATATGGGCCAAGAATTACTCCCCTGGGACACACCATAAGGTTGAATTAAACATTCATTGAGTCCCCCATTGAACTCGGTGCGATATTTCCTGTTTGAAAGATATGATTTGAACCAACTGAATACATTAGCGCGGAAACCACAAGAAAATAATTTATCCAGAAGGATGTCGTGATATAGTGTGTCGAAGGTCTTTCTGATGTCGAAATAAACGGCCATAACACTGAGATTGTTTTCTAAGCTTTGAGATATGCATAAATGTTATGTGATGATATAAAGCATCATTTGTTTACCCGGAATAAATCCAAATTGGTTTGAACTGAGGAAAGAATATTTCCGCAAAAACTTTAATAAAAGTTCCTTCATGCATTTCTCAAAAATTTTTGATATCGTTGGCAGGATGCGTATTGGCCGATAATTTGATAGATCTGTTTCCTCTCAAGATTTGTAAATAGGAGAATGTAACCGAACTTAAGGATATCGGCAAAAATGCCTTGCTGCACCTGATTCGTTGAACAGATACGTTAGAGGGTCAGCGAAAAATTCTATGTATTCTTTTATGAGGATAATGGATAAACCATCTCGGCATTGAACGATCTCTTGTTGGGCAAGGATAAGATTGTTTTTTGTTTTTTTTTTCATGTCATTGGCAGAAAATCCGATGAAAGCGAAAGAATTATTGTTTCGTTCCAAGTGGACGCTTTTGATTTCTCTATCATACATGTCACCATCATTGACTACACTCGAAACACTGTAACGAAAATATTCATTAAAACATTCGGAAATATACTTCTCATTACCAGTGACCGGAATTACTTCACCTCCTACACAAATATGTTCAAATGCACTCGTCTTTTTACCGAGAGTCTGCTTTACAACCGCCCGATAATTTTTTGGATTACTGCGATTCGTATCAAGTAAGCGTGAGTAATAATTGATTTTAGTTCTCCTGACTGCTTGTTGCGTTAATTTTGAGGCTGCTTTATCTAATGGTTCAGCATTATTTGGGTGCAATTTAATTAGTTTGTAGGCACTGTTTTTATCACTGGTCAACTTTACGACTTCAGAGTTGATCCAAGGCGTTCTTTTACGCTTCAAAAATCTACATTTGGTATTTTCCTTACAACACTGCAAAATATCCTGAATTTTAGCCATAAACCAGTCAAACTTTCGGTTTATTGTAGCTAGTGTAAATACAAGAAATATCTAATTTAACTAATTTCTCTTGGAATAATTTTTTATTTAAATAATAATAATTATCAGTTATAAAACTTTTCATAATATAAAGGCGATAAGAGTGTGCATGTATCTATGTGATGAGAAAAGTCAACTTTTACAAGTTTACACCTTATTTTACTCTCTTGCAAAATATTAAAATTCCATACCTCGAATGAACATATGGTCTAGACAGGAGGAATAATTACTACTGCGTCCTAAATATGTCAATTCATTTATCATACTAGTAAACCCGCGTGCATCATCATCATCAAGTCCATTGCCCTACGTAAGGACGTGGTAGCATCATATTTCTTTTACTATTTCCTTCCATTTATTTCGATTCATTGCTACGTGGAATACTTCTAACAACCTATACCCAGTTAGTGTATTTACTTAACAGCCCATCGTAGTGGGCATCTTCCTATGGGACGTTTTCCTTGCACCTTATCCTGTATAATATTTCTTTCCATGGAATTTATGTTCCTGCCTGTGTGACCGAAGTATCTTATCATATTCCGATTTATTTCCTACAGAAGCCTGGTTTCTATCTGCAGCTTCTTTAGAACTGATTTGTTAGTTTGGCGTGCCGCGTTACCCGCAGTGTGCACACATAACATTTAAGTAATTGCTACTGTTTTGTTCCTAAATAGATTTATATTAATGTCCCCAGTTATAACTGCTAGTGTTTCTTGTTTATCAACAATATTTTCGAGCTCAAACAAAAAGTCTGAACGTGAGCTAGCACAGAATCGATATATTCCTGTTATAAATAAACTGATCCTGTTTCGAATTTGTATATATACAGACACTGCATTCCCACCCATCATACTTTTTAGATTTTGTGATAACATTCGGTGTCCTCAGGATACATAAATGTCTACCCTTCCTCTGATCTATTTTCATCTTTACATTGAAAAAATATTTTATATCCGGCGGGGATATTGTACTTGGGAACCTTGTCAGTATAGATCAAAATTTCAGCTAAAATAATGATATTATATGCAATCCCGTTATTGTCTAATAGAATTAACAGATCATTATAGTGCTTTCGGAGACTGCGAATATTTAACATTAACCATCTTAACCTGTTTACCTACATTTTGTTTATTCATCTGCGTAAAAGTTTAAATAATAAATAAACTTAAATAATAATAGTAATAAGAATAATATTGAAAGTAAAAGAAACTCGGACTGAATTTAACTACCATCAATAACGAAGTACGTAGTAGTGAAATCAATTAACAGTACTATCAATAATAATGACGAAATACTGCCTGCGAACGATAAGTAACTTTATCTTTGAGTTATAATCATCATTGAAGCATTCAAGAGCAGAGAAGTTGGCATCGAATATACAAGCAACATAGGAGAATGGAAATTTTCAGTTACCGCCACTTCATTTTTAACCATCTTACCATTATTCTCTTTGCGCTTAAATGTGCAAAAAAGAAACATCCGAAAGTTCTACAACGAATATCCAGTGTCATATTATGTTTATTATAACATAACCTGTTCCATAATACACTAATAATGGTGAAGTAAAATATTAAAAAGAAGAAAAAAAAGGTGCCGACTTGAAGATTTACTTTAAAAATGTAATAAAAATGCATTGAAAAATAAAAAATATTGTATTTTAGAGGAATTTGAATTTTATTTTATTAGTTAATTGCGCACTTTTCTGTCCTTTATGCTGGACTTGCAACTTTTGTTTTACAAAAAAATAATTGATATCATGATGTGTATTAGGTATTTATTATTTGGATGGGCGTTATCAAGTAAATTACTTCTTCGTTTCAAAATATATTATAGCTTAAACTCGTCCCTTCGTGCCCTGTTTGGGGACATCCCGGATCTGCAGCTCTATCATTTCTATACTTACCTCGTATAGAACGAGAAAAATTGACAACGTCATGTAATCCATTTTGTCAGTATTTTGTCTTCGTACATATATAAAAATAACGTTGTCATTTCCTAGAAATCCATTTTTTCGGTACTTTGTCGTGTTATTTCATGACAGTTAAATACAACATGTCACGTTTCGGAATAAAAATCTTCGTGACAGTTTTTGTGACAAAAAAAAAAATTGGGGGTCGGGCTAAGAATGGCGTTGTGATTAATATATTTATTTATTTATTTATTAATGCAGTCTTTCTTATTCAGGTGGTAATATGAATGACATGAATTGTACAGCGGAAGTTATAAAAAAAAGAAAAGCTGATGAGGATGTAGAGGTGGCGAAATTTAATGCAGCCTAATAATATCGTATGCATCGTACTTGAGAAAACAGGAAAATGGCTGAACGATGATTATTTCTTGTTTCAGCGTAAATTTTAAAAACGATTAGAAACTGCTACGCAAGCCGTAAATTAAATTTATCAGTTCTGAAATTTTTAAACTTTTTTGATCGTGATGAAAAAAAAGTTGTTATTTTGCGAAGAATGACGTAGTCGGTTGAAACCGACTCTTCTATGGGAATTATAGAACGAATCCAGGGGGTGTCTCCATTACGTGGTCCGAAGGATCGTTCGTATCTGTGTATTATGTATATTGTATATAGTGCTAATGGTTACTGTATGGTGGTATTATTTAGAAACTCGTGATGTTTATGCTACCATGTAAAATTGACAACTGGATTCTTCTTTCGTCATAAGTTTTCAGGTTATTTCTGTATATCGTCGATCCCTTTAAAAATCTGTCAGGAAGTGAATATTTTAGAGTTAATAGGGCGGTTTCGAAAAACAACTGTAGGAGAGGACGACGTTATGCAGCCAACAATATTACACTAAAAGTCGTCACAGTTTGCCGTCAGCGCTATAATAAACATACGTTTATTTTAATGTAAAGAGATAATTTTCAATTTCGCGGGTGTGTTATTTGTTCATTCGACTAGTGTTGAATGATCATATGGAATTAAAACAGATTTTAAGAACATTTCACGATAAAATCATTATCAAAAGTAAAATTAGAATGCAAATTTTTTAAAGCAAAAAAGGGGAAAAAAAACGCAAGTAAAACGGGTTTAGGTTAATGTGGTTGCGGCGAATTGTGGTAGACCCGGCGGTAGTGTGAATATCAAGTTGACGAAAGGTTGTACGGATTAAAATTGCGTAAAAGGAATATTGGAATTAGCGGAGAGGAAGTAATTTGTAGCATCCGTACAAGTGTGTACAGATTAGCTCATCAAGCCGGTTAGTTATAGGGAACGGTAATTAGACGGAGAAGATAGAAAGATTAAGAAGAAAAAAAATAAAATGTATTAAATCATTTACAAAATAAGTACAACTATAGCCTAATTATATAATATGGCGTTTTATCACTGTTATAAAGACCTATATAACAGTGCGAGATAACGTCTTTAACTTTGCACAGAGATAACTATCGATGATTATTGGTTCACATTGATTTTTCGATAAATTTGTCACGTAGGCAATACAGTTATTTATACAGAACAAAAGTTAAAGTTCGTTCTATATAGTTTTTGCTTGATAAGATTTTTTGGTAAATTTAAAATTATCCGAATGGTGACAGTGTAAATGCAGCTACGCCCGGTAAATTACAGTTGCATTGTGTTATTTTAAATTCGTTCACGCAACTGTCCGAAACTGATCAAAAAAAAATCAACTCATGCCGGAATTACAGAGAAGTATTTGCGATGGTAGATTATCTTTGAACCGCTGACTACAAATTTGCTATTCTCAGAAACTTGCGAACCATTCTCGGACTATTTGCAAACCGTCTTTAATCTGATTATTTTGCGATTTCTAGTTTAAAATTTACATAATATAGCTAAATTATAGGCGAAATAACAATAAACTTGTAATATTCGAAAAAAAACCTTATTTCGAAATTATGTACTTTACATAATTTATAAATCGGTTTCCAAAAAAAAAAACAAATAAATAAGAAGATCTTTTTCATAAATCAAAAACTTGGCATTTTGTCATAAATGTATATATTTGGTAATGAAAATAATTTGACCGCTTAAACGTAACTGGTACTATGAACAGTAACAATTAACTCTCTCCTCTGTATTTATCAAGTAATTTTAGATTTTTTACTTTCCGCTATAAAAGGCAACATAAAGTGAACTGTTTTTTTTTTTTTTTTTTTTTTTATTTTAGCATATTTTAAAGTACATGTGTAAAATAATTTTTTAACCTTACAACAGAAAACTACATTTATAAATCATATATGTAAGATATTTTTACTTCACACTTTTCGAAGCTTGTTTCGAATTAGGGTATGTTAATTTTATCGCATTTTTTGTTTTTTATTCGCGCTGAATAGAAGTTATTTACTTAAAGCGGATATCAAATAAAAATATTTATTTCACGTAATTAACTTATAACGACGCTCTAGCGTTCTACAGTTAAAGAATTACTTAATCTTGAGAAATAATTTTAAATAATTACGACGCCACACGACATCGAAATTATGAAAAATACAAAAATATCGTAAAAACAAAATAAAAATTATAATAACAAAATTAATCAATACCAAGTTAACATATTTGAATTCAAATGTATTTCTAATTGCGCACACGTACGGTAATAAAATCATTGATCGCTTGGAAATTATTATTCGCAGACAAAGCCATTGTAACAAGGTTAATTTTTTAATTTAGTACGTGAGAGCCTAGTCAGTGTTAGTTAAAATTTTCTAATTCGGGAAAACGTCATTTTATTTCTTTACGCTACCTCGATAGACATCGTGGTATGGTTTGTAATATTTACATTCAAAAGTTGGTTGGTTAACAAATTCCTCCTGCACTCCATCTTCAGGTGGGAAGTTAATATTTTATGTGAATTTTTTAATTTTCGCAGGAACTAGAATTGTATAATTCTCAAAAAAAAAAAAAAAAAAAAAAAAAAAAAAACGTGAATAAAGAACAATTTAACGAACTTTACTGGTAGAGCTGACCGGATAGTAAAAGCTAGCGGTTTAATATTTTTTTGCTCTTCAGAGAATTACAAAAAATAAAAAATATAATCAAAAATAAAAAATAACGGTCGTCGAAATCTTTTTAGTGGCAACTCGGTCGAGATGGTAAGTTCTCAAAAATTTTTAACCGTTATGAATAACATCACAGTGGTGGTGAATACGAAGATCTAGCTACATATTGTTTTAGACTTAGAGGAGATGTAAAGAAGTTTCAGCGATACATTCTAACAGACCATTCATAACAATAAAAATCTCTTCTACTAAAAGCAGTGCTACATTGCGAGATACAACAAAAAAACTCACCATTTTCTGGAAAACCTGGTCACATGGTTTGAGTCATTTCATTCAGTCGTCATTAGAAGGATAAAAGTTTTCTATCGATGTTACACGCGTTTTATTGTTTTTCTGGTTAAATTATGAAATTTATTGTTGTCATTAACAATTTAAATTTATTTTCCTATAAAATTAATCCATCAAATTAAATCGAGCAATGATTTGATTTTTTTTTTCTTTTTTTTTATACTATGAGAGATAGAAGTGAAAAAGCGTGAGGAAATTTAATACAGTGACCCAGGATTATGAATGACAATAATAATAATAACAATCAAGGCCGTGCCCACGGGGTGGGTGTTGGGGGTTAACCCCCCCCCATGAGAATTGAAATAGCTTAGGTACTTCATTAATATTTTATGCAAAATTTTTTGTTACGAGTATAATCAATAACATGTGTAATTTTTATTGTTTATACAGTAATTCGTTTATTTAAATTATTAATATATAAATCAAGATGATGGAAATTATTAATAGCATGAATATTAGTGAAAAATGTATTTTTATTTATAAAATAAATATGCGAAGAAAATTTTCAACCCCCCTTCCCCTTTTCCAAAATTCTGGGCACGGGCCTGATAACAATAATGGTAGTAATAATAGTAATAAAAAAATTAGAAAACAAAGAAATAGAATTTAAATTCTAATTTGAATAGAAAAGATGGAATTAAAAAAGAATAAAACGGATGTAACAGCAAATGAGTGAAGAAAAAGAATGAAAGAAGTAGTAAAAAATTGAATGTGTCCGCGGTGAACGATCAAAAAAAAAAAAAAAAAAAATGTGAACAACATCATAAACATTTTTTGAATTAAGACGATAATAACAAGAAAATGTAGAGCGAAATTGAAAAAAATGAAAGCAGAAATAGGTTGTGATTGAAAAGGAGACAAATTATAAAGGAAATGATAGAACGATTGAGGTGGTACGGAAACTAATGAAAACAAAACCGAGAAACTAACCTAAATCAGAAGATAAAGCTAGGTAAGAAATACAGATAAGCGCATACATGCCACAGTAAACACTGTGAAAAATTAGGATATTGTGTAAAGAGAATTTGTTAATAATTCGGTTTTTGACAAAGTCAAAGAAGTGGCATCGACACCAGAAGGTTAATATGGATTATGTGAGTCAATGTATGCGAGAGCGAATAGAAAGAACAATGAAGAACATGGCGAAAAAATTGAAAATTTAGTTTGTAAAGTGACATTAAGATTTAGCAATAAAAATTGTAACAAAAAGCGGGGAGCCCGGAAAGTTAAGAGTAGGAAAATGTTTGGAATATTAATTCGCAATTTTTAAAAACATCCGTCGAGTATAAGCAGCTGAAGCGTATCTAAAAGAAGACCGAAAAAACCGGCATTTCATTTTTATTCTGTTGCGGACTATTTTCTTACATAACTCTTGTAAGTGTAAGTGGAATATCTGGAGCAAACTGGAACGCAGTTGAATAACAAACTTAATTTTTAGAATTCCGATAATAAGATGGTTCAGAAACGACAAAAATACCAAATAAGAATCAATAACTTACGAACGATTCGACTTATAAACTTCCAAATTCAATCATGACTTACAATTAAAATTCTCTTTAAAATCGTATCTATAATTTCAAGCTAACCGATTATCCTGGGCGGCAAAAAACCGTCATGAATATATATGAAATTTAAAAGGAGCTCAAAAAAAAATTCTTAAAAAATTAAAAACTCATCACCGGAGGATAACCCTTTAAAAGTGAAATTCAAAATATAAAACAAAACGCAGAAGCTCTTTCACGAAATTGAAAAATTTCGGTTAAAAAATTTATTTAAACTCCCCTTTTTGGGCTAAAAACAGTTTTAAAAAAAGCATGTTTAATAATAGTCTGAGTGAAAAAGTTGAAGAAACCAAAACGTATCTCAAACATCTGCATAAAGAACCACCGTTTTATAGGAAAAAACTACACTCGAGCTTACAACTTTATATTTAGGCTCTCAAAGCTCCGAAAGCTCGAAATTTTTGAAATTGAAATAAAAATTTCTTTTTGCGGGCATGTGGAATGAAGGTCATTTGTCTGGAACGAAACTGTATTTCATTTTCTTAATGAAACTTTCAAACTTGACGAAAAGTACAAAAAAAAAATACGAAAAATGGCGCGTCTCTGCACCTCTACGTCGCGAAAAATCAAATTTCTTTGTTTTGGATCTAGTATTTATTATGGTTATTTTTAAATTAACATACGGAGTTGCCCTGAGTTCATGAAACATTATGCTTGACTGAACTTGTTTTTATATAACATATTGTAGAATAAAAGGCTTTTTGTTGTTTTATTCTCAGTTCATTATGTTTAGAACGTCCTTAAAAGTTTATTTCTTTATTTCCTTTTTATATGTATATACCCCGATATATTTATAATATACAAATTTAACAGCTGTAACAATAATACTAAACAGGAATGACTACTATTATATATTTGTTTTAACCGTCGCGATGACATCGTGAGCGGCTATTAACGTAGTGCTTGTTATAGGTTCGCTCCCAGCGACCGTGAAAATAGGAATCTATTCAAGCAGTAATAGTTCAAAAAATGATTTAAAGATTAGTTAGTGACCAAGTACATCAGGCCAAGAAAAACATCTTTCTTTTTTTTTCATATGCTCTTTTGCGATCTATCGAATAAAATCGAGTTAATTTGTATTTTCGTAAATTGATGTTTTACTTGCCTTTTTGTTTCCTTTTAATTTCCTTTTAATTGGTGTGATTTATTTTCCCTTTCTATATTAGTGTTCGTCTTTTATTGAATTATTTCGTCGTTATCAACCGGCGTAACTAATTTCGGCGGATATCGGAATGAATATCGATAATAATGTCAACGAACAAACATGTAATTAAAATCGATATAAAACGAATTTTTAAATCATCTCGAACAAATCCACGCGTCGGTGCGGAATACAATGAGAAATTTAGAATACTATTTAAGTTAACAACAAAACTTTTACAATTTCCGTTTTCCGAGAGAAAATTGTTTTTTATGCAACGCACTACAGATAGACCTATTTAATTACGTAATATCCTTTTAATAAATTACCTCTAAACACATTATATATATGTATATATTAATTATAACGTAATTCTTAGGCTTAAAATGTCTCAATTTTATGTAACGAAAAAATGTCTTAATTTTATATAATGAAAGTTAAATGTTAGAATAGGACTTTTGTGGTTATGTTACTTTTTTTTTGTGTTGATGCCAGTAAGAATTACGTTGTAAATTTTGATCATTTTATACAAAGTATAGAAGAGAAAGAGACAGAAATGAAAGCAAGAGGTATCAAAGGGCACACAGCCCCTTGCGAGGCCGAAATGGCAGAGTTTATATATATATTTATTTCTGATAATAACATTTCCTCACTGCTGCTTATTGTTTAATTACAGATTGCATGCATAAAAAAAAAAAAAAAAAAAAAAAAAATATTTTCTTACATTTTCTTAAATTTGCCTAAATGTTCTTAAATTTGCTTAAATGTTCTTATATTTTTTAAAATTTGCTTATATTTTCTTAAATTTGCCGACATTTTCTTAGATTTTCTTAAATTTTTGTACACTTTAGTTCACAATTTTTTATTTATTTTCATAACGAATAAACTGATAGATAAAGCTGACGACCCTATATACCTAAAATATAAATGTTCTAATTAAAAACGTATAGAAATCTATTCATAAAAATCAACCTGTGCAGTCATTGAAAACATTTTCCAACCATCTGGAAAGTGAATTCGAAGGACCGTTACATTTTTGTAGCGTTCAGTATCGAAAAGCACAGTTGTATGGAAAGAGACTTTACATTTATAAATGTGTTCATAAATTAGTTTTAAAATTTTTTATGTTTTGTGAATATGTATGAGATTAAAAGAAAGTTAAGAAGTTACAAAAAAAAATACCGAGCAAGCCTCGGTCGTCCAGGTACTTTTGTTAAACTAGCAAAACATTAGAACGTACAAAATAATTTTTTTCTAATTTACGGTATATAAACTGTGCAGATAATTACAACTGTTCGTGGTTCAATTGTCAGCCGGTAAGGCGTGACGAAGCGAATAGGAATTTTACACAATACTAGAGTCGGGTGGTGTACCCGGTTTTAATTATTTTCAAAATTATTTGGTTAATGCTGAAATAATTTCCAAACTTAATTTTAACATAAAGAAAAACAAAATTTCATCAAATTCAACTTTTGTTATTAGTGTAATTGATATTTCTTATTTAAATTTATATATACCTATATATATATTTATTTATTTATTTTTATTTTGATTCATAAATTTGCTATTCGTTTCAGTTTACCGCATTAGACGTTTAATTATTTTTCTAAACGTAAATTTTGTAAAATTTGCTGAAAATTTTCCTTAAAACAAATATGTTTTAACGCTATTACTTATTTCCGCGTGCCTCGTCAATTTTTTCCCATAATAATTGTAACCGAGTTATAATTTTTGAAAGAAAGAATTTTTTTTTTCGTTTTCAATTTTCTTTTTTCCTTATTTTTGTTATTTTTCTTTTATGATTCAAATAATCTTTTGTTTTAAGCAGTAGTCCACCGATGTAGATAGTCTCATTTCATGAAGATATTCTCACTAAAATAAACCTGAAAAAAAAAAAAAGTATAGATAAATAATTTTTTTATTTAATGTACTCAATACAGCTAGACAAGAATTAGCCAAAGAATTTTAGTTCAACTATAGTGATATGATTGTCATCGATACTATTGTTTTATAATTTGATTGAAATGGATAAAATAGAGTAAAAACTAAAAACACAATGATATAATTTAAAATATAAATATAAAATGAATGGTCTGTATAGTATAATGAAAAATCTATTAGGCTTTGTCGTAAAATGTGTAAAAATGACAAATTACCCATATTTATAATAATTTATTATTATTATTTTTATTATCACAGATTTACGATAAATTATATAACTTTTTTTTATTAATAATTCACGCAAATGAACAATGTATTTTAATATTCCATTCGCCACATAACCAAACTAACTTTAAATATCTCAGATTAATACTAACATGTACGAATATTCTACGTTACAATTAAACTTGACTGACATATATATAGACAGAAGAAGAAGAAGGAGAAGCCAAGTTTCTAAACTGCATTTCGATTAATATGTAACAATTTAATAAACAAAAATAATATATGTATATAAATTTCGCAACTAATAAATACTAACAAACCACAATATTTGACAGCCAGTAAATAATTAATCGATACACTAAATAGTAAATAGATTCTCAGAGAAACATACGAAATACATATTTTTCCAATTTTTTATTTTTATCCTGTTTCAAATTTTCTTTCCTATTTTCGTATAAATCTATCTCACTGTTCAAAAATTCATTAGAATCTACAGAAAAAACGTCTGCATTTTATTGTATTTTTTTTTTTTTTTTTTTTTTTTAGTATTTTCGCAATTTAAATTTTGGACTTTTTTCTCTTGATCCTTGCAGAGTTACAACCAAGTGGGTAGCATAAAAACCTTCTCCATGAAAAAGTACATATATGTGCTAACTTTCATGGTGATCGGTCAAACGGTGTCGGAGTTTATCGATCATATATATACGGGCATCCATTTTTATATACATAATAATAATAGATAACGAAGGTTTCCATGAATTACCTAATAATATTCAAACAATGAACTTCGAAGCGTAAGAATTGGAAAAACACAGAAACAAAAAAACAATCAGCTTCCGACTAATCAACTTACAGATTTCGCTACGCGTACAACCAAAACCCATTAACAGACATACAGATTAACTCGTATCAGCCAAACGATATATTAAACCGTCCAGCAAGCAAACTTTTAATAAAAAAATCGATTACAACTAAATTTCAAACGATGAAATATCTAATTTCGACTTTTGCCTCTTTGCTAGATATGACAGTGTTTATCCTTAGAATGTAGAACAGTGTTGTTCAAATACCGCCAAAAAAAACTATGAGGCGATTTAGAATATATTTCTAAATTTGCGCTTCACTAAACTGAAGAATTGTGGAAAAACAAATAAACTCTTTCTTCGAGGAGTCTTCCGGTACAGTGGACATCACTTCTAAAGTAGAATAAATCAACAACAATGCAAAAATCTTATAATTGCTGGCGGAGGAATACTAATCGTTCATAAAAATAATTTATACGCGAAAAATTCTAATTTGCAAGCAGCAACTAATCGCCTAGCGAAACCATTTATCGATAACCGTTTGTGGGAATTAAAGAAAATAAATAAGTCGAAAAATTTATTAACGACAGTCAGTCAACCTTTTATAACTAACTCGCAGAAACATTTTCAGCAATCTGCGCCTCACTTTATGTAGGCGTAATTAGCTCTTTTAACAGCATGGGATATTAGAAATCTCTGCGACAGCGATCATCACTTCTCACGGCGCGGATACTATTGTTAGTATTCTACCTGGAACCTCTCGATATCCCCCGTGCAATATCAAAAAGGCGAACTGGAGTACTCATTCGTCATAGTTGAACCTACAGCAGTATCGAACACGATACAACAGGCGTTATAAATGAAAGCAACAGTATAGTTACAAAAGATATACTTAAACCTGTTCAAAACTGCACTCCATTATTTTAAAAAACCAGCAACACACATATGCAAATAATCTGGTGGACAAATAAATGTTGTGAAGGTAACTTTTTAAATAAATCGTCAGATCTAAATGAATAATCTTACAAGTAAAAAGAAACACCTTTTCTAAATTTACGTAAAATATCAACGCTTTCACCCCTCAATTAATATAGCTTCAAATCGAATTAAACGCTTTTCAAACAAACCGGGTTTATTAACGATAGCCTAGAAATTAATTATACGTTAACCAACCTCGCGAATGCTGATAATATTAACACTACTCAGTTTCCTAAAATCGTGTAATGCTTATAGTAAATTTACAGAAATAACGTCGCGAATAACGAACATGTGTGCAGCGTGTCGTTAAATAAAAATAAATTCTTAACACCGGTGGCAGCCTTACAGTCCGAAAGGTGAGCTTATTATTACGAAAAACCACGCGTGTACGCTTAAATCTCCTTTCAATGTATTCACGGTTATCAGAAAATAAGATAACGATTATGCGCACATATGTTTTCCTTGTGACGTCATTGAGGACCATGGACACATCGTGACTGCAGGGTTAGCTTCGTTGCATTACTCTATTAAAGAATGCCCCATTGGAACATCACATTTTCCTGTGACATGATATGCATTGTACCTACTGTTTTAAATAACTTCATTGTATCACGTAATGGCCTACGTATATATTAAAAACAAATTACATTATATTTTTTTCGCCTGGTAAAAATAATTACTGATAGCTTTTACTCTGCGTTAATTTTTACATCAACTTTAATACACCGTCAAAAGCACAATGCACAGCTAAATACAAATTATCAAACAGCATTGGTCTCTAGATTACGATAGAAGGAGGAATTAGCTACTGCGCATAGTAATCGTGATGCAAACCGCGTATTTTTCAGGTATTGTGAACGTTCGCAACAACTTGTAATCTATTTTGTAGTACAGTTTATTTCCCCTAAAAATTTTTAGAAGACTACCTTTCTTTCGTTAACATATTGCGTCGAAGTATAGAAGTGATAAAGCTGTGGGTCCGGGGGTGTCCTCATGCGAGGTCAAGGAACGGAGTCCCTTGCGAGGCATGAAGAGCCGAGTTTATATATATATATATATATATATATACATATATATACATACATATGATATATCTTCAAAAATTTTTATCGGCCATAATTAAGTAAATAATGCAGTCGCGATAACGGGAAAATAGATTCACCTAGCCTGTACTAATATTGTAAATCTAAAACTGTATGTTTGTTTGGCTGTTTGTCGATTCGTTGTAACCGGTGAAAGAATTTTGACTAATACAGATTCTGAATATGAGTAATTAACGTTGAAAATACGAACACAGCTTCATTAAGTAGATATTTAACGATTTTGCATGAAAGTCTATAAACCCTTTACGCAGAGATACGTGCACTGTAGAACTTTTTATATACAAGTGAGAACACTTGAACTTATAATCCGTCGAGTACGATCAGACGGGTTAAGTACGTTCGTGTTATTAGTTTTTGCTGTCGTTCGAATGGAATATTATATAGCGTATTACCGGTTAATTTCGTGCATTATTCGTACCACTTAATTGATTAAAATTATCACACACCGGTTTTCATTATTTTCTTTTTTCCTCCCTGCTGTTTAATCATTACTTCTGTCACAAAATAATTTATTTTCGAATCCCGATATTGGCTGCAAGCCAGCGGGGTTATAGTGAACAAATTCTACGAATAAATCGTTCTCTACATTGTCGCATTACTAAATCTCGTCCGAATAAAAATCAAACAATTCCATCCCTTGCTATCGTCGATAATATAAAACTGATAATAAAAAAAATTATCTCTTTCTAAAATATCATCCGATAAGGTGAACTGCGTACGATAGTTTGCTTTTTTCATAATAATACGCTTTCTGTTTTGTTTTTGTTTTTATACAACGAACTTTCATCCAATCTGCATAAGAAACTAAAGCTTTGTTACAATTCGTCGTTCGCGTATCGCGGTCTTAATCGAACATTGGTAGAGTTGTCCGCAGCTGTAATCGCGTCACTGCCATTCACGAAAAAAAAACGACTAGAATACCGATGTTTCTCCGCTTTGGAATCACTTAACATAGAAACATCAACTGGCACTTTCAGTCAGTAGATTTGCTATCAGATTCTAGTGGCTGCAGCGGTGGAGTGGGACCAACGCATCACTAATTAACTCTGATCCGCCTTTGACATCGACGTGGAACTAAATATTGACCATCAACGAAGAGTCGTCAGCGTTAGGTTAGCCGTTGTCGAATCCGTACTTTTAGTGATTTCAGTGGGATCGAATTTGAACGATGGACCATTGCAATTTTTGTTTCGCCGCGTCAACATAACGTGTAGTTTCGAAACAATTAATATTTTTCTGCGGCATAGAAGAAACAATGCAATAAAAGAAGCTGCGATGAATATTTAAAGAAAAAACGGCAATGCAGTTGTGCGTCATACGGAATCGAGAGCCGAAATTGCAAATTCAAGAGAAGAAAAATGTTAACAATGGAAAACAAGTGTAGTAGTGACGTCATGTTTTGAAAACAATATGCGCGGACCTAAAAAGCTAAAGGTAAGAAACGGTATTGAGGGCGGTGTTCGAGCGGTATATGCAGACGGTCGCGGAAAATGATAATAAATCTATAAAGATGCGTAAAATTAAGGTTTTGTTTGTGACTTTCACTTGTAAATTTTAAAATAAGTCCCATACCCTTGGCAGGGTGTCGGCGGAGATACGTAACATAATTATATAATTAAAAATCCTTTCCATACGTAATAAGAGATTCCGCGAGAATGTTTTATTTTTCTTCTGTATTGTATACTAATTTACAAATACGCCTTATTTTTATAAAAAAACGAAAGCCAAAAGGAGGGCAAAGCTGGCTGGAAGCGTCCGTAAGAACTACTGTTCAGCGTTTTTTTTAAACAAATTTTTATCGGTTAGGTCGATAAAATTTTGTTACATATACTTTTTTGGCTTTATTGCTCAATTTATATGTAGCTGTATTATTCATTTTAATCAAATTGCATACTATTATAGTTTTTAATTCACTTTTGTTAGTCTTATCTTTACAATATTTACCAATTAATTAGCTTTTAACAATTAATTCTATATTTTTTATAGTTATATCAAAATCTACGGTATAAATTGTAGCAATTATCTTCACTCTGGTTGCATAATTTTCTTTTTTAGTTTTCTTTTAGTTTGTTTTTAGATTTACCTTAATTTTATCTTTGTTTTACCTAGTATTATACTATTGCAGTTTGACCATCGAGCTCCAAGGGTGCAGGGCATGAGTGTGATTGTTTTAAGAATAATATAATTTATATATTTAATCGTATTTATTAAGACGTTTGAACTCAGCGTGTAAATATGGGCTAAATTCATTTCTGTTTTAATTACCTATTTCATTTGAGTTATAAATATTTAAGGGGGAACATAATAAGAAAACATAAAAAAACAAACGAGTATCTATGCTTCACGCAGATACATTATACAAGCTCTGCCTTTCCTTTATTCTTTCGCTCGACATAGGGATTGTCTGCCTTGTTTCGTTGAACTTTATATCTGATGGGCAGCTTTGCTTGCCTTTCCTTTATTTGTTCACTCAACATAAGAATTTCTACCTTTTTTTCTTTGAGCCGTCGGTGGGCTGGCTTTTTTTCGTGGGCCAAAATCTACAAAAATAAACGAGTGTGAAAGCCGTGTTTATGATTTTAATTGTACAGAAAGTGATTAATCATAATGCAGTGGAATTGTAGAGGTTTCTACAACCAGCTCACTGAACTTAAACTATTAATAGCCGCATACTCCCTCAAAATCGTATGCTTGCAGGAGTCACATCTGAAAGCATCTCAACTCAACAGTTCAGAATTATACTAACCAGGACATTCGAGCAAATGGAGGTGTTATTACCCTGGTGCAATCCAATCTACGCACAACAATTATAAATCTAAAAACGTCTGTCCAAACAATTTCTGTATCGGTCAACATAGCCTCTCTTTCAAATCACCCTATTATAATATGTAACTGTTATATTCCTCCTAACACACTAGTAAATTCAAATGAACTAGAAAAGCTGCTACTGCAGATTACTCCCCCGCAATTATTGTCGGAGACTTCAATGCCCACTTGTTTTTTTTTGACGGTGGGGGGGGGGGGGTCAACCATCTTTGCTCAGAAACAAAAGGTAGAGAAAGAAGTCGGTTATATTTTAATCCGATCAGAAATTTTATCTAAAAAGGAATAATTAGTGGGGAAGGAAAGGACAGGATATAGGAAGCACAATAAGGAGTAGGAAGAGTCCAATCTTCAGCAAATAAGAATATACAAGGCAGAACGCTCCACAGATAAAGATAAACACTGTGGAAGAACACATGATCGGCGTCGCAAATAACTGCATCATCTGGATGGAGAGGACAGTGTGGAGAAGAAACCAAGGAAAAACAAAATTTAGATAATGGCAGCAAAGAATGGCCAAAGCGCATACGAACAATGGAAACAACATCAGAATATCGAAGAAGGAAGAGTGCAAAAGAAACCATGAATATGCAGGAAGAGTAGTCTGAACTGACAGGTAAAAGGAACAACTGTCACTCCTCAGTATGGGAATCAATATCGGTCAATAAACATGGAAATATCATTAACAAGCTAGTACTGAAAAATAATTTAATTGCCATGCCTCCCCCCACCTATATCTCAGTCCAACCCACAATACACTCTCAACAATTGACATAGCGCTAATCTCTCCTATATTATTCCCAAAACTACAATCAACTGTACTGCAGGGTTTATGCTCAAATGACTATTTCTCCGTGTTCCTACATACAACACCAGTAGTTCCACAAGACCAAGCGATTCTAAGTTGCCTACGATTTTTATATATTAAAGCAGACTGGGAATTATACACATCGAAAGTCGTAATCCCTAACCAGCCGTCTGCGTCTGTAATAGAATACATTAACCGTCTAAATCAGGCTACCTTCAACGCTGCCAAAGCATCAATTCCAATGTCATCGGGCTGCCACTGAACCCGCAGAGTACCGTGGCGGTGCCCTGAAATTGAGACGGCAATACTTGTCAAAAACGGGCGTTACGAAAATTCAAATTGTCTGGCCTCCTCTCCTATTTCATTATGTTCAAAAAATGCAGGACCGATGCGCGATCGATAATACGATCTAAGAAACAAGAATATATCGCTTACTTCTATATTTTACTCGTTGTATTCAATTAAGTTTTACATTTCGTTTTGTGATTAACTGAGGAGAATCGCTGTGTTTCTTCGATATCGAATACCACATCAAATCACTCCATATGGGAAAAGATAAAAGCAATTAACGGAATCAGGCATTCTAAGTCCCTTATCCATTTAAGTGACAACTGTATCCGATACTACACAAGTTGCAAATTTATTCGCGCAATACTTTTCTTTAGCATCGTCTTCCACATCATATACAAATGCATTTAAAACTCGAAAGAAATATGTATCCCTCAGGATGCAACAGTTCCATATAATTGCGATTTTAATGATATTGAACTTAATTTCCAAACTCGTACATCATACGCGTAATAGTTCTCCTAGTCCTGATGCTATGCATCCGTACATGTTAAAATATTTACCACCGTCTGCAAAATACTACTTATTGCGTATATATGTAACCAGATCTGTACGGCAGGCTCTATCCCGTATCAATGGAAAATAGTCAAAATTGTTCTTATTCTGAAGCCAAGCAGAGATCCCCTCTCCTCCTTCATAGTACAGGCACATTTCTCTCCTAAATATGCCATCCAAAACAATGGAGAAAATGGTGAACAGATGTCTCATCCATTTCCTTGAGCAGAATAATCTCTTTTCCTGTACATAAGCCGGAGGGCGTAAGATGCGATCATCTACTGATCATCTATTGAACCTACAGCGGCAAATTTCAACAGCATTTCGCCGCCGACAAAGCGTACAAGCAATATTTTTTGACATGGAAAAAGCATTCGATCGAGTATGACGGCGGGGGCCGTTAATGAAGCTACTAACCGTTAGGTTTACTAGCAATATGGCCAGCTATATAAAAATTTTTCCAATAGAAAGAAAGTTTCAAGTTAAGACTGGAACTACCAATTCAGCAACTATGCCACTCGAGAATGGCATCCACAAGACTCTGCCCTAAGTGCAACCTTGTTTTTATTCTTTATAAGTGATATAGCAAATTGCATCACGTCTCCTGTTACTGTCCAGCTTTATATCGACGATTTGAACATTTCTTTATCTTTCAGCCTTCCTTCCAATGCAGAAAATATTTTCCGAAAAACAACAATAAATAAATTACAATCCTGGTCAAATAACAATAGTCTAGTGTTCTCTCCTTCCAAAACAATATATAATGAATTTCATAGAAGACGAGGCTGTCTCACCTGCTATTTCTCTCGTACTAGATAATAGTCCTATACCCTTCTAATCTACAGTGAAATTCTTGGGACTATAGTTCGATTGCAGGCTATCCTGGAGTCCACACATATCAGGTTTAAAGAAAAAGTGTTTAAAATCCCTCGGCATCGTTAGATATTTATCAAATTCCAAATATAATATCCAACCCAAGCTCCTTCTATTAGTATATAAATACATCATCTTATCTAAAATCATGTGCAGGTCCTCAGCCTATTCCCAAGCATGTCATTCCTTAATAAATTCATTAGATGTAATCCATAATTCTGCTCTTCGTTCGATACTAGGAGCTCATCTAACCACTCCTGCATCCAGCATGTGCAATTTGTTGGCGTGTCCGCCGTTTTCCATAGAAACTACCATAGACGATGCAATATTCTCCTTAACACATACTCCTTTGGCTGTTATTAATTTCTCATGCATACCAAGGTTCTGAAATGATCCCGTGCCTGAAGTCCTCGACTTATTAAATTTAAATCACATAAACCCAATAAACTCTATACACTAATACCCCTCACATGAATTCCCTCATGGAAGTTCGTAATAATAAAAACAAGCGTATCACTTAAAAAAACAATTTCAGACAGCTACCGCCTGACCTTTTTCAAAATAGCTAAAAATTGAATAAGTAAATATACACCGACCACGTTATAGTCTACAATGGTGCTAGAAATAATCCCATCACAATCTCATCGTCGAAAGCATGTGCGTTCGTAGTATCAGATATAGCGTATTCTTTCCGACTCAATGATGGCTGCACAGTACTGGACACAGCAATATATGCCATCCTATACGGGCTACAATATATTTCTTCTTGCGAACCTAACAAAAAGACATTAATAATTACAGGCTCTCTGGCAGCATTAGAAGCCATATCCAGCCCTAAAACAAGAAATATAATAACTGCTCAAATCCTTCGTATTATCATCGATATACAGAAGTCTGAAAACCGGGTGACGTTTATGTGGGTTCCTGATCACGTGGGAATACCAGGGAATGAACAGGCGAACATAATGACACAGTCGGCACTACGATCTCCGCAGAACAGGTATGCACCTCCCCCTTCATCGTTGGTACAATTCTTTTTTTTTTTTAGGCAAACGCAAACAAGAATGGAAGGAACAATGGACCGCGTGTCACACTTTTCTGTCCTAAATAAAGTCAACTACCAAACCATACCATGGTGGCCCCCAATGGAGATTATTCGCGTAATCAGCCGACTGCGGACAAGTCATACCGCAATCTCGCACGACCATCTTCTAAATGAGTCATTTTCTCCGCCGCAGTGGCCTTTCTATATGGGAAGTTTCATCCTAACCGTTTAGCACATTATTAATAAAATGCACAATATTCATATCAACATGGACGCTTCTACTGTATAAAATACTCCCCGATATACTATCAAACTTCCAAACAGCGATAAATTCAATCATTAATTTTCTTAAAATAAACAGAATAGCTAAAGTAATATAGTCACAAACCCCGTTCAGTGTTTCGTGATAACCACAGTAGTTAAATACGACAGACTGTAGCTTAGGGGGATTAAACAAGAAAAAGAAAAAGAAAAAAAAAAAGATTCTTCAGAGACGGATACAGTATTCAGATTTACATCGTTACATTGACATCGGAGGTATGCGTTGTTATCAAAAGGAGAGAACGATGCATACTAAAGTAGGAGATATAGTTGCGCGGTATTAGTGTGCCTACGTGTCGTAAAAATACGCCGTCAAGGCGTCAATATACGTGAAATTTCGTGATGTGGAAATGGTTGATTTATTCTTCAGTTCGAGTTCGAATTCTGCGCGCATCAATTCCATGAATGAGGGACCGGGCGACCCTTGTAAATCCAAGTTAAGATCACCACTAAGAACTACAGGAATATTGTGGTAACTTAGTTCACTCAGATGTTTTTAAACAAATCGTTTAATTTCGGGCTATAAGCTAACAGATTCAGTAGAAAGAATTCTTGAATGTGTTCGATGGAGGAAGTGTTTAGCGAGATGTGGATTAATACGAGCAGGGCGCATTTTCCATTTATAGTTATTTTCACTGAGCAAATGTCGCCGACGCCACCGTTCCGCTACCTTCTTGACTCGCATTTGCGACATATCGAATTTTAACAAATCGTGTCCTACAGATCGCAGAGCGTCTGCATGAGTCATATTTTCGCAGTCACTGCAACTGTCCGAACAGCATTTCGTTTAAATAGCGATACTATGCGGAATGCTACTATTTCGATTGACTGATCACTTTCCATCCACGTCTTCGATAGCAAGAGTAATTTGCAGTGTGACATCACAAAGTCTGAACTGGTATCTGAAGAATTGGCATTCGGCGATTGAGAAACGCTCCAAACTTTTCTACATCTGTTGTTTTCGAACCAAAAGGCCTATCACATATAAATGTGGCAAATTCTTCGCTATTGCACAGTCGTCGTCTCGTTTTGTTTCCATAATTCGCGTTTACATTCGGTGGTGGTTTTCGTTTTTGGAACATAATGAATACACTTCTTATTACTGTGCGCAGCTTGATGAATAAGATGTTCCATCATATAGGGAGAAGCATGTAAAGACTACATTGCTAATTTAATAATACCACGGAAACGCAAAAAAAAAGTATTGTATATATATATATATATATATATATGGGCTGTGTCCCTTGAATCCTCTTGCTTACATTTCTGTCTCTTTCTCTTCTATACTTTGTATAAAATTATCAAAATTTACAATGTAACTCTAAATTGATCCATTTGGATATAATGACATAATCACAGAAATCCTATAAAGTATGCCAAACGTTACACATAAAATTGGGACATTTTTTGGGTCATTTTTTCTTATGAGGTAGTGTAAGAATTAACATTGTAATTAATATACAAGGGCTATCCAGAATGTAGTACCTATTTGCGCCGTGCGGAGCGCTAACGTGTGGGGGAGCCACTGGACAAGTACTAACACGTTCAGTTGTATTTCAGCTGTCTGTGTGCAAAGTTTTGTCTGCCTAGTGTTAACTGTGTGATGCTGTAAGTGTTTATAATGTTCAAGAAAATAAAAAACGCCGCTAGTTGTGAAGTTAGGGCTGTGATTATGCGACATTCACCGTCAATTGAAGGAAGTGTATGGGGACAATGCTATGGATGAGTCATCTGTTCAGTGCTGGTATCGTAATTTTAGCTTGGGAAAAGAGAGCACCCATGATAAGTAGCGTTTGGGGCGGCCATCAGTTATTATGGACGAACGGCTGAATTCAATGAACGAATTTGTGAAGAAATGATATTGATTGTCTTTTATTCTCAGGTGTTGCATAAGAAATCCATGTTTTGTCACCAATGACTATGCGAGTCAAGAAAGAACCTTCTTCACAAGAATAACGTTCCAAGAACATCAATGCTGCAGCCATACATTTGGTCTTGTGTCATCAGTAAGCATGCAAGAAACCCAACTCGCACAATTTTTTGAATAATGCATGTGGTCTTTAATAATTTCATGAATAACTGTTTGTAAAACATTAGGGAAGTGTTCACAGATCTCATGAATTGTAACGCGCCGATCGTTCTTCACGAATTTGTTCATTGGATTCAGCAGTTCGTCCGTAATGACTGATGGCCGTCCCAAACGCTACTTATCGTGGGTGTTCTCTTTTCCCAAGTTGAAATTACGACACCAGCGCTGAACAGATGACATAGCATTGTCCCGGGAAAACCTCCTTCAATTGATGGTGAATGTCGCAAGGTCGCACATTTCTTGTGTTGAGAAATTTAATCGCAGCCTTAACTTTACAACTAGTGGCGTTTTTTTATTTTCTTGAACATTATAAACACTTACAGGATCAACACAGTTAACACCAGCGAGACGAAACTTTGCACACAGACTGCTGAAATACAACCGAACGTGTTAGTATTTGTCCGGTGGCTCCTCTACATGCCAGCGCTCCGCACGACGCAAACGGGTACTACTTTCAGGACGGCCCTCGTATATGCGATAATGTCACGGTAACATTTCGTGTGACATTTTGTGGGACGAACAATAAGACATATTCATGTCAAAAGATCCCCTTACACACTGCCTTAGCCCATGAACATTTATTTTATATTTCCGTTACTCACGCTGCGTATGCGCATATGCGGTGTCGAAATGCCATTTTAATTGTACATAATTGTTTGTAACGCCATGTATGGTAAATAAAAATTTGATTTGATTTGATTCGATTTCATCAGTATAGTAGAAATCATGAATGAACTCTTATAGCGGTAATCTCTCAATGAAACGAATTAAAAATAAAAAATACAGGTAAAGAAAATAAAAATTCTACATAAATTATATGTAAAGAAATTTTTTATCATTATGAGACAAAGCAAAGTCAGTAATACTATAAATAAAATTAATTTCGTCGAGAATGATACGCCGCGATTTCCTTTTTAATAGCTAGCGAATTTCGATGATTTCACGTTTATTTTAATTTTTCAAATTGTGTATATCGTTATTAAAATAGAAGATTGACATAATTTTAGGTTAACAAAAATTATTTAACGGTGTAATACAGATTTTGTAATACAGATTTTGTAAAACAGATTTTATAAAACAGATTTTTTTTTTTTTATTCTCGCCGCACGCATAAAAATATCAGTCCCACCGGTATTGAACGGTTAACAAATGTTCATTGTTGCGTAAATAAGGCATCATCGGGCGTGCCGTTTATCGTGTGCATGCATTGTTGTCATCGCGGCGCCACCATATTTCAGAGCTTCGCGCGTTCATTAGAATTGTATTTTCAATATAGCATTAAATGATGTATTTTCCGCTTTTTCATTAAATCTTAATTGACGTTCGAAACGAATATGCCTACATGTACATATAGCCGTGTTTTGCGACCTATTATTTACATTATTCAACAAGTGTTTCAGAATTGTTCCGTTTTTCTTTTTTTTTTCTTCTTCTTTTCTTTTGCACCTGTTATTCCGTAAAAACTACTTTAATAGATACTGTGAAACGATAATTGCCACTCGCGCTGTTTTACAATTTGCATATTTTAATTTTTTGCAATTTCTTACGAATCAAAATATTCCGACGTAATCGCAATATCGATTACACAAAATCATTTTCAATTAGTAATCGACCCTTCCGAGTGTATTCGAAAACGGCTTATTTTCGTGATAGAAATGAATTAATTTTGGATACTTTTGCCACGACAGCTACTTTCTTGTTTGTTATGACATCATCTTGCTTAAATTTCCTAGGTGACGTGCTATCGATTTCTCGATTTGATGTTTCCTTATCAGTTAAATTTTGCTCCCCGCGTGCAGTTTTGTGAATAGATGTTTTCTAACGTAGCACTTTATTATAGGCCAGATCCCCGTGTTATACTGTAAATGAAATAAAGTAATGAAGATAAATGAAAGGGGAAATAAAAAAAAATGTAATAAATTACATTACACACCTTGACAATTAATGGTAATTTTTCACATTACGCCCACCAGTTCATTCTGCTCCTTTACAGTGTTCATATTGATGTGTACACGGCGTCGCTACCTTATAATTCATTCCTAGTTTTTTACATGGTTAACGAATAATTATAGATAAATTTATTTTTTATCTTACTAAAAATTAAATAAAAATATGAAACCATAGTTTAAAAATTGTAAGTTGGTTATTTTGATTTTTGGTTTGTTTGTTGTTTTTTTTTTTTATTTAAAATTATACAATTATTTAAATTGGACATCCGTGTATAAATATTTTGATTTTCTGGTTGCCACTTAAATCTAAAAAAAAATTACTGGTCGCTATCTGTTACACTGCTGTGCAACTGTTATTATATTCCTCTCATTTGCATTTCTACTTATCATTCTCAGTAAAATCGAATTGTGTGACGCGCTCTACAGTGATTTGCGGAAGAAGAAATTATACTAATAATTTTATATTAGACATTGTGTTCTGCCATATTTCGGGTGAAATTAATTTTTCCCGATTTCTTTTTTTACTTTATTTCGTTAACTTTGTTACCTACCAGCGCGTTATTTTTTTCTTTTTTTACATGAATATGTCTTATGGTTGAGGGTCATTACAAAAATTTGTCCGTTCCACAAATTTTACCATAAAACGTTACCATGGAAACGAAAAAAAAATAGTATTATTTATACATTTATCGGATGGTGATACAGGCTGTCTTTCGTATCAGGAACTCATAAAAGATGACGGCCCTCTAATAAGTGGAAGCACTGAACGCGTTTCGCACAGCGTTCGCAAATGTTCATATCGTTTTCCTCATCGAATGCAGTATGATCGGATCCGCGCTCTCCTCGGGCAGATAAATTATCGACACTCGAACACATCATGCATGATCATGAGCGTCTGCTCGCGCGTATGGTCATGGTGTTTACCGGTAGCCTCCGTCAGCTACCGGCCGTTTGACGGACATACGGATTTACAAGCGATCAAGTAAAAAGTTCTGCTGCGAAATTGTCTGGCAGCCGCTACATTACTACCGCTCGTGCAATTGATGCGAGAAACTGATGTCGCCTTCTCATCTGTATTAACCAAGATTGGTGATGGTCAGGTCCCTTACTTCCAGAGGAGAAAGCAATGATCGAGTCCCGCTTCTTGAATGGTGAATTCGTCGACCACGAGTTTCCTCAGGCTATACACCTCTTCTTGCGCATCGTAGACGTCGGTCAGTGTAACCTAGATTATTCCGTACAGGGCGCTGAAATGGTCGAAGTTCTCGGTGGTGATCTTAACTCGAATTTACATCACACGGTCGTCCTTCATTCATGGAATTTATGCGCGCAGAATTTGGACTCGAATTGAAGAATGAACCAACCATTTTCACATCACGCAATTGCACTTAAAACGCGCCACTATATCTGTATCGTCCTCTCCTTTCGATAACCTACTTCCAATATCAATGTTGTAAATACTGTCAACGATGTAAATGTAAATGCCATATCTGATTCTAGAGAATCACTTTCTGTACAGTAAAAATTATGAACAGGTCGGCTTTCACACTCGTTACTATCCATAAGATATAAAGCTAGCCTAATGACGGTTCAACGAAACAACCTAGATAAAATTCTTATGTCGAGTGAAAGAATATGAAGGAAAGATGGAGTTAGGCATGAGAGGATATATTCATGTATATTTAATGTAATCTGCGTGAAATGTGGACACTCGTTGAATTTTTTTTTTTTTTTTTTTTTTACAAAGTATAGTTTATGATTTGTTCGGCATGTCACGGTTCATTAACAATCAACAAAAATTTGGAATATCCTGCTTATTAAGGTATGCCAATTTAGTCTAATAACCCGCCTTCTTTAAAATTACTACATGTCATGTATTATTTTGGTGATAATTTTGAAATTTTCTCTTTGCGTTGCTTCGTTTTTTCCGCGCTACTTTCAGTGTATTCGTTATTTTACAAATTCGCTTTTTACGTCGCCACATTCATTTTTGGTCTTAATTTTTAACCGACTTCAAAAAAGGAGGAGGTATTCAATTCGACTGTATTTTTTTTTTTTTTTTTTTTTTTTTTTTTGTATGTGTGTTACCATAGAATTTTCCTCTAGATGAACCGATTTTGATGATTCTTCTTTTATTTGAAAGGTAGTGTTTGTCATGTGGTCCCATTTAAATTTGATCAAGATCTGATCGATAGTTTTTGAGTTATCCTTAATAATGCGGGAAATTGAAGCTTTTTGGATGCTTTTCATTCGTGATTATTTTCACTACTGTCGGGTTAGATTTATCGACTTAAAATACTATAAATTTGCCAAATTACCATGGAAATGTAGATTTTGATGTTTTCACACCGTGGAAATATCTGTTCTTATTAAAATGTTTTAATTTAATTGGATAAAAATGCACTAAAAAGTAAAAAATAAAATGCTTTTTTACAAAAAATAAATACCGATACTTGAAGGTTTATTATACAAATTTAAAAATGCACTAAAAATTAAAAAAGAATTACTCCCGATAAGAAAATATATATCAGAGTGATATAACACTTAAGTGGTGATATCGTAATTCTTATACAACATTAAAACCTTAATTAGAGTTGGAATTAAATTCATGTTAGGAACAATTTAATCAACATTTAATGCAGTTTTTAATTGTTCTTTTAATATGAATTTGACGCCAACTCCAAAAAATTAATGTTGTATAAGAATTACGATATCACCACTTAAGTGTTATATCACTCTGATATATATTTTCTTATCGGGAGTAATTCTTTTTTAATTTTTAGTGCATTTTTACATTTGTATAAGAAACCTTCAAGTATCGGTATTTATTTTTTGTAAAAAAGCATTTTATATTTCATTTTCTTCTTATTCATAGTTTATGTTCACATTTATTTGCTCTCAGATATATGTAGATATATAACTTCGTACTTACCTTTCTTAATGGAACAGTAGGATCAGTATCATTTGGTAACTAATGAAATATGGTTTTTCTTCATTTATCTCCATCGATTTTTTTTATTCGACTAGGTGTAAAAATCAACGCTAGCATACTTTTATATTTTCGGATAGTGCCGTATAATTTATTCCATAACATCTGTGTTTTGATATTCTAGTGCGCAGTTATTTTGAGAAATGGTTTTGATTCACCTTGTATGAAAGCGAAATAAAACGGCATGAAAATTTTCGCCGCAGAATTCTCGAATAAGTTTATTAATAAAATTTAACTGTAAATATTAAAATTTGAATATTTGATTTTATTTAAGGTTTCTGGAATATTACTAGACTGACGTGGAAATTTAATAATAGTCATTTAGTTCAGAGTTACCCTGAAACTAAATTTAAAAATTGAATAAAACAGTGTTATATTTTATAACTTTTAGAAACTTTTTATTGATAATTTTTCTTTTATTTATCGTAAACTAAAAATAAATATTTAAAAAACAAACTGCGCACGTAGAACTCCATATCTATATCTGATGGAGTTCGTTACAAACTGTGTTTAAACATTTTGCACATAATACAATCAAAAATATTGTATAAAATGTTACACATTGCCAAAGATATTTTTTACAGTTAATCTCGGCTTAAAATGTGTTACATGTAAAATGCTAAAAAAGTATTTTTAGTTTTTATTAAACTGAACGCTTTCTTTCATTTTTAGAATCTTCTTAGCTGATTTCTTGTTTTATCTGTTTCTTTTCATATATTATTACATCGGATTCAGTGTTCATGTATGGTCCTCACCTTGTGCCCATATAACCCTTTCCTTAATTAATTTATTCTTAAATTATTGCTGCATAACCCAAGTTTCCTCCTTCCGATACCTTGGTGTACTTTTAAATACAACCGTCTTTCATTTCATGATCACATAATTCGTTACAACACATCTGTTTTTAAAAGATTAATCCTTCTTAGTACGCTCTGAGTAAAATTAATTGTCAACGTAGAAATCTATTATCCGATCAAAATTGGATTATTGTTCTTTTTTGTTAGTAAACACCGCAAAATCTGTTCTCTCCAAACTTGACCGAGTCCAAAGTCTGAGTTTTCTCCCCTTGTTCTGGAGCTGTAAGGTTTACTTCGTACCCAGTAATCTTTTCATCAGAGGCTAATTCTATTTCATTATTCATCCACAGATATTCTATCTAGAATATTGATTTTTAATCAAACGTCTTCCAGTATCCCTCGTCCAAACTTACTCACTCCCGCATATTCCTTTTCCGCAATTGGCGATTTTCTACTCAAAAAATTCCTATTCTTGTGAACATATTTTTTTTGCTTATATCAGTTTTTCCCCTACATTTCATACTTTTATCCTAAACATTTTTAACATTCTTCACCACCACCCTAAGTTAATCGACGTTTCTGTGTTCAATAAATCTTCTCCCGATTCGTTTGTTATTAGTGAATTCAATTGCACCTTCGATTCTAAATTTCCCTTTCAATCTCTTGTTTTCCTTGATGTTTCAAAGAGGCCAGAAAGAGTAAACGCCGCCTTTACCATTTTGTCTCGTGATCATTCTGAATCCATGAAATTACCTTCTTTCTGCTCCATCTTCACCGTCTAATCCTTAGCTATTTTGCATGCTATCCTTCTCGTATCCCTCTTCCTCTAATTAATTGTTCCTCATGCTAAACTTCTAATCATTACTTCGTCCCTTCCCCTCCCGCAATAGATCCAGTTATCTTTTTTATTCGATAATTTCTGCAGCATACGTACCGATTTCTTTTTTTTTAATGATTTATCGAAATTTGTACGCGCCTAAAATAGACAAACTTCCTGGGCTTTTTCTAATCTGGTATAGAATCGTTAATAATAAATTCTGCCGAATCACCGGTGTGGATGTGATTACTTTTTCTTTTGTTTCCCGGTTTTAAGTTTTCAACGATATCTTATCAGGTGTCTCTTTGTATGTTTTTTTTTAGTATGTGCGGGTGTGGTTTTTATCGATTGCACCTGGCGGTGCAAAAATTTGATCGACCATTATGGCGGATAAAATTTATTTCAGGCTTGTTTCTGCTTAAAAGTTTAATTACAACGTAAATACCAATTCATTTCAAACTCATTTTTATTCAGATTTTCAGCAATCAGGCTTATAAAACTATGAAAAATGTATGAACATAGAGCACTCGTTTAATGGTTATGCTATTGACATTCCCTCCTCCAAACATATAATGAGCCTGAGATAATTTATAATCATTTCCTCCTGAAAAATTTTCTGCCTATTCTGTTCTACACGTACACAGTTTAAAGCTTTAATAATACGTAAATATAATTAGTTTAAGACTATGCAAAATTTAAAAAATAGAATTCAGCATTGAAAACTATACTGACCTGGAATATTTCTACGTATTAATTTAATCCGTTCATGTAGAGAGATGCAGGCTATTTTACTTTTTTTGAGTTAATATTTAATGCGGCCGTTAAAATTTGAAAATATTTAAAATGGCTCGTTAACTTAAAATGTTGAACATTTTTTTTTCTTAATTTTATTTTATATGGGCGCGCTAGCGACTTTGACCCAACAACTTGAAAGGTCGGTCAGATAGTGAATTTAAATAGAGAGACGAGAAGAGTAGAAAAGATGGAAGTAAAGAAATTACAATTGGTGGCGGGAAAGAAAGAATAAAGGAAGAACTGTAAGGGGGGGGGGGGGGGCCCAGAGCCAAAATTTTGGTGTACAAGAGAGAATGTTCAACAGCCGGGGGTGAGGGGGCATACAAAAAGAGCGAATCGCTTCTGATGATGGTCAGTGTAAGCTGGCTGAAACATTAAGCAAATAAAATTCTTTTTAATACAGTTGTATCGGCACAATTTATTTATTACGAGTGTATTCACTGTGAAAGCTTTAAACATTTAATTATGTTCGCGATTACAGTATGACGAATACTGGCTGTTATTATAACGTCACTTTCTTTAATTTACACCCCCATGATGATTAATAATTGAGAAAATGTGCTAATATTAAATATATCGTCAGTATTTTTAGAGGACGTAGCACATTAATCGAATAATAATTTATCGCAACTTAATTTACGTTCATATTTTTCTCTTTCAAGTGTTTACAATTTCTGTTTATTAATGTAGTTTTATTTGTGTTTTCGTAATGAACATTTCGAGTAATTTTTTTGTACAATATTCGTCGAACAACAACGAATATATTTATCAGGGGTGGGCCCGTAATATTATATTACTTTATGTCTAGCGAATTGTAATGTTTGTTTCTTTCTAAATGTTATCGAAAAAAAGGGGCTTTCAACTGTTGTATGTAGATTAATCTTGATTAAGACTAATAGCAGAATATTTATTGGAAAATTGTCGTGTAAAAATAATGTAACGTTTAACGAATACACCGGCGTAAGTGTCTGCGAGGAAAAGAGTTATAGTACATGAGGGGTTACATGCAAATTTATTTCATTACATGCCCCAAGTCATTTACTATGAATCGGATGACTTTCTCGCGTAGACCTGTAGAGAGTTATCAATAGAAAAATAACTAATATTTAAAAAGCTTTTTGTTGCAACAGGAATAAATCGTGAATTAGAGTGCAAATAAGAAAAATGAAAGGTTCAAAAGAAGGCAACAGTGGGGAAGAAGAAACCGTTTGTAAGACACTTTTGAAGTCAGATATTAGAAGAAATTTATCAGAAAAGAAGGAAGAAGAAGAAATAAAAAGAATTGTATCAACGACAATTATGGATACAGCCGTACAGATAGAGCAGTAGAATTCAGAATAATGGTGAGAAGGAAAAACAAGAGAGGTACCAACCTCATTACTCTCCTTAGATCCATCGGTAAAAATAACGGCACGATAGGATATATGGAATTTAAAACCACATGAAATTCAGATCTAAATATGGAACGGACATCGTGAGGAGTGTGCAAAAGTAACTAAGGGAAAAGCACGGAGTCATAAGAGAAAGTCTACACGAACGAGAGATAAGATAGGAGTTTTGTTACGACGAAACGTTAATTGTGAGAGACTAAGCGATAAGCAGGTCTAATTTTAGAGAAAAAAGAGGGAAGCCATATAATTAAGAAACTATAACCTAGATAGGATTTACTGATAAGCAAAGCGAGTGATTCGCATTTAGAGAGAATGGCAGGAATTGGAGTATATTTACGTGCCTTCAGGTAAAGACGAAGACAGAAAATTTTGTATGCGATCAAGTTTTAAAGGGAGAGATTTAGAAGAGTTGCTATATATATATATATATATATATATATATATATATATATATATATATGAGCAGTACAGTCCAACCTAGAAAGAATAAGGGACTTATATAGTAATGTAAGAATGTAATGTTCACTGACTTAATTGTACTGTGAGAGTTAGTTCAAAAAGATTTTTCTTTTAAGACCAAACGTATAAAGATGATTAATGTGCTCGCAGAAGGACGAATTAAAAATAACACTGAAATAACAGAAGGATTTAACAAGGAGTAATTGCTTAAAACTAGATTGACTAAGGAAACACCATACGAACGAAGAGTAAAAACCATGGAAGAGGGTTTAAGAAAAGAAACGAAGAGATAAATATTGGAAACGACATTCTCTATAGCGCTTAATGAACCATTAAGCTAGATAATTTTCAATGTTGCAGGGAACAATGATGGTAGGTTGTGGTTTTGGGGGTTGGCTAGCAGAGCAAGCATAGTTCGAAGCCCCTTAATATACAACGTAATTCTTAGTCCGACTTTCATTAGAAAAAATGTCCCAAAAATGTACCAATTTTATGTAACGAAAAATGTTCCAAACAATGTCCTAATTTTATGTAACGTTTGTAATACATTTTACGGGCTTCCAAAAAGAAGGTGTTTATACGTTCGTCGCCTTTTTTTTTTTATGTTTATTCGCACATGACTCATATTTATATAGATCGATTTTACTGATTCTTTGTCCGTTGGAAAGAGTACTATTCAACGTAGGTACCATGTGAGTAATGATGAAAATCGATGAACATAAATTGAGTATTCGTCAAAAAACGTGAAAAAATGTGGTCTCTTTGGATAATTTTTTTTCCTATTATTTTTTATTAGTATAACAGAGGCGGTTGACTTAATCAAACGCTTCAAACTTTTCTACATCTGTCGTTTTCGAACCAAAAAGCATATCACATACAAATGTGGCAAATTCTTTGCTATTACATAATTCGTCGTCCCATTTTCGTTTCCGCGATTCACGTTTGCGTTTGGTGGCGGTTTTCATTTTTGGAAACAAATGGCCGAGTTTTTATATATATACACATATACATATATGTATATATATATATATATGTATATATGTGTATATATAGCTGCTAATAAAACATTAAATTGTTTTAGCATGCAAATTTTTATAAAACTAAAATGCCATGTACAGTGTATGCGATGGAGAAACTGACTATCTTAAAAAAATTAAACAAAAAAAAAAAAAAAGAGGAAAAAAAATGAATGTGCCTCAGGGCAAAAGTGAAACTTCAAAGGCATTTTCCACAACTTTGATTTAAAATTATAGTATTAGTACCAAATTTACCAAGAGTAAGAACCAAGTGGGGAGATCCGTGGTTCTTATAAACACATATCTGTAAAGCTTCACTTAAAGAAAAAGAAAAAAAAAATGAATACATTTGTTTTATTAATGTTTTCATTGATTGTCGGATTCTATAAAAAATACAATAGGCTTATGGTAACTAAAATATGAAATATAAGTTTTTGATGTAATTTTATCAATACATGTCTATAAAATACTGCATCAATAGTAGTTCCGCCCTGTGCCGTGATTCATTTGGATTATTATTAATATTTAATTGAAGTTCGGATTGTAGAAATTCTATTAAAGACAAAGAGAATCGTCTGATGTAAAATTGACACGTGGAAGTCTCCAGCTACTACTATCATTGGAAGTGTGTGTAAATTTTCTTTTACTAACCTTGAACTATCGGGAGCGAAAGGGAGTAATATTCTATGTATAAATTTAATTATATCACGGACCCTTTGTGATTTAGTGAAATATAAACGGCGATTATAATTATTTCTTTTCCATCTTCCGTCTTACATTGAACAGTACATAAACATCTATTTGACCAAAATCTAATTGCGTGACATTGTGTGTATTGACATATCAATATTAGAAGTAACAATATTTGACTTAATAAATGTTTAAAGCTTTCACAGTGAATACTCGTAATAAATAAATTGCGGATACAATTGTGTTAAAAAGAATTTTATTTGCTTAGCGTTTCAGCTTACACTGACTACTATCTGAAGCGAACTTTAAGCAAATAAAATTCTTTTTAAAACAGTTGTATCTGCAATTTTATTATGAATATTTGACTTATCGTTTCTAATAGGGTTAAACTGCAACTCTTCCTGCTCGAACGGTCTGGCGTTTAAATTTCACGATGCAATCAAAATTTAGTACGTCGATGTTATCCTTATTATTCATCCACGTTTCTGTTAAGATTAAAATGTTGCTTGCTTCAGTTACAGAGTTCCTTCGAGATCATTGACATTCTCTATATGCTCAATGCCTTTCTTTTTCCGATTCTTTATATCCATTTTTGACGTTTAATTAATTTTTGATATTTTAAGTTCTAATAATTATTTTTTCTTTTAATATACGTATATATCTCTTAAAATAGTATAAAATACAATAACATGCAACATAAATTTTAATTCAATATAGTACGGGGGGGGGGCACCCGAATTGCGCACCGACCCGATATAGCCCGCCCACTGAGAACTCGAATTGCGCACCGTTTAAAAAAAAAAAAAACTCCGGATTTTATAAAATCGACGAAGGAATAAAATGAGTAGAAGTCGCTCTTTCAGTGACTTCCAAAATGTCTTATCATATCTCGATGGGGAACGTTTGCTATTTGGAATAACATTTCGGTTACTTAGAAAAAACCTCCTCCGTTAGCAGTACGATTCTTATTCTAAATATTTTTAACAACCTCTATGGAACGTACACATTTAAGGAATGGTTGCATAAAATAGAATAATTTTTTGCGCGAATATTATATAACATAATGTGTAAATTACAATAATTTCTAACTGAATATGTAGAATTTTCAGTGCACGGCATATTATATTTCATGAAGCTTGTGTTTCACATTAATACAAAAAAAGATTAATATCAGCTGATTAATTTACATAAAATACAAACGTGATGACCATATGAAATTTTCGAGTTCGAACAATTTGAGGCATCTATTATTATAATAACAGAAAGATAAAAGATCTTAAATGTAAATAGACCGTTAGGTGTACGCTAAATTACTGAAGGTTGAGCTAACTAGCAAATTGCGAAAGTCAGAATGAATTTTTAATGATTAAAAAATAAATGAGAACATAAATATATCACAGTTATTCATCAAAAGTATATAATATGAAACTACAAGTTTGAAAAATTTTATATTTTTAAAATTAACCTGGCTTAGTCTGAAATAAATTTTTTAATAAACCGCCTTTATAGAGGAAATATTTTTAATGCATAAGTCGGTGTTATTGTTTTTCGATGTGGGATTAAAAATTTATTTTTTTAAGTATACGATACGTAAAAATGTTGAATGCCACTGAACATTCAAATGTTATACAATAAAGCGGCCATCAGTTTTGGAACCACTGAGTCCGACAAATATCATGGTCCGTCCCGGTGCTTCGTTGGTTTTTTTTGTATTTCATACCGGCAAACTTCCGGTGCGCAATTCGAGTGTCACAAGTACTGGGGCTACGTATGTCTATTATGAATTTTTAGATGTATTAAAAATTATTCATAACGTACGTTCGCTCGTTTTTCGTGTTAACTCCCTATATATTTTTATTTATATAGCGCCTATAGAAGTTTGAAACTTGAAAAATATTGAAGGATAATCCTGCAGTACTGACGACAGTACAACATGTTAATGAATTAATTATGAGCAATGTTGAATTTAACGTTAGAAGTGTAATTACGAGATTTTCATTTTTTATTTAGGATTGTCAGCTGTGGACATTAATCCAGCATAAAATAAACGTAACAGTTAAATTAAAATAGCAGAAACGAGTTTATTTTAGCTGAAGCGTAGAGAATTTTAAGTAGATTTGAAATTAAGCTGGAAAACGGCTAAAATATGTAGTAGCGCATATATGAACGGAGCAAGGGGCATCGTTTAGAGTTTTCATTTATGTTTTTGTTAAGAAGCGGCAAGCCGTGGTTTCCCGGAAGGCCCGAATTACAAACGACTACGATATAAAAACTTTTAAATTGAATTTTTTTTTTCTGTTGGACCCATTTGCTCTTTTATACTTAAAATAACCGAATGAACTGGTAGGTAATGTACAATAATAAGTACATTATAAAACAAATCTGGCATTTGTATTACAATTAAGGGAATCTGGTTTGATACTAAACGAACATACTAAGTTCTGTGGAGTTTTATGGAGTTTTATTGGTTGGTCCCGGAGTGGTAAGAGTTTTTCAGCAGAATTGCGGATTTATTCAGTTTTTTTATATGTATTAGGGGGGAACTCGGTAGATACAAGAAGAGCAGACAGGAATATCATCGGTGAGGAAAAAGTTGCAAGAAAGCATAGGGGTCGTGACCAAATTACGAAATTAGATATTACAAAGTATACGGCTTAGATGGGAAGGCGAACTGCGGAAAATTAACGCTTTCAGATTAAAAGAAGAGAACGGAGAGTTCGAATGGAAACCTTCGAAATGAGCACAGTATTATCAGAAAAGGTAAGGTAGAAGATGAGGTTATTTAAAGTTGGAAGATGGACGTTTAAAGGAGCAGCATGTATGAAGGCAAAGGTATTAAAAAGTTCGTTTTGAATGTAGGAAATATGAACATCAGATGGGAACAGAGTCGGTGCAGATCAGAATGTGTTGACAGGAAACGAACGTTGCGTTCTAAAACGCAGGCGAAGAAGCGTTTGTTGCGCTGTTTTCCGCCTGCCTCTGTTGCGTCGACAAAGAAATCTGCGAAATACGACAACAGTGTTGCGTGAATCTACTATTATTGAAAAACGATGATAGTTGCTGTTATTAGCGAATATCTTCCACTTTGTCATCTATTAATGAGCTTCATCTATATTATCCGTTATTCTTTCGATTCTTAAAAACCACGACGCATCCGATGAATGTGAACCATTTTTCCAAATTACGTTACTCGCCTAATATTACCTCTTTTTAAATTTTATACCTGTATGCAATTTAAGCACGCCTGACGTGTACTATTTTTATACGTAAGTTCGTTGAAAATAGAAATCCATTTACTACATATGTAAATTTAATATTTTTCGCAATATAACTTCTTTTTTTTCTTTTTTGAATGAAACTTTTTTTTTTTTTTTTTTTTTTTTTAGTATTATCAATTATTTCGTGATGTCAGGACTGTTATTCTCACCTTCTGAGTACATTTTCTTTAAATTCTTTAAGGCGGACCCGTCATCAGGTCGCCTAAACGAACAGTTAGCTCTACAATACGCTGTACGAAATCAAAACTGCGATAGAGAAAATTATGCAATACACGAGGGTACTCATGATTATGCGTGTAAAAATTATTAAAGAAGAAATAACTGACGGGAACTAAGAACGCAAATCGTGGAATTTTGACGGAAATTATAGTGTGCAAATGAAAGGTACAGAACAATGTGAGAAAAAAAGTGAAAAAATATACCGCATTTCGGCTGAGCTGTTTGCATTTTTCCTGAATTGGCGGTCTTTAAGGCTAGTTAACGGACGAAAGGTGTCTGTGTTCTGTTTCGAGTTCCCAACTATACTCCTATACGCTTATCTTCGTTGAAATCACTTCGCTAGTTACATTATGAAAAGGTTTCTTTTTTTTTTTTTTTTAAGATCTATTATAATATAATACATGATTTCGTTCTAATGTGTTAATATTTAATAAATTAATAAAATTATAAGTACTACAATTTTTTTATTACATTCTAGTTTCGTTTTATTTTTTAAAAAGTACGCATTCTAATCGACCTTGTGTAAAAGTTTCCATCTTGGTATCGTCAGATATTTACACCTTTTCCTCTCGTGACAATCGTTCTTCTTAATTGCCTGTTCAACTTCGTTTTCGTTTTTAGGTCCCCGTCGAATTTACTTCCTTCTTTTGTTGTCGTTCTATCATATTTTTAATCATGTTACCTAACGCTATTTCCTAGGGGCACACTACTATGTTGCCATTCATTAAATCTCGAGCTTTTCCTACTTCTTATGACGTTATGTCTTATCTTTTTTTGATCGTATGGTTCCTTAATATTGTCAACATCTGATCGAATAAAAAATTAACTAATGTTTTTTTTCTTTTTTTCTTTTTGGTTCCTAAGTTTAAGTCTCCGCTGACGGGATCCTCCCTCCAAAAGAAAAGAGAAACCACTACAACTCGTTTAGGACTTTCGGTGTAGTGTCTGTGTATTTTTGAGCAGGTATGATTGCGTATTTATGGGCGAATTTTAGTTGACCGTTTCGTTAATTCATAGTTAACCTGTTTTTGGTGGGTTTTTTTTTCTTTTCTTTTTTTTTTTTTTTTTTTTTTTTGTTTTTTGCTACAAAAGAATTATATTATCATTTACACACTGAACAGCAAAACTGTTCTTGGCGAGTGCGCTCGCATTCGGCGGAAGAATGCTTATAATTACCGAGCCGTTGAAAAAACGTGAACAAGTTTAAAAATTGTGGAATTATTTTTATCGGCGTTATCGGTAGGAATAGATATTTGATCGCGAACACGGCGCGCAGATTTTACTGAAAAAAATGTTACTGCTAAGTTCGCTATGCCAGAAAAGAAGAAACACGGTGGATTTTATTTTTCAAGTAAATTATAATATAATACTAATTTAATTATGTAATAAGTTTTAACCTGATATAATTATTTTTACATGTGTGTACATATAAGTAAAAATAACGATGTGCTAATGGATAATGCCCCCCCGTGAGACTGGTCTATCCAGTTCGCGCCGCTTGATCATCTTTCCGATATTATTTTCGAGATTTCATGGATTTCTTAGAGGACAGTTAATGAAAAAAAAAAAAAAGAAAAAAAAGCACTAGGAAAAGAATACTGTGTTTAATCGATAGATGCATAATCATCGTAATAACGTGTTTGACACTGTCGGCCAGCTGCTTGTGTACGCTTCCAATTAGTAGTTGCCTGTTTACTGTCTACTTTTCTCTTTTTTCGAAGTCGTCATTCGAGGGCTTTACCCCGTAGAGTACTAAAAGTAATAAAAAACAACCTGAAATAAAATACGCACTAGTAATGTCCATATTCTCGCCCCATCTTTAAAACAAAAAAAAGGAAAACATATTAATGGACAGGTGTAACATTATAATATTGACTGAATATTTGATGGAGAGCTAAATTCCATTTCCTCTTCCTAATCCTAATTAAGAAGAGAGAATACCGAAACGAAGTCACAGCAAAAACGAATGCGCGGGGTACGTATAGTATTTTCGGATTCACTATTTATACATTTTTTCTTCTTGTACTAAAAATGGGAAAACGATATAAGTAAAATCGTTTCTGGCTTATGGATTTTTCGTTATTTTCCTTAGCTAATTAATAAATGGAAGATTTATGTGTATATAATAGGTACGTTATGATATTGGCGGAGAGAAAAATAAAATCGAGTCAGTTTAGAATTATTTTGTGAAGGTTCGACAAGTGCACAGATATTGTAAAAATGGCAGACGGAGCTTGAAATGACAGAACAAACCATGTATGTACAGGATTCGGGAGTTGCAAATAAAAAAAAAAGAAAAAAGTGAAAAGATGTGATCACGATAATCGGGCTATAAAATGTGAAGAGGTCGTAGAAAAATAAAAAGAAGAGACTAAAGCGAACTATGAGCAGGATAAATGGTGGAGATGGGAAAACGTTGTTAGAAGAACATTTTGGAGCATACCAACCAGCCTAAGCGAGTGATTAAAGAATTGGTTTATCACCGGCAGTAGGCGTGTTCGAAAGAAATCGATTTGTACAGAAAGCATATGTAATCATTGGAGAGAGAAGAAGCACGAGTGAAGAGAAAAAGTCCGCAACGTGCATAAATGCAGAAAAAGGAAGAGGTTAGTAGAAATGGTCTTTAGAATCGAAAGTTGGTATAGAAATTTATTTTAATGCCATTGGTAAAGAGGCAGCGAATAAAAAATGGTCATAAGAAGAGCTGCGTTTGAAATGAAATTTAGAGCAGTGATTGAGCCGTGAAGAAGGCAGCACGAGTTTTAGCGCAGATACAACACTATCAGTAGACCGGTGTGGAATGGGAAAAAAAGCGAATGAAAACAAGGTTACCAATCTTTTTCGGTCATAATACGGGGATAGCGAAAGATTTAAGAGAAAGTTGAAAAAGTCGAATGCAAAGTGAGTGTTATCAAAGAAGAAAACGTAGAGAGATAAAATTGATTCCGTCGTCGACATATGGGAAAGAATAATAGGCGCACTTTTCTAAAATATAAAGTGTATTAGATGAGAAAGCGGAAAGTCAATTTACCGGCGAAACGATGTGGTAGAGAGGCGTGTAAAGGACAAATCAAGAGAATTGTACAGTGAAAAAAGTTTATGCGATCGGGTTTTTGAAAGTAGGATTAAGTGTAGCTCCGTTTTCGTTGTCTCTCCGGAAGGCAGATTGGCTGACATTACCAGTTAAATCAAAATTTTACGTTCTTCGACTGATGAAATAATTAGAGCCGCCTCTTTCGCGACATGTAAAATAATCGTGTACGAGCTGTAAAAGATTCGATTCAAGTATAGCGCAGTGATTTTGAATATTTCCGCACCGACAGACGTACTTAACGAAAGTTCCCTATTAAATCTTTGTCTAACGAACAGAATTTTTTGTTTTTAATAATTTGAAGAAAGAAAAAAAAGTAGGAAATATCCTTCCACGCAATCATTTCCACATTTATTTATTGCCTGTGTTTTTGAGCGCACCTTCCAATGCGTAGTCGTCCGTTTCCATCGAATGCCCTTTACTAAGATTCTGCACATCTGTATATCTTTTTTTCTCGTTCTCTATTGCGCCTGTATTTTTTCTTTTATCTTTCTTTATTACATTTTCTACATTTCAGATAACTACTAACGAACGCTATGTGTAAATAAACTACCATGCACCGAACAAAAGCCTGTTTCCTCTGACACTGTCTTTAATGGCCACCGAACCGAGAATAAGCCGGCAGGATTTTGTTGTAAAACCGGGGAAAAAAAGGAAAAATAGCCAAAAACGATATTTTTGAAATAACAAAAAAATCATTCGAAGCGTTGAAAAGTGAATGCATTATTTGATTTAAAATGAACCGCGAAAAGTTCTGTTTAATAAAAATATGCCGCGACGGTCGAATGTTATCAATAGTAACAAAAAAAATTCCATTCTTCTTCTTGTTGTACAATTCTAGTCATCAGAAAATCGGGAGGATTCGGACCCGAAACAAATCGGGAATTTAAAAGCTATAGATATTTCAGTGACCACCGTGTTATGTTTTCGCAAACAATTCCAGCAGCCGGATGAACCGAAGGAAAGCAAGCCCGGCGTATGTGTGTGTGTGTGTGTGTGTTTATCCATTAGCACATCATCGCGTAGCGGAAAATGATATGAAATTGTCGTTTATTTACGAGCGCGTCTGTGTTAATTTAATGTGTAGCAACGGGGCTTATACGCGATGTAAAATTTTTGCAGATTTCGCTATGCCAAAATCTGTCGCCGAACGAGACCGAGCGTATAACGCGACGACGACATATAATAAAAACCACCCGCTAAATACAGCTGCCGAACAGAGCCGCGAATGTAGGGCTCGGCTAAAGGTTTCTGAACCACAACGGTCGACAGCCGATGATGATTTGTCGTCGCAAAACGCAGCTGATTTGTATTGCGCAGCAGCGGTCGTTACGCCGCTGCCAGCGGATGACGACCATTTCGCCTGTCGCCAGTTTATCAATGTTGCCGCGGAAGACGGTAATTCGTCGCCGCTTATTTGCGCTGGCCGTCGTATCGGTTCTCCTGTTGCGGAACGAGGCGAACACGATCTGGACAGACGGACGAAGAGAACGGGAGCCGAACGCGCCCGGCGATACCGTGAACGGAAAAGAGTTGGCAAGTCGGCAGCACAGCGCGCCCATGACTACAGAGAACGGAAGAAACTGACGAAGGTTAGAAAGTCGCCGAAAACGCCTGCGCAGCGTGCTCGCGAGTATCGGGCGCGAAAAAAGGCTGCCGAACTGAAAATGACGTCGCTAACGCCGATAACGCCGAAATCGGACAGCGAACTGTCGAATGAATACGAAGAGGAAGTGCTGCCGAACGACGCGGCTGCCGAGCAACAGCAACTGCGGCTACCTGCGGCTAGTGCTGTACCGGATCGGGACCAGTTGCTGCTGACGAATTACCGCGAACTGCTGTCTGTCAGCAGAATTCTGTACGACCGACAACTGTTGGTCGGCGATCATCCGTTTCTCTATCAGCTGGATAAGCGGCTGCTTAACAACTACGGCTGCCTGGTCGACTGTGCGAAAGAGCAGCAGACGGCGGGCAGTCTTCGAGAGACGTTCATCAACGGGAACGCGGCGACCGCGAAGAAGTCGCCCAAGACGGCCGCAGAACGCGTGCGCGCCTACAGAGCGCGTAAAAAGGCGGGAAAAGTGAAGAAACCGCCGAAAACGCCGGCCGAACGAGCGCGAGCGTGTCGGGCGAGAAAAATGGCGGGAAAAGTGAAGAAGCCGGCAAAAACGCCGGCCGAACGTAGTAGAGAGTACAGGGCTCGGCAAAAGATTCTGAAGACCGGCGTGGTTCAGCAGCGAAGCGTTATCGATTCTTCTTCGAATCACGGCTCATTTGTCGTCGACAATTATCCTCCGCGGTCGTTATCGGTCGGAAGTTCCCTCTTGCATCAGCGGCAGCGCGTTGACCGGGATAGAAATTATTACTCGGACAGTTCGCAGCGAAGTGTCGATATTTCTTTAGGTCGCGACTGCTCGTTCGATGACAAACTGTCGCAACGTCCGAGGTCGTCTTCCATCGAAGGCACCGTCTCCGGCGGTTTCGCTTTCCATCAGCAGCACGAGCACGTTGACCGGGATAATAATTATTTCTCCGACAGTTCCTTCAATACCGGCGGCAGCTTCGACGGCGAGTCGGCCGAAAGTCGGCGAACGGAATCCGATCGAATTGTCGGTAAGATTAGGAAAACACCGGCACAACGTGCCCGAGAATATAGGGCGCGAAAAAAAGCGAGGGAGGCTGCCAACAACAGCGATCCGAGCCAAGCAACGGCCGTCGTATGCTCGACGACCACGGCAAATGTTCTATTCAATCAGGACGTCTATATGGTCGACCGGAAGATTCCGGTGGTGACCAGTTTTGTAAGTTCCTCGGTGCCGTCGACGACAATTGACGGTCCTCCGGTCGTCGTAGATGCGGTCGACGCGGGTATAGATAATTTAGATTTACCCGACGATACCAACGCTCAAATCGACTTTATCAGCAGTTGGTCGTTTAAGCACTTCATGGCGATGAAGTAAAAAGCCGCGTGGTGTCTCTTCGAGGTGCCGCTAAGATTGCGCCGAGTAAAAGAAAAAACAACTACACCAAACAAATAGCTTTTTTTTTCGTCCGATAAGTATGTTTAGTGTTACTAAAGAGGAGGAGGAGGAGGACACTTTTAAACAGAAACGTCCGTTTGTCTTCTCCGTTTGACTGAAATGCGCCAGTAGAAGGTGATGTACGAAACACGGCGCATCGGCTTCGGTAAATAAAATGGAATAGGAAAGACTGAAAGAGCGGCTGATAATTCTTATTAAAGTTGGCTCTCTGGTATTCGATAGCGTTTTGAAGCTTTCGGTAGTTTTTAGGATTTAGCTTTCCGGTACGACACTGACAATTGCATGTCGGGTCCCTGATTGAAGCAGCTTTTTAAAGCGTCTCAGTTTCGTGTCAGTTTGCACGTATTGTTTCTATAAAAATAGCAGTGCTAACACTCGAGCGAGCGATTTATCGGAATTATTCTCGTCATTTTTAATGTGTACTGTTCAAAGTTAAACGATCACTCGTCACGTCAAGTGTGTCAGAATAAAAATACTTTCGGCTTGATCGATTTGATCTCACGTTGTTCGCTACTTAATTTAATAATCGTACTTTTCTTTTCTTCTTCTGTTTCTCTCTTTTTTTCCTTTTTTGTATATTTACTTTTTCAGAGTTATTTGTTTAGTATTAATGATAAAAAAGTATCGATTGCGAGCAAATAAAACAAGTGCGAAACAAACACCGTCTTTGTATATTGTTGCTATTCCATTCTTAAGTCATGTTAGTATGTATAATTTTCGCATACATATATATATATATATGTTAACAATTTTTTTCGAATTATTATACTTACGTTTATTAATATTTATGTCGAACACGTGACCAAATTCGATTTTCGATGAAAGCTGCTCCTTTTATACCATGAATATATTCAATAACGGCGCTCAGTGATGCAATATTGTTTTCTATTAAAACACAATGAAACGAATTCCCCCGAATCATAGAAGTTACAAGCATATACGCATGCGTTTTTTCACCGTTCTTTCACTTTTTTTTTTTTTTAATACTACTTACGCTGATTGTTGCTCCCATTATATGGCGTAAAATATTCTGGACTGTTTGATGGAGAATGCGAAGGTGCATAAGGAGACATCTCGTGTGTCTAACATTGAAAGTATTAACAACTTTATACTTCTTTAAGGAATTTTGTATTATCTAGTCAGAGGAGAGACGGACATTCTCGTACGCAGACAAAGTACTTTTTAACCGATCTCAGGTTCTTTGTAGTTTCTGTACTACCGGTCGCATTGTTTCCCTGGTAAAAAACGCATTTTCGTTATTATAAAATAAAATAACGTGGAAATTGAAAATAATTCATACCTCGGTCAATTTACATTTAAAGTATAATATGTTTATCTTTCCAACTTTTAGTAGTAACCATTGCAGTTTCCCGAGTGTGTCCTATCCCTTGCTACGAGTAACTTTGTCTATCTCTAACGGGCCGTACAAAATTCCGTTCGAGGTCTGCTCATTATCATTATCCATACCGATTGTTACATCCTAGTGGTTAGTAATCAAAATTGCCCTTTCACACGACGGTCTCTGCCTTTTCGGAAGTTTTCGTCGCGACATCTTTATTCCGACATATATATATATATATTCTGTCGCTGACCGTATTGCCGTTGCAGCTTTTTGCTTAGGAATTCTTTAAAAGTTTATCGTAAACGACACACCGCGCTGATTTTTATTCGACTACACTTATCTCTTTATTCGAAATTGATTTGGTGTTATACAGCCCTAACTTCTTTGCATCAAACCGCAAATGAACGAAATTTTTCTGCCCCGGCGGTTCTGTTTCACTTAATCTCGCAACGAATATCGTGCACAGGCTTCTTCACATAATAAGTCGGATATCTTCTCGGCGCCAGTCTTCATTTGAAGAATTTTCCTAACCGCATGACAACGGTTACATTCTGATAATTTGGTTGTACGAACGGTATTGCTTCCGGCACTCGCTTGATTATTTTTCCTTGAAAGCTCAATAGCCTCGAGTCGTATGCTTCGAGGCGCGCTCTGATTAGTGCGTAGAAGCTGTGTTTACAATGCCGGTTTTGCGTTTAGATTTTCGCAAATGAATTCTCACCATGTTGGTTGTTCAGTATGATGCTCTGTACCGAAACAAAATAATGCCGGAAATTTTCGCCAATCTGCAAATCAACTCCGTCGTCTTTTTACATTTGTTGTTTTATCTTTAACGTAAAATCCGACAACTGCACAACTGCTGCCCAGTTTCGTTATTTTCCTCTCTCAAAAAGACCAAAAGGTTGTTGCGGGGTTTTTTGTTTTGCCCCCCCCCCCCGGTGTTATCGTTCGTGATGAAATAACTAAAAATGCTGCACTATCGTTTTTTCGCATTGCAGACGTTACTGGAAAACACTTGTTTATTCGATTTTAATTTGAAAAATTGAAAACGTTTCGGTCGTAGCGGCCGCCCCCTTATTCGAAAATTCGTTGCCACTGAATTTCAATCGCGAAAGAACGTCAATATTTATGTAATCATGGCGCGAGTTTGTAAACTGCCGGCTCGTAGGTAGAGAATACGGCCGTTTTATAAAGGACGATGCGGGGAACTTCGCATTGAACAAGGATATTTAATGATAATCAAACTAGCACGAAATGTAATCGGCATTGTAAACTGGTGAGATTTTAGACAGATTTCATCTTTTAAAATAGGCGGACAGCGTACTGGCGTAATTGCGCGTTTCGATTGCTACTGATGGTCGCGAGTAGTGTAGCGAAGTTGAAAATACAACGATTACGCAACTTACTCTGAATAATGCTAGTGTATGCGCGGATACTCGTTTGAGTTTGACGGTTAGATTATGAAGATGCACATCTCCTGTACGGTTTTGATAATAAATTATTTCGCCTGGAGATCCGGTTAAGCGCAACTGTGGCTTGAACAAAAAAAACGGTTAATCGCTGAACGAGCGAGATAATGGAAAGTCACTGAACGGAGTCAAATGTCTGTCTCAATATCAAATCTTTTTTCCGTATTATCATTAATGGGCAGAAAAAACCTGACTCGTACTTAAAAATAGTATTTTAATAGTACTGTATGAAGATAACGCGTTACAACATGTTAAATTTCGATTATCCGTGCAATATGTTTAATATTTTGCCGTTGCGAGAATCTGCAAACGGTACCACCGCGTACCAGGTCAAAAATCTACATTTTACACCGGAACCAATTTCGAATAGTTATAAACATTCGCCGGATCTCTTTTGATATATCGCAGTAAATAGTTGCACCCTTCTTCTTCTACTTCTTCTTCTTCTTATTCTTCTTCTTCCGACGTTTCTTTTCTCCATCGATCACATTTCTGTTATAAGGATTTCCAAACTGCGTGTATCTTTTTAATCTGGCTTTTCTTTGTCACATATAGTCGGAGAAGTTTATAGAATTACTCTACGGGCGTGATCTTTTATTTTGGGACATGCCTCTCTCTTTTATGTTTCCTAAAATTCTGATACACGTGTTAAAATCACTCGATTATTTCGATCCTTTTGAAGTAATCGAACTGTCCGTAAAGAATATCTAAGTGACTCGATGTGAAAGAAAATTTCTGCGACTGTAACGTCTGTTCACGCTGTCTACGACTTGGCCTAACTAATATTTCATCTGCTACCTCTCTTAAAACAACTAATTTAATCTCGGCGGTTCAAACAAACCGCGATTACGAAATTTTCATATGTAAATACTTTTCGGCTACTCTTCAAATCGAAAATTAAAGAGTAAATTTTGTAATTTTCAGTATTTTATTAATCAATTAACGCGACGAACGTAATAATCAGGTAGTAGTATGTAGTAATAGTAATTTTGTAGGGAATGAATTTTCTCGTTACTCCCTCAGTTCTGTATTACTTTTGAAGCGTTTAAAATATGTAAACCGCTTGTTTGAATTTACGCTACGGTAATAAATAGAGATACTCGTAATTATTAAGTCGTCTAACTGGTTCTTGGATTGATGTTTTGTTTGAGAAATGTGTTTGATTAAGTGTTCTAATAATATTCCGCTAATTGCGTAATTAACCAGTCAAAGTTGCCTGAATTTCACGGTTTTGCTATCAAAAATATAACTATACTCTTTTCACGGTTTTTGTAGTAGTCTTTTCGTGAAGAAGACGTCGCGGCGCATCAGAACTGGCCAGTAATTTACACGATGTGATGCTTGATATTGTCGGAATCCTTCAAGGTCATGCACTTTTTACGATTCCGAAACTGGAAGACATTCCGATATTTCCATTATTACGTTGCCACATTCCAAATCAGTTCGCGCTTTATTTAAATTTGAAATACTTTTTTTTTTTTTTTTTTTTTACCTGTTGTATCCAAACTACCCGGATTTTCTAATGAAACCTACGCGATATCCCGAATCTGTATTTTGTTGACTGAAAAGAGATTTTAATAGTAATTTGTATCCGTTTCACATCATTCGATGATGTTCGTTCCGGCTTTTCGTTATGATGCTAGCGCGATTTGTTTTTACGTAGATTTCAAACGGGTGGCTAATTAGAGTATTATTGTAGAAACGGGGATAAACATGGATGTGGATTAAATAAAATTACGATCGACGACCTCTAGCCCCCTGAGTACTTCTGAACTTCCAACGGGGATGCATTTTGCGGGATATCCTGTTGATCGCGATGGTATAAGCCGATGGGAAGAATGTTTTATTCGTTACGGCTTGTAACATTTTGCGAATTAAGTATTAGTTTTTTTTTAATTTGCGCTACGAGAGCCGCTCTGAGAATAATAGAGCTAAGTTTAAAAATTTACAGAGCTACCGCTCATTTCTTTTCTTTACTCTTTACTCGATGCCCTTACTCGTATCGGACGGTTATCCGTCAAACACATGCTATAAAGGTGTGTTCAACTTAGTTTTGAAAATGAGACAGAAAAAAAAAAAAAAAAATCAAAAGAAGCGTCAGAGAAAAAATTCGAGGAAATATTTGGCAGTGGAAGAAAGAGTAGAAGCTACGGTCATTGTGTCCGGTGAGAAGAACTGTTGTTAAACATTAACACAGTGACTATGTGTGAGTCGAGATGGGAAAATGATCAAAATCGCTTATAGTAATCGGAGAGATGAAAGAAGATATTTAATCGGGACGATAGACGCGAGAAAGTGAAAGAACAAAGAAAGCGTTGTAAAAAGGGTAGGAGAAAGGAAGTTTTAATAAAAGCAGAAGCGTTTAATAGAAACAAAAGAAGAGCGTTGTGTAATAAAATACGATGATCGGACTTTGCAGAGATCGGACGTCAGAACAAAACGACGAGCAAGTTTAAAATGAAATTGAAGAAAAAAGCGCTGTCGGAAGAAATGAGATCAAAATGCAGATAATGGAACGGCTGAAAATTTTATTAGTAAAGGCGATGCGAATAGACAGGTAAAATAATGCTGAAGTTTTAGAAAAGAAGACAGGATAGAGATGTTTCATAATGAACGTGTTATTGGAAGAAAGAGAATGCCCCCGGATTGAAAAATAAATTTTACGAATGAACCGGTCACAATACCGGATGAATTCACAAAAAATCATTTCTGCTTAAAGTGAGAGGTGGACAATTAAAAAATACACGGCTGGAATAAGAAGTGGGAGCTTCAAGCGTTTACGGATGTTGAAAATACTTTTCGAAAATGCAAGAAACGTACCGGAAAGCGCGGTAACCGTGAATTCTGAAGTAAAAATAGAAGAAACTTGAATGATTTAGAAAAATTATACAAGATGGAACAGGGAACCTCCAGAGCTTTTTCGGAAAGAACAAATTTTCAAATTAGAAATTTTCGCTTTTACATCCCAAATCAATTTTTTTTTTTTTTTTTTTTTTTTTTTTTTTTTTAAACAGATTTTACACAGGTTTTCTCATATTATGAGCTTTCTTCACATTTACCGCTCGGTTATCAGATCTGTTTCAAATCATTTTATCAAAATTTTCCTTTTTTTGGTCGATTATTGTCCAAATAATTACCATTTCTCAATGGTTATTATGGCTTCCAATTGTTTCTTATATAATTTCTGGTAAACAGAGAATATTAACGATACTGATTTCTTTCTTCTCAATTACGGCTTTCTTCATTCGTGTTAATTGAACACATTGTTAATGAACAACTCTCTTCCTGAATTTTCATGACCTCGCAGCTGTCCGATTCTTTTCTCCTGCTCTTCTCGACTTCTCTGCTCTTATCGCTTTTTCATTTTTTTCTTTTCTATCTCACTAGCTTCGTGTTCTCCTTTTTCGACATTTCCGTACGTTCTCCCCGTATATGTATAAATACACATGGACATGAAGTAAAGGAACCAGAAATGAGCGGTTGCCTTTTGTCACATCTATTAGCGAAACAGCTCTCGAAGCGCAAATTGAAAGGTAAGTTATACAAAACCTAAAATGTTATAAGCCGCACAAATTTGACATTCACGCCGATAATTCCCACTGGTTTCGATGAGTATACGCTATCGGCACCGTGCAACAGGATAAACTACAAAATTCATCCGTTTGAATTCAAAAAAAGTACATTTCGCGAAAAAAAAATTTCATGGACTGATGAAATTAAAAATATATTGCTAGTAATGCAATCTCTTTCTACTTTTTTTTTTTACCGTTTCCGGCTTTTATCCCTTTTAAGGTTTTAATCATTTATGTCTATAATTGGATAAAAAAAATTTTTAGGATGAGTTATATCTCAGGCTCAATTTGTACAGTACAGGAGGGACCATGACCAATGTGTTATATACGTATATATTTTTTGTAGCACGAGCTCGCAAAAATGTTCTTTTTTTTTTTTTTTTTTTTTTTGTGACCCCAATTGGCCCGCGGATTACAGGTTTCAAAAACGTGTTAACGCCGTCGCCAAAGTAACTCTCCTTGCTTCGTAAACGGTCAGGATCAATGATAACATTAAACATTGCAAAAAAAAAGCTAGGTCAGTCAAGCATGATGTTTCAGGAGCTATCTTTAAAAGATAACCGTAATTTACATAATACTAAATTCAAAATCTATCATCTCCAGCTAAATGTGACACCATCTATAGGACATTGCGGACGTTCGTTATAGTTCTTTATCGTAATTCTTTCCTGCTTCGAAAGTTTTTTTAAAAACCCAAAATACTCCAGATCTGATTATTTTATTAAATTATAATTAAAAAATTATGTACCTAATGCACTGGAGTTCTAATTTAAAAAAAAAAAAAAATTAAAAATATATACAAACAACGACTAGGGGGCAATAAAGTTAAATCTGAAATCTCGATCAATATTTACATCAAATAAACAGGCTAAATACGAATGAAAAAAAGAAACGGTTAAAACGAAAATGTCAAATATAGAATTTTTATATTTATTTTTAATATTTTATATTTAATAAATATATTTAACATATATTAAGAATTATAATTCAATTAATCTATTGCTACGAACTCTCTAAGTGTCTGTACCCAGTTAAATATGGCCGATGCTGGATAAGAAAAAACATCGAGTGAAATAAAATATTTTTTTTTTCCAGCACAGAGGAACCAACATGATGTGTTCGGATGAGTATTTTTACTACTAACAGAATTTTTACATCTACCCTGAATTAATCTTTCGCGGTGAAATCGTTCTATCATGGATCATCACAGAGTACTATAAAATAATGTCTCGTTTTTATATACACTTTCTGTATTCAATAGGAATCTTTTTTGGTTATTTTGCACTCTCACCTTCTAGTATTTATACAGGTCGCCTTCAACACCTTTAGTGTATCGTGTTTATAACTGGCTACCCCGTATGCCGTTGTCTAGAGTGGTGTTTCATTCGGATCCTACTGCCGCACATTGAAACTTCCGAAAATTTCACTTGCGCCGGATTAATGTCTACGGTTGACGCCCCCCCCACCAAAAAAAAGAAAAGTGTTTATCTGAAAAGGTTAAAAAACATTTGTTGCGCGGTGATTAACTAGTTTATTTTCTAATCCTGTCTCTCGTTGTCTCCAAATACAACCGGCGGTTCCCTGTCGTCAGCCCTGGTTTCAATCTATTTCTTATCAGCGTTCCACGGTCGTTTTTTTAAGCAGACTGTGATTTAATCACTCTTTTCTCCCGTCTTCCTCTCCCGATTGCTCCCTTCGCGGTTCTCTATCTCTACTCCACTATATATTTGCAAACCACATCTTCTTTGAATGTTGCTTCTGAACGATCTGTTCTGTACTTCAAAATCGTAGCGTCTTCGTGCTCCTTATGAGATTATTGCTTTATCCTTTCCTTCCCATTTCCGGCTATAATACCTGCACTTCGATCTTACGTAAGCTCTATCTCTAATAGTTCCTTGATTTAACCTCTCATTTTAAACTTTTGTAGGTGTTAGATCAAAGCTTCTGACGCGCCCAAAAAATATAAAATAATATTATTATTTTATGTATTAAAATTTAAAAAAAAATAAAAAAATAGATTATTTGAATTTTGTATTGCGAGTTACTTTAGCTTCCAAGCCGCCATCTTATTTTTGTTTTCAACTGTCGCAAAAGAAAACAAAGAAGACAAATCGTTCCTTAATTTTGTTTTTTTTCGTTTTTTTTTTTTGGAGGGGGGGGGGCTTTGACTCAACAACTTTTCTTTATAGTGCCATACCTAGCTTCTGAGCGTCGGCGACTACTTATTCGTACATCTCAGTTGTACAGTATACTAGGCAATTGTAATATGCAACGCGAGTGTACACGCGCAAGACTTCATTCGGAACTGATCGTAGTCGTTTGATTTATCGATATACAAGTGCAGTCCGGTGGTATATCTGCTGTGTAATGACCTAGCGCGTATATGATGTTGTACGCGGTGGTTTTCCATTGCCTTCCACGTGATTTTTAGCGAGTATTTTAATTTTAATTCTTTGCAATAAGTTCTGTGGTCGCCCGGGATCGAACCCGTGACCTCCTTAACGGAAGTCAAGCGCTTTAGCAACTAGGCTATCGTGGACTCAACAACTAGGAAAATTGAAATAAGGGGTTACATCGAGAGACGACTAGAGACAGAGAATAGGAAAGATTAAAGTACAGGATTACAGCTGGAAGAGATGAGAAGGAAAGGATGATGGAAGAATTATAAAGAGCAGGAAGACCCGGTGTTAAAATTTTGGTGTACAGAACAAAGCGTTCAAAAGCAAGATCGGCGCATTCAAAGAAGTGATTTGCATCACATACAGAAGTAGAGAAAGAACCGTGAGGGAAGCAATCGGGAGAGGAAGACGGGGAAAAACGAATGAAGACGGGAGAAGAGAGTGATTAAATCACAGTCTGCTTATAGAAATGATCGTGGAGCGCTGATAAGAAATGAAATGGATTGAAACCGCGGCTGCAGACAGGGAACCGCTTGTATTCGAAGATAATGAGAGGCACGATTAGAAAATAAAGAAGGATAGATGTCCGACCACAGTCGGGAACGATTGGCGAGTGAAAGAAGGAGGATGTCCGAGGCAGGAAAAACGGCGCAGTATGGGGCCATCATGGGCGACCGAACGGTCTAGAAAATCAACTGGCTTGTTGTCCTCGATGCCAGAGAGTGTCTGGGATCCGATAAAAAATTTATAGTAATTGAGCGGGATGAGAGCAGAGATGAGAGAACGAATTGAGAGAATAATAGAGTTGGAGGAATGAGAAGGAAGAGAAGAAATAGCTTGAAGTAGTAGTACACTTTTGGAACCGGAGATAATGATGCATTTACTGATCAAAAGAGAGACTGTACGTAAAATGAAGATGCACTCCGCTATAAAAATATCACAGGATCAATTACGTATTAATAATTGTGTCATTCTTACGCCGAGGATAATAAAAAAATCCAGTTACACTTTCGCGTGATTTAGAAATCCTGTTATGACATCTGCTGCGGCTTGCGTTATTTAGAAATTCTGTTACGTTTTTTTTTTGCGTATTTAGAAATCAGGTTAAGAAATCTATTGCATTTTTGCGATAAACCTCGTTAAGTTTTCACTTTTTTATTTTTTCTTATTTATTTATTTTTTCCGCTTTTGTGCCACGGAAGAACTAACATGTGAGGAGGACTAGGATGTTTCCGCGTAACGAGATTCAAAAAACAGAGAGTTATTTGTACGTTAATATAAATACATTGATGATTGAACACGGTTCCGATGAAACTGTAGGGACAAAAATTATCTTTTTCATTAACCGAAAATTCAGCGTTAAAAACGTGTATAAGGATTAGTTGCGAACTAAAAATATATTTATTTTTAAGCGTGTTTGCGTGGAAGTTATACTCGCTTTATTTTAATAAAATGAGTAAATAAAGTAATGAAAGTTTATCCATTAATTGTTTATAACGAGCTTTTCATTAATGTATCATACGCCCGAAAAAAAATATATATTTTTTCCGGTTTACAGATGTTTTCGCTGTTTGGGAATCTAATTTTGAAATTGAAAATTAGGATATGCTTCGCGAACAGGTTTATAAGCCGGCTTGTAATTTCGAACTATAATAAAGGAATTTTGAACACTTTTTGAGCTTTTCGTAAACAGGGAAAGTTTCATTAAGGAATCGAAATATTTCGTCTAGATTTTTGAGATACAAAAAGATATCGCCTATATTTCTTCCGTTTAGGTTCATATTTAAGAGCTGTTTTGTTTCTTTTCAACTTCCGTATTTCTGTTGCCACTTACTTTTTTTTTTTTTTAGGGTGGGGAGAACGCCAACGGAGAGCAACAGCTCAATCAACCAAGGAATCTAAAGAATAGTTTAAAAGAACATATCAGATTTTAATCTGGTGCGAGCTAGACTGAATGGAAGAAATTAGAACAGGAATAACGAGAACCAAAGAACATAAGAAGCGTGAGACCAAGATCCAAAAGTTGAGAATAGAAGAGAGAACGCCCCGAAGAAAGTAGGGAACACTCGAAGAAAACGTGATTGACATCACACAGAGCATTCATTGGGACAAAACCGCGGGGAAGAGACGAGGAAAACGAGAAGTTACGAAGGGAGCAAGCTATAACCAAAACGAAGGCGACATATTAGCGGTGATTAAGAAGGAAACTTGTCAAACCAACAGGTGAGAGAAGTTAAAGGCTGAATTTTGCCCTTTTAAATTTTATGTTTAATCTGGCGACGTATTATAAATTTTTTTGAAGGATTCTTCAGGTCGTTTTGTATTCCGTATTAAAGAATGTACAAGGCCTTGATGTTTTTTGTTTGTTTTTTTTTTTTTTGCAATTTTTGGCACCCAGCGAAGTTGCCTCCTCAGTGTTCGCGTTGTTTTAAAGAGCGTGTTTCAATTGTGATATTTATACGCACAATTTCAAGTTCATAAGTCAAACTGTCCCCCAGAGTTACTGTATATTTCAATTTGCTTTTTTTGAAGTTTCTGAAATACCATATAAAATCAAAAAAATGACAAATGGTGTAAAATTAATTTTAACTTTACTAGAAATAAAAATTAAACGCGAGATATTTTTTTCTGTTTTTATAAATGTTTCGTTTTCTATTCTTTTTGTAAATTTATTTTGTTTTTCTTAATAAATTCATAAAGAAACCTACATTCTATTGTTCGGGGGAAATTCACTAATTTTATTATGCATATATCAGTGAAGTAGTATAAAATCTGAGCGGTAGTTTGTTAACCAAAATTTTTCTTTCTTTTTTATATTTTTAGCACTACCCCAATCTGCATCATAGTTCACCTATCATTCTATTAACTATTTTCATCCTAGCCAGATGAGCTGGTGTGATGTTAAACTTTGAAAATTTTTACTGCGTAATTTATCTCTGTATTTCAGTCTATGATTACTTTCTACGAATTTTTCCAAATTATAAATATATTTTTCTTTTTTTATTTTGACCGATAATTCTCTGTTTCAATTTTTTCAAATATTTTTTCTCTGATCGGTATAGTATATTCCTTCCAACTTAATCATTTACAGCATCCATCCGATATCTACCATCTCGTCCCGTATGATTTAAACATGCCTCACAATTCTGATTCCCCAATCTGCTCTTTAAATTTCTAATATTTAACGCACTTTCTTTAAATATATTTTCCGTAATATATTAATATCAGAGGTGGTATCTCTTTTTTCATTTTTATACTATTCTTCAAATACTTCCCAATTCCACCCGTATGAACAGTGTCGTCTACATTAACACAATAAATGACGAACCAGCATATTCCAAGTGGAAATTAGCTATTTCTCGGTGTAGTTGTGAACAAACTTTCTCGTATAAGTTTCGTAATATCCTTGTTCGCTAATAGACATTTTGTCCGGAATTAGGAAAATCAGGATTCACCCTTTTATTTATTCGTTTTACGTTTTTTTTTTTTTTTTTTTTTAACGACAGAATGTATGTGTTAAATGCATATTCGGAGTCCTATTAATTTTTTTCTCGGATTTTTTAAAATTCCTCCCGTTGTCACACTTATTATATTTGAAGTCAAATTGCACGATTTATAAGAAAATATAAAAGGTAAATTAAAGAAATTAATTCGACAGCTTCTTCGATAAAATTATCGATAGCGTGATACTGAAACGAGCGAAAATGGAGTTTATAAAGGACATTAAGTATACTACTGGATATCAACAGTTCTATCGAACAAGCACAGGTACATTCTAGATAGTGTGGTTAGCGTCACCTGTACTTTACTACGTCATCAGGAAGGATAGACATTCAGCGTCTTTAATTACTGTAAATTCACTACGATTATATCGTTTAAAGTTATGCGGTTGAACTGCTCTGGTAAAGAAAATCGAATAATTTCGACGTTCAAAAAGAAGAAAAAAGAAAAAGGAAAACTATCAGTTTCCGGATTTATGTGTTTTAATTGCTGTTAACCTTCTTTACTAAAACTAAAATAATTTTATAAATGCGTTCGAATTCGTTTTAATTCGCGCGGCGGCTATAATTAACAATTTTACTGTTAATAAATTAAAATAATTATTTCTTCGCAGTTTCTCTATTTAACTCGACTGGATTTAGATTCGGTAATGAAAAAGGAATGTTTACATATAGAAAAGTGGAAAATTGCAAAAGATCAATGCGAAATTAAAAAAGAAAGAAATAGCTCTCTGCGTACTGGTTTTTGATTACATAGTTGCAAGGTCAAACTATATCTGAATGATTATATTATGCGTTCGAGTACTTCCGCCTGCGTTGTTAATAATTTTCTACTACAAGCTTCGTTGTTCTGTGGTTAACGCAATTGATCCCGTTTAATGGTAGGATTTTCTTTTTCTTTTTTTCTTTTTTTTTTTTTTCATTAATACTTGCTTAAAAAATTTTCATTCGTTAAATAAAAATATTTGGAGGGAAAGTTCCGGCATTTATTCTGAATCATATAATGAAGTTCCGAACGGTTTTAAATTGTTATCATTATTACCGTTATTAGTAATTATGTAATGCGCCGGTGTTCGTAATCGAAAATTACCATTTTGCTGATTGCGTGCAAAAAAAACTTAGACGTCTAAGAATTTTTTATTTGCATACTGTTAAGCGGAAATGAATGTTTGCGGCGCACACCTTTCCACTAAAGAACAACTTTTCGTATTTTACTCTCTCTCTCTCTCTCTCTCTCTCTCTCTATTGATTTACACAGAGAAATCAACCACGGAAATCATATTTGTTAACGACTATACGCGCTCGTTTTTGACTTAGACCTATTATAAATAAGATTTCTTGTTTTTTCCCCGTCAACCATTGACCGTCGATAAAGTACATTAAAGACTTTAGACATAAACGGAATTTCATCCACTGATAAAGATATTAAGAATGCGTTAGTTAAATTAAATTAATTAACTAACCGAGTTGCGCTTTTCTCTACGCAGCCTTTGGACTTCTGCTAAATCTCGTGAACATACGTTTTGTGGCCGCCTTTTCAATAAATTTCTTTATCTGTGCAACTAATAAATCTCAGCGCAACTCTTTTAATATTCTCATTAGTAAAGTAAGTCCCGTATACGCTTGATAAAATATCATGGATTGTAAAGTTAAGCTTTCCATAATGGTACGAAGCCCAGCGGCATTAATAAGGGTAGAAGGACCAACTGCCCAATATTCTTATTAATAAGTTTAGTTTGAAATTTTTCAGTAACATTATGTGAAGCTCATTAATAATCGCAATACATTTTAAACAGACCATTTATAGAATAATTTAAAATTTGCATACAATAATGTTTCAAAATAATGCAGCTGGATAGCCTAGTAATTAAGATCCTCGGCTACCGAACCAGAGGTGTACCCAGATATAACTAATCTGTAACTGAATATTGGATGCTAGAGAAATCTAGGAAAGGTAAAGGGGAACTGTTCCCAATGTTCTCTTCAGATCTATTAGGCTTAGCACATTTAACTTGAAATCTCCAACACGCCGTCAAGGGTGTGGGACTTACGTTTTAATGTTTAAAATATAGTTAAATAATTATTATAAAATTGTAATTATTGTCTTGCATTTAAAAGAAAAAAAAGAAAAGAAAAAAAAACATATTTCGGATTTGAACTTTTGATTTTCGTTGCAAGAAGAATAAATTTTTTTAAAGTAATTTACGCGCATCAGTTTCTTATATAATTCGCACCTGACGGGTACGTTCGCGTACGAAGTACTTAATATGACGGTACATACAGCAGCTTTTGCGACAAGTAACGCATCCGAGGAATACCTAAAACTAACCAGCAGCGAATTCGTAATATGCTTGGAAAGCTAATTTGTTTCACTTTTAAAAAGCGGAAAAATTTCTCTACATTTCATTTTCGAATCGGGATTATTGAATTTATTAATTAAAATAACTGATAAATTTAAAATATAATCTCCTTGAATTTCTAGCCGTTCTTCTCCTCCATATTCCTAGCCGAATCAATTGCGATCCCTACAAGCAATCATTTTTATAGCCTCTACTAACACAATATGTCCAAGGTTCTCTTATCTTCCGATTCAAAAGGCGTTTTACAGGCCATTGCTACTCTCCCTTTCCTAAACCATCCGCTGATCCTATCGTGCTTCACATACGCTCCTTAATTTCGCATCTATTTCATTCCCGCTCTGTCCGTATTGATCTATTATAGATTATCCTAGTTATTGTGCAATTTCGGGCAACGAGTTAGTTGACTCGTTGGCACGTTCGGCTGCATCAGACGGCCGCTTTATTAGTCACTTTCCTGCCCAAAGTCTTCTTCCTCTTTCCTTTCGTTGCCATCGCGACTATCTGATCTCTATCCTTCTGCATTTTCTAATGCTGCTTCCTTTTATTTATCCATACAACCCATTCCTCATCTATTTCCGTGGTTTCTTAATTTCCCCGACATCAGGCGATCAACTATCTCATCTATAATTAGACTTCGGTTTAATCACGGCTTGCTTCCTTTTTCGCTCTTCCGTTTCTCCATTACTCAGTCTCCTCTGTGCCCTTTTAATCCAGCAGAAGCAAACATCGCTTGTGATGCCAATCACATTTTACTTAAATGTCCTTTCATTTCTTCAGAACGCGCGGTACTGTATTCCGATCTTTTACGTCTTGGCCTCCTTACGCCTTGCAGCGCTCACAGTATCCTTTCTTTTCCTTCTCCCTTGGTTATTCCTTTGTTGGCTTCATTCATATGTTCTATCTCTAATATTTTTCCTATATAATCATTAGCGCTGTCATACGTTGCATCGGATAACGTCCTTAACAGACATGCTCAAAAAAATAAAAAAAAATAAAAAATTCCAGCCGTGTTTTGGTACATCGGATTAACAACAGTATCTACTCTACCTTTTATTTGATTATATAATATAATATGAGATTTCTTACTATATCGCCTGATGACGCGCATGATGTATAGGGATAGACGGCGTTTTTTTTCTGCTTTTGGTTTGATGCATAATTAACCAGTGCGTACCAAAAAGACTAGGGCTCCCTGTTTTTATTGAATAAAAAAAAATTGAGAGTACTTCAGACTATCATAGGCACCTTTTTATCTAACAAACCGAATGGCAGCGGAACCAAAAAATAATAATAATAATAAAAAATAATAATTTCGGAGAGTAGTGTAAACTGTGGTCGGATCAAATGACTTGGCTTAGATCCGTGTAAAGTCAAGCATCGACCCGTAGTGGCCGCTGCACCCCACCTCATGTAGGGAATTTTCAGTTCTGTCGAGATTGCGGTTGGGACACACGGCATTGTCTCATGACTACTTCTTTGAGGAAGCTTCTCCTCTATCTTCCTTCCCTCTGTGTGGACTACCCGCCTACTGTAGAGCATCTGCTTAAACGGTGCCAGCGTAATCCCACTACTTCAAGCCATACCCCACTCTACTGTCTGTTGCCAAACCATCCGAATTGCGTTCGGACGGTTTTCAAATTTGGATCATTCAATAGACTGGGTCGCCTACTGTAGCGTCCGCTGAGGAGTCTAGGCGCTGTAATCGCCCAGGTAGTTACACACACCGCCCAAATTTATACTAATAATTAAATAAAAATAAAAAAAAAAAAAAAGCTAGTCGTCCATAGTTTCTATCACTGCTAATAATCGTTTAGTATCATTCTTAGCCTTCTTAGGTAACCAGAGCGTGCAGATTTCAAGGTTGCAAGGGTACATAGTTTTACAGTCGGCTAACATTTGAATTCCATATTTTTACGCTTTCTTCGTATATATGTATATCGTCGAAAATTGCATCTTTCTTTAATCTAAAAAGTAAGCTAATTATTTGGATGGAGATAATATTTTTGGCCATTGTTGATAAAAAATTCAAAAACCCCTCTGATTTTTATCAATAGTGTTCAATCGTAATTTTTCGAATACGTTCGTTATGAAACCGAAGACAGTTCATTAGAAATCTGTATATGTCGATAGTATGTCATCGTTAAATTTATCCCAGAAAATATCTCTTGTAATGCACTAATTTTAATTTCATCTGTTGGTTTAGTAATCATCGAAAATGTTTATTATATGAGGAAGTACAATAGCAGTGTATTCAGACTAAAAGCTAAACTGATAATGTGAAATAATCAGCGTTTCTCTCGAGCATTTGAATACATTCTTTTTAAAAGAAATATTTCTAAGACTTTAGATTAAGTATTAAGTAGACTTACTATATAATAAGGAAATTGCAAAGTTGAAGGTTTTCCTGTCGCTCCAGTTGCTATGCTCCAGACACCTTTACCGAAACACCGATGCCATTTTGTACTAGCAACTACCCTAACTCTGAAAATCGCCAAGTTTTTCATTAATTACACAGTCAGCTACACACCATTACTTTCCTTTTTTTTTTTTTTTCTACCGCACCAGATTATCCGTCTTTCTCGTTCTTTCATCACTCTTGCTGATAATCTATTGTCTACGTTACCACTGAAATAATCATTACACAAATGTATCGCGTGCCGCTGAAACACAACGAAGTTGAAATTTAATTTTTTTAATTATCGATCATTATTAATACTCTCGAGATAATTATTTTTATCGACATAATTTTTTCCCAATAATATCAACCGTCAATCTCGCACTTTACATTGATGCGTAATTTTAAGCCCTCAATTGGAAAATCTCCGGACAAATGAATCCCCTTTCTTATTATTTTCGTGATTATTTTTTAATATTCGCGACATTGCGATTCACTTTAATTAAACAGTTAATCAAATGAACTAAGAACGGCTCATCTCCGATATCTCTTTACTGATACGCAGATAATTTTAGAGGTAAACCTACATTAACTTAATTTATACATCTTAAAAATATTTTATTGGTCACAGGTATCTCTGAGTGCATGAGACAACCCCACGCATTAAGATTTACACAACTGCGCCAACAATAAAATAATAGAAATTTTTTCCGCGTTCTTTTCTATTTTTTACAATTACGATAATCGCGTTACACTCACGCTTCTAAATGAATAGATAGAGTTTAACATCATTTTTTTTTTTTTTTGATAATAATTTTGAGATTCAAATGAAAATGTAGCATTATTTCTGGAATGTTAGGTTGTTTAAGATTATATCAAAACTGTTAATTAAGAATATAGAGCGGGTCAGTGTTATTATTATGTAAGATATTTTGGCATCTCTAAATTTTAAGAAAAAATAAAAACGTGCAAGCATTTCAACTCCACCTCTCGCTTCATAACGATGGAAATTCAATTTTTTTAAGTTAGCCTTTTAAAATGTTCTTCATATGATGAAAATATCGTATCGTCATTCGTTAAATTAATTTCATTTGAAAGGCTCTAGCGATTTTTACTTTCGCTAATTCTACTATCAAAGTCTTTATGCCAGACATTATGTTTTGCCTATAACCGGGCGTTATTTTCTGTAGCAGACGTGTAACTGTTCAAATTTATCACTTGAGAATTTTCATCTGTTTGCATGATGCAACCTCAGACTCGGGAAGGGTTCTCGATATAATATCGTGTCAACATTTAGTAATCGTTTTCCTTTAAAATTATAATTTCCGTTTTAAAGCAATACTTGTACTTTTCGAAGACCTACCGGCAGTACCACCACCGCATTTGGCATATATTTTCCGCTCTGATGAAGTGGCATTGTGTTGACTAATTTTAAGAGAAATCGAAATAAGTCGTATACGTAAAAAAAAAAAAAAAAAAAAAAAAAAAAGGATATTGGTAAGTTTAAAAACGCATTTTTTAAATTTACCGATCGTATAAAAGAATAGTTCTATTCATTGAGGTATTTATAATCAATTTAAAAAAAAAACAAAAAAACTAAACATACTACACTAGCGATATAAAAATGTATTCATTTCTTCAAGCAACAGACGTTTTAGATCTAGACTTGTTTACACTACGACTATAGCGTGCATGCTTTTACAGTGAAATTTAACATACATTCCCATTCGTTCATTTTATTTTGAACTTCAGTCAGTGGCGATCCGGGAAGGGCCGTTACGATTATTAAAGAGGTTTGCATCGTATCACTTGAAAACACAACAAAATTGTTTTTAATATTACTTTTAATATTATTTTTAATAATATTTCTAATAAAATTGCAATATAATAAATATAATCACTTTGTCCTTATAACAACGTACGCGTGTTGTATAAATATGGTGGGTAAATATTTTCAATTTTATTATTAATATGGTCGATACTAAGAATAGACACGACGATTTAATACAGTCATAGGTGTAATTAGGAGCGGGGAAAAGTAATTAAACCTGCAAGAGTTTATATATCATCTGTTCTCTGCGCATCTGTGGCGGAAACGAATAATCAATCGGTCCTAAATCATTTCGTTTCAATCAGGCTTCGGATATTCCGTTTAATAAATAATATTGGCGTTAATTTTTTTTTCGCAAAATCATAGTTAGAAAATTACGCAAACAAAAATGGCGGCGGTATCCTTCAATCGAAATTCAGTAGTCAACTTTTAAATATTAAAAACGGATTTTAAAATTACTGAAGCGTTGTTCTTCTTCGCCCGTTCTAGCAAAAAGGCTCTAATTGTCGCGCCATTTTGTCATACGTAATGCGAGTATTAATTGCGCACATCTGCTCGCCAGAACCGAGCATTGGAAAACGATTAATCACGCGTTTTAATCGCGTGGAAAAATGTTCACGAATATGAAATATAAAAAAAAATAAACGAAAACGACAGTTGCAATATTCGTTCGGTGCTCTGAAAAATGCCTGATAGACCTTTACGTCTGACAGTTGTTTTTTTTCTTTTTAAATGTTCTCATCGATCTGGAAAATGTGCATTTGTTATTTTCGCTTGTCCTTTTTTTTTTTTTGGAGAAAAAACATTTTTAATAACGAAAAATTTTGATACAGTTTATATTAAAAGTATTTACCGAATATTTAGATATGATACGAGTTAATTTTGAATAAAAAGTAATTTAAACATTTAGTTTCGTTATCGAAAATCGGATCAATCTTCCGCAGGTTGGCCAGTTTACTTAACAATTTCATTATTTCGACTGATTTTCTATTTATATTTATTATCCTTTCGCTGTCTCCAGTTTTTCGTAGGAATTATTATTGCAAACCTACCGTCGGAAGAAACAACGACATTTTCTTTATTTGTATAGTTTTTTATTGTATTTTTTTCCCAATAAAAGACATATATTTCCAGTGCTATTTTTTATGCGAGAATCTCGTTAATTTAAAACCAGAAATAAATTTAAAAAACATTCAAATACTCCCACGCAATAAATTTTACGGAGCCAAAAATTATAATTTCGTAACATCTTTTTGTCCTAATAATTGAATAAGAATTTCAATAATTGACGGATATGCTGATTTTTCAGGTTTTTTTCTTTCTTTCTTTTTTTTTTGTTTTCTTGAGGAAAAATTACAATCGTTACCTATTTGATAAACGTGAAATTGTGCTGCTCGAATAAATATCACAATTAAAATGCTCTTTCATGGAACTCGCAAAAAAAAAAAAAAAACCCTTAAAAGAATATTTAAAGTATGTGGAATTATTTGGAACGACCCGAAAAATCGAAAAATATACAGTTCGATAAGTAATTTCAATATGCGCCTATTCCAACGTTCCGACGCTATTTTCCGTGAGAACCTTTCAATGCAATTTATATGCACCTAACTTCATGTTTCTGTGTTTAATTATGGAGTGTTTTGTTTTTTTTTTCTGATAAACGTCTTAATGGAGGCACACAAAATATATGTGTACATATATAGATATATATATATATATATATATATATATATATATATGTACATATATTGATATATATATATATATATATATATATATATATATATATATATATATATAGAGTACACTTTAAAAAAATAAATAAACTTAGAACCAATTTAAGTGTTAGGAGTTATTCTTTCGCTGATTTTAGTTTCCTTCTTTTTTCATAAATCTCGCGCAATTTTAATGATCTCTCGGTTGGTGTTTTTTTTTTTTTTTTTTTTTTTTTTCGTTTTACACACAATTAATATTCGACTTGGCGTTAAATTTCGCGTTTACGGAAAATTAAAGAAACGTTCTACACAGGTACTATTGAAAAACTAATTAGTGTCTTAAGCAGTTTTAAAACTGCTAAATATTTGCGAAAGTTGGTCCAAAAAGGAAAAAAAAAATCGATTTACAATTACAGGAACCCGGATAATGAAACGTGCTTCTATAAAGCATTTACGTTGAAAAAAGAGAGGAAAAAAAAAACGAAACAAAATTGGAAGTTGCGTTTAAGGTTCTTAGTGAATCTAACCGATTTAAAATAGAAAAAAAAAAAAAAAAAAAAAAAACAATTTAAAGTTTTTTAAGTTTATTCTGAATCGTGTAATATTTTATTAATAAATTGATCATCTATACTCGGGAGATTTTACTTTTCGTTACTTAAAATTTTTCGACATTACTGCTGGGGCTGGTCGTCTAAAAGTCTGTAAGGCAAAAAACTGAATTCAGCCACCATCTAACTGGCTAATCAAAACGGATTAATCCCCGTTTAAACGGGTTTTTAAACCTGTCTGAACTGTAATTAAAATTTAAGGGAAATATGATTGCACTAATAATATCGTACCACAGTTTTCCCGTAATGCATTTTACTGAGTAACTGTTTCTTTTTTAATTAGGGGGTTTTTGACGCGACGTCCGATAATGATGGTATTTTTTTGTATCAAATTCTAAATTCGATTTTGTTCAAAATGTCACATTTTAGAATTCGAAAGGATGCGGAAGACGCCGCCGCTTCATTATTACGAAAATGCGGTAAATCGTTCGCGCAAAGCCCTGCCGATACCTTTACCGCATTTCGCCGCCTACCTGCTGACGATGGGCTTGGTATACTTGATTATCGTAACGTGGGAGAGACAACTACCGATGCCGTTATACATCGAGGACGAACCATATTACAAAGACCGATTTATCGCCGAACGAGCAATGAATCACCTAAGAAACTTGACCAGCTTGGGGCCGCGACCAACTGGCAGTTTTGAGAACGAAGTGCTCGCCATTAAATTCTTCACCCGTGCCATAAATCAGATAATATCGAAGGCGAACAAAAGCCATCGAATACAAATGGATTTCCAGAAGGTTAGCGGTGCCTTCACGTTAACCTTTCTCGACGGAATGACCAACGTTTACCGCAATGTACAGAACGTAATCGTTAAAATTGGGCCGCCGAACGAATCGGAACACAGTCTATTGATTAACTGCCACTTCGATACGGTCATGGATAGTCCAGGTTTGTATGAAAATTGTATAATTATATCATTTTATTTAGTTCGCTGTCGTCTCACTGTACACGACTAACTATCAAATTTAAATGTCATTCTCTGTAATTTTTTTAAATGATCCCACGTGGGTTAAAAGACTTTCAACTAGAACACAATTGCCTTTCATCGGAAATGCTGCAAAAACGAGATTTTTCAAACAACTAAAATGGCAATTTGTGCAGACATAGAACTAGGAATGGAGAAATAATTCGCCCGCCACCTTGATAGCCCCTAGTTGCAAAAGCACTTGGCTTCCGTGTTACCGAAGTCTTCAGTTCGATCTCAGGCGACGATAGAAATTTATATAATCGCTAACGGAATCACATGGAAAGCAATATGACAACCATACATACATACATGTGCGCACCAGCTGATGTATAGTAGGCAGACATAAGTATTTTTGTATGACGATATGAATCAAACAATTACAGTATCAAAACGTAGTGTTACGTCTACATTAGCGTTGCATATTAACAATTGCCGCGTTGTGCTAATTCCCCCCCCCACCCTTTATATATCTAGCCTGAATATATAATCTTGATTTAATATTGCCACTGATTCACTCGTCCTGATAGCTGTATAGACAGCATAGGAGTTGCGGCGCATCAGCTTCTTGTACAACTGTACCCCGTTCCATTTTCTGTCTATCATCAATCTTTTTTTCTTTATAAATGGTACCCCTTACACTCGGATATCATCGAGTGGATAAATGGTGATAACTTAACGATTCAGAGTAAATTCAGTAATTAATGAAAACAAAAAGGAATAACTTTCTCTGTGTACAGGGGCATTGAATCATGTGTCTTGCGGATATTCGTATACGAGGGAAACATCAGAAGTTTGTGTCACCTATTTGGTATTTGGTGGTCCAACTTTTTCCCGATGCTAGTATCCGGTAAGAAATGAAAACGAGTATCTCACCGTTTTTCACATTAGTAGAAAAACGCGTTTAACGATCTGGCGGGAACAAAAAGTAACGAAAATATTTCCGTTTTCTTTCATTGGAACGAAATAGTTCATTACGATTGTTTTACCGACCGGCCATACAGTTAGTAATGAGTACTACTTAGAAATTTTACGTAATTTGCGTGAGGTAATCAACGATACGAACTTTGCTGAAACAACTCTTGCGGGGTTTGCACCACGGCAACGCATACTTGCTCATCCAATAGTTCGTGCTAGCATAACATCGCTGTAATTCCGCAGCCATCCTATTCTTCAGACGTGAAAGATTTATTTCCCAAACTCAAGAAGACACTCAAAGGAAGGACAACGTTTTTCAACAATAGATGTGAGATAAAGGCGAAAGCGCAGAGCGAGTTCAAGATCGAAGCTGTGGTGGTATAAGTGCATAATATCAATGGGACGGGCTACTTTAAACCACGGAGTGAACATTGGATAAAAGTACTTTTTAAAAAAATTATTAAATTTTTAATCACGTCTCAAATTAGCTCGCTAGCTTTATATTTAGACGCACTTACTCGTGATGTGAAAAACGGTGAAATTTAACCATCATCTAGAAAAAGTTGGACCAAATCGGTGACCCACACTTCCTTGTTATTAGTACAAATCCCCTTCTCACACTAGACTAATAATGAACGGTTTTTATTAGACATTTTAAATATAACAACGTGTGTTTCGCATTTTAATATTCTCGTAGCAGCGAAGTTCCAAGCATTCTTCGTTTGTGTTGAAAATTTTCGTCCGATGTAACAAAATACCCGTCGTTTTTAATTGTACGTCACGCTTGATGCAACAAAGTGTGATTAAAGCTTCCTTTATTACGACTGAATAATACTGTAACCGATGATCTACTTCTTCTTAGTTTGGCGAATAATAAGGCCATCTTCACTTTGTCAATGATAGCATTATTTAAGATCTTTTGTGAACATCAGGTTATAGGAGTAGGTCTGCTCCTCACTGTAGCTTTCTTGATGGTGTAATAGTAATTCATAGTTTTGATTATGCCCCGGTACAGACTTTTTAAACATACGTTGAACAATTACGTAAAAGAATTTACCGCGTGGTGTCGATTATATTTTTTGTACTGATTTATTACAAAGTTTATTGCATCATACTACACATTTACGATCTTATTTCAATTAAACGTGTTTAATAATTTATTTAATCTTGGACAACTTTTTCATATTTTTGTAAAAAAAAGCGTGACGCGAATTTTAACTTACCTCCAGCCATACGATATAGCGCGTGAATTTGAAAAATCCAACTATTCGCTAAAATGTTGCATCGTTTTATCACGTGTTTACCGGAATCGATTCCAATGAAAAAAGTTATAAAAATCGAAACTTTTAAAATTTGAATTTCTCTTCTTAGAGTTACCTTTTTCGGGTCTTTATTGCGCCGTGAGCCATTTTTAACGGTTAAAGGGGGAAACTAGAATTGAGCGTAGAATTGTCACGGTTTTATTTATAAATGTAGCGATTAAGACTATAATTCTTTCAAAACTGATCGAATCTGGATCATATGGCGTTTGAGGAATTTTGTCCATCTGATGATAAATAATCTGTTTCGAAACTTTAGAGTCTAATATGAATATGGTAACGCGGTTTCTATGGAAAATGGACACATGCGGATAACTTGAACAATCATGAAAACCATTCTTCTTTTAAATTTAGAAAAGTATTTTGCAAAAAATGCGTTCTACTTTTTTTCTTTTTTCATCTATGTAACACACTCGTACGGAATTGGTTTTAAAATAGTCTCGATGCGTTAAAATATCTTTTTTGGAGCAGATTCGTGATACACTCTAGAACTATCATATTTCTTATTTCACCATTAAAAACAAATGCCCATTTTGGATGTGCCACACACAATACGGGTAAATATATTATACTTATCTGCGGTAATGTTTTCCGGCCCAAACAATCATCAGCTAAAAGGAATATAAAAAGGAAATAGAGTGAAAACGTAATTTGTACTAATTTTTTTAAAAAGGAAAAGAAAAATCGTAAACAACTCCGTTACAGCAGCTAAATGATACATTTCTTTTGACATTTAAAAATTGTAGCCAGTGAGAGGTAATGTTAAAATAATAAAAAGCGGCGGCAGTTTTTTTGATTATGCAGTATATTCGTAATAATTGTAACTATCGAAAACATTTATATACATATACAATATATATCATATTATGTAATATATATTATATTACGTAATATATATATATATATATATATATATATATATATATAGGTATACGTTATATATGTATAAGGCTCCTCCAATTGCTCCAACGAGAATATGTGGATTATGTTTGTATTTAACAAATGATCAAACGATTTTAAATAATTTGACAGATTTTTAAAATTATTATGGTTAAAGTGCAATTATATTACGGGACTTAAAGGACTGAAAAAAAATTTTCACTACCTAACAAACTTTATACTTAGTATTGAACTTGAGATTTTTTAATGAGTAACACTTTTTCTATTAACAAGGAAAAACATATTTTTGATCTCTGTTTGTTTTGTTTTCGGCGCGAGTTAAATACAGTTTTTTATTAAAAATATTAGAGTTATAAAATATGGCGCATGTTTATTACAGGTGGTAGCGACGATGGGGCCAGTTGCGTGATCATGCTGGAAATTTTGAGAGTTTTATCGAAATACGATCGGCCGTTGAAGCATAATGTTATCTTTTTATTTAACGGCGCGGAAGAGAATTTCCTGCAAGCTTCTCACGGTTTCATCACTCAGCACAAGTGGGCAAAGAACATCAGGGCTTTCATAAACATGGAGGCATGCGGAGCCGGTGGTCGGGAAATACTGTTCCAAGCAGGACCGGAAAATCCTTGGCTCTTAGAGGTTAGAAAAATGCGTTGTAATCAGTTTGTAATGTAAAATTCCTTTTTTTTTTATACAAGTATACGAGGGTGGTTTGAAAAGTTCCGGGCCTCGCCGAGAAATAGCGCTGCTGGGTTTAATTCATCGAGGCGTTGCTCAGCTAAATACTTCATAGCGTCACTGAACAAGTTTAAGCTTGTTTGAAAGAGTATTACCAGTTTTATGGTCGTTTCAAGTAGAAAAGTCGTGTGTTACGTGAAAAATGAAAAAAAAAAGAAACGAAATACAAACTATGATTAAATATCATTTTCTTTTAAACGGTTTAAATGCAACACAAATACAATATGAGTTCGATTTTAAAGGAGTCTTCTCCTTCAAAAACCACCGTTAAACGCTGGGTTGCAGAATTTAAGATGGGTCGTACGAGCACAGAAGATGAACCACGCGGTGAACACCCGATAGAAGAAAAAAACGAAATACGAGCTATGATTAAATATCATTTTCTTTTAAAAGGTTTAAATACGACACAAATACAATCCGAGCTCGATTTTAAAGGAGTATTCTCCTTCAAAAACCACCGTTAAACACTGGGTTGCAGAATTTATGATGGGTCGTACGAGCACAGAAGATGAACCACGCAGTGAACTCCCGATAGAAGCAAATACGCTAGAAATCGTGGAAAAAATACACAGAATGGTCTTGGAAGATCAGCGCATCAAAATTAAAGAGCTAGCTGAAGGTGTAGGCATATCGTGTACCATATTTTACAAGTAGTTTTGGGCATGAACAAGCTCTGCGCAAAATTGGTGCCGCGTTTGCTCACACCTGAGCAAAAACAGCGTCGAAAAGACGTGTCAGCTCAAAAACTTCAGTACTTTAATAGCAATACAGCCGAATTTTTACGTCGATTCATCACTGTTGATGAAACTTGGGTTCACACCACTATACTCCAGAGTCCAAAGAACAGCCTAGGAAATGGTCTGAGAAAGGTCAAGCAGCTCCGAAGAAAGCGAAAAAGGTGATTTTGTCCTTCAACAAAGTCATGGTGACGGTTTTCTGGTATGCTCGCGGAATAATCTTCATCGACTATCTTAAAAAAGGTAAAACAATAAAAGATACGCGGCTCCGCTTCAACGTTTAAGCGAAGATAAAAAAAAAAAAAACGTCCACATTTGGCGGAGAAAAAAATTCTTTTTCATCGAGACAATGCGCCTGCTCACACCTCTGTGATCGCGATCGTAAAAATCAACGAATTAAGGTTCGAATTACTTCCGCATGTACCGTATTCGCCAGATTTGCATCTTGCGACTATCATCTATTCCCCAATTTGAAGAAATGGCTCGGTGGAAAAATATTTGCAAATGATAGTGAGGTGATCGTTGGTGTTGATGAATATTTTCGAGATCTTCCTGAAGAAACCTACAAGAAGGTCGGTATTAATAAACTTTCCGAGCGATGGAGCAAATGTGTGAGCCTAAATGGATACTATGTTGAGAAATAAAGCGCTGTTTTCATAAAAATATGTTTTTTTCATTGAGAGGCCCGGAACTTTTCAAACCACCCTCGTATATATGTTTCCAATGCAAGAAATATTTAAATTTTTTTTTTTTTTAAATCCGTCTAAAACAAAATTAAAATTTTTTTATCTGACGGTGAAAACTACAAAACTATACATATATATATATGCTTTGTATTATAAAACTCGATGGACTTTAGGAGAACACTTCTGGAAGATAGCCTCCTGTAATTAATATGGAGAAGTTGGTTTTAATTGACCGGACTGTATTGCGTTAGTAGCTGAAAGTGAAAAGCAACTACAAGAGCAATTACTAACATTACAAAAAGGCTTGGAACAATTAAATTTAAAAATAAATAAAGCAAAAACAAAAATACTAATAGCTAGTATTAATGAAAAGAAGGCACAGATAAAGTTAGGCAAAGAAATATTAGAACAAATAAATCATTTTAGATACTTGGGAAGTATTATAACACAAGAAGGAAAAAGTGATATAGAAATAAGAACAAGAATAGCAATTGCCAAACAAACTTTCATGAAAAAGAGAGAATTATTCAACAAAAAGGTCAAACTAGGTACAAGGAAAAGATTAATGAAGACTTACATATGGAGTGTGTTTTCGGAAACATGGGTATTAACAAAGAATCTTAAAAACCGATTGGAGGCCTTTGAAATGTAGGGATGGCGCCGCATTTTAAATATTTCATGGACGCAGAAGAAAAAAATAAAGAAATAATGGAAACGATAGAAGAAAGGAAGCTGATAAAAATTTTGGAACAAAGAAGAGGCAGATTTTTGGGACACATATTACGCCACAGCACCTTTATAACGACAATAATAGAAGGGAAACTAGAAGGGAAGAGGAAACGAGGCAGACCTCGACTTAAATGGATACAACAGACAAAAATCAAACTGAAAATGGATTATAATAATATTAAGAACACAGCACAAGACAGAAAAAAAATGGAAAAGGATAATAGGTTAAGCTACAAGACAAGAGCAAGTCCCTTAAAAAGAAGAAGAAGATTGAAAACGATTCTTTAGAGGTATACGACATTCGGGACTTTTATCATAATTTGATCTTTGAATTTATCTTGGTTCAACTGGTATCTAAGATTGTCTGCGAAATTGCGGTCGGGGAATCTTAATGAGTGTAGTTATGTTATCATCATTGCTGCACTACTGGTGCATTATGTTTTGCATCACTGTAACCTGTCTATAATATTATTATTCTCATTTGTTCGACATACCGATCAGCCTGGTCTTCAAAATTTTCGAGTATACATTCATGGTTACAGCGATGTGTCTATAACTGAAGTATACCTACAAATGTACGTATTTAAGGCTATAAATTTAATGCCATCTACTTTCATTTGCTTCAGCCAGATCATGGCGAAAAATATTGAATTTAGAGGTTGGTCGCAGATGACGAGGTGTTGCTGCAAATTTTTTTCGCTCTTGCAAAGCTTAACAATTGCATTCATTAATAAATTACATTTCTTCATTAGACTTTTCTTGTTGTATAGCTCTTCTTGCTATTTCTTGCTAAAAAAAAAATTCCATTTTCTGACGGTGTAGAGTAGCGCAAATGCACTTATTTCGAGATTTATTTAATTTTAAATGCGTCATATTCCTTTTTAATTTTTTTCTTTTTTTTCGTCTTGGGTGTTTTATCAGCCGGGGGTCAACTATATTTTAATACTATTAGATGATGTGCAAGAAAGAACAAATAGCGGAAATAACGTGTAGGGAAAGCAAAGACAGGATAGAAGAGACGTAATAAAAATCAAGTCTCAATAAATTGAAGTACAAAAAGTGGAATGCTCAGTAAAGATGAAAACTTAATAAACATACGGTCAGTGTCGCAAACAAGTGCATTATTAAGATGAAAAGAACAATGTAGTCTTTGCCGAGGTTTTTTCGATTCCATCATGCTTATGGAAAAGTACAAAACCGTACTTGTTTTAATTTTAAGGAAATTAACTATTATATATATATTTATATATATATATATATATATATATATATATATATATATATTTATATATATATATATATTAGCTGTGCCCCACGGCTTCGCCCGTGTATTAATGCCCGTTTAAATCTATACTTGGAAATTCATTAAAAAATTTTTGTTTTATCTGGAATTGTATTTACGTAAAGATTCTTTCTCTCTCTTTTGGGTGAAAGATGTTTTTCACCGTCTAACAAAAAATAGCCTTCATGTTTCACGTTTAGCTGAAGATTGTCGATTTTTCTATAACCTGTCCGTCGTGTAATCTAACAAAAAGTTTTGCTCAACTAAACAACACACACAGCCATCGTTTTGAAGAGGCCGAGTTATTCACACGGTGATCTCCCATAATTACACGTTTAAGAGAACATCTTCACTCATATCTTTCAACCACTCTGTCTCGAGCGTTTTATTATAATTAATTTATTATCATAAAATCAAAATAACAGTGGTTGAGTAAATATTTTAATATTTCTGGTAGCAAATTATTAAAAAAAAAAAGTTAAACGGTTAATTTAAAAAATTTATGCGGCGGTTTTGGCCTAAAAGTTCGAACATTTGACATATCAGTTAAATACTCCATTTTATTTTTATATGTTCCCTATTAAGTCCAACAGTATATTGCTTAAATCTCTTCCAGTTTTTACAAACATATTGTACGATACATTTTCTTCTACTCCTAATAATTCATTATTATATAATAAATAAGATAGAGACGAAAACAAAGATGCACCATCCCTATCTATGTATTTTACATAATGGGGAACTATTGCATCATCAACACACATATTAATTCTACATTCATACATACATATAACACGAACTTTTTTGTAAACAACAGCGAAAAAACGTTTATTTTATCATTCATCGATAATAACGCCGTGCGCCAGCGATAAACATGGTTGCATTTCGATTAACATCGCACGATACACAAAAGTCGCCACGAAAAGTAGTTGGTGCTCAAAAAATAATAAAATCGGCAAAATTGTTTTTTTTAATTGATTGATTTAATTATTTAATATGACAAATATTTATGTAAATAATTAAAGCAAAAAGTAATAGCCAACAATTAAATTTGTTTTTTTTTAATTGATTGATTAAATTATTTAATATAACAAATATTTATGTAAATAATTAAAACAAAAAGTATCCTATCTGTTAAGAGTTGGATTAAATTGTATGTACTTTCAAAATTTTATAAAAATCGGTTAAGTAAATTCCGAGTTTATCCTGCACAAACATAAAGACACGGGATTTTTATATATATAGATATATATATATATATATATATATATATATATATATATATATATACAGGGTGATTATAATTAAAGTTCAAGTTTCAAAACGCCATAACAAAAGAATCACTGATCAGAATAACGTTAAATTTTGAACGGAATATTATCGAAGAAGGGGGAATCTTTCGAGAGAGAAAGGAACTGGCTCCCCTACTCTCATTAGTGCTGTTGAGATTAGTACATTGTGAACCTTAACTTCACAATCCCGACGCCCTATCGAGGGTATGGGACTTATCTCCCCGGGTATCTAATTTTAACAACATATTGCGCTGTAAGTATCGTAATTTAAAAGGGTTCGACTACAAATGACAAATGAATCGTAAAACAACCGTTAAGGCGTAAGTTAAACAGTTATGTAGCCCATCCGCCAAGGCAAGGTCATATTACATCAAATGGAAAAAATCGATTTTTAATTGTCCTAAGGCCAAAAACCGCATAAAAAGCATCAATCAAATCGGTTTTTAAATTTTGTGAAACTGGCGCAAAACATGTTCAATATGCGGTCCACCGTTTTCTGCAACTAGTTAAAATCGAGAAACAGCATATTCCATAGCTGATCGAAGTGTCTCCGGGGTCACGTTTAGAATGTGTTGTGCAATGCGTGCCTTCAGTTCAGCTAATTTTGCAATCGGAACAGTGAACATAACATCTTTCAGATGCCCCACAGCCAGAAGTCACACAGATTAAGATCAGGTGATCGGGACGGCCAGGCTGTAGAGAAATGACGGCTGATAATTCTAGCATTTCCAAAATGCCGCTGCAGCAGCTGCTTCGCTGGATTTAATCCTACTGATTTACAATGTGCGCAGGAGCGCCATCTTGCATAACAAAGGTTCTCATCCACACATCCATACTGTTGAAGAGCTGGAATGACGTGGTTGCACAAAAGACACTCATAGCGTTTACCAATGACGGTACAGGTAACAGGACGGAAAGCACTCGTCTCCTCGAAAAAATATGGCCTTATGATAAATGATGCCGTAAACGACATTTGTAGAATGAAGTGGTACTGGTAGTGCAATAGATGTCGAGCCAAAAAAAAAAAAAAAAAAAAAAAAATGGAACTATTTTTTTATCTTATGCCATTCGCTTTCTCCCTTCTTCAATGATTTCAAATTTCACGTCATTCTGATCATTGGTTCCTTTTTTTATAGCGTTCGGAAACTTGAACTTTATGCGTATATGTATTAACATAGGATGTAGATTTTTTTCGCATAAAAAATGACTTCTCTTTGTGGGAATTTTTGCAGAATTGCTCAGAAGTGATCAAAAGTCGGTAAAAAATCCTTGTGTCTTCAATACGCCCTACTAAACTTCTGCACTCGTTTATAGCTTGCAAATGTGCGCTGTACGAACATTTTTATGTTGGGTTAATGTTTTTGTTCCATAGTCTTTGCCGCATCGTCCATTTATATCATCGCTTTTTCTTTTCTTTTATCCTTACCCTGCTCTTTAAATGTCAAAAATAAACCGATTGCATATTTTTTCGCTACGAAATTCTAAAAAGTATTTCGAAAGTAGGAAGTTTGAAGAATGCATAATAATAATTATTAATGTATGTCAGGGTCAGAATATGCAAGTTTGATATTTAAGGGAAATCTAAATACGTACGTAAAAAACTGGCACAGGGCATATGTATTTAGTTCGTGTAAACACAGAACTAGGAATATATGCCATTTCCCGGCGTGAAAATGATAGACTTTAAAAAATGGGTATTTTTAATAATTTTAAGTATGCACGCGCTAATAGTAATTATTTACACCTGCCATACTGTTTCAGTTGTACGCGCAAGCTGTTCCATATCCGTTAGCATCCACGTTAGCTCAAGAAGTTTTTCAGAGTGGCATCGTTCCCGGCGATACGGATTATAGAATTTTTAGGGATTACGGCCGCATTTCTGGTATATATTTCTTTCGAACGTATTTAATTTTTTAACTTAATAATAATTATCATCTGCAAATTCGGCACTGCCGCGTCGAAATATTTAATAAACTAGTATCCGCGATTATGATGGTAAATTCAGCTTAAAACTGATGAAAGGAATGGGGAAGAAGACATCTGCGCTTGGTATTATTCGAAATTTTACGGTAATATGTCACATGCTCTGTTGTAATGGGAGCAGCAGACAGCTTGTAACGCGCGGAACTGGGAATTCAATTTTAGTCGCAAAAGGATGTGCAGCTAAAATAATAGGTTTATGTATATTCACGTTTACAGAAAGTTTGCGGGGATCAGTCGTTCGATTTAAATAATGTTCGCAGCTCAGATGCGGATATTAATGATATTAACAGGAAATATAAAAAGCCTGGAGAGCTTACATAGGAGCAAAAACAGACAACAAAACAATAGTTAAACTTCTGATTAGTTATTATAATTATTATTTCCTTACTCAATGAAAGCTTTTTTTTCCTTTTTTTTCATCATCATTTTAAATGTATTGATTTTTAAAAAATCACTACGATTATGTTAGTGATTGAATTGTTTTGTTTTTTTATTTTTTATTTTTAGAACTAGCAACGGCATTTATTTTCAATTTAGCGATCTTGATCTAAATTAATCATACACTGAGAAAGCCGAGACTACAAAACGATAATAAAAACAAAAAAGGCGGGAGCTAGTAATAAAAATGTGATTTTATTAATTTTAGCCGCCAGATGATATAGTAACGAGATTTTTTACTACAATATGACAGCCGACGGAAGTTCTACACCGTTTCTGCTATATTTCAGCGGTATTTAGCGCGCTGTAACTTTGTATTTTTGTTTAAACGTTTTTTAGAAGCCCGAAACTATTTAAAACGTATTTTTGTGTCTTGAGCTATATCGCGCTATTACGATTTTAACACCAGTTTTAACATTTGTTTTCATTAAGGCTTGGATTTTGCTTGGTCGTTTAATGGATACGTGTACCATACCAAACTGGACAATATACATCAAATTCCGCTGGGAACGTTACAAAGGACCGGCGACAATATGTTATCTTTGGTGACGAAAATTGCGAATTCGCATCAGCTGGCAAATGTGGAAAAGTACAAAAAGGGAAATTTGGTATTTTTCGATTTCCTTGGCGCATTCCTTGTCTACACTCCGGAAATTGTCGCGGCCGCTATGAACAGTGGCATAGCGCTTCTTTCGTTGTACACAATATGGCAAAATAGAAAACAAGCTCATTTTGACGGTACATAATTTTAATTTTTTCCTGCTCTTTTCCTACTTTATCGATACAAGTAATAAAGAAAAACCGGTTTATTCTGTTTGGCGATACCGGATTTAAAAGCATTTTCTCAGGCGGAAAATACTAGCTAATACCGCAAATAACAGTTATACAACGTGTCAAGTAAATGAGTAATTAAAATGAAGTAAAAGTAAAATTTAAGAATAAAATGGTATGAAAATTTTGCTTAATGTGAGATGTGGGAAGTGTCAATGTGTTTGCTGGACGAGGGATAAATTGGGCAATCGGAGAGGCGCTACCAGTTAACGATTCGTACGGTAATAAAAGAAAGTGCTGGGCTAATAAGACGAGCTTTTTTTGTAGATGATGGAAAGAAAGTGATTGATCTACACCATTGAAATGTTTGTATACTTTGCTTGTTAAAAAAGGCAAAATTTAAAAAAGAGAATGACAGATTTTGCCTTGAAATTCGTCAGTCCGTATTATTGGCCTAAAGGTTAATAATTACACATCAGATGCGCGTGTGCACGTATTCCCTATCATATACATGTATATACATATATATGATAGATTTATTATAACCCGCAAACAGATCTTGACAGAAAAATTCTGGTATTTTGAATAATATAACTTAAAAAGATAAATAAGGCGCAACGCAGAACGGAAAGATAAATTTCCAATAGAAGAGAGTGTTTAAAAAAAATTGTCTTAATGCACGGGTAAAAAAAATTATGTTAATTCCGCGAGTAAATTTTGTTTTTACGAAGTTATCGTTTTAATGTAGAAAAAATAAATGCGTTTTTCAAATGTCTGCATGACTAGCATCACACACTAAAAACTATTAATATTCGCACACTTTTTTTAAACTTTTTTTTTGTTATTTTAATTTTTTAAAAATCAGTTACATCTGTTATTTTATTTATTCGCGTACGTATTTTGCGCATTAAATGTGTTTTATATATATATATATATAATAATAATAATATATATATCTTCATTCGCGAAGGTTATACAGTTTAAATTATAAAAATTTATACTTTATTAAAGGGTCTAGCCGGATAAAATGATCGAATCGGCCCTTAAGTCATTTGGAAAAGTAATTATGTCATTATGTTCGGCATCAATGGAAACGACGATTCCGAGATTTTTACACCTCTAAACCCCCACAGGGCCCCATAAGGCCCAATTTTGTGGTTTTTAGTTTTTTTACAATATCTCGGTCAGTTTTCAAGCTAGGAAATTTGTTTTCCCTTCAAATTGTGATGGGGATTCCTCGCTCTACAAAATGGTTCTACTCAAAAAATATTTGGCGCAAAATTCAAATTTTTATAGCGTTTGAAAAATTTTAAAACTTGATTTCTCGAAAACAAAAACATACTCATTTTTAAAAATGAAATATTTTATGAATTTTTTCTCTAAAAATATGTATACATTTTTTCCGATTTTTAAAGATGGTGGAACGTACTCAAAAACCCTAAAAACCGTATATTTTCGGTTTATTGACCATATTCAAGCCTCTAAGTCTTTCTTGGTAACCTACTTGATACTTCAAATGCCATTTCTGACTTTATTCTATACTACCAAGATGGTAAAAATTGTTTCCGTAAGGGCGCTTCATTGTAAAGTATTATGAAACCAATAAAAACCACATTATCGAATAATCTCATTAAGTCCTAACGGCTTCGTGTATTAATACCGATTCTCAAGATTGATTATCATATTTCTGTACATTTAGTACGTGATCGACACCACTTTTTATCGTTTATTTGTATGTCAGAAATGAATTTTAATTTCAAACCACACATTCTTACCTCCAAAGGTCAATTAGAATCAGTAATTATAGGTAATGTTACGATACATATTTCATTTTACGTTTAGACGAGGAATAATATAGAATGAGGCAACAAGAGGGAAAAATAAGACATTAATACTATGATGGTTTATTAAAATTTTACGAAAATAAAAAACTATATTGGATTGTATAACCTCTATGATCACGAACTGTTTATCAGTCATCGTCACTGTCTTCTTCAATAATAGGAACTACGTGCTCTCGCTCATAAATCTTTGTGAGATGTTCGGCAGGTTTCACAATTTTGGACAGGTATCTAGCATGTGACAAAAAATAAATAACGGCAGCAAAATGAGAGTAGCAACCGATCGTTCTCATGCCGTTAGCACATTCGCAATAAGAACGTACAATGCCGGCGCAGCTAGTCGTATAATAAACATGACAGTTGTAAAATGTGCTTTCCATGTGCCTAGATCTGACTTGTATTTTGAGAATATCAACTGATGCTTTGAAATACCTTAAATCTATTTCACCTTTCTGATCCATCATTTCAGCTAAGTAAGATATTGCTTGTTGGAACAAGTACTAGTAAATATCTATACTAGATCCATTTCCGTCATTTCGAGAAAATCGAGCACATCAGAAGACTTTAATTTTTCAATGAAACTATTTCTTCGGCTCCATCTTCCTGATTGTACTTCTGTAGCTAAACTGTTTACGTTACTATCTTTTGAAAGAATGTAATTCAATATCTCTTCATCTGAAGAAGCCTTCGAGACTTGTCGTCTTCCAAATTCATTTATTAAGAAGCAAACAATCTTACTGTAAAGACCAGCTTCAGCTAGGCAACGATTATCTAACTGATGATGGAGAAGCTTATATTTTTGAGCTACAGCACCATGTACAGCTTCCATTCATTTCTGACATACAAATAAACGATAAAAAGTGGTGTCGATCACGTACTAAATGTACAGAAATATGATAATCAATCTTGAGAATCGGTATTAATACACGAAGCCGTTAGGACTTAATGAGATTATTCGATAATGTGGTTTTTATTGGTTTCATAATACTTTACGATGAAGCGCCCTTACGAAAACAATTTTTACCCTTTTGGTAGTATAGAATAAAGCGAGAAATGGCATTTGAAGGATCAAGTAGGTTACCAAGAAAGACTTAGAGGCTTGAATATGGTCAAAAAAACCGAAAATATACGGTTTTTAGGGTTTTTGAGTACGTTCCACCACCTTTAAAAATCGGAAAAAGTGTATACATATTTTTAGAGAAAAAATTCATAAAATATTTCATTTTTAAAAATGAGTATGTTTTTGTTTTCGAGAAATCAAGTTTTAAAATTTTTCAAACGTTATAAAAATTTGAATTTTGCGCCAAATATTTTTTGAGTAGAACCATTTTGTAGAGCGTGGAATCCCCATCACAATTTGAAGGGAAACAAATTTCCTAGCTTGAAAACTGACCGAGATATTGTAAAAAAACTAAAAACCACAAAATTGGGCCTTATGGGGCCCTGTGGGGGTTTAGAGGTGTAAAAATCTCGGAATCGTCGTTTCCATTGATGCCGAACATAATGACATAATTACTTTTCCAAATGCCTTAAGGAGGGCCGATTCGACCATTTTATCCGGCTAGACCTTTTGGCAGTTTTCAGCCGGCAGTAGAATTTTTTATTTATTTATTTATTTTCTTTCATAATACAGGCATTCATACAAATGCATATACGAAAAAATTACTGCTGAGCAGCTGTATTGTGTTAGTATCGTGGGTGGTAACTATTGTCGGTTCGGTTGCTATTGCATTCTCGATTACCATGTTAGACAGAGCCCTCAGTTGGTATTCCAGGCAGTTATGGATGTTCTTCTTATACGCAATACCTACCTTCTTAATATCCACATACGTGACTCTAAGCTTTTCCAAAAGAATTGATCTTGTAAGTAAACAGATGTAAGTAATCATTTTATGTGTAACATCGGCTGTAACTGTGTGCTTCCGATATTTTCCTTTTCATTAAGTGTAATCGACTTCTAACAACCACTAAAATATTTTAAGTATCGATGTAATTGATAGCGTCATCGGTATTAAATATAAATAGTAAAGTGAGTTCCATACCCTTGAGAGGGCGTTGGGATTGTGAAGTTAAGGTTCAGAATGTACTAAGCCTAATAGATCTTCTAAGGAGAATACTGGGGCCAGTTCCTTTCTCTCGACCGCCTTTACTTTCCTAGATTTCTCTGGTACCCAATTATTTTAGGCTGGGTAAGCTTGGGAGCGACTTGGATCCGGGACGAGACAAGTCTCGAACCCGTGACCTCTGACTTGGTAGCCAAGCACCTTAACCACTAGGCTACCACGCTGCCTTTAATAGCAGTTTTGAACGAATTCGGACGAATTCGGAGGAATTATTAATACGAAGAATTGTAAAAATTAAGTCGTGAAAACTGTGCAAAGTTCCACTTTAAAATATTGAAAGTATTTTCCACAGTTTGTACGTTAGTGATAAGATTATAGTTTAACCGTTGATTAAAGGTAAACCAATTAACTAAACGTTATATCGTGTTGCTGGTCAATATCCGGAAATTATTTTATTCGCCCATCAATAAAGCGGACAATACCTCGTTAATGTTATTATTATACTGTATCAAAAATGTCTACGATTCTCGATATTTATGCACGTCCTACGCATATGCAGATGGAAATAAGTTCATTTATTAGAATTTATAACTTAATACATAAAATATTATCGAACATTTTTTTCGCTCAAAATAATCTTTACCGTTATTGCATTTATATAAATATATATATATATATATATATATATATATATATATATATATATATAAACTCGGCCATTTTGGCCTCGCAAAGGGCTGTGCCCCTTGACCTCTCTTCCTTACATTTCTGTCTCTTTCTCCTCTATACTTTGTATAAAATGATCAAAATTTACAACGTAATTCTAAATCGGTCCGTATGAATATAATAAATCACAGAAATCCTATAAAATATAACAAACGTTACATAAAATTGGGACATTTTTTCTAATGGTGGGGGGTAGCCTATGAATTACGTTGTAATTTATATATATATATGTATATATATGTATATATATGTATGTATGTATGTATATATAAAGTTTCGTCGGAAAAAAATTATTTTTCCAGTGTTTCGTTAATATGCTCTCTTAATAATTTTCAGTTCATTTCTTAGAAAATTGGTTAACCAATCGCTAGCGACAAATGTAGTACTCCATTAAAGTTTTAAAAAAGCTGTTTTTTTATATAAATTTTCTGTAGAATTGCATCAAATTTTATTCGTAATAGTATAATCCACTATGAGAGTAAAGATTTTTCCACAACAACTTATTCTATTTTATCTTGTACTTTTCTTCGCATCTAGTGTTTACTTATATCTAAAAAATTATTTTATACTGTAAGTTTTTTGTATAAAGTTAAATGCAATACTGTCAGCACTGCAGATATACATGTATTTTACGAAATAATCAATTCGCAATAACATAAATAATAAAATTATCATAAAAAATTATACAAAAAAAAGCTACAAATCATATTAGAAAATATTAAAAAACATGAACTAGTTTCGATGAACAACCGTCATTATCAAGATGTTAGTTAATCTATGTTTTTTATTATTTTTTAATATTTTTTGTGTATTTTTTATGATAATTTTATTATTTATGTCCGGCATTAGATTGTGAATTGATTTTTTACGTATGTTTTTTCTTTAAATTACGCTAGCGTGCTTTTAACTTTTTGCTTTACGTATTTTATTTTAGATTAAAGCCTATACGAAATCCTTGATAACGTATAATTGCGACTATTCTAATATTGCCGCGGAATAATTTTTAATTTATCCAGGCTGAGTGTAATTCTTGTTGTTACCTGACGAACTTGAAATGTTTAAAGTGCTTTATTTCTGAATTTTTCAATTGTAACTCTGTTGGCATTTTAGTGTGAAACGATAACTTTGAGTATACAGTTTTTATAACAACTTAATTTTTCGTTAATTTTAGTTTATTTGGAATTGATTTTTACCAAAATTTTCTACTCTATTCAGATATACCGTGTAATCAATATTTTTATATTTCCCTTAATAGCTACGCACAGTATCGTTAGCGTATGAAAATACCCATCGGTTTTAATTC